>CM038682.1:541349552-542549552 GCA_021605205.1 Aegilops longissima
GGTATATCTTTAGATCTTGCAATCGAGTCTTTTAGTTTCTCGTTTTATCACTAGTTTAGTTTATAAAAGAAAACTACAAAAAAATGGAGTTAAGTTTGTCTCTTACGCTTCGTCTTTTTAATATCTTTCGTGAGTTTGATGGAAAAGAAAATTGTGCTCAAGTGCTAGAAGAAGAATGCATTAAAATGCTTGGTACTAAATCTTTGAATGATGAGCATGATTGCAATGTTGTTAGTATGAACTCTTTGAATATCCATGGTACTAATGATGATTGCACTAGTTATGATGAAAAAGTCTCCTATAAGCATGTTGATTTTTGTGAAGTAGATTGGATTTGCATGGACACACCAAATAGAGAAAATAGATATTGCAAGAGCCATAAGTATTTAAAAACTAAAGGTTTGCAAGAAAGCCTTGATGAGTGTGCTAGAAGATTCAATATTTTTCGCGCTCCTTGTGAACTTTGCAATGAACATGGTCATTTAAATCTCCAATGAAAATTGTTTTATGATCGAATTGTGTCCAAAAATTATGATAGCTTGATTACCCTTGGGCATCATAAAGAGCTTAGCCTTCTTTTGGGGTATGAAGAAATGAAACGTATAACTGAGGGTATTCCAAAATTTAATCTTGGTAGATTTCTTGATTTTGATCTAGAGGAAATTTATATGTTTTGTGTGGAGAATTGCATTGAAAATCCTTATATTGCCAATTACATAAAGAAAAGAAAGCAAATAGAAGATGATGAGAATACTAATGAAAGGGAAGAGACTTCCCAATGTCCTCCTATTATTTCTCATGATGAATCAGGTAACGAGGGGGAGCTTTCTATTCAACCAATCTCATCAATAAGGAGCTCAAAGAGGAAGGTTGAACCCACACATAATGTGAAGAAGAAAAAGAAAAGAAGGAGCAACAAAGGTAGAAAGGTATCCCTCCCAAATGATGTTGCTCCTACTACTCATTGTGATGATGATAATTGCTATACTATTGGTGCTATCAATATTTTTAATGATGCGAGTGATTATACTTATGATATGAAAGGTCCCAAGCTTGGGGAAGCTATGTTTGATGAGGATGAAATATTTGAGAATATTATTGCTGAAATTAATGTTTGTCCCAAGCTTGGGGATGCTATGTTTAACAAAGATGATATTTTTAGCATCCCAAGTTTTGATATGCAAAGTTGTTATGATGATAGCATGCCTCCTATTTATGATGATTATATTGATGAAAGTGGGTTTGGAAGTAGTGATCCCACTATTTTGGAGGATGTTTAATCTTTTTGTGATGAATATGAAAGTGGATTTGGAAGAGTGTCAACTTTATTTAGTGATTCCACTATCTTGGGAGAGGTTTCAATCGATTATGATGAGAACGGTTTGCTACTTATGATGATTATTGTGATGAAACTTATGCTATAAAAAGTAGTGATGATTATATTTACAAATCTTGTCATGATTATGATTACCCTTTTTCTGAACATTAATCTTTTAATGTGGAAACAATTTTTAGTGTTCATGTCTCTTATGATACTCCCACTATTCCGAATGAGAAGAATTTTGCTTATGTGGAGAGTAGTAAATTTTCTATGCTTGTAGATCATGAAAAGAATGCTTTAGGTGCTTTTTATATTGTTGAATTCATTCATGATGCTACTGAAAATTATTATGAGGGAGGAATATATGCTTGTAGGAATTGCAATAATATCAAGTTTCCTCTCTATGTGCTTAAAATTTGGAAGTTATGCTTGTTTTACCTTCCTGTGCAAGTTGATTCTTGTTCCCATAAGTTGTTTGCTCACAAAATACCTATGCATAGGAAGTGGATTAGACTTAAATGTGCTAGTCATATTCTTCATGATTCTCTCTTTATGTTTCAATTCTTATCTCTTATGTGAGCATCATTGAAATCATCATGCCTAGCTAGGGGCGTTAAACGATAGCGCTTGTTGGGAGGCAACCCAATTTTATTTTAGTTTCTTGCTTTGTGGTTCTGTTTAGGAATAAATAACCCATATAGCTTCTGCTTATATGTGGTTTTATGTTTTAATTAGTGTTTGTGCCAAGTAGAACCTTTGGGAAGACTTGGGTGAAGTCTTTATGATCATGCTGTAAAAAACAGAAACTTTAGCGCTCACGAGATTAGCTAGAACTTTTTACTAGAGAGTGCTATTTAGTTGATTCTTTTTGAAGATGATTACTAGACAAATTCCTCAGGTCCACCAATTTATTTTACAAACTTTGGAGTTCCAGAAGTTTGCGTTACTTACAGATTACTACAGACTGTTCTGTTTTTGACAGATTCTGTTTTTCGTGTGTTCCTTGCTTATTTTGATGAATCTATGGCTAGTTTATAAACCATGGAGAAGTTGGAATACAGTAGGTTTAACACCAATATAAATAAAGAATGAGTTGATTACAGTACCTTGAAGTGGTGTTTTGTTTTCTTTCGCTAACGGAGCTCACGAGTTTTCTGTTAAGTTTTGTGTTGTGAAGTTTTCAAGTTTTGGGTAAAGATTCGATGGACTATGGAATAAGGAGTGGAAAGAGCCTAAGCTTGGGGATGCCCAAGGCACCCCAAGGTAATATTCAAGGATAACCAAAATCCTAAGCTTGGGGATGCCCCGGAAGGCATGCCATCTTTCGTCTTCGTTCATCGGTAACTTTACTTGGAGCTACATTTTTATTCATCACATGATATGTGTTTTGCTTTGAGCGCCATTTTCTCTTGTTAGTATTTTCTTGATGTTATTTATAATAATGTTTTGCATCTTTAGTTTCAATAAAAAAGTCAATGTTAGCCTTTGCCATGCTTATTTTGCTAGTATACATGTTGCTGTTTGAAAACAGAAAGTTTACCGCTGTTGCAAAAATTCCCTAGAAAAATCAGAGAGTGATATAATGTTGAATATTTTTGAATATTGAGCTCTGATAACTTTATTACAGTGGGAATTTTAGTTCATAATTTTTGGAGTCAGGGAAGTATTGATATTCTTGCATTCTTTACAGACTGTACTGTTTTGGCAGATTGCTGTTATGTTTGCATTGTTTGCATATGTTTGCTTGTTTAATGATTCTATTTAAGGATATGAGTATTAAATATGCAGAGGCATTTAGTATAAAATGTTGAATAAAAATGTTAGTGATTTGTTACAGTAGAAAATGATAGGTTTTGCATTGGGTTATACTAACCTATCTCACGAGTTCTTGTTGAGTTTGTTGTGAATGATGCTTTTGATAAAAAAGATAAACCATGATATGAGAGGAATTAAGGAGACACAAAAGTCCAAGCTTGGGGATGCCCAAGGAACCCCAAGATAATATTTCAAGAAGTCTCAAGCATCTAAGCTTGGGGATGCCCCGGTAGGCATCCCACCTTTCTTCTTCAACAACTATCGGTTAGTATCGGTTGAGCCTAAGTTTTTGCTTCTTCACATGAGTTGTGCTAAACTAGTGGGAATTTTTCATTATAGAACTTGGCTTGTATATTCCTACGATGGGCTTCCTCAAATGCCCTAGGTCTTCGTGAGCAAGCAAGTTGGATGCACACCCACTAGTTTTCTTTTGTTGAGCATTCATTTATAGCTCTAGTGCATCTGTTGCATGGCAATCCCTACTCCTCATGTTGACATCAATTGATGGGCATCTTCATAGCCCGTTGATTATCCTCGTCAATGTGAGACTTTCTCATTTTTTGTCTTCTCCACACAATCCCCATCATCATATTCTATTCCACCCATAGTGCTATATCCATGGCTCACGCTCATGTATTGCGTGAAGGTTGAAAAAGTTTGAGATTATTTAAGTATGAAACAATTGCTTGGCTTGTCATCGGGGGTATAGAAGTTGGGAACATCTTTGTGTGACGAAAATGAAGCATAGCCTAACTATATGATTATGTAGGGATGAACTTTCTTTTGCCATGCTATTTTGAGAAGACATGATTACTTTGATTAGTATGCTTGAAGTGTTACTATTTATTTTATCAATATGAACTTTTATTTTGTATTCATTTGGATCTGAACATTCATGCCACAATAAAGAAAATTACTTTGAGAATCATGCTAGGTAGCATTCCACATCAAAAATTCTGTTTTTATCATTTACCTACTCGAGGACGAGCAGGAATTAAGCTTGGGGATGCTTGATACGTCTCCAACGTATCTATAATTTTTGATTGCTCCATGCTATATTATCTACTATTTTGGGCAATATTGGGCTTTATTATCCACTTTTATATTATTTTTGGGACTAACCTATTAACCGGAGGCCCAGCCCAGATTTGCTGTTTTTTTGCCTATTTCAGTATTTCGAAGAAAAGGAATATCAAACGGAGTCAAAACGGAACGAAATCAACTGGAGAAGTTATTTTTGGAAGGAAAGCCACCAGATAGACTTGGACTCTACGTCAGAAGGTACGGGAGCTGGCCACGAGGGTGGGGGAGCGCCCCCCTGCCACGTGGGGCCCCCGAAGCTGCACCGACGTACCCCTTGCACCCATATATACCTACATATCGTAAAACTTCCAGAACAGAAGATAGATCGGGAGTTCCGCCGCCGCAAGCCTCTGTTGCCACCAAAAACCTCTCGGGAGCCCATTCCGGCACTCTGCCGGAGGGGGAACCCATCACTGGTGGCCATCTTCATCATACCGACGCTCTCCATGACGAGGAGGGAGTAGTTCACCCTCGGGGTTGAGGGTATGTACCAGTAGCTATGTGTTTGATCTCTCTCTCTCGTGTTCTCTCTCGTGTTCCCTCTATGGCACGATCTGGATGTATCCCGAGCTTTGCTATTGTAGTTGGATCTTATGATGTTTCTCCCCCTCTACTCTCTTGTGATGAATTGAGTTTCCCCTTTGAAGTTATCTTATCGGATTGAGTCTTTTATGAGAACACTTGATGTATGTCTTGCCGTGTTTATCTGTGGTGACAATGGGATATCATGTGCCACTTGATGTATGTTTTGGTGACCAACTTGCGGGATCCGCCCATGAACCTATGCATAGGGGTTGGCACACGTTCTTGACTCTCCAGTAGAAACTTTTGGGCACTCTTTGAAGTACTTTGTGTTGGTTGGATGAATCTGAGATTGTGTGATGCATATAGTATAATCATGCCCACGGATACTTTAGGTGACAATGGAGTATCTAGGTGACATTGGGGTTTTGGTTGATTTGTGTCTTAAGGTGTTATTCTAGTGCGAACTCTTTTATAGATTGATCCGAAAGAATAGCTTTGAGGTGGTTTCGTACCCTACCATAATCTCTACATTTGTTCTCCGCTATTAGTGGCTTTGGAGTGACTCTCTGTTGCATGTTGAGGGATTGTTATATGATCTATCTATGTTATTATTGTTGAGAGAACTTGCACTAGTGAAAGTATGAACCCTAGGCCTTGTTTCCCATCATTGCAATACCGTTTACGCTCCCTTTTATCATTAGTTACCTTGCTTTTTTTATATTTTCAGATTACAAAAACTTATATCTACCATCCATATTGCACTTGTATCACCATCTCTTCGCCGAACTAGTGCACCTATACAAATTACCATAGTATTGGGTGTGTTGGGGACACAAGAGACTCTTTGTTATTTGGTTGCAGGGTTGTTTGAGAGAGACCATCTTGTAGGACCTTGAAGTATGTCTAGAGGGGGGGGGGGGTGATTAGACTACTTGACCAATTAAAAACTTAACCTTTTCCCAATTTTAGACTTTGGCAGATTTTAGCTAACTTTGAACAATTCAAGCAATCATCACGCAATTCAAGCAAGCATGCAAAGAGTATATAGGCAGTGGAAAATAAAGCATGCAACTTGCAAGAATGTAAAGGGAAGGGTTTGGAGGATTCAAAGGCAATTGGAGACACAGATGTTTTTGTCGTGGTTCCGATAGGTGGTGCTATCGTACATCCACGTTGATGGAGACTTCAACCCACGTAGGGTAACGGTTGCGCGAGTCCACGGAGGGCTCCACCCACGAAGGGTCCACAAAGAAGCAACCTTGTCTATCTCACCATGGCCGTCGCCCACGAAGGACTTGCCTCACTAGCGGTAGATCTTCACGAAGTAGGCGATCTCCTTGCCCTTACAAACTCCTTGGTTCAACTCCACAATCTTGTCGGAGGCTCCCAAGTGACACCTAGCCAATCTAGGAGACACCACTCTCCAAGAAGTAACAAATGGTGTGTTGATGATGAACTCCTTGCTCTTGTGCTTCAAATGATAGTCTCCCCAACACTCAACTCTCTCTCACAGGATTTGGATTTGGTGGAAAGAAGATTTGAGTGGAAAGCAACTTGGGGAAGGCTAGAGATCAAGATTCATATGGTTGGAATGGGATATCTTGGCCTCAACACATGAGTAGGTGGTTCTCTCTCAGAACTGGTAAGTTGGAAGTGTAGGTTTGTTCTGATGGCTCTCTTCACGAATGAAGAGGAGGTGGAGGGGTATATATAGCATCCACACAAAATCTAATAGTTACACAAAATTTACCAAACTCGGTGGGACCGACTCATAAAACTCGGTCAGACCGATTTAGTAAACCTAGTGACCATTAGGGTTTTCGGTGGGACTGACATGCAACTCGGTTGGACCGATATGCTTAGGGTTAGGGCATAACGTAATCTCGGTGAGACCGATTACACAAACTCGGTGAGACCGATTTTGGTAATTAGCTAACCAGAGAGTTGGTCAGGTAAACTCGGTGGGATCGATTCGCTCTTTTCAGTGAGACCGAAATGTTACGGAAGGGAAACAAAGAGTTTACATTGCAATCTCGGTGGGACCGATCGCTCACTTCGGTTAGACCGAAACGTTACGAAGGGAAACAGAGAGATTCCAACCCCATCTCGGTGAGACCTAGATCCCTATTGGTGAGACCGATTTTCCTAGGGTTTGTGGCAGTGGTTATGATATTTGAACTCGGTGGCGTCGGATAGAAAGAATTGGTAGGGCCGAGTTTGACTTAAGGTTTAGGTCATATGTGGATGTGAGAAAGTAGTTGAGGGTTTTGGAGCATATTACTAAGCACTGTAGAGCAAGAAACTCATTAAGCAACACCTCATCCCTCCTTGATAGTATTGGCTTTTCCTATAGACTCAATGTGATCTTGGATCACTAAAATGTAAAATGTAGAGTCTTGAGCTTTTGAGCTTGAACCAATCCTTTGTCCTTAATATTTTGAGGGATCCACTTTCATCATCCATGCCATGCCATTCATTGAGCTTTCCTGAAATATTTGTCTTGGAATAGCATTAGCTCAATGAGCTATATGTTGTTATGAATTACCAAAACCACCTAGGGATAGTTGCACTTTCACATCTTCATCCTACGCCTCCCATGGATTGATAAACCTTAGGTCATCCACTTGAGGGAAATTTGCTACTGTCCTACAAACCTGTGCACTTGCAGGCCCAACAACGTCTACAAGAAGAAGGTTGTGTAGTAGACATCACCGGACATAGAGGCGGATGCTAACATGGGGCGAACGCCGGATGTTCCTCCTACAGAGGATGCGGATAGGCTATCCGCTACAAATTCCAAAGTGGAGAGCGCTATGAATCACAGGCGTCGCCGGGCCGTACTCCGTGACGCTTGTTTCTCCCAAGAGGCATTTGATGCCTTCAAATCAGGAGACGCGTACATCCGTGCTGCTCAAAATGGCCTTGCGAGAGCCACAGACCAGTATGTAAAGGATATACGGGTAAGAAAATCTGATAATTATATGTATCAGTAGCCCTTGAGACTTGAAACAGTTGACACAACTGATTTAAGGATCATTATTTGTGCAGGTTCTTACCAAGAAGAATACCCAATTGTCTCAAGAGCTGGAAGAGTGCAAAGCCCAGCTATGGGCCGCAGTTGCCGCACTGAAGGAGTCCGAGATGGCCCCCTCTGGTAACACTTGTCTCTATTGCAAAGAATGACAGGCACCAGATAGTATTCGACATGCATGCAAATCTAACAATAGATTATGCAGATGACTCCGGAGTGAATCTGGAGGTCGTGATAGGGAATGAGCCGCATGCTCAACGACAGCTAAAGGCCGGTGAGCGCGTGCTTAAAAAGGTTAGGCAGGAGAAAAACAATCTACAAGACGCCAATATCCACCTGGGCGTGGAACTGAAAGATGTTCGGGCCCAGCTTGCTGACTCCGTAAAGGAGAATAAGAGGCTTTGACGCGGCATTTTCAGTAAGTGCTTGAACGAACTTTTAAAGAGTTCGGCGAAGAAACCGTCTAACAGAGTTATATCTGCAGGTATGCTGATGGGTCGTCCCAAAGAGGAGATGCCCGGGTCTGCGGGTGATCTTCTGCCAGAGCTCTCACAACTGCACGAACAAGTTCGGCAGGTGATGCAGGGCATTGCCCAAGCCTTGGCCATCCGTCTCCCTGCCAGGAGACATGGGGGAGCTTGTAGAGAAGCTCAAGGAAGCGCGGCGGCACTTCCGATTATGGAAGATATCAGCCTACCGACAAGGTGTGAGGGAAGCCTGGGCCATGGTGAAGACGCGGTATACCAAGGCTGACCCTAACCACATGGCCGAGGTCGGACCTGTGGGGCCTGATGGGAAAGAGATCACCGTCAGTTTGGTGTATGACCAAGTAGAATTAGCCGCAAATTATTCCCAACTGGATTGTAGGCTAGACAGCCTGTTCGATGGTATAGAAGAAGAATTTAGTCAGTCTAAGTGACTGTGTACTTCAAGTGACATGTATTGTCCCTAGCCGGATTGTAAATCATTTGTCATGGTGGACCTTTTCGCTTCAACCTCTGGACCCGACAGTTCAGAGTGTATCCGAATACCGCCGCTTATGCAAAACTGGGTATGCTCGAAACTAGGCGTGGGGTCATAAGTGCTTGAATGCATAAGTACCCAACTAGCTATGTTATATTACATGGATAGTAAGAAACATCTTCCAGGGAGAATAGTTCCGTTAAGGGTTCCTTTCCCTGGTACGCATGCCCTAATGTGCATGTCCGAACTGTGAAAAGAGACACGGGCTATGAACATCTGGGGACATATATTAAAATAAATAAAAGTTATCTTTTGTTCACCGACCGAGTATTCCCTTAAGAACGCTAGCTTTCGGCTTCACCCAGTCTGAGGTACACATCCGGCTGACCCGGCATTAACAATCGCAGAGGTGCTCCCCTTATGCCCTAGCCGAATTAACAGGAACATAGGGCATAAACACAAGAGCAAGGCAACCCAGCTTGGGCAAAACTTAAGTCATATCGATGCATATAAAGGCGAAAAAAGGTACATGTGGAAGAATAACACATGTGTGGGGCATAGAGCCCGGAAAATAGTTATATTAAGCTTCTGTATAAGAAGCCCCCGGGTATAATGAGCGCGATTAGCGCGTCAAGATTGTGTAGTAAAGACACAATTTAGCCTTTTAAGGCCTTGAAGAAAAAAGATAAAAGACAGATAACGGATATGTAAAAAGTTGATGGAGGTAAGGAGACGAACATAGAGTCCGGCACTAGGCGTAGAACCTTCGGAGTCTGGCTGCGTTCCATGGGTTTGGCTCGAGTTGATTGTCCGATGCATCCCGCAGACGGTACGCTCCACCGGTCAGAACTTGGTAAATAATGAAGGGACCTTCCCATTTGGGCTTGAGCTTGTTCTTTTTGTTCTCCGGTAGGCGCAGAACGAGTTCGCCAACGTTATAAGTTTTGGCCCGTACTTCTCTGCTTTGATACCTTCGAGCCTGTTGCTGATAGAATGCGGAACGGCTTTTGCCATGTCACGCTCCTCCTCCAGGGCGTCCAAACTGTCTTGCCAATCAAGCTCGGCTTCTTTCTCTTCATACCTGCGCACTCGAGGTGAGTCGTGAATTATGACGCAGGGCAGTACCGCCTCTGTGCCGTACACCATAAAAATGGTGTGTATCCGGTAGTGCGATTCGGCGTGGTCCACAGCCCCCATAGTACGGAGTCGAGCTCCTCTACCCAGTGCATGTTTGATTCCTTTAAGGACCGCACTAATCTGGGTTTAATGCCGCTCATGATAAGACCATTTGCTTGTTCGACTTGACTGTTAGTTTGAGGGTGATAGACCAGAAGCGTAATCGAGCTTGATGCCCATGTTGCTGCACCAGAGTTTTACCTCATCGGCTGTAAAGTTTGAGCCGTTATCAGTTATGATGCTATGGGGGACGCCATAACGGTGTACAACCCCAGATATGAAGTCTATCACTGGTCCGGATTCGGCTGTTTTAACTGGTTTGGCTTCTATCCTTTTGGTGAATTTATCCACCATGACCAATAAGTATTTTTTCTTATGACTTCCCCCTTTGAGGGGTCCGACCATATCAAGCCCCCAGACCGCAAAGGGCCAAGTAATGGGGATTGTTTGGAGAGCGGTAGGCAGCATATGGCTTTGGTTTGCAAAAAGCTGGCAGCCGACGCAACGTTGGACAAGGTCATGTGCGTCTGCACGGGCCGTCGACCAGTAGAAACCTGTACGGAAGGCCTTGCTTACAAGGGCCCAAGCTGCAGCGTGGTGACCACCGAGTCCATCATGAATTTCTGCCAAAAGTTGCCGTCCTTCCTCTTCGGAGATGCACCTTTGAAGGACTTCGGTAGAGCTTTTCTTATAAAGCTCTCCCTCGTGGACCTTGTAGGTTTTAGACCGCCGCACAATGAAGCGCGCCTCGTTTGGGTCCTCGGGTAGTTCATGCCGAGTTAGGTAGGCCAGGAATGGTTCTGTCCACGCGGTGATGAAAACCATTATCACGTGGGTGGAAGGTGTTATTTCGGTGGCAGAGCCTCCGATTATGTCAAAGTGTTCAGTATCTGGTGTTGTGGCCGGGTCCAGACTATTGTTGCCGGTCTCTCTTTTCCCGGGCCACATGGTGGAATTCAAGCCCCTCGAACCGAGCTGACATTTTGATGACGGCGTTGCGATAAGCCGCCATTTTTGGATCTTTGGCGTCAAAATCTCCATTTATTTGAGATATCGCGAGGTTCGAGTCCCCACGCACCTCCAGGCGTTGAATGCCCATGGAGACTGCCATCCGGAGACCATGTAACAGGGCCTCATATTCTGCTACATTGTTGGAGTATGTGTATAGTATTTGGAGTACGTATTGGACTGTATCACCGGTGGGGGATGTCAAGACGACGCCAACCCCCAGACCAGCCAACATTTGAGAGCCGTCAAAGTGCATAATCCAATTGGAGTATGCGCCGTACTCTTTAGGTAGTTCGGCTTCTGTCCATTCGGCGACAAAATCAGCTAGTACTTGTGACTTAATGGCTCGCCGTGGTTTGTATATTATGTCAAACAGGAGGAGCTCAATAGCCCATTTGGCACTCCGGCCCATGGCATCGCGGTTGTTTATTATGTCGTTGAGTGGTACTTCAGAGGCCACCGTGATTGAACACTCTTGAAAGTAGTGTCGTAGTTTCCGGGATGCCATGAAGACCGCGTATGCTATCTTTTGATAATGTGGGTATCGTGATTTGCATGGAGTGAGGACAGTAGATACATAGTATACCGGCTTTTGAAGCGGGAACTTATGTCCGTCCATCTCTCGTTCAACGACGAGCACTGCGCTTACAAATTGGTGTGTTGCCGCTATATATAGCAGCATTGGTTCGCCGACGTTAGGTGCGGCCAAGATTGGGTTTATGGCCAAAACGGCTTTTATTTCTTATAATCCGGCTGTGGCCGCATCCGTCCACTCGAAGTGTTCGGTGCGTCGAAGAAGGCGATAAAGAGGCAGTGCCTTTTCTCCTAATCGGGAGATGAAGCGGCTTAAGGCAGCCACGCATCCAGTTAGTTTCTGGATTTGCTTGAGGTCTGTTGGGATGGCCAACTGTGATAGAGCTCGGATTTTAGCCGGATTTGCTTCGATTCCTCTGTTGGAGACGATGAAGCCTAAGAGCATTTTTCCGGATTGAGCTTAATGTCGTATGTTCGGAGGTTGTCGAACGTGAGCCTCAAGTCGTCTATTAAGGATTCGGCGTGTCTGGTTTTAATGACCACACCGACTATGTATGCCTCGACTGTTTTGCTAATCTGTGTCTCCAAGCATGTCTGAATCATGCGTTGATAGGTTGCACAGGCGTTTTTGAGCCCGAAAGGCATGGTGTTAAAACAGAAGGGGCCATATGGAGTGATAAATGCCGTTGCGGCTTGATCGGACTCCGCCATCTTAATTTGATGGTATCCGGAGTATGCGTCGAGGAAACACAATGAGTCGTGTCCTGCGGTAGCATCGATAATTTGATCGATGCGAGGGAGGGGCAAGGGATCCTTTGGGCAAGCCTTATTAAGGTCCTTGAAGTCGACGCATAGGCGCTAGGATTTGTCCTTCTTTGGTACCATCACCAGGTTTGCTAGCCAGTCCGGATGTTTTATTTCTCGAATGAATCCGGCCTCCAGTAACTTGGCTAGCTCCTCTCCCATGGACTGTCGCTTAGGCTTAGAGAAGCGCCGAAGAGTTTGCTTGACCGGCTTGAATCCCTTTAGGATGTTAAGGCTATGCTCAGCCAGCCTGCATGGGATTCCTGGCATATCTGAAGGATGCCAGGCGAAGATGTCCCAATTCGCGCACAAGAACTCCCGTAGTGCAGCATCTACTGTGGGGTTTAACCGTGCCCCGATGGATGTTGTTTTTGTAGGGTCCGTTGGATGGACTTGGAATTTGACTATTTCGTCTGCTGGTTTAAAAGAGGTGGACTTGGATATTTTGTCGAGTATCACATCGTCCCTATCCAATGTGGAGCGTAGCATAGTTAATTCCTCGGCCGCGAGGGCTTCGGATAACGCCTCGAGGGCCAGTGCGGCTGTTTTATTTTCGGCACGAAGTGCTATGTCCGGATCACTAGCTAGAGTGATGATTCCGTTGGGCCCGGGAATTTTGAGCTTCATGTACCCGTAATGGGGTATAGCATGGAAGATCGTGAATGCCTCCCGCCCTAGAAGGGCGTGGTATCCGCTTTTGAACGGGGCCACTTGGAATGTAATTTCTTCGGACCTGTAATTCTCTAGCGTGACGAATACCACATCCAATGTGATTTTCCCGGCACATCGTGCCTCCCGGCTAGGGATGATTCCTCTGAAGGTCGTGCTGCTTTGCTCAATGCGGCTTCTGTCTATTTCCTTTTTTCGAAGAGTCTCCTCATAGATGAGGTTTAATCCGCTGCCGCCGTCCATGACCACTTTAGTAAGCCGGAAGCCGTCCACAATTGGACTAAGGACCAAGGCGGCTGGTGCTCGGGCTGTTCGGAATTTAGGTTCGTCACTGG
Organism: Aegilops longissima; assembly: GCA_021605205.1. Classification (NCBI taxonomy): domain Eukaryota; kingdom Viridiplantae; phylum Streptophyta; class Magnoliopsida; order Poales; family Poaceae; genus Aegilops; species Aegilops longissima. The sequence goes on from CM038682.1 coordinate 541,362,817, forward strand.
CATTGAAGGTGATAGCCGTATCGCTCCATGGATTTATTGCTGCCACATGGCAGACTTCGGCAAGGCTACGGAGTGCTTGCTTACGCCTATTATTTGAGGCGAAGGTCTCGAAGACTGTCAGTACTGTATTGTTGTTCTCCACGGGATGGTGCTCTGTGGTATTGTTCATGAGGAGATCCTCACCGCTCTTGGCCACCTGCCGGAGTACCCAACATGCTCTAAGGCTATGTGTTGGCATGGTATCCGCTGTACTGTGAATTTTGCATGCCCCATTGAGCCATCCCTCCAATACGGTTCCACGCCCTGCAGTGGGCTTATGTTTCTTTGTAATTGGATCGGGTGACTTACGAGAGTGCACCCTTTTAGTTCGGACTGGGGGTTTTGTCAGAGCCGGAGGATCCCAAAATTTTGTTTGGGTTTTCCAGGCGCTTTCCATCGCACAGTACTTTCGTACGATGGCCGCCAAGTCGGCAAAATGTGCTATGTCACGGCGACTTATGGCATTGAGGATTCCCCTGTCCGTGCAATTTTTGCAAAAGAATGAAATTGCGTCTTCCTCACGACAGTCCTTAACCTTCCTCATTACAAGGAGGAATCTGGCCCAATAGCGGTGTACTATCTCCTGGGGCTCTTGTCTAACGTGGGAAAGATCACTTATATCTGGGTGGGTGGGTAGATTTAGATCCGAACCCTGACCCGATCTAAGGCCCAGGGGCGGAAGAGTTTCCGAGCTTGAAAGTTCGGGCTCCGGCATGTTGCCCAATAGGTCTGTGATACGTCTCCAACGTATCTATAATTTTTTATTGTTCCATGCTCTCATATTATCCGTTTTGGATGTTTATGGGCTTTATTAAACACTTTTATATTACTTTTGGGACTAACCTATTGACCCAGAGCCCAATGCCAGTTCCTGTTTTTTCCCTTGTTTCAGTGTTTTGAAGAAAAGGAACATCAAACGGAGTCGAAATAGAATGAAACCAACTGGAGAAGTTATTTTTGGAAGGAAAGCAACCGGAAAAACTTGGAGTGCACGTCAGGAAAGAAACAAGGGAGCCACGAGGCAGGGGGCGCGCCCTCCACCCTCGTGGGCCCCTCGTTGCTCCCCTGACGTATTTATTCCGCCTATATATATCCATATACCCTAAAAACTTCGGGGAACGGAATAGATCGGGAGTTCCGCCACCGCAAGCATCTGTAGCCACCAAAACCCAATCGGGACCCTGTTCCGGCACCCTGCCGGAGGGGGAATACCTCACCGGTGGCCATCTTCATCATCCCGGCGCTCTGATGACAAGGAGGGAGTAGTTCACCCTCGGGGCTGAGGGTATGTACCAGTAGCTATGTGTTTGATCTCTCTCTCTCTCTCTCTCTCTCTCTCTCTCTCTCTCTCTCTCTCTCGTGTTCTTGATTTGGCACGATCTTGATGTATCGCGAGCTTTGCTATTATAGTTGGATCTTATGTTGCTTCTCCCCCTCTACTCTCTTTTAATGGATTGAGTTTTCCCTTTGAAGTTATCTTATCGGATTGAGTCTTTAAAGATTTGAGAACACTTGATGTATGTCTTGCCGTGCGTATCTGTGGTGACAATGGGATATCTTGTGATTCAGTTGATGTATGTTTTGTTGATCAACTTGCGGGTTCCGCCCATGAACCTATGCATAGGGGTTGGCACACGTTATCATCGTGATTCTCCGGTAGAAACTTTGGGGCACTCTTTGAGGTCCTATGTGTTGGTTGAATAGATGAGTATGAGATTGTGTGATGCATATCATATAATCATACCCACGGATACTTGAGGTGACATTGGAGTATCTAGGTGACATTAGGGTTTTTGTTGATTTGTGTCTTAAGGTGTTATTCTAGTACGAACTCTAGGGCTGTTTGTGACACTTATAGGAATAGCCCAATGGATTGATTGGAAAGAATAACTTTGAGGTGGTTTCGTACCCTACCATAATCTCTTCATTTGTTCTCCGCTATTACTGACTTCGGAGTGAAACTTTGTTGCATGTTGAGGGATAGTTATGTGATCCAATTATGTTATTATTGTTGAGAGAACTTGCAGTAGTGAAAGTATGAACCCTAGGCCTTGTTTCAACTCATTGCAATACCGTTTACGCTCACTTTTATCGCTTGCTACCTTGCTGTTTTTATATTTTTAGATTACAAAAACCTATATCTACCATCCATATTGCACTTGTATCACCATCTCTTCGCCGAACTAGTGCACCTATACAATTTACCATTGTATTGGGTGTGTTGGGGACACAAGAGACTCTTTGTTATTTGGTTGCAGGGTTGCTTGAGAGAGACCATCTTCATCCTATGCCTCCCACAGATTGATAAACCTTAGGTCATCCACTTGAGGGAAATTTTCTCTGTCCTACAAACCTCTGACTTGGAGGCCCAACAACGTCTACAAGAAGAAGGTTGTGTAGTAGACATCAAGCTCTTTTCCGGCGCCGCTGCCGGAGGTTAGGTGGCAGACTCACACCCCATCAACTAAGCTCTTTTCTGGCGCTGTTGCCGGGGAGGTGAGTGCTTGAAGGTATATCTTTAGATCTTGCAATCGAATATTTTTGTTTCTTATTTTATCACTAGTTTAGTCTATAAAAGAAAACTACAAAAAAAGGAATTAAGGGTGCCTCATATGCTTCATCTTTTTAATATCTTTCGTGAAAATGATGGGAAGGAAAATTGTGCTCAAGTGCTAGAAGAAGAAATCTATAAAATGTTTGGCACTAAATATTTGAATGATGAGCATGATTCCAATGTTGTTAGTATGAATTCTTTGAATATTCATGATGCTAATGATATGCAAAGCCACAACCTTGGGGAAGCTATGTTTGATGAAGATGATACTTTTTGTCCCCCAAGCTTTGATGGGAAAATTTACTATGATGAAAGCATGCCTCCTATCTATGATGATTATTGTGATGACACGTATGCTTTAAATAATAATGATAACCATGAAACTTTTCATCTTGATCTTAATTTTCAATCACATGATAGTTATTTTGTTGAGTTTGCTCCCACTATTCCGAGTGAGAAGAATTTTGCTTATGTAGAGAGTAGTAAAATTTCTATGCAAGTAGATCATGAAAAGAATGCTTTAGGTGCTGGTTATATTGTTGAATTCATTCATGACGCTACTGAAAATTATTATGAGGGAGGAACATATGCTTGTAGGAATTGCAATAATATCAAGTTTCCTCTCTATGTGCTTAAAATCATGAAGCTATGCTTGTTTTTCCTTCCTATGCAAGTTGATTCTTGTTCCCATAAGTTGTTTGCTCACAAAATACCTATGCATAGGAAGTGGGTTAGACTTAAATGTGCTAGTCATATTCTTCAAGATGCTCTCTTTATGTTTGAATTCTTATGTTTTATGTGAGCATCATTGAAATCATCATGCCTAGCTAAGGGCATTAAACGATAGCGCTTGTTGGGAGGCAACCCCATTTTATTTTTGTTCCTGTTTAGGAATAAATAATCCATCTAGCTTATGTTTAGATGTGGTTTTGTGTTTTAATTAGTGTTTGTGCCATGTAGAACCTTTGGGAAGACTTGGGTGAAGTCTTTATGATCATGCTGTAAAAAACAGAAACTTTGGCGCTCACGAGATTAGCTAAAACTTTTTACTGTAGAGTGCTATTTAGTTGATTCTTTTTGCAGATGATTACTAGACAAATTCCTCAGGTCCACCAATTTATTTTAGAATTTTTGGAGTTCCATAAGTTTACGTTTGATACAGATTACTACAGACTGTTCTGTTTTTTGACAGATTTTGTTTTCATTGTGTTGCTTGCTTATTTTGATGAACCTATGGCTAGTAAAATAGTTTATAAACCATAGAGAAGTTCGAATAAATTAATTTTAACACCAATACAAATAGATAATTAGTTCATTACAGTAACTTGAAGTGGTGTTTTGTTTTCTTTCGCTAACGGAGCTTACGAGTTTTCTGTTAAGTTTTGTGTTGTGAAGTTTTCAAGTTTTGGGTAAAGATTCGATGGACTATGGAATAAGGAGTGGCAAGAGCCTAAGCTTGGGGATTCCCAAGGCACCACAAGGTAATATTTAAGTATAACCAAGAGCCTAAGCTTGGGGATGCCCCGGAAGGCATCCCCTTTTCGTCTTCGTTCATCGGTAAGTTTACTTGGAGCTATATTTTTATTCACCACATGATATGTGTTTTGCTTGGAGCATCATTTTATTTTCTTTTGTTTTACTTGCTGTTTGAATAAAGTATCAAGATCTGAAATTCTTAAATGTTAGAGAATCTTCACATAGTTGAATAATTATCCGACTACTCATTGATCTTCACTTATATCTTTCAGAGTAGTTTGTCATTTGCTCTAGTACTTCACTTATATCTTTTAGAGCACGGTGGAGGTTTTATTTTGAAGAAATAGATGAACTCTCATGCTTCACTTATATTATTTTTAGAGTCTTAAACAGCATGGTAATGTGCTTAATATTAATATGCTAGGTATTCAAAAATAGTAAAAACTTTCTTACCAGTGTGTTCAATACTAAGAGAAGTTTGATGCTTGATGATTGTTTTGAGACATGGAGGTAGTGATATCAAAGTTGTGCTAGTTGAGTAGTTGTGAATTTGAGAAATACTTGTGTTTAAGTTTGCAAGTCCCGTAGCATGCACGTATGGTAAATGTTATGTAACAAGTTTGAAACATGAGGTGTTCTTTGATTGTCCTCCTTATGAGTGGCAGTCGGGGACGAGCGATGGTATTTTCCTACCAATCTATCTCCCTAGGAGCATGCGCATAGTGCTTTGGTTTTTGATGAATTGTAGATTTTTGCAATAAGTATGTGAGTTCTTTATGACTAATGTTGAGTCCATGGATTACATGCACTCTCACCCTTCCATCATTGCTAGCCTCTTCGGTACCGTGCATTGCCCTTTCTCACATTGAGAGTTGGTGTAAACTTCGCCGGTGCATCCAAACCCCGTGATATGATACGCTCTTTCACACATAAACTTCCTTATATCTTACTTAAAACAACCACCATACCTACCTATTATGGCATTTCCATTGCCATTCCGAGATATATTGCCATGCAACTTTCCACCATTCCGTTCATCATGACACATTCATCATTGTCATATTGCCTAGCATGATCATGTAGTTGACATAGTATTTGTGGCAAAGCCACCATTCATAATTCTTTCATACATGTCACTCTTGATTCATTGCATATCCTGCACATCACGGAGGCATTCATATAGAGTCATACTTTGTTCTAGTATCGAGTTGTAATCATTGAGTTGTAAATAAATAGAAGTGTGATGATCATCATTATCTAGAGCATTGTCCCAAGTGAGGTAAAATAAAAAATAAAAATAAACAAATAAAAGAGAAAGGCCATAAAAAAGAGAAGGCTCAAAAAAAGAAAAAAAAGAGAGAAATGCCCTAAAAAAAGAGAAGGCCCAAAAAAATGAGAGAAAAAGAGAGAAGGGACAATGTTACTATCCTTTTACCACACTTGTGCTTCAAAGTAGCACCATAATCTTCATGATATAGAGTCTCTTGTTTTGTCACTTTCATATACTAGTGGGAATTTTTCATTATAGAACTTGTCTTGTATATTCCAACAATGGGCCTCCTCAAGTGCCCTAGGTCTTCGTGAGCAAGCAAGTTGGATGCACACCCACTTAGTTTCTTTTGTTGAGCTTTCATACATTTATAGCTCTAGTGCATCCGTTGCATGGAAATCCCTACTCCTTGCATTAACATCAATCGATGGGCATCTCCATAGCTCATTGATTAGCCTCGTTGATGTGAGATTTTCTCCTTTTTGTCTTCTCCACATAACCCCCATCATCATATTCTATTCCACCCATAGTGCTATGTCCATGGCTCGCGCTCATGTATTGTGTGAAGGTTTATAAGTTTGAGATTACTAAAGTATGAAACAATTGCTTGGCTTGTCATCGAGGTTGTGTATGATGAGAGCATTCTTGTGTGACGAAAATGGAGCATGACTAAACTATATGATTTTGTAGGGATGAACTTTCTTTGGCCATGTTATTTTGAGAGGACATAATTGCTTAGTTAGTATGCTTGAAGTATTATTATTTTTATGTCAATATGAACTTTTGTCTTGAATCTTTCGGATCTGAATATTCATACCACAATTAAGAAGAATTACATTGAAATTATGCCAAGTAGCATTCCACATCAAAAGTTCTGTTTTTATCATTCACATACTCGAGGACGAGCAGGAATTAAGCTTGGGGATGCTGATACGTCTCCAACGTATCTATTATTTTTTATTGTTCCATGCTATTATATTATCCGTTTTGGATGTTTATGGGCTTTATTAAACACTTTTATATTACTTTTGGGACTAACCTATTGACCCAGAGCCCAGTGCCAGTTCCTGTTTTTTTTCCTTGTTTCAGTGTTTCGAAGAAAAGGAATATCAAACGGAGTCGAAACAGAATGAAACCAACTGCAGAAGTTATTTTTGGAAGGAAAGCAACCGGAAAAACATGGAGTGCATGTCAGGAAAGAAACGAGGGAGCCACGAGGCAGGGGGCGCGCCCTCCACCCTCATGGGCCCCTCGTGGCTCCCCTGACGTATTTCTTCCGCCTATATATATCCATATACCCCAAAAACTTCGGGGAATAGAATAGATCGGGAGTTCCGCCGCCGCAAGCCTCTGTAGCCACCAAAACCCAATCGGGACCTGTTCCGCACCTCACGGAGGGGGAATACCTCACCGTGGCCATCTTCATCATCCCGGCGCTCTCCATGACGAGGAGGGAGTAGTTCACCCTCGGGGCTGAGGGTATTTACCAAGAGCTATGTGTTTGATCTCTCTCTCTCTCTCTCTCTCTCTCTTCTTGATTTGGCACGATCTTGATGTATCGCGAGCTTTGCTATTATAGTTGGATCTTATGTTGCTTCTCCCCCTCTACTCTCTTGTAATGGATTGAGTTTTCCCTTTGAAGTTATCTTATCGGATTGAGTCTTTAAAGATTTGAGAACACTTTATGTATGTCTTGTCGTGCGTATCTGTGGTGACAATGGGATATCACGTGATTCAGTTGATGTATGTTTTGGTGATCAACTTGCGGGTTCCTCCCATGAACCTATGCATAGGGGTTGGCGCACGTTTTCGTCGTGATTCTCCAGTAGAAACTTTGGGGCACTCTTTGAGGTCCTATGTGTTGGTTGAATAGATGAATCTGAGATTGTGTGATGCATATCGTATAATCATACCCATTGATACTTGAGGTGACATTGGAGTATCTAGGTGACATTAGGGTTTTGGTTGATTTGTGTCTTAAGGTGTTATTCTAGTACGAACTCTAGGGCTGTTTGTGACACTTATAGGAATAGCCCAATGGATTGATTGGAAAGAATAACTTTGAGTTGGTTTCGTACCCTACCATAATCTCTTCGTTTGTTCTCCGCTATTAGTGACTTTGGAGTGACTCTTTGTTGCATGTTGAGGGATAGCTATGTGATCCAATTATGTTATTATTGTTGAGAGAACTTGCACTAGTGAAAGTATGAACCCTAGGCCTTGTTTCAAATCATTGGAATACCGTTTACCCTCACTTTTATCGCTTGCTACCTTGCTGTTTTTATATTTTCAGATTACAAAAACCTATATCTACCATCCATATTGCACTTGTATCACCATCTCTTCGCCGAACTAGTGCACCTATACAATTTACCATTGTATTGGGTGTGTTGGGGACACAAGAGACTCTTTGTTATTTGATTGCAGGGTTGCTTGAGAGAGACCATCTTCATCCTACGCCTCCCACGGATTGATAAACCTTAGGTCATCCACTTGAGGGAAATTTGCTACTGTCCTACAAACCTCTGCACTTGGAGGCCCAACAAGGTTGTGTAGTAGACATCAGTCTGGCCCGCTGCCTGATTCTAGGCTCAAGGTTTGGGCCATATCCTCCCGTAGACGGGTATCCGGCTCGGAGAGCTCGGAAATCCAGACATAGTTTGTCCTCAAGATAGAGGAAGAATCACCGCATTGTTCCTCCACCACCGCTATCTGATGGGTGACCGGCGGAGAGTTAATATCCCGTTGGTCGGGTTTAAGCCCAATCCAATCATAGTCCGTAGCGACTCCCAAAGCGGCGATGCGATCCAAGACCTCGTTCAAAGAGGAGAGCTTCATTGTATCCATCCGCTCGGTGAATTCCGAGCCGATGTGGAGGCTGTTTTCGATGACCCGAGAAGTCATCATCGGTGCAGCGGCCGAACGGGCGGTCATGACGAAACTGCCTAGTCGGAGAGTTTGGCCTACAGCCAGGGCTCCCCCAGAGGTGATGTTGTCCTTGACAATGGGGCGAGCCATCCAGCCTTATGATGACGGCACGGCGGAACTCTCAATAAAAGCACCAACGTCGGTGTCAAAACCGGTGGATCTCGGATAGGGGGTCCCGAATTGTGCGTCTAAGGCGGATGGTAACAGGAGGCAGGGGACACGATGTTTACCCAGGTTCGGGCCCTCTCGATGGAGTTAATACCCTACTTCCTGCTTGATTGATCTTGATGATATGAGTATTACAAGAGTTGATCTACCACGAGATCTAGAGGCTAAACCCTAGAAGCTAGCCTATGGTATGGTTGTTATTGTCCTACGGACTAAACCCTTCGGTTTATATAGACACTGGAGGGGGCTAGGGTTACACAGAGTCGGTTACATGGGAGGATATCTACATATCCATATGGCCAAGCTTTCCTTCCACGCCAAGAAGAGTCCTATCCGGACACAGGTCGAAGTCTTCAATCTTGTATCTTCATAGTCCAACAGTCCGGCCAAAGGATATAGTCCGGCTGTCCGAGGACACCCTAATCCGGGACTCCCTCACCCGCCAAGAAGGATCTAAGTCACATTAGTTGTTTCAAGTGCGGGAAGACTAGACACTACGCCACCGAATGTCCTGAAGCAAAGAATGGAAATGGCAATGGAAGTTCTGGGAAGAAGCCCAACCCTTTCAACAGAGGACAGGTGAACCACGTTAACATGGAAGACGTTGAAGAACAGCCAGATGCAGTTATAGGTAAGTTTTTGATTAAGTCATTTACTGCAATTGTTCTTTTTCATACTGGTGCATCACATTCATACATATCGAGGGGATTTGTGGATAAGTATAAGTTGCCCACCAATGTTCTTAAGACACCTATGTTAGTAAGCTCGTCGGGAGCGGAGTATATGGCAAGCAGAGGATGTTTTCAGATGCCATTGACCATAGGTAGGCATGTTTTCCCCTCAGACCTGATAATTTTGGAGTCACAAGGATTGGATGTGATACTAGGCATGGATTGGCTATCGATGTATGGAGGAAACATCGGTTGTGCTAGTAAGTCAATTTTACTCACCACCCGAGAGGGTAAACGGATCAAGTATGTGTCCTGGCATGTGCCAATGAGGACTCAAGTAAATTCACTCTCAGGAGTTGTTCAGGAGGAAGTGCCTGTTGTGAAGGATTACCCGGATGTATTTCCAGAGGAATTACCAGGCATGCCACCAGATCGAGACATAGAATTTTTAAAAGATTATTGCCAGGCACCGGGCCAATATAGAAGAGACCGTATCGGATGCCCGCTAATGATCTGGAGGAAATTAAGAAGCAGATTAAAGAATTATTGGAGAAAGGGTACATTCAACCAAGTTCATCACCTTGGGGAGCCCCAGTGCTCTTAGTTGAGAAGAAGGATAGATCTTTGAGAATGGTTGTTGATTATCGGGCATTGTATGAAGTGACGATCAAGAACAAGTACCCACTACTGATGATCAATGATATGTTTGACAAGCTGCAAGGAGCTAAAGTATTCTCCAAGATCGATCTTCGATCAGGATACCACCAGTTGAAGATCCGAGAACAGGATATACCCAAGACAGCTTTTACCACAAGGTACGGGCTATATTAGTACACGGTCATGTCTTTTGGATTGACTAACCCCCTGCCTATTTTATGAGTATGACGAACAAGGTGTTCATGGAGTTTTTGGATAAGTTTGTTGTGGTGTTCATTGATGAAATTTTGGTATATTCGAAGAATGAAGGGGAACACAAGGAGCATTTGCGCTTAGTTCTCGAGAAGCTCAGGGAACATCAGCTATACGCCAAGTTCAGCAAATGTGAGTTTTGGTTGAAGGAAGTTGGATTTCTTGGACATGTTATATCAGGAGAAGGTATAGCAGTAGACCCTACCAAGGTTCAGTCTGTCACTGAGTGGTTGGCACCCACCTCGGTAGGAGAGATCCGCAGTTTTCTAGGACTCGCAGGATATTATAGGAGGTTCATTGAGAATTTTTCCAAGATTGCGAAACCCATGACAGAGTTGTTGAAGAAGGACACCAAGTTCAAATGGACCGAGGAATGTGAGGCCAGTTTTCAGGAATTGAAGAAACAGTTAGTTACTGCCCTAGTGCTAATTCTTCCGGATATACGCAAGGATTTCCAAGTGTATTGCGACGCTTCTCGCCTAGGACTTGGAGGTGTACTTATGCAAGACGGAAAAGTGGTTTCATATGCTTCATGTCAGCTTCGACCTCACGAGTTGAATTATGCCACGCATGATTTGGAGTTAGCAGCCGTAGTGTCGTGGAATTTTCACGTCAGATGTCCTAGTGTGAGGACTTAGTCGTGGAGCCATCGCAACGAGATTAGCTTAAAGGGGTTAATCAGGACAAAGAACACGAGGAGTTTATACTGGTTCGGCCCCTTGCGGTGAAGGTAAAGGCCTAATCCAGTTTGAGGTGGTATTGCTAGGATTTCGATGACCAGGGAGCGAATACGATTAACCCGGCTCTCGATCTATTGTTTTCTTCTCCTAAGCCGTCGCCGGGTCGTCCCCTTATATACACAGGTTGACGCCCTACGGTATACAGAGTCCCGGCCGGCTCATACAACGTGTCCGGCTCGGTGACTTATCTCATATGCCTTACAACACAAGTCTATAAATACATGGTGGTTTATAACCATGGGCCTTAAGCCGCCTTTGGGCTTGGGCCCTCTACTCAGCCTATCTATGAACCGCTGATACGTCTCCGTCGTATCTACTTTTCCAAACACTTTTGCCCTTGTTTTGGACTCTAATTTGCATGATTTGAATGGAACTAACCCGGACTGACGCTGTTTTCAGCAGAATTACCATGATGTTGTTTTATGTGCAGAAAACAAAAGTTCTCGGAATGACCTGAAACTCCACGGAACATCTAGTTAAAAATAATAAAAAATCCTTGCCAAAGATGAAGACCAGGGGGCCCACACCCTGTCCACGAGGGTGGGGGCGCCCCCCTAGGGCGCGCCCCCTACCTCGTGGGCCCACTAGAGCTCCTCTGACGCCAACTCCAACTCTATATATTTGCTTTCGGGGAGAAGAAAATAAAGGAAAAGAAATCATCGCGTTTTACGATACAGAGCCGCCGCCAAGCCCTAAAACCTCTTGGGAGGGCTGATCTGGAGTCCGTTCGGGGCTCCAGAGAGAGGGATCGTCCCCATCGTCATCATCAACCATCCTCCATCACCAATTTCATGATGCTCACCGCCGTGTGTGAGTAATTCCATCGTAGGCTTGCTGGACGGTGATGGGTTGGATGAGATCTATCATGTAATCGAGTTAGTTTTGTTAGGGTTTGATCCCTAGTATCCACTATGTTCTGAGATTGATGTTGCTATGACTTTGCTATGCTTAATGCTTGTCACTAGGGCCCGAGTGCCATGATTTCAGATCTGAACCTATTATGTTTTCATGAATATATGTGTGTTCTTGATCCTATCTTAAAAGTCTATAGTCACCTACTATGTGTTATGATCCGGCAACCCCAAAGTGATAATAATCGGGACCACTCCCGGTGATGACCATAGTTTGAGGAGTTCATGTATTCACTATGTGCTAATGCTTTGTTTCGGTTCTCTATTAAAAGGAGGACTTAATATCCCTTAGTTTCCATTAGGACCCCGCTGCCACGGGAGGGTAGGACAAAAGATGTCATGCAAGTTATTTTCCATAAGAACGTATGACTATATTCGGAATACATGCCTACATTACATTGATGAATTGGAGCTAGTTTTGTGTCACCCTATGTTATGACTGTTACATGATGAACCGCATCCGGCATAATTATCCATCACCGATCCAATGCCTACAAGCTTTCTATACTGGTTTACCTTTATTTACTTTCCCGTTGCTATTGTTACAATCACTACAAAATACCAAAAATAATACTTTTGCTTTCATTACTCTTTTGTTACCATTACCACTACTATCATATTACTTTGCTACTAAATACTTTGCTGCAGATATTAAGTTATCCAGGTGTGGTTGAGTTGACAACTCAACTGCTAATACTTTAGAATATTCTTTGGCTCCCCTTGTGTCGAATCAATAAATTTGGGTTGAATACTCTACCCTCGAAAGCTGTTGCGATCCCCTACACTTGTGGGTTATCAAGACCAACTTCTGGCGCCGTTGTCGAGGAGCATAGCTCTATTCTTTGAGTCACTTGGGATTTATATCTGCTAGACACTATGAAGAACTTGAAAGACGAGAAAACAAAAATTTATCCCTCAACTACGAGGGGAGGTAAGGAACTGCCATCTAGCTCTACACTTGATTCACCTTCTGTTATGAGTAAGCTTGCGACACCTAAACCTGCTTCTGCTATTCGTTCCGATATGTCGCATGTTATTGATTATGCCACTTCTGCTATGCATGATACTTATGATGAAACTACTTATATGCCTGATACTACTGTGCCCCTTAGTGAATTTCTTGATGAACAAATTGCTAGGGCTAGAGAGAAAGAAATTATTGAATCTGATTATATTGATGAAAGTGATGATGAAGATAGGCCTGTTATTCCTGAAGGTTATGTTTTTGATAGGGAAGCTTCTGCAGCCATTCTAGCTTGCAAAGATAGAAATGAACTCAAGAGGTTATTAGCTGAATGGAATAAAGAATCTCTTAGAGATAAAATGAGGCCTGACCCTGCTTTTGCTACTTCACCTATTTGTGTTCCCGATAAGGATTATGAATTCTTTGTTGATCCTGATATATTTGGTTGAATCTGATCCTTTCCATGGTTATGAATCTGAAACTGTTGTGGCACATCTTACTAAATTAAATGATATAGCCACCCTATTCACTAATGATGAGAGATCTCGCTACTTTAATATTCTTAAAATATTTTTGTTCTCATTAAAGGGTGATGCTAAGATATGGTTTTATTCTCTTGATCCTCGTTGTGTGCGTAGTCCCCAGGATATGATTTATTACTTCTCTGCTAAATATTTCCCTGCTCGTAAGAAACAAACTGCTTTAAAGGAAATATACAACTTTGTGCAAATTGAAGAAGAGAGTCTCCCACAAGCTTGGGGGAGGCTTCTCAAGTTACTTAATGCTTTGCCTGATCATCCTCTTAAGAAAAATGAAATACTTGATATCTTTTATAATGGACTAACCGATGCTTCCAGAGATTACCTGGATAGTTGTGCTGGTTCTCTTTTCAGGGAAAGAACACCGGATGAAGCTGAAATTCTATTGAATAATATGTTGACAAATGAAAATAATTGGGCACCTCCTGAGCCATCTCCTGGGCCAGCTCCTGAGCCAGCTCCTGCTTTAATTACTGAGCCTATTCCTAAACCAACTCCGAAGAAGAGAGGTGTTCTATTTCTCAGTCCTAAAGATATGCAAGAGGCAAAGAAATCTATGAAAGAAAAAGGTATTAAAGCTGAAGATGTTAAGAATTTACCTCCTATTGAAGAAATACATGTTCTTAATTTACCGCCTGTTGAAGAAACATATGATCTTGATCCATTACCTATTGAAGAACCTCCTGATCCCGATAATCCGACACTGGTAGTAAAGGTAAATTCTCTCTTTATATATGATAAAGCTGAAGTCCCTCCTACTAAAATTGCTAGTCAGTGCTTGGATGAGTTTAATAACTTTATGTTTAAGCAAGAGGACTTCAATGCTTATTTTGGTAGACAATTAAAACAAAATGCTTATATGATTAAACACTTGGGTGATTATATGGCTAATATTAGAGGTGAACTTAAACTTGTTAGCAAACATGCTTCTATGATTACCACTCAAGTAGAACAAGTACTTAAAGCTCAAAAAGAATTGCTCGATGAAATGAATAGTAAGAAAAATGATTATGCTGTTAGAGTGGCTACTAGAACTGGTAGAATGACTCAGGAACCTTTGTATCCTAAAGGCCACCCCAAGAGAATTGAGCAAGATTCTCAGAGAAATAATATTGATGCACCTAGTTCTTCTAAAAGGAAGAAAAAGAAAAATGATAGGACTTTGCAAACTTCTAGTGAACCTATTGCTGAATCACCTGAGAATCCAAATGATATATCTATGTCTGATGCTGAAACACAATCTAGTAATGAACATGAACCTAGTGAAAATGTTAATGATGATGTTCATGATGATGCTCAACCTAGTAACGATAATGATGTAGAAATTGAACCTGCTGTTGATCTTGATAACCCACAATCAAAGAATCAATGTTATGATAAGAGAGCCTTTGTTGCTAGGAAACATGGTAAAGAAAGAGAACCATGGGTTCAGAAACCCATGCCTTTTCCTCCCGAACCATCCAAGAAAAAGGATGATGAGGATTTTGAGCGCTTTGCTGAAATGATTAGACCTATCTTTTTGCGTATGCGATTGACTGATATGCTCAAAATGAATCCTTATGCTAAATATATGAAAGATATTGTTACAAATAAAAGAAAGATACCGAAAGCTTAAATTTCCACCATGCTTGCTAATTATACTTTTAAGGGTGGAATACCAAAGAAACTTGGAGATCCAGGAGTACCTACTATACCATGCTCCACTAAAAGAAACTATGTTAAAACTGCTTTATGTGATCTTGGAGCAGGTGTTAGTGTTATGCCTCTCTCTTTATATCATAGACTTGACTTGAATAAGTTGACACCTACTGAAATATCTTTGCAAATGGCTGATAAATCAACTGCTATACCTGTCGGTATTTGTGAGGATGTGCCTGTTGTAGTTGCAAACGCTACTATTTTAACGGACTTTGTTATTCTTGATATTCCCGAGGGCGATAGTATGTCTATTATTCTTGGAAGACCTTTTCTGAATATTGCAGGGGCTGTTATTGATTGCAACAAAGGCAATGTCACTTTTCATGTTAATGGTAATGAGCATGCGGTACACTTTCTGAGGAAACAACCTCAAGTTCATAGTATCAACTCTATTGGAAAAATTCCATCGATTATATTTGGAGGTTTTGAATTTCCCCTTCCTACTGTCAAGAAGAAATATGATATTCTTATTATAGGGGATGTGCATATCCCCGTTGACGTAACTTAGTGTTCGAAATTTCTTCGGTTCCATGTTAATCGGAATGAGTTTGTTAACAAGACCTGATCAACCTTGTTAGTGGATTCTTTTTGATGAGCATGAGATGGATGAAACTAGAAGCACAACCTTCTGTACCCTCTTTATACTTTCTGTTATTTAGTTGAAATAAAGTAAAAATAGTATTTTTCTGTCTGTTTCCTGATTTATCCGTGCAATATAAAAATGTCCGAAAATAAAAGTCCTCCAAATGCCATGCCAATTTAATATGATTTTTTCGGGAATATTTGAGAATTTATGGTGCAAAAATCACCGCGGGGGGAGCTGCCACCTGGCCACGAGGGTGGAGGGCGCGTCCTACCCCCCAGGGCACGCCCCCCTGCCTCGTGGGCCCACGGTGGCCCTCCTCCACTTATCCCTGCACCATCCTCTTCTTCTTCCTCCCACAAACACGAATAACCAGCTCAAGCACGAGTTCTAGCTCACTTTGCAGCGATTTTGTATCTCCTTGCTCAAAGCACCTCTCACAAAACTGCTTGGAGAGATTGTTCCTTGGTATGTGACTCCTCCATTGGTCCAATTAATTTTTGTTCTAGTGATTTATTCATTGCAAATTTGTGCTGCATAGGTGACCATGTTCTTGAGCTTGCATGTCAAATTTATATGGTTCCAAGTAGTTCTAATGCTTGATATAGGCTCTAGGCACTTGTAGGAGTAGTTGCTATCAATTTTGTTGAGCTTTGTTCACTTTTGTTTGAAGTTATTAAAAATTTCAGAATATTTCAGAAAATAATGAAGAGACTTTTGAGGGGCTCATCTAGCCGAAGCTCGAAGGAAAAGCAAAATGAAGAAGCACAGAGGCCCAAATATAATTTGCCTCGTAGCGCGGAGGTCCGGCCGTGTGAATGGCCTTCCGATGACTTCTTGAGACAAGCCGGAATTTATGAGGATTTCTATTCATTGATTGAGAATGCCGGCCTCACCGACTTCCTCCGCGACCAACGTCATCAGTATCTCTTACTCACAAATACTTTTGTGCAAAACTTCTACTTTTTCCCTAAGGAATCACCTCCTTCTGTAGAGTTTCATTTATATGACGTTGTTAAAAAGATGCCATTAGCTGAATTTTGCATGGTTTGCAAAATACCCTCTGAGGGTACCTTGGATGAACCCCACCGTAAAGAGGTGGAAGCATTTATTAACACTATCACTGTGGGAGAAACCAGGAAGGTTTCTGATGCAAGAATCACTAGCATACATTTTCCTGTTTTACGCTACTTTGCCATATTTGCTAGTCGTTTCTTGATTGGTCGTGGAAACTATGGAAACCTTAGTGTTCCTGATAATATTATCTTGTTCCATGGTTTATACCGCGATAACACTGTTAGTATGGGCGGAATTGTTGCTAGACGGTTAAGTCTGAACCGTACTAAGGGCCCCATCTTTGGAGGCATTTATGCTTCACGCCTAGCTGCACATTTTAACATACCTATTAGGCTTAATGATAAAGAAGAAAAATTGCTGCCTAGTGCCTATTTAGATTATAAGAGTATGCTAGCGCATGATTTTATTGTTAAGAGTCGGGAAGGAGAGCTCAAATATAAATTATTCTTTCATAAACATCATTCTGAAACTATTACCTTGCCTGCTCCTTCTTTGTTTTATTTTGAAGGACCATATCTCGTTACGTGGGCTGCAGTTCAAGCCTACCGGAATCCTGCATCAGCCCCGGAACCGGAACCACAAGATGAGCCTCCACGACAGTCTATTTATTCTTGGGATCCGGAGATGGCTGTCAGCTAGTGGCAGTCAGAGTCCTCTTCATCACAATACGACTTCAGCTATTCTTCATCTTAGTACGACCCCAGCTACACCTACGGGTATCCGCCAGGCCATCCCTGGCCATGAACCAACTTAGGCCAAAAGCCTAAGCTTGGGGGAGTACGTATTTCCCACTGACATTACATTTATGTTTACACACACTCATTGCTAGATGACGGTGCTCATACTCTTTCACTGTAATATCCATGCTAATTTATTTTCTTTTTCCTGCTTTCTTCTTGTGTGTTTAATAAACCTTAAGAAAACCAAAAAAATTAGTAATAGCTTTTAGCTAGTTTACTTTTCTTGTTGTAGTAATAATTAAAAAGAAAACCCAAAAATATTTCATATTCTTCTTTTGCTTGTTGGGAGCTTTCCCGTGTAAATAGTTTTTAATTCTTTTCTTTTCTTAGGGGGTCGATTGGAGAAGACCATGATTAAATTGTTGAAGTGGCTCTTATATGCATTATTGTTGATTTAACCAAGAGCCCATATTGCCTTGTCTTCTCCTGTTTATTGAATGCTCCCAGATTCCAGTTTAGTCCAATGCACGTGCCCTCTTATTATTATTCACATCGTTCGGTCGTGCAAGTGAAAGGCAATTATGATGATATATGATGGACTGACTGAGATGGGAAAAGCTGGTATGAACTCGACCTCTTTTGTTTTTGTAAATATGATGAGTTCATCGTTCTTGATTCAGCTTATTATGAATAAACATGTTTGCAATTACAATTAGAGCTCATAGTTGCTTGTGCCATGCTTGATTAGCTATGAGTTATAATGGTTTACCTTGCGTGCCAACATGCTATTAAAATGGTTATGATGTGGTATAGTGGGGTGGTATCCTCCTTTGAATGATTTAAGTGACTTGACTTGGCACATGTTCACACATGTAGTTGAAACAAATCAACAAAGCCTTCACGATATTTATGTTCATGGTGGATTATATCCTACTCATGCTTGCATCCAATGTTTATTAATTTTAATGCATGTACATGGCTGTTGTCGCTCTCTAGTTGGTCGCTTACCAGTCTTTTGCAAGCCTTCACCTGTACTAAGCGGGAATACTGCTTGTGCATCCAATCCCTTAAACCCCAAAGTTATTCCATACGAGTCCACCATACCTTCCTATATGCGGTATCTACCTGCCATTCCAAGTAAATTTGTATGTGCCAAACTCTAAACCTTCAAATAAACATTCTGTTTTGTATGCTCGAATAGCTCATGTATCAACTAGGGCTGCCCTTATCTTCCATGTTAGGCGGGTTATTCTCAAGAGGAGTGGACTCCGCTCCTCATTCACGAGAAAATGGCTGGTCACCGGGATGCCCAGTCCCATGCTTTATGCAAACTAAATCAAAATAATTGCAAACAAAACTCCCCCTGGGACCTATTGCTAGTTGGAGACACTCGTTGTTTCGAGCAAGTCATGGATTGATGCTTGTTGGTGGAGGGGGAGTATAAACTTTACCATTCTGTTTGGGAACCGCCTATAATGTGTGTGACATGGAAGATATCACCATCTCTTAGTTGTTATGTTGACAATGAAAGTATACCGCTCAAAATATTATTTATCTCTATTTCAAAACCGAGCTCTGGCACCTCTACAAATCCCTGCTTCCCTCTGCGAAGGGCTTATCTATTTACTTTTATGTTGAGTCATCACCCTCTTATTAAAGAGCACTAGCTGGAGAGCACAGCTGTCATTTGCATTCATTACTGTTAATCTATATTGGGTATGACTATGACTGGATCTCTTTTACCATGAATTCAATGTCTAGTCAGTCCTTGATCTTTAAAGGTTCTATGCATTTATGTTTTGCGGTCTTAGATAGGGCTAGCGAGATACCATCTTGTTATATCATATTATGATTGTTTTGAGAAAGTGTTGTCATCCGAGATTTATTATTATCGCTCGCTAGTTGATTATGCTATTGATATGAGTAAACATGAGACCTGAGAATTATTGCAAATGTGGTTAATTATAATCTTTGCTGAAAATTTGAATGCTGGCTTTACATATTTCCAAAAACAAGAGCAAACAGAGTTTGTAAAAGTTTTTCTTTCTCTTTCAGTTTGTCAACTGAATTGCTTGCGAACAAGCAAGGGTTTAAGCTTGAGCGAGTTGATACGTCTCCGTCGTATCTACTTTTCCAAACACTTTTGCCCTTGTTTTGGACTCTAATTTGCATGATTTGAACGGAACTAACCTGGACTGACGCTGTTTTCAGCAGAATTACCATGATGTTGTTTTATGTGCACAAAACAGAAGTTCTCGGAATGACCTGAAACTCCACGGAACATCTAGTTAAAAATAATAAAAAATCCTCGCCAAAGATGAAGACCAGGGAGCCCACACCCTGTCCACGAGGGTGGGGGGCGCCCCCTACCTCGTGGGCCCCCTGGAGCTCCTCCGACGCCAACTCCAACTCTATATATTTGCTTTCGCGGAGAAAAAAATAAAGGAGAAGAAATCATCGCGTTTTACGATACGGAGCCCGCCAAGCCCTAAAACCTCTCGGGGGCTGATCCGAGTCCGCTCGGGCTCCGGAGAGGGGATTTCATCGCCGTCGTCATCATCAACCATCCTCCATCACCAATTTCATGATGCTCACCGCCGTGCGTGAGTAATTCCATCGTAGGCTTGCTGGACGGTGATGGGTTGATGAGATCTATCATGTAATCGAGTTAGTTTTGTTAGGGTTTGATCCTAGTATCCACTATGTTCGAGATTGATGTTGCTATGACTTTGCTATGCTTAATGCTTGTCACTAGGGCCCGAGTGCCATGATTTCAGATCTGAACCTATTATGTTTTCATGAATATATGTGTGTTCTTCATCCTATCTTGCAAGTCTATAGTCACCTACTATGTGTTATGATCCGGCAACCCCGAAGTGACAATAATCGGGACCACTCCCGGTGATGACCATAGTTTGAGGAGTTCACGTATTTACTATGTGCTAATGCTTTGTTCCGGTTCTCTATTAAAAGGAGGCCTTAATATCCCTTAGTTTCCATTAGGACCCCGCTGCCACGGGAGGGTAGGACAAAAGATGTCATGCAAATTCTTTTACATAAGCACGTATGACTATATTTGGAGTACATGCCTACATTACATTGATGAATTGGAGCTAGTTCTGTGTCACCCTATGTTATGAATGTTACATGATGAACCGCATCCGGCATAATTATCCATCACCGATCCAATGCCTACGAGCTTTCCATATACTGGTTTACGTTTATTTACTTTCCCGTTGCTATTGTTACAATCACTACAAAATACCAAAAATATTACTTTTGCTTTCATTACTCTTTTGTTACCATTACCACTACTAACATATTACTTTGCTACTAAATACTTTGCTGCAGATATTAAGTTATCCAGGTGTGGTTGAATTGACAACTCAACTGCTAATACTTGAGAATATTCTTTGGCTCCCCTTGTGTTGAATCAATAAATTTGGGTTGAATACTCTACCCTCGAAAGCTATTGCGATCCCCTACACTTGTGGGTTATCAACCGCCATTCTGGTTACGCTCTTGGGCTTCATTGAGATGGATCGTCATCAAGATGACCCGGCCCCTCCTGGCGGGTCATGCCTAATAGTCATATCCCCAACATTAGGCCCCTGGTTGATTTTAACTTGTTCATGTCAATCATCAATATTTGGAAAAATCCTTCCTTATCTTGACTGTGAAATATTGTAACCCGCCATGACGTCATCTCCTGAATTTTCAGTAACCCGCCGAGACACCACCTGTCATTAATGCTTCACAAATCTTAATAAATCTCTTATTTTACTGTCTTTCCGTAAATCGAGGCGCCCACGTCATCACTTATCCATTTTTTGCCTCCTCGATTTTTGCACCTGTCATTTGTCCTTCCAGGCTTCATAAATAATACCTCGGGCTCTCCTCTCATTCCCCCCTCTTTCCTTCCCATTTTCTTCTTCCTCCTTGCGACGCGCCAACCTGCACGAGCTCCGCCACCGTCGACCTCCGCCTCCATCTTCAACTCAAGCCGCTGCATCACCCTGAACGGACCAGAGAACCGCGGCACCTCACCGCCATCTTATCAGCACCGGTAAGCCCTTCTTAATTTCCTCCGCCATAGATCTGGCATTAGGGTTTTGGTGTTCTTCAGTGTTCATCGGTGCTCGTCAGTGTTCATCATCGCCCGTCTTAATTCTTCGTCTAGATTCGCGAATTAGATCCAAAAGCCACATGAATCTTGTGCGGCAGTAGCTTTCGCACCTATTTTTGATATTAGAACATACCCTCATTACTACAGATCCCTTGTAGAGCACTGCTATTTTTCCGCTGTCGCCTCTGTAGGTCTCGAATTTATTCCCTTTTTCTGCAGAGTTTCAGATCCAAATCCATGACTGTAATCTGTGAAACCTGTTCGTCCAACACTTAGTAGAATTTTACCCTCTGTCTGATTTTGAATGCATGTACCCTTCGTGGCGGCTTACACATCCAGCTTTCAATTATTCATATACCATTAGTCCTCACTTAAGCCGCCATTCTGAATGTATACTGTCATCGCTTAAAATATGATTTCACCAATTAACTTGAACCGGCAATTTTTATTTCCTTTAGGCTTTGTTTCACAATGCCGCCCAAAACAGTGTATACATGCAATTGGGTCCCTTCCATCGTCACCGAAGGCACTTTCAAAGACTTTTTCAAAGTCGGGTATTTTCCCGCCAAGAGTGTGATGCATTGTCGTGCTCCTAACCCGGGCGAGGAGAAACCCCAGCCAAAAGACGGCGAAGTCATCGTGTTTACTGACCACATGAACCGGGCCTCTCACCGCCCGGCTCTAAGTTTTTCCGAGACGTTCTGCACTTTTTCCAGCTCCACTCTCCCATGTCAAATATTTGCAATTTTCAAGTCTTCTGTGAGGTGTACCTTCAAGAGGAGCCCAGTGTTGAACTGTTCAGAGAGTATTTTTACATAAACCGCCAGACTGAATTGACCAATGGTCCTAGCTTGGAACTCGGTGGAATTTCAATTCAACGTAGAAGGTATGCCATCTTTCCTTACGCCTGCTTGCCGAGTCACCCCAAAGACTAGAACCAGACATGGTTTTACTGCAAGGATTCATCTCCGGCTGATGAGAATCCGCTGCCGGGTTATCGTGTTGAATGCCTGGATCCAAAACATAACCTTCCCGAAAAACTTACTGCTGCTGAACGAAAGAAGATTGCACCTACTATTGTGAAAGTCAAATCCCTGCTAGGAAATGGGCTGACGGGTGTTGATTTAGTCAGGTGTTGGGTTTCTTGGCGGATCATCCCGTTGAGCCGCCGTACCGGCTTAATGTGTACCTACACTGGTGATGAGAAAGATTCACTGCGCCACAGCTCCGCACCATTAATTGACGAAGCCATCAATGAGATGGTTAAGTCTCTCCTGAACGAAGACCCGGAAGACTGTGTCAAAGTGGGTCTGGCCACTTTCTGCAAGCTTAACCCGCCGCCAGATGTAAGCCTCCGAACTTCACTTATCTTCACCTCATCATTTAAATATCTTATTAACTCGACCTTTGACACCTTTTGCAGGCTAAGTCGGAATTCTGGAAAGTGGAGTATGATCACGAGGCTGCTAAAAAGGCCAGGGCTGCCAAGAAGGCCGCTAGGAAAGCCGCCAAGAAGACCACCAAGAAGAAGAAGAAACCAAGCGCCTCTGACCTGCTCAAGCTGGATGATACGTCTGAGTCGAAGGTAGCCCTTGACTCTCTTGGCTTATTTTTCAACCATCTTATTGACACTGATTATTATCAGGCTGACACGGGAGCCAGCCAAGCAGCTGAAGAAGAGGTAACTATTATTTCCTCCGGCTCAGAATCTTTGCCAAGACAGAAACTTCGATAAGTAACCTGGAAAGTAAGGTTTTCACGCCTTGGCTTATTTAGATCCTCACTTTCTTTTGAAACAACAGCAACATGAAAACCTTCGTCAGACCCAGACTAGTGGAGGTGATGAGTTGTCCTCCGGCTTACCGAATACCCCTGCTCCTCGGAAAAGTCAGAATGAGGTGCTTTCTTAAACCTTGAAATTCTTCTCATCTACTGACGGGTCTTACTTGTCTGTCACTTAACTCTTTTAATGATCATTGACCAGGAACTTGCTCGTTCTTCTTCTGACGGCTCATCGCAAACTGAGATGCCGGCTTTTAAGACTGCTCCTGGGTACTAATAATTAGTTTTGCTCTATAACCTCGTATACTCTTATATTAATACTGACTCGTCATAACCTCTGCAGCGGCCAAGCAAAACCAAACAAGAAGGCTAAGGTGGTCAAGCCAACAGAAGCACCTGAAATTACTGAGTCGGAACAACAAGTCCCTATTCCTGAGGCTTCTGATAAACAGCCGGAAGAACCTGTTACTGTCACCCCGCCTGAAATTCCAGATCTTAGCATTGATGGCACTGCTATTAATCCTTCAACTTCTGCCCCCTCGGGTTCGCCTAAGCTGTCAGAGCCTCAATATGATGATGTGTTGATTACTGGCACCGGCTTTGTAGAGCCGGGAAATCCAATAGCTCTGGCCAAACATACTGCCAAACAAGAAGTTATTGAGAGGCGGAAACAGAAGTTTAACATTTCTCATTACTCGCAACTGAGCAGCAATGAGATCCTCTCCAGCTATCTCAGCCAGGTCCACTCCAGCCGCGACCTCAAAATTGATATGGTGAAGTAGATGCACCAAAAATATGAGGTATGACTTCCAGCTTTTAAGTAATTTGTATACATATCCTGCCTGCCCCCAAGTCTACTAGCTATGATAAGATTGAATAGGTTGTAGACTTTAGAAAAATCCATAACTTCTGTCCTAGAATCCCTCCTTGGCCGGTATAAATGTAAACCGGATGTTTGTATAAGTTGAGCTTTCTGTCCGTAGCCCCCAAGGGCCGGTTTAATCCACGGGAATGAGTCGGTCCTAATTTGTCTTTGTATAAGAAGAAAGATCTTGACTGCATAGCCCCCATGAGTCGGTTGGGACTGTTACATCATTTCCGGCTCATGATGAAGAAAAAACAAACGGTATGCATTAGCCCCCAAGTGCCAAGTAGTCTTGCTTGCAAAGTACTTGGGACTTTATTCATTAGAGCCGTTGTCTTGAAAATTTTGCTTCAATAGACATTAGCCCCCAAGTGTCAAGTGTTGTTGCTGGCAAAAGACTTGGGACTTGTAATCTGACGATCTTGATATTTGATAATTCTGTACCTTATACAGGCTGTCACTGCTGAACTGGAGTCCCAATTGAATGATGCCAAGACCCAGCTGGTGACTCAAGAAACTGAGACCCGGAAGGCTGAGTCGAAATTCCAATTCAGCGTGGCTGAGTCGAAAAAACTGAAGACCAGCTTTGAAGCAGAGAAAAAGACTTGGGCGGATGAAAAGACGGCTTTGACCCAACGTGCTGAGAAGGCAGAGGCAGCGCTTGAAGAAGTGACCACTGAGCTTACCGGTTTAAAACTTCGTGTAAATCAGATGGTTTCAGCTATCTTTGGTGAGTCGCCTTACCAAGCATCAGAAATGAATCATTATTTTGATCATATAACCTGCCATTTAATGATTCTGCGATATATCCAGGTCCCAGGAGCAGCAATCTCAATCAAGACATGCTTGTGAAGCTTAAAGCTGTCTACACACTTGTTGAGCAGCCGTACACCGGGACTCAACGCACATTAGCCGCTATTTCACCAGCAGGTCAAGTACCAACTTTGTTGATAGATGTTTTGAAGAAACTCTCTGTGCTTCCTGTAAGATTTGAGGAGATAAAGAGATCATCTGCCAGAGCCGTTGCTGTGACGGCTTTAAGCCGGGCCAAGGCATGGGTACCAGAACTTGACCCGTCTGAGGTAGCCACTGGTTACCCAAGCTTGAAAGAAGATAGTACTCCTTTTGATCAGAAAGACTTCTCATCCTGTGTAAAGGAAATCCGTCCAATGGCCACTCTCATTGCCAATGACTCGGACCTCTCCAAGTATCATCCAGCTTATGACCAGGAGAATAAGAAGATGCCAACTCCGACTTACAAAGTGATGGACCTAATCCCGCCAATCCGTAAGCACACCTTTTCTCCTGAAGTCGATCCGTCTGAGCTTATAGACGATGACGCTGAATTTGAACCTTTATCTGGCATCGATTGGTCATCACCAACTTTTCAGCCAGTGGAAGAAGACGAAGAGCCGGCAAAGGATGACGCAGAAGACTCCGAGCGGCAAGGCCAAGAAGACTGAACCGTTGAGCGGCTCTAAACTTGAGCTTTTGAAAAAACACTTTGATCTTATTCGGCCCATGGAGGCATGTAATAGGATAGTGAAACTTTGAATCTGTCGTGCCATCGTGCATGTTCCGCGTTGCATAAGACTGCCAATTGACTATCTGCCACTGATGTTTATAATAGCAGCTTTTGTATCTGTTCCTGTATGCAAAAACAGATCACAAGTGTCCCACGGTTTAACACAGGATGGGTCATAATGCCCAATACATAAACACTCCTATAATCAGGACTGGCTTAATTATAACAAAATATGTCATACCTGTGATATTTAATCACACTGTTGGTTTACCAAACCAGTAGAATAAGGGCGATAACCCAAAACTTGAGCATTGGTAATCATCATACGTTGTCAGCTTATGAATATAGCCAGGCCGGGTCAATAAATACCGGATACTATTTTATGTCATACTGGCGACTTATAGTCAAAAGCCAGGCCGGGTTAATGAACACCGGTTAATGTCATATATGAATCATAAGGCATTATAAGCCTTATTGGTTTTCAACCATGTATTACTATGTCACAAGAGAAGAATCAAAAAAAGACGTTCAAATCAAATCAATAGAAAAATCCAAGGCTTTCATAGGCCGCCAAGCCAAAATATCTTCTTCAATGAAACTAGCATTAGCCACTGGAAGGTACGCGCTTTTCGTGAGCCGGCACTCACATTACCCAATCGACATTTAACCCAGATAAGTTTAGTTCTTATTTAAAGATAGACTTATCAGGAGTACGCGGGGTCAGAGTAGCATCGTGTATCACAGGCCGATTTATCCAAGTTTCAAGGAAGGCGGTTTTATCAGCCTGAGCTTCTCCTTGCTATCCGTAAGTCGTGCCCTCACATGACAGACTGATGTTTTAACCTTAACAAGTTCAGGGTCTTGTTGAGAAGATTGACTGTTAAGAGTTCGTCGGGTCAATCAGGATTACCTGATGGAGAAGCATCTGGCATACAGGCAGGATAACCCAGGGTTTTAGGTGAATACACCCGGCTTACAAGCCTAGCTTTTAAGCCTATCACAAGGGTTGTAGCAACTCTTGTTAGAACAAAAAGAGCCCCCAGGTATTTTTTCTGAGCTATGCTCAATGGGTACCTATGTTTGAGTGGTGCTTTTGCAACAGACTCTCTTTGGTCCCTTTAACCTGGGTCGCAAGCCCCCAAGTTTTTTGTGTGTGGCCCATAAGCCGGATCAAAGGGTAATCATAACTTTGCTCTATAAAGCAGAAGCCCCCAAGTAATCAAACACTCATTAAGAAAAAATGACAGAGGCCCCGCTTTAGCAGGGATGCCGGTTTATTATATTGATCATAATATATACAGTGTCAAAATATGTACATCAGAAGAGCCTGTGGCTCAGGTGTAATAAGGCCGAAGGTGAGAAATATTCCAGGGCCGATGGGTCTCCTCGTCCGACTTACCTGAGTCTTTGTGCTCTCGAACATCGATAAGGTAGTATGACTCGTTGTTCATATTCTGGCTGACCACAAAGGGTCCTTCCCAAGGAGGGGATAACTTGTGCATATCAGTCTGATCCTGGATGAGCCGGAGCACTAGATCATCTTCTTGGAAAGTTCTGGTTTTAACCCGGTGGTTGTGGTAACGGCGTAGATCTTGTTGGTAAATCGCCGAACGAGCCACTGTGATGTCACTCTCCTCATCTAACAGGTCAAGTGCTTCCTGACGTGCTTTTTCATTATCAGCTTCAACATAAGCCGCCACACGAGGTGAGTCGTGACGGATGTCACTAGGAGGAACCGCCTCTGCTCCGTAGACCATGAAAAAAGGTGTATAACCTGTAGACCTGTTGGGGGTTGTATTAATGCTCCATAACACAGAAGGTAACTCCTCCACCCAACAACCCCGCGTTTGCTGCAAAGGAACCATAAGCCGGGGTTTGATGCCTCTCAAGATCATCTTCTTCATGAATTGAACCGCCGTGGCTGCATCACACTTGCAGACCGGCTCTGCCTCGACCCACTTAGTGAACTTATCAACTGCCACCAAGAGGTGGGACTTCTTATCCTTGGACCTCTTGAAAGGCCCAACCATATCAAGCCCCCATGTTGCGAACGACCAAGTGATTGGGATCATCCTCAGCTCCTGAGCCGGAACATGGGCTCGACGTGAAAACTTTTGACAACCGTCACATTTTCTGACCAAGTCCTCAGCATCAGCATGAGCCGTCAGCCAATAGAAACCGTGACGAAAAGCCTTGGCTACCAGAGATTTAGAGCCGGCATGATGACCACAATCTCCTTCGTGGATCTCATGCAGAATCTCACAACCTTCTTCAGGAGAGACGCAACGCTGAAACGCCCGTGTAACACTGCAATGGTGCAGCTCCCCATTGACAATTGTCATTGACTTAGACCGCCGGGTTATCTGCCTGGCCAAGGTCTCATCCTCAGGCAACTCGCCCCGGGTCATGTAAGGCAAATAGGGGACTGTCCACTCAGGAATAACATGAAGAGCCACCACCAATTGTGCTTCCGGGTCAGGAACGGCAAGGTCCTCCTCCGTAGGCAACTTGACCGAAGGGTTGAGTAGAACATCCAGGAACGTATTCGGTGGCACCGGCTTACGCTGAGAGCCTAGACGGCTTAAGTTATCAGCCACCTCATTCTTCCTTCGATCAATATATTCAACTTGGTACCCTTTGAAATGACTTGCAATGGCATCGACCTCTCGACGATAAGCTGACATAAGCGGATCCTTAGAATCCCAAGTACCAGAGACCTGTTGGGCCACCAAATTGGAATCTCCAAAGCATCTCACCCAGCTTAAATTCATCTCCTTAGCCATCCGAAGACCATGGAGCAGGGCCTCATACTCAGCTGCATTGTTAGTACAAGGGAACATTAACCGGAAGACATAAGAAAATTTGTCACCTCATGGGGAAGTAAAGACAACTCCAGCCCCTGAGCCCTCCAGCTGTCTAGACCCATCAAAGTGAATAGTCCAATACGTGCTATCTGGCTTTTCCTCTGGTGCCTGCAACTCTGTCCAATCATTGATAAAATCCACAAGTGCTTGAGACTTGATAGCCGTACGAGGCACATATTTTAACCCGTGAGGTCCAACCTCAATGGCCCACTTAGCAACCCGGCCAGTTGCTTCCCTGTTTTGGATGATATCCCCCAAAGGAGCAGAGCTAACCACAGTGATGGGATGACCTTGAAAATATTGCTTAAGCTTCCAGCTTGCCATGAAGACCCCATACACAAGCTTCTGCCAATGTGGGTACCTCTGTTTGGACTCAATGAGCACCTCACTGATATAACAAACCAGCCGTTGAACCAGATACTCCTTGCCTGCTTCCTTCCTTTCAACCACGATGGCCACACTGACGGCCCGGCTATTAGCAGCCACATACAACAATAGTGGCTCCTTATCAACAGGGGCAGCAAGCACGGGCGGCTCAGCCAATTGTTTCTTTAGATCCTCAAATGCTTGGTTAGCAGCATCACTTCAAACAAAATGATCTGTCTTCTTCATCATTTGATAGAGGGGGATAGCCTTCTCACCCAGCCGGCTTATGAACCGGCTCAAAACCGCAATACGACCCGCCAGGCGCTGAACATCATTAATGCACGCCGGTTTAGCCAAAGAAGTAATAGCTTTGATTTTCTCTGGGTTAGCTTCAATGCCTCTGTTAGAAACCAAAAAAACCCAAGAGCTTGCCTACGGGCACACCAAAGACACATTTAGCTGGATTAAGCATCATCTTGTAGACTTGGATATTGTCAAACGTCTCCTTCAAATCATCAATCAGGGTCTCCTTCTTTCTTGACTTCACCACAATGTCATCAACATAAGCATGAACATTGCACTCAATTTGACTGTGAAGGCAGTTTTGCACACACCGCTGATAAGTCGCCTGGGCACTCTTGAGCCCAAAAGGCATGGACACATAGCAGAAGGCTCCAAACGGAGTAATGAAAGCTGTCTTCTCCTGGTCCTTAACTGCCATCTTGATCTGATGATAACCTGCATAAGCATCCAAAAAGCTCAAGCGCTCACAACCCACCGTTGCATCAATGATTTGATCAATACGAGGGAGAGCAAACGGATCAGCCGGACAAGCCTTGTTCAAGTTCGTGTAATCCACACACATCCGCCAAGTGCCATTCTTCTTGAGTACCAGCACCGGGTTAGCCAACCATTCAGGATGGAAAACTTCAACGATAAACCCAGCTGCCAAGAGTCGGGCCACTTCCTCTCCAATGGCCTTCCACCTCTCCTCGTTGAATCAGCGAAGAAACTGTTTGACCGGCTTAAACTTTGGATCAATATTAAGGGTGTGCTCAACGAGTTCTCTCGGTACACCCGGCATGTCTGAAGGTTTCCATGCAAAGATGTCCCGGTTCTCACGGATGAACTCGATGAGCGCGCTTTCCTATTTCAGATCCAGATTGGCACTGATATTGAACTGCTTTGATGAATCGCCAAGAACAAAGTCAACCATCTTAGTGTCATCTGCCGACTTAAATTTGAGTGAAGGATCCTGCTCTATGGTTGGCTTCTTTAGGGACATCATGTCCGCCGGGCCAACATTATCCTTATAAAACTTCAGCTCCTCTGTTGCACAAGCAGACTCGGCATAAGCAGCGTCTCCTTCCTCACACTCCAAAGCTATCTTCCGGCTCCCATGTACTGTAATGGTCCCCTTATGACCCGGCATCTTAAGCTGCAGATAAATGTAGCAGGGCCTGGCCATGAACTTAGCATAAGCCAGCGGTCCAAACAGAGCATGATAAGGGTTCTTGATTTTCACCACTTCAAAGGTCAAGGTCTCTGATCTAGAGTCATGCTCATATCCAAAAGCAACTTCCAGAGCTATCTTACCAACTGGGTATGCCGACTTACCAGGCACCACGCCATGGAAAGCAGTGTTCGATGGTTTAAGATTTTTATCTATCAACCCCATGCGATGGAAAGTCTCATAATAGAGAATATTGATGCTGGTCCCTCCATCCATGAGTACCTTGATGAACTTATACCCTCCAACCTGAGGTGCCACCACCATGCCAGGTGACCCGGATTATCAACCCAGGGCGGGTGATCCTCCCGACTCCATACGACGGGATGCTCAGACCAGCATAAATAACGGGGAACTGCCGGTTCAACGGAGTTCACTGACCTCTTATGAAGCTTCTGGTCTCGCTTGCATAAGCTAGTGGTGAAGACATGATACTGTCCACTATTCCACTACTAGGGAAAACCCTAGTAGTAGCGCGGGTTTTGAGGCTATCAGCAGCGCGGGCAGCCGTGCTACTAATAAGGCGCTACAGCTAACTGTTAGTAGTAGCGCGGTCTGTACCCGCGCTACTACTATTGACTATATCAGCAGCGCTTTTCCGGAATGCGCTACTATTAATTAGCTATAGCGATTTCCTAGCCCCGCGCTACTGCTATATCTTTTATCATTTCCCCCCGGCTTCCTACCCCGTTTCAGCTTCAATAAACTGTAATTTCCAGATACTAGGTACTACTAGATATCAATTTCATAAAGCATTATAGGTACTAGGTAGTACTCCCTCGGTTCCAAATTACTCGTCGTGGTTTTAGTTCAAATTTGAACTAAAACCACGTCGAGTAATTTGGAACGGAGGGAGTACTAGATAACAATTTCATATATACTCAACATGCATGCTCAAGCAGTACTAGGTGATATCAACGACGATCATCATATGTAGTTTAGATGATATCGACGATGATCATCATATGTAGTTCGACATGGTATCGACGACGATCATCATATGTAGTTCTAGATGATATAGCCACACACACATATGTAGTTCTAGATGATATCGACGACGATCATCATCCTCAAGCCTGGGCGGTGGGTGTTCCTGATAGTAATTAGGATGGCCTGTCCAACACGAAGATTCTTACCAACGAGGAATCTCTTCCACCCAACCGAGTTTAAGTGTGTGCGACCGTCTGTGTCCATGCGGTAAGTATAAGTGGTGGCAGAACCCCTTATGATAAGGCGTAGTCCAGCTGAGCCTTCTTCATCGGGCTCGATACCACAACTCACAGATAGGTTCTTTGGCAATTCCTGAATAAGAAAAACATATCAATTAATAAATAGCTTCGCACATACTCTTGCAAATATATTACTATTAAGTATAGATTTCTACACTATCAAAAGACACAGTACTACGCATTTGTACTAATTAAGCATGAATTCTACTAATAAGTATATATGGATTATCTACACTATTAATAGTTCCTTGGATTCTACACTAATAAGCATGTGACCAGACTCTACACTAAAGCATATCATCGACTATATTCCACAAAGCATATCATTGGACTCTACGCTAAGCATATCATCGGATTCACTAAGCATATCATCGGATAATTTGCATTTGTAAGTATAACAATAAAGCATATATATATATATCATCAAATTACTGCAGTCATTATAACATACCATTTTATGCCGATCGACCATGGTACTTGTCTGGCGGGTCACGAATGGCACCCCGACAAAGTCATCACGTGGCGGAATTATGTCCCATAGGTTGCACACCTCCTCCTCGCTCAGCCTCATTCTTTGAGCTACGATGGCTTCATGAAGTGGGTTCTCATCATCTTCATCGAGTGGGTCCTCATTATCTTCATCATCTTCGTCATCTTCATCATCTTCATCATCTTCGTCATCTTCATCATCTTCCACCAGGTTGATGTAAATGACAGCCAACTTGGGTCTTTCTGCTCTGAAGGAGAAGCTGATCAACTCACCACCAGTAAGACGCATGCGGGCGAGGAAATAGGCCCATCCACCTCCTCCAATATGCGACATATTGCGTTCTTTCTCGACCTCCATAGTGTACGGCCCCCCAGGAGCCTCAAATGTCACAGTGTCTCCTGTCAGCTTGTTGAATTTCAACCTCACATTGCATGGGACGATCTGTGTAAAAAAGCAAAATGACACAATGCAGTAATGCCAACACTAAAAATAAAATAGTTACATTTCATCTAATTTCTTACCGCCGCATGACGAAAACTTGGCTAGAAGTAGATCTTGAACAGCTTGCCAGTTGCAAGGCTGCTGGCACACCTTGACTTGCACAGTCGACATGGTGGTGGTGGTGGTGGCGCCATTTTCCTAAAGCAATATGAGCAAAGGATTAACGATCCACTTCACAGGAAAGAAAAACAGTAGCATGTGATATTTTTGGTTCTTCCGCGAGAAGCAATTTGATGGACAATTATAATCCTAAGATCTAGTAACATATTAGATGACAAGGTACCACCAACCAAAGCATTTCGGTGGCACCTATTGCCGAAAAAAACTTTTCACAAATATCTACCAAATCAGGGTACCACCTACAAAGACATTTCATCTAATTTGGCCCCTATTGCCTAAGATAATTTATTAAAAAAACAAGTGGCAAATTTAACTAAATTGGCACCTACATTTTGCCAAAAAATAACTTATTACAGAAAAACAAAAGCATCTAGCTATCCATGTAGAGAAAAAATAACAATAAAATGGTGCATACTAAATCAACTAAATCAAAATCTTCTAAATCAATTAGCCTACTAAATCAACTAAATCATATCAACTAAATCAAAATGTTGCTTATGAACAAGCCTACTAAATCAAAATGCAGTAGGGAGGAGGGGTTGTGGATTGAGGACGGAGGAGGGAGAAGGAGGGGCGACTCGAGGAGGGAGAAGAGAGTAGGACGGAGGAGGAAGGCGGAGCGAGGAGGGGCCGACCGACGGCGAGTGGAGGGAGGACGGAGGAGGATGGCAGATCAAGGAGGGGCTGGCCAGCGGTGAGTGGAGGGAGGACGGAGGAGGAGGCCGGTACCAAGTCCAGCAAGGAGGAGGAGTTGACGGTGGCGCAGAGGGAGGAGGGGCGATGGGGGAGGACCGGTGCGGGGGGTTGAGGGAGAGATCCAGTGAGTGTGAGTGGATCGGATAGAGGAGAGTGGGGTTGGGAGATGGAATGGCTTAGTAGTAGCGCGCTATAGAGAAAGGCGCTACTGCTAAACTACCTAGCAGTAGCGCCTTTCACAAAGAACGCGCTACTGCTCGTTTGTCCAAATCCAGTGAAACCAACGCCAAAATCTTCGTCTTGTTCACCTCTTTCCAGTTAAACAACTTGAACATGGTTTTGACAAATTAAAATTTGGTTTCAAGCATATTTGAATTCGTACTTCGTTTGATCATAGTTTTAGTTTCGTAACTCTGATTCGATTGATTCTTTTTGCAAATCGAGGCTCTTTAGTTGAACTTTCAGTTTGATCTTTTCTCTTGAGTTTTACCCTTGCATCTTATGCTTGAGTGCTTATGTATGTTATTGTTTGTTCACGTTAGAGTTTCCGGAGTGCGAGGCTTGCTACTACGAGTCACTAGGGTTTTCAGATCGTCAGCAAGGCAAGTAACACTTTGATCATACCCCTTTTATTACCCAGTTTTTATGCATTAGCTTCTATCCTCAAACACTGCATGGTTAGGATCTGATTAACATGTGGGTTTTGGGAAGTAGTTGATGAGGTAGAACCTATTGTCTTATATCAAACCCCTGGGAGTTATTACGTTATGCTTATATTGCTATGCTATTCTCGTAGACGTGGTTTGGTTTGAGCGATCCACGACAAATGTGAGAGTTGTTATTTACTAATAGTTTAACTTAAGGTGGCTACTTTAATACACATCTGGGTGGATTGGTTGAGGCACCCTGGAGCACCTAGTGGTTGTCTGGGCACCTGGAGTAATTCAGTGTTGTCTTGGGATATCCCGGAGTACCCGTGTGATCATCCTATGGTTCGCCACCCAGGCTCAAAGGGATCATAAGATTATTCATGCTACAAATTTCCGTGTGCAGCCACAAGCCATTATGGGCTCTGGCATAGTTGAGTAAGTTGTGGGAATCCTTTCCATGATGGGCTAGCAGATGTAGGGGATTGTAGGTGTACCGGCCTATCTATCGGTTAAGGGGACCTCTTCGGAAAGACTATGTCTCGGTCATCCGTTTCTCAAACATCATGCAGTGCGAGAAAATACAACGGAGGAGATCGAGTCTTGTGGGGAAAAGTGTGCAAACCTCTGCAGAGTGTATAAACTAATCATGGTTAGTCGTGTCCCCGGTTATGGACATCTTGAGTATCTAGTACTTGAATAATTGATTTGATCTCATCACATTACTTAATTAATTGGTTGGGTTGATAATTATTATTTTGGGATTGATTTGGAGGAACCTTCTATATATTTTCAACAAACTTTGTATTTAAATAAAATATATTCCTTTGTTGTAGGTAAAAACTAGCTTTATGCAAATGATAACCATAGAGCCTCCATCAGCCATATATGCATGTAGTTATAGCTGTTATTTGTTCTTTGCTCTATAGTGTTATCTTGCTAGCATATTCCATGTGCTGGCCTACACAGGCTGCAACATATTATGTTGCAGAGTTTTCAGACGAGGGTAAGGTGCGCTAGGTCGTTGTCGTGCACTCAGCTATGCCGTTGGAGTTGATGGACTCATTTACCTTCGATGCTTCCGCAGTTACCTTATTTAGATGGCCTTAAGCCATATTATTGTAATAAGATCTCTTTTGAAACATTCGATGTAATAAGTGTGTGATTTAACTCTGTTATAAATCCCCGAGTACTGTGTGTGTCAGCATTACCGATCCAGGGATGACACTTATGCACAGAGATTTGAACATGTGAGGTCAGATCGCTACAATTGCCATGTGCTAGTCCTCGTAATTCAGCCACTCATAATGTTGCTACTTCTTGTGATGAATTGATTTCCTTGCCTTGTTGCTCTAACGATGAAGCTTATACTTCCTCTAGTACTTGTGTTGATACTAACCATGTAGAGGAAATTAAAGAGCTCAAGGATCAAGTCACTTCTTTGAAGAAAGACTTGGAAAAGTGCGTGAAGGGAAGTCCACACTCAATAATATCTTGAGTGTGCAAAAATCCCCCAATAAAAAAGGTGGACTTGGATTCAGCTCCAATAATAAGAAGAAGTCCAAGAGAAACAAGAAGGGCCAAGAACAAGTCAATAGTTCGGCCAAGATTATTTGATTCAAGTGCAAAATTTAAGGGCATCATGTTAGATCTTTCCCATTGAAGAAGAAGCACATTAATGACATGTTGCCAAAGTTGTTGGTACTCAAAGTGGTGTCAAGAAAAGAACAATTTGGGTAGCAAAGCCTATTGTGACTAACCTCTTAGGACCCAACTTGGTTGGGGACCAACAAGCTCAAACTTGATCAATAGATGTTTTTGGAGGGCATTGAAGACTTGGCTACATTATGAAGAATTAAGGGGACTTCATCATTCTTATTGTCTCAAGCCAAGTCAAATGGGTTTTCAAGTTTCTTTTATCCAATGTGCCTCCTTCCGGTAACTTGTACTTAAATTGTTTCCATTGAAAGTTATTTGCCCCTTTGCATGTTTTGGTTTTGTTCCTTGCATGTGTTTGTATATGTTGTGTCTCCAAATTGCTTATATGTTGGTTTGCACATCATGTACATGTGTGTCATATGTTGAGCCTTTGTGCATCTTGTTTGTATCTTAGTTGGCTCTTGTGAGAGATTAATTGTAACACCCTCGATGCGGCTATATCTCCCACGTGTCGAAGCACGACTTAGAGGCATAACCGCATTGAAAGCAATGTCGCAAGTGAGGTAATCTTCACACAACCCATGTAATTCATAAGGGAAAGAGATACATAGTTGGCTTACAATCGCCACTTCACACAATACATGAGTAAAGCATTACATCATACAGATACAATCAAGGTCCGACTACGGAACCAAAATAAAAGAAGACTACCCCAAATGCTACACAGATCCCCGATCGTCCCAACTGGCTCCACTACCGATCAACTGAAACGAAACAACACAATGAACAACATCTTCATCGAGCTCCTCCTTGAGCTCGGATGCATCACCGCACGGTTTCATCGGCACCGCAAACTGGTTTTGAAGTATCTGTGAGTCACGGGACTCAGCAATCTCACACCCAGAGATCAAGACTATTTAAGCTTAAAGGTAGGACAGGGTAGTGAGGTGGAGCTGCAGCAGCGACTAGCATATCTGGTGGCTACAATCGCAAAAGAGAGCGAGAAGAGAAAGCAAGGCACGGTCGAACAACTATGATCAAGAAGTGATCCTGAAACTACTTACGTCAAACATAACTCCAACACCGTGTTCACTTCCGGACTCACCGAGAAGAGACCTCACGGTTACACACGCGTTGGTGTATTTTAATTAAGATCAACTTCGGTTTTCTACAACCGACATTAACAAATTCCCATCTGCCTCATAACCGCGGGCACGGCTTTGAAAGATAATACCTGCAGGGTGTCCCAACTTAGCCCATGATAAGCTCTCACGGTCAACGAAGGATATTCCTTCTACCGAAGACCCGATCAGTCTCGGAATCCCGGACTACAAGACATTTCGACAATGGTAAGACAAGACCAGCAAGACCACCACCGTGCCGACAAATCCCGATAGGAGCTGCACATATCTCGCTCTCGTGGCACACCGGATAAGCTAAGCGTCACAGTGTACCGACGTAATCCAAGTTGCCAAGGAATGGTCCCAAGACGGTGCTCTAGTTTGGACCAACACTCGAGAGAGCACCGCCCGGGGTAAATAAAGATGACCCTTGAGTCTGCAGAACCCAAGGGAAAAAGGCTTAGGTGGCAAATGGTAAAACCAAGGTTGGGCCTTCTTTGGAGGAGTCTTATTCAAAGCGAACTGTCAAGGGGTCCCATAAATCACCCAACCGTAAGGAACGCAAAATCCGGGAACATAACACCGGTATGACGGAAAACTAGGGCGGCAAGAGTGGAACAAAACACCAGGCATAAGGCCGAGCCTTCCACCCTTTACCAAGTATATAGGTGCATTAATTAAATAAGATATATTGTGATATCCCAACATGTAAACATGTTCCAACAAGGAACAACATCTCCATGTTCCAACAAGGAACAAACTTCATCTTCACCTGCAACTAACAATGCTATAAGAGGGGCTGAGCAAAGCGGTAACATAGCCAAACAACGGTTTGCTAGGAAAGGATGGTTAAAGGCTTGACATGTCAACATGGGAGGCATGATATAGC
This sequence comes from Aegilops longissima, assembly GCA_021605205.1. Taxonomy (NCBI): domain Eukaryota; kingdom Viridiplantae; phylum Streptophyta; class Magnoliopsida; order Poales; family Poaceae; genus Aegilops; species Aegilops longissima. Next base: position 541,400,414 of record CM038682.1, read on the forward strand.
AACTGGTAGGCATCGTAGCATAGGCATAGCAAAAGAGCGAGCATCTAGCAAGCAAAGATAGAAGTGATTTCGAGGGTATGGTCATCTTGCCCAAATCCCGCCAGAAGAAGAACGAGTCCATGAAGAAGACAAACGGACGTAGTCGAACGAATCCTCACAACTCCGGAACGAAACCGAAGCTAACGAGAGAAGCAAACCGGAAAGAAGCAAACAACATAGTAAACAACCATCACATAAACATGGCATGATGCACAACCAAGTATGATGCATGTCCGGTTTAATGATTCATGGCATGGCAATATGCACAAACAACACTACAAGTTAAGTGGAGCTCAATATGCAACGGGTTGCATATTGACAAAACACCACAACACTTATTTAGTTCTCTCCCGATTAGGTACTCAACAATATTAAATGTTGATTATCATGGCAAGGGGTGAAGCACAACAAAACTACCTAACTAGGCAAGTTTAAATGAGGCCGGAAACAACGAACAACAAGTCCGGAAAATCCTCATGTGCATATATTAGGTACTGTTCTGCCCTAAACACAATTTTAGAGTTGTTAAACATGCAAACCAAGTACACCATGTTAAACTAGGCATTTTTCCACCCCATTTACATATAAAGTTTATTTAAAATGGAGCTACGGTTATTTAGTTATGAAATAAAGCATTTTAGCATGGCAATTATGCAAAATAATGCAAACAGCAATGTTAAACATTTTTAACATAGCTAAAAGTGGCATATTATTAATCTACACAATTTTCTAAGCATTTTACATATATAAAGTTTTTACATATGATGCAATCGTTAAAAAGTTATTATATGCAAGAACAAAGAAGGGTAATCAGAATATGCAGTCTCTCCGAAATTAGATAAATCGTCCGAGCAGGAAAAAAATAGATCGGGCTGGAACTGGTGCGCTGCTCACATCGGGCCTAGAGGAGCAGATGGGTCGGCTTGGCGCTGGAGCTGGCCGCAGGAGTCGGGCGAAGAAAAGCGCTTTGGCCTCGGCGCCATCGTGGCTCACGCGCAGACGACGGAGTCAACGGCACGGGCGAAGCGTTCTCTTGCTCGATTCTCAAGAACAGAGAGAGAGATATTCAGAGAAGCGAACGAGGAAGAAGAGAGAAGGCGAGGCGACGGCGCGCGACCGCAGACTCGGTGGCGCGCCGGGCATACGCGAGGAGGAGGCACGGGTTGCGGATCTGAATGGCGGGGTCCTTCGGGTCCTTGCTCCGGCTTGCAGAAGAACGAGCGGCCATGGCGGGGAGGCGCCCCGAGACGAAGATGCGCAGGCGGAGGCGACCTCCGGTGACGCGGGAGAGGCGAGGGAGGCCGGACGGAGCCGATCTGGGAGGACCCAAGGCGGAGTAGCGGTTCCCGATGGTGGCTTGAGCATCGGGCGGCCATGGCGTGGGGTGCTCCTGTCGTCAGAGAGAAAAATGAGAGGGATGAGCGTCAGAGGGGAGGCGAGAAGGAGCAGAACGGGAGGAGGAGGCACGGCGACCTGTGGTGCTCGGCGCCGCGCGCCGCCAAGGCCATGGAGGAGGCCAGGATGGCGAGGTCGTCGGGACGTCCATGGCGGCCGGGGACTTGGAGCTCCACGCGGGGCGGCTTCCATGGCTGGACACGAAGGGTACGCAAGGGACGGGCGCAGCGAGGCGGAGGGAGACGGGCGGCACCAGGGCTCTGCTGTGCAGGCGGCGACGATGGGGTCACTGGGTCAACGTGGCTGCTGGCTTGAGATCCATGGCGGGCTCTCAGACATGGTGCTTGGGGAAACCTGTATGAAAGAACGAGGGAGAGAGATCAGGGACGGGAGAGCAAGGGAAGAACGGGCAGAGAAGAAGGGAGGCGCCATCTGTTGGCTCCGGGCGAAGCTGCTGTCGCCCGCGACGGTCGCGGGTCGGACGAGGGAGACGCTGCTGCTTACAGCGGCACTTTCGAGGCAAGCCCCACGGCACAAAGCGGGAGGGATCAGGTGGAGGCGTGAGCATCCGCGAAAACAAGGAAGGTGGTCGGGAGGATTAGGATCGAGGAGAGTGGTTGGCTGGTGGATTTTGCATCGGGAGCGATCCCAAGGAAGAGGTGGCGGCGCCGATCAAGGTGGGGAGGATTTGACGGATGGGACGGCATCTAGGGTTAGGACAAAATATATACATTAAGTGGATTAGGTTAGGGGCTACCCCATCCCTACGATCGTAATCGGACGGTCGCGAATAAAATAGTTAGGGAGCCCAATTAACAAAACGGAGATGTTTTGTAGACGTTAGGGGATGATCCGGACACAACAGTAGCGACAGTCCGGTTTGGGTAAAGGGGAGTTTTGGACGCACGAGAGGGGTCTATGCACTGTGCAGAGAGGGTTTCGGACCGTGCGGTCGCATCGGACAACTCCGGAAGCGAAGAGGGGAAGGAGGATGGACTAGGTGGGCTGTGCAGAGAGGCTCAAACGGTCGGACAACAAATGAACGGTTGCTCTCGAAAGGGACAACGAAGGCAAGGGGGGAACGCAGCAACTACTTAACGGATGCAAGATTTATAAAACATGCAGATGCAATGCGATGATGACATGAGATGAGATGCATAACAAGAACAAAATGCAAAACAATGATAAAAAACCCAACCACGGAGGAAATAATAAATCACATAGCCGGAAATGGCAAGAGTCGGAGTTACGAATATGGAAAATTGTATCCGGGGCGTTACAACACTCCACCACTACGAGAGGATCTCGTCCCGAGATCTAGGATGGCACCGGAGAAAAGCGGAAGAGGAAGAGGTAAAACTAAGTTGCTTCTTTGACAAACGAGTGAAACCACGAACCTTGAGAGGTTGAGCAATTTTAAAAGAAAGAGTACTGCAGAGATGAACAAGATTGCAAACAATCCGATAGAAAAGAGGAACAAGGAGTATTACGAGAACTTGAAGGTTGCAAAGACATGAAAATAAGAGCTTCATGAACAAAAAGAATATGACCACCTCGGTATAATGAGATAGCCAAGGAACAAGAATGACAGAATTTGGGCAGCACTCCGGTAGAAAAGAGAAGAAAACTTGATGAGATGAAAAGATATTGAAGAGATGATACAACACTCCAGTTAAATGGATAAGCAAGAAAAGAACACGATCCTCACAAAACGAGGTGATTGGTGAAGAGCACAACATCACAAAGCCTCCGGAAGAAAGAATAGAAGATAGATCATTGGAATAAAAGAATGGAGAAGAAAAAGCCAACTTCTACCACAAATGAGTTTGGAAAGCACCCTTGAAAGGAAGGATAGAACGGAGTTTATGGAAAAACCAACAACGAAAAGAATAACCTTGTAGTGGACTTATGGAAACATCTCAACATTATGAGGTGACAACCGACCACTAAAGGAAACAATTGCTTGCTTTAGATCGACGAAGAGATGAACACTTCTTCACCAAGAAGATAAAGAGATAACTTGGATCATTGACAAGCACCACAATAGCAACATTCCTTAGGGAAGGCTTTAGGTGAAATATAACCCAAATATAACTCCAACAAAAGATTGATTGGTTGAAAAGATCTCTTGAACGAAGAGAAAATGATGGATTTAAAATACCTCATTCTTGACAACATATGAATCATGAAGCATGAAGGAAAATTGTCAAGAATGACATAACACCACCTCAAAAGATAAGATAGAGAGAATTGCACTTTGGAATGCAAGATGAAGAATACTTGAGCTCCTCAAAACAAAACATGTGTTGAGCACCATGTTTATTTTTAGAGTATAACTTGGCGGATCTTAGCTTCGAGAGAAAATCTTGAAGAACAATTGAAGAACGAAAAGAATCCTTGACGAACCATCATGTAGAGCCTCCATGAAGAACTCCGGTAAGAAAAGGATGATAAAAGAAAGAGAAGTTGACAACACAAGGTGAATCCTTGCAGTGATAATATGAAGATTTGAAATGATATAACCGAGAAAACTTGGAACTCCGGAAAGAAAGATGAATAAATGAAATAAAGAATTTTGATGAACCTCCGAAATAAGGAATTGAATTTACTCGATGAAACAAGAATAAGAATTACATTATGCTCATCCTTCACCAATTAAATTGATGACAAGCAATGGATTTGGCATACTACTTATTCTCGTAGAAAGGATTAAGATAGATATGGCGCAAACTTGGGAAGGTCTTCAACGAACCACCGGTAGGATTGGAAAGAACGAATGAATCTATATGATAACGAAGGAAGAGAACTCTTGAACAAACCGCCGTAATAATTGAAAATGAAAGTAGCAAAGGCACAAATCACCAGAAGAATTGGAAAATGAACGAAGATACTTGAGAGGATTTAGATACGTTAGAACGAAGAGATCATGAACTGATTAGAGGATATTTCGACGATGCACCGGTGAGATTTGGAAAACAAGAGTTGAACGCTTGAATGAATAATTCTGAGATGATGGGCTCTGGATAATCAAACTGAAAAGATTTCTGAATTTCTCCGGATGGGTGAAAAGAATTCTCACAATCAAAACAAATATGAGGATGGCACGAAGCTAGAACCATGAATCTTGAAGAGAATGGAGCAAGATTAAAGAGAAACTCTTCTTCGGTCTTCAGAATTCGAGAATGACGACGAGAAACACCACCATGAATTGTTGAGGCACTCCGGAATGAAAATTAGAAAGGTTGAACCAACAATGAAAATAATTTGAAAGATCTTGGAGAAAGACATTTGACTGATGATAACTCATTCTTACGTCAAACTTTGCAATGAAATTGGGAATAGCTCCTGAAAATTAGAAGAGTTAGGTAAGATCCTGGGAAAAGACCTGTGGGTTAGGGCCCACTCAAAAGAACCACTGTTGAACAATTGTTTGAAATAGATATTGCACCGGTAGAATTAAATGGCTCAAAAGGGATAACAACTACGAGAAATCTTGCATGGATTAGGAATGAAAACACGAATCTTCTGAGATATCTTCAACACTCCAGAACAATTGAATAACAAGAAGTGAAAAACTATGAGGTGCACCGGTATGGGAAAACATTGTGAAAAGAGGAAAAGGGATAAGATCAACACCGAAATCTTGAACTAAATCCACTGGAGAAGAAAATTAGAATGGAACAATGATAAGGTTGAAGCTTCCTTAGCGTCTTCATGAGAAATCACTGGATAAAACATTAAAGGGAAAGAATGAAGAAACTTCACTCAATAAAATGGATACTTGATTAAGATATCTGAGTCCTTGAAGAAAAAGGGGTGGGAGGGCGGGAAAACAAAGACAACTTGGGCAGATGGAATGGATACCGTTGAGAAAACTTAGAATTGATCTTGCGAATGTTGGAATGATCGGATCCACTTGAAGAGAAGCACGCGTTAAGAAAAGAATTGACATGACAAGCTCAAGGATCAAGAAGGATTAGCATCCACATAAAATATGAGAACACCGCTTTGAATAAGGTATGGAATCAACACTTGGCATTGAAGCAACTTGAATACCACAAAACGGAACAAAAACAAAGGATTTGGCTTATGAATAAGCCGGAAACAAACACATATGATAGAGATTTACCCAATCCCATATCATGCATCCGTCGGAAAGATGTTCTAGGAGCTACTTGAATTCCCACCTATAAACTCCGAAACTTTCGGTTATGCAATCTGGTGTTGGGGATACAGGGACACAAAATATATCACCCAAACTAACAATACCTAGATCCGGTGTATCCATCCTTCAACACATAACCAAGAAAACTCCGAAATCGCTTACCTCGACCTTCAAAAGCATCCGTTATAATGAGTCATGGCAATACTCTCGAGCTCGCCCCAAGATCGGGTTATCGAGGTTATCTCACCAACAACTGCACAAAAGATTTTCGATGTCGGCAAAACTCAGGTATTCCGAATCTGCAACGATAAAATTGTGACGACAACACCTCGGAGCTCAACTCCCGGACACCGCCACAACCCCTAAATGTCGAGGCACCAAGAACAATGTTCTCGCCACAAAACCATCGGAACGATTCCAAGATACCCGCGTGATCTTAAAAAAATTTTTAGTGAAATTTGAGGAGAGGAGAGTCAAAACTTCTCGTCAGAGACCTCACCAGAGCGATTTAAGGGACCGAGGAGTAAAAAGAATCCTACTCTCGATATATATAATCCTAAGACTCAAAACATTTTCCGTTCTAGACTCAACAACGCCAAAGAAACAATCAAGCGGGGGCTCCTAAGTCGGGAAGGCTCGATACCAACTTAGCGCGCCTCGATGCGGCTATATCTCCCACGTGTCGAAGCACGACTTAGAGGCATAACCGCATTGAAAGCAATGTCGCAAGTGAGGTAATCTTCACACAACCCATGTAATTCATAAGGAAAGAGATACATAGTTGGCTTACAATCGCCACTTCACACAATACATGAGTAAAGCATTACATCATACAGATACAATCAAGGTCCGACTACGGAACCAAAATAAAAGAAGACTACCCCAAATGCTACACAGATCCCCGATCGTCCCAACTGGCTCCACTATCGATCAACTGAAACGAAACAACACAATGAACAAGATCTTCATCGAGCTCCTCCTTGAGCTCGGATACATCACCTGCACGGTTTCATCGGCACCTGCAAACTGGTTTTGAAGTATCCGTGAGTCACGGGACTCAGCAATCTCACACCCGCGAGATCAAGACTATTTAAGCTTAAAGGTAGGACAGGGTAGTGAGGTGGAGCTGCAGCAGCGACTAGCATATCTGGTGGCTACAATCGCAAAAGAGAGCGAGAAGAGAAAGCAAGGCACGGTCGAACAACTATGATCAAGAAGTGATCCTGAAACTATTTACGCTAAACATAACTCCAACACGTGTTCACTTCCCGGACTCCGCCGAGAAGAGACCTCACGGTTACACACGCGTTGGTGTATCTTAATTAAGATCAACTTCGGGTTTTCTACAACCGACATTAACAAATTCCCATCTGCCTCATAACCGCGGGCACGGCTTTGAAAGATAATACCCTGCAGAGTGTCCCAACTTAGCCCATGATAAGCTCTCACGGTCAACGAAGGATATTCCTTCTACCGAAGACCCGATCAGTCTCGAATCCGGACTACAAGACATTTCGACAATGGTAAGACAAGACCAGAAGACCACCCGCCAGCCGACAAATCCCGATAGGAGCTGCACATATCTCGTTCTCGTGGCACACCGGATAAGCTAAGCGCACAGTACCAACGTAATCCAAGTTGCCAAGGAATGGTCCCACGGTGCTCTAGTTTGGACCAACACTCGAGGAGCACCGCCCGGGGTAAAATAAATATGACCCTTGAGTCTACGTAACCCAAGGGAAAAAGGCTTAGGTGGCAAATGGTAAAACCAAGGTTGGGCCTTCTTTGGAGGAGTCTTATTCAAAGCGAACTGTCAAGGGGGTCCCATAAATCACCCAACCGTAAGGAACGCAAAAATCCGGGAACATAACACCGGTATGACGGAAAACTAGGGCGGCAAGAGTGGAACAAAACACCGGCATAAGGCCGAGCCTTCCACCCTTTACCAAGTATATAGGTGCATTAATTAAATAAGATATATTGTGATATCCCAACAAGTAAACATGTTCCAACAAGGAACAACATCTCCATGTTCCAACAAGGAACAAACTTCATCTTCACCTGCAACTAACAACGCTATAAGAGGGGCTGAGCAAAGCGGTAACATAGCCAAACAACGGTTTGCTAGGAAAGGATGGTTAAAGGCTTGACATGGCAACATGGGAGGCATGATATAGCAACTGGTAGGCATCGTAGCATAGGCATAGCAAAAGAGCGAGCATCTAGCAAGCAAAGATAGAAGTGATTTCGAGGGTATGGTCATCTTGCCTGAAATCCCGCAAGGAAGAAGAACGAGTCCATGAAGAAGACAAACGGACGTAGTCGAACGAATCCTCACAACTCCGGAACAAAACCGAAGCTAACGAGAGAAGCAAACCGGAAAGAAGCAAACAACATAGTAAACAACCATCACATAAACATGGCATGATGCACAACCAAGTATGATGCATGTCCGGTTTAATGATTCATGGCATGGCAATATGCACAAACAACACTACAAGTTAAGTGGAGCTCAATATGCAACGGGTTGCATATTGACAAAACACCACAACACTTATTTAGTTCTCTCCCGATTAGGTACTCAACAATATTAAATGTTGATTATCATGGCAAGGGGTGAAGCACAACAAAACTACCTAACTAGGCAAGTTTAAATGAGGCCGGAAACAACGAACAACAAGTCCGGAAAATCCTCATGTGCATATATTAGGTACTGTTCTGCCCTAAACACAATTTTAGAGTTGTTAAACATGCAAACCAAGTACACCATGTTAAACTAGGCATTTTTCCACCCCATTTACATATAAAGTTTATTTAAAATGGAGCTACGGTTATTTAGTTATGAAATAAAGCATTTTAGCATGGCAATTATGCAAAATAATGCAAACAGCAATGTTAAACATTTTTAACATAGCTGAAAGTGGCATATTATTGATCTACACAATTTTCTAAGCATTTTACATATATAAAGTTTTTACATATGATGCACTGTTAAAAAGTTACTATATGCAAGAACAGCAAGGGGTAATCTGTAAATATGCAGTCTCTCTGGAAATTAGATAAATCGTCCAGAGCAGGAAAAAAATAGATCGGGCTGGAACTGGTGCGCTGCTCACATCGGGCCCAGAGGAGCAGATGGGTCGGCTTGGCGCGGGAGCTGGGCCGCAGGAGCTGGCGAAGGAAAAGCGCTGCTGGGCCTCGGCGCCGTCGTGGCCCACGCGCGGGACGACGGAGTCAACGGGCACAGGCGAGCGTTCTCTTGCTCGATTCTGAAGAATAGAGAGAGAGAGATATTCAGAGAAGCAGAACGGGGAAGAAGAGAGAAGGCGAGGGCGACGGCGCGTGACCTGCAGGACTCCGGTGGCGCGGCCGGGCATACGCGAGGAGGAGGCACGGGGTTGCGGATCTGAACGGCGGGGGTCCTTCGGGTCCTTGCTCCGGCTTGCAGAAGAACGAGCGGCCATGGCGGGGAGGCGCCCCGAGACGAAGATGCGCAGGCGGAGGCGACCTTCGGTGACGCGGGAGAGGCGAGGGAGGCCGGACGGAGCCGATCTGGGAGGACCCAAGGCGGAGTAGCGGTTCCCGATGGTGGCTTGAGCATCGGGCGGCCATGGCGTGGGGTGCTCCTGTCGTCAGAGAGAAAAATGAGAGGGATGAGCGTCAGAGGGGAGGCGAGAAGGAGCAGAACGGGAGGAGGAGGCACGGCGACCTGTGGTGCTCCGGCGTCGCTTCACGGCCGGGCCATGGAGGAGGCCAGGTTGGCGAGGTCGCGGGGCGCCCATGGCGGCCGGGGACTTGGAGCTCCACGCGGGGCGGCTTCCATGGCTGGACACGAAGGGTACGCAAGGGACGGGCGCAGCGAGGTGGAGGGAGACGGGCGGCACCAGGGCTGCTGCAGGCGAGGCGACGCGGGGGTCTCCGGGTCAACGTGGCTGCTGGCTTGGAGATCCATGGCGGGGCTCCAGACATGGTGCTCGGGAAACCTGTATGAAAGAACGAGGAGAGAGATCGGGGACGGGAGAGCAAGGGAAGAACGGCAGAGAAGAAGGGAGCCGCCATCTGTTGGCTCCGCGAGCTGCTGGTCGCCGTGACGGTCGCGATCGAGGATTTAGGAGACGCTGCTGCTTACAAGGCACTCGAGGCAAGCCCCACGGCACAGCAGGAGGGATCAGGTGAGGCGCGAGCATCCGCGGAAAACAAGGAAGGGGTCGGGAGGATTAGGATCGAGGAGAGTGGTTGGTTGGTGGATTTTTGGATCGGGCGATCCCAAGGAAGAGGTGGCGGCGGCCGATCAAGGTGGGGAGGATTTGACGGATGGGACGGCATCTAGGGTTAGGACAAAATATATACATTAAGTGGATTAGGTTAGGGGCTACCCCATCCCTACGATCGCAATCGGACGGTCGCGAATAAAATAGTTAGGGAGCCCAATTAACAAAACGGAGATGTTTTGTAGACGTTAGGGGATGATCCGGACACAACGGTAGCGACAGTCCGGTTTGGGTCAAGGGGAGTTTTGGACGCACGAGAGGGGTCTATGCACTGTGCAGAGAGGGTTTCGGACCGTGCGGTCGCATCGGACAACTCCGGAAGCGACGAGGGGAAGGAGGATGGACTAGGTGGGCTGTGCAGAGAGGCTCAAACGGTCGGACAACAAATGAACGGTTGCTCTCGAAAGGGACAACGAAGGCAAGGGGGGAACGCGGCAACTACGAACGGATGCAAGATTTATAAAAACATGCAGATGCAATGCGCATGATGACATGAGATGAGATGCATAACAAGAACAAAATGCAAAACAACAGACAAAAAAACCCAACCACGGAGGAAATAATAAATCACATAGCCGGAAATGGCAAGAGTCGGAGTTACGAATATGGAAAATTGTATCCGGGGCATTACATTAATGGAATATCCCATTGTGGGGGAGTGATGTGCTTTGTGCACCTCACAATCCTATAAATGTGTGAACATGAGGAATACCATCTAGTATTGATATTACAAGATTATCTAGTCATTATGTGGTATGTCTTCTCATGAGAAATTCAAATTCTAAATAGTCCATTAATTATCTCTTGTTGGATCCTCTTATTGCCTCTTGTAAAGTTTTTATTGATATCACATTATGGGGGAGTAATAGGCTATGTGCATATTACAAGCCTAGAAAATGTGTACATTTGAGATATTGTCACCTAGAATTGATATTGTAAATTATTTTTTTCCTAGGTGGCATGTTAGCTCTACAAGTTGCAATTTGCTTGTGTTTGGTGTGAAGATGATGTTGGATATCCTTGCTATTTACAAACGAGAATTACTTCCAAATACTTCTTGTCTTTTGACAATTGTTACTCACTTATGTGTGGTAGAAATTATTGATCATCTTTACATTGGCCTTTGCTTTTATTTGCCTTATCTCTTGCCTAGGATTGTGTCAACTCCCATTGTATTCCATACCACTTGTGGATCTTGTTATTTCCTTGAGCTTGTCTGGTGTTTGTATAGATATAATGAAAGTGGTGATCCCATCTTGTGCTTTTTGTATTCAAATGCAAATTCCCTATAATTCACAATGCTTGGGGGAGCTATCCTATTTTTCTTAGAACGCTCACCTTCTGATCCTTATCAAGTGTGTGTTGGTGGAATGCAAACGGTTTCTTTTTGGTACTTTGTGCCATCATGAAACTTTGTAGAGCACTTGATTTGTTTGGAACCATTCTCTCTTTTGGGAGTTTGACATCTTTCTTTTTGCGTTTATCATTGGATATGTCATTCCTTGATGCATCTTTCAATTGATATCCTCCAAGTGTTGATTTATTCATTTGGTATCTTTTCTTCACTTGGTATTTCTTTGCCAATTGGTATCAGTTCTTGAAAGTCTTGAGCATGCATATTAACTTCAGGTAGTTTCTTTCGCATGCTTTCTTTCTTTCTTTGACCCAATATATAGGGGAAACTCCACCAAGTATCAAATTGGATGAGATGTGCATGAAATTCTTTTTCATATCTATATGCACATATTTATGTGGAGTTTGTCCTGTATATTGTTGGTTCTCTAACTCTTTGGTCCCAATGAGTTTGGGTACCATTTTTTTGTGTTGTTGTTCTAGGAACAATTGGAGATGCATTGGAGGCTCGGATCACTCACAAGGAATGTGTTGTCACCATGTGCTTATTGGAGTCAAGCTAGGATGATCAATGAACTACTATCTACCTTCAGTTGGTATCTACTACATCCTTCCAATGTTAACTTGGTAACAAGTATCTTCATATACTTCATGCACACATTTCTTGCATCAACCTTGTGTAGGTTGTATCATGGCACGTTATTCATTCTTTCTTGTGATACTTGTTTCCTTTCTCAAAGCATCCCAACAATGATCTCTTGTTGCTAGTTGTGATGTCTTTGATGTTCGTGTGGTTGGAATTCATTTATATACAATAAGACCATATCTATCCATGTGCTATGCTCTCAAGCAAATTTCTTATTGGTATATTTATGACTTCCTTGTGGATATATTGTTCTTTCCTTTTTGTAACTATTTCGTGTGTATATCCTTCTTTGTGGATTGATATCATCATGATTTTCGTCTACCTAGAATCTTATACACTTGAGAGAACTTACATCTGTAGTTGATATCCTTATTCTTTCACGTCCACCTTACCTTGGTGGTTATATGAAAGGATTTATCTTGAATGCGGATCTTATATCGTTGCATCTTGATGCACCCTATTGTGGTGAAGATATTTTTTTCTCTTGCTTGTCTTGATGAGGCTTTTCCCATTTCGATTGGTATCCCTCCTCTTGACAAAGCCATCACTTTCTTTCTTCACCATGGGTTGTCACAAGTGTTGGTTACTCATTGTGCATATTTAGTGTGCTTGTGAACCCATTTGCTTGGTGTGTGTGGGAAGGACATGTCATGCACATTGTATCTCCACTAGTCAATACTATGTTGATGCTTAATGTTCACCCTTACATTAGTCTTCTCAACTGCTTTGCCATGACTCACACACATCATTTTGGTTGAGCCTACTCTTAAGTTGCCTCTTTTATATGTTGCTCAACCATTTGTTTGTTGCAAGTGATAGGCTTTGTTTCCTACATGTCCACTTGCACTTGTCGTGAGGTTCTATTGATCTTGGGGGAGTGACGAGCCTATTTTGTGCTCGTTGTATCCAATTACAAAAATAAATTATGCACAAATCATGGGAAGCTTCTCTAGTTTCTTTAGAACACTCCTTTGCTCATATCATAATATCTTTTATTCATGTGGCTCGTAGGATCTTTGGTCTAGTTGGTTCAAGTGGTATATTTTGATATATAGCTTGCTTCAATTGGTATCTTTTGATTGCTTGATTGCTTGTTTCTCTCTTTGTTATGTCTTTGTGGCATATCATTCTTTTGCAATCTTTGGGCCTCAATATAGTTTGTCTTCCTCCAAGTATTTACCGTTGGATATGTGTATTGCATTCCATTCTCTTGTGGAGAAATACACAATTTATGGAGAAACATAATTTATTTTGGCCTTCTAAGCTTTTCTCCCATTTTGGCAATCGATGCCAATGGGGGAGAAGTTTCAGAGAGTTTTGTGGAGAAGTGTAGAGAGTCAGCTTTTCTTGCTTTGGTTGTGTTCCTAAGCTTTTGCACCTCATATGCATGCATTATTGGTTGTTGCATTGCATGGTGATGCATAATTCCTTGTATAAACTCTCTTGAAAGTGATTGTCATCAATTACCAAAATGGGGGAGATTGAAAGAACATGCGGTGCCCCCATGTTTGGTTTTGGTAATTGATGAAAATTGATAACCCACAAATATAGGGGATCAATTGTAGCCTCTTTCGATAAGTAAGAGTGTCGAACCCAATGAGGAGCCAAAGGTAGAACAAAAATTCCCTCAAGTTCTATCGACCACCGATACAACTCTACGCACGCTTAAGGTTCACTTTACCTAGAGCAAGTATGAAACTAGAAGTACTTTGTAGGTGTTGTTGGATAGGTTTGCAAGAATATAAAGAGCACGTAAATAAAAACTAGGGGTTGTTTAGATAAAGAAGCAATAAAGTTAGTATAGCGAATGTGGAAAAGTGGTGGTAGGAGTTGTGAAATTGTCCTTAAGCAATTGACTACCTTAGTAGACCGATATGAAGTTTTATGTGGGAGAGGCCACTGCTAGCATGTCATCCCTGACTTGGAATTCTATGCACTTATGATTGGAACTATTAGCAAGCATCCGCAACTACTAACGTTCATTAAGGTAAAAACCAACCATAGCATTAAGATATATTGGTCCCCCTTCAATCCCGTATGCATCAATTTCTATGCTAGGTTGAAGCTTCTGTCACTCTTGCCCTCCAATACATAGTCCTATCAACATACAACTAACCCTATGGTGTGATCCACGCGCGCGCTCATATGATGGGCACCAAAGGAAAGCAACATAACCACAAGCAAATTAAACCAATCATAGCAATTCACCAATTACCGATAGGACAACGAAAATCTACTCAGACATCATAGGATGGCAACACATCATTGGATAATAATATGAAGCATAAAGCACCATGTTCAAGTAGAGGGTACAGCGGGTTGCGGGAGAGTGGGCCGCTGTAGATAGATGGTGGAAGGTGATGGAGATGTTGGTGAAGATGAAGGAGGTGTTGGTGTAGATTGCGGTGATGATGATGGCCCCGGCGGTGTTCCGGCGCCAACAGAAGCGAGGGGGAGAGAGCCCCCCTCCTTCTCCTTCTTCCTTGGCCTTCTCCCTAGGTGGGAGAAGGGTTCTCCCTCTGGTCCTTGGTCTCCATGGCGTGGGAGGGGCGAGAGCCCCTCCGAGATCGGATTTGTCTCTCTATTTCTCTCTGTTTCTGCGCTCCCAGATTCTGCCCTTTCACTGTTTCTTATATTCCCGGAGATCCGTAACTCCGATTATTATTATTGGATTGAAATTTGAACATGATTTTTATCCGTATATTAGCTTTCTTGCGGCGAAAGAAGGGCACCAACCGCCTTACGGGGTGTCCACAAGGGTCCGGGGCGCGCCCCCCTGCCTCGTGGCCCCCTCGGGCATCATCTCGCATTGATTCCACTTCCCAAAATTCACATATATTCCAAAAAAATATCCGTCAGTTTTTATCCCGTTTGGACTCCGTTTGATATGGATTTTTTGCGAAACAAAAAACATGCAACAAACAGGAACTGGCACTGGGCACTGGATCAATATGTTAGTCTAAAAAATAGTATAAAAACTTGCCAAAAGTATGTAAAAGTTGTAGAATATTGGCATGGAACAATAAAAAATTATAGATACGACGGAGACGTATCAGCATCCCGAAGCTTAATCCCTGCTCGTCCTCGAGTAGGTAAATGATAAAAAAGATAATTTTTGATGTGGAATGCTACTTAGCATAATCTTGATCACATAATCTAATCATGGCATGAATATTAAGACACGAGTGATTCAAAGCAATAGTCTATCATTTGACATTAAGACAATAATGCTTCAAGCATACTAATAAAGCAATCATGTCTTTTCAAAATAACATGGCCAAAAAAAGTTATCCCTACAAAATCATATATTCTGGCTATGCTCCATCTTCACCACACAAAATATTCAAGTCATGCACAACCCCGATGACAAGCCAAGCAATTGTTTCATACTTTAGTATTCTCAAACTTTTTCAACCTTCACGCAATACATGAGCGTGAGCCATGGACATAGCACTATAGGTGGAATAGAATATGATGATGGAGGTTGTGTGGAGAAGACAAAAAAAGGAGAAAGTCTCACATCGACGAGGCTAATCAATGGGCTAGGGAGATGCCCATCAATTGATGTCAATGCGAGGAGTAGGGATTGCCATGCAACGGATGCACTAGAGCTATAAATGTATGAAAGCTCAACAAAAGAAACTAAGTGGGTGTGCATCCAACTTGCTTGCTCACGAAGACCTAGGGCATTTGGGGAAGCCCATTGTTGGAATATACAAGCCAAGTTCTATAATGAAAATTCCCACTAGTATATGAAATTGATAACTCAAGAGACTCTCTATATGAAGAACATAGTGCTACTCTGAAGCACAAGTGTGGTAAAAGGATAGTAACATTGCCCCTTCTCTCTTTTCTCTCTCTTTTTTTCTTTTTTTCTTTTTTTTCTTTTTTTTCTTTATTTTTTCTTTTTTGTAGGCTTCTTTGGCCTCTCTCTTTTTTTTGGGGGGGGGGGCTTCTTTGGCCACTTTTATTTTGATAACCTCACATGGGACAATGTTCTAATAATGATGATCATCACACTTTTATTTACTTACAACTCAATATTACAACTCGATATTAGAACAAAGTATGACTATATATGAATGCCTCCGGCGGTGTACCGGGATGTTCAATGATCTAGCGTAGCAATGACATAAAAAACGGACAAGCCATTAAAACATCATGCTAGCTATCTTACGATCATGCGGAGCAATATGACAATAAATGCCCAAGTCATGTATATGATGATGATGGAAGTTGCATGGCAATATATCTCGGAATGGCTATGAAAATGCCATGATAGGTAGGTATGGTGGCTGTTTTGAGGAAGATATAAGGAGGCTTATGTGTGATAGAGAGTATCGTGTCACGGGGTTTGGATGCACCGACGAAGTTTGCACCAACTCTCGAGGTGAGAAAGGGCAATGCACGGTACCGAAGAGGCTAGCAATGATGGAAGGGTGAGAGTGCGTATAATACATGGAGTCAACATTAGTCATAAAGAACTCACATACTTATTGCAAAAATCTATTAGTCATTGAAACAAAGTACTACGCGCATGCTCCTAGGGGGATAGATTGGTAGGAAAAGACCATCGCTCGTCCCCGACCGCCACTCATAAGGAAGACAATCAATATATAAATACCTCATGCTCCAACTTCGTTACATAACGGTTCACCATACGTGCATGCTACGGGAATCACAAACTTCAACACAAGTATTTCTACAATCCACAACTACCCACTAGCATGACTCTAATATCACCATCTTTATATCGCAAAACTATTGCAAGGAATCAAACATATCATATTCAGTGATCTACAAGTTTTATGTAGGATTTTATGACTAACCATGTGAATGACCAATTCCTGTCAACTCTCTAAATAGATATAAATGAAGCAAGAGAGTTTAATTCTTTCTACAAAAGATATGCCCACGCTCTAACAAATATAAGTGAAGCAAAAGAGCATTCTACAAATGGTGGTTTTCTATGTGTAGAGGAACAGGCAATCAAAACTTCAAATGATATAAGTGAAGCACATGAAGCATTCTATAAAGCCATACTCAAAAGATTTAAGTGAAGTGCAATGAGAATTATATAAATCAACCATGTACTATCTCATACCATCACGGTGCATAAAAGAAAAGTAAAAACTAAATGCAAAAGACGCTCCAAGATTTGCACATATCACATGAATGAAACGAATGCAAAAACGCACCGATATTTGTTGAAGAAAGATGGGATGCCTTCTGGGGCATCCCCAAGCTTAGACGCTTGAGTCTCCTTGAATATTTAATTGGGGTGCCTTGGGCATCCCCAAGCTTGAGCTCTTGCCTCTCCTCCTTCTCCTCATATCGAGACCTCCTCGATCTTTGATCACTTCATCCACACAAAACTCAACAGAAAGTTCGGTAAGATCCGTTAGTAAATAAAGCAAATCACTACTCTAAGTATTGTTGCAAACCAATTCATATTTTGTTTTTGCATTGTAGCTACTATAATATAACTTTTCCATGGCTTAATCCACTGATAGAAATCGACAGTTTCGTCAAAACAAGCAAACTATGCATCAAAAACAGAATATGTCTTAAACAGGATAGTCTGTAGTAATCTGAACATTCACCATACTTTTGTACTCCAAAAATTCTGAAAAAATATGAAAAATAAACTATTTGTATAGAAAGACAGTGCAAAAAGTTTCAGATCTGTCTGACGTTCCAGTAAAAAATGTAAAATCGCGCATTACAGCCAAAGTTTCTGTTTTGCACCGCACAAACCAACAAGCAATGTAAACATCCTAAAGGCAAATCTTGGCACATTATTTTGTTTTTTAACTTTATAAAAGCACACAACAGAAATAAATGACTCTCTTAAACTTCCGGGTTGTCTCCCTGGCAGCGCTTTCTTTAAAGCCATTAAGCTAGGCATATAGTGCTCAAGTAATGGATCCACCCGGATCCCAAGGTATATCAAAGCCAATTTTAATTAACAATGGTTTGTGATTTAGTAGTGAGCACAAAGTAAATGTATCAAGCAATGATGAAGTCGAACTCTCTTCCTATGCATCGGCATGTCATACACGAACAATTCATGAACATCAAGTAAAGGTCAATGCATAGTATAAACAGTTTCTTGCAATTTTATCATATTGGAAACATGGAGAGGCGGAGATGTAGTTCCCCTCTCATAATAATTGCAAGTAGGAGCAGCAAGCACATGCATATTATATCTACCAAAATCATCATGTGTATTAGTAAAATGCAACCCATCAATATAATCCTTAATAAGGGCAAACTTCTCTGATATAGTGTAGTCGGGAGAATGCAAAAAGATAATAGGACTATCATGCGTGGGTGCAATAGCAACAATTTCATGTTTAACATAAGGAACTATAGCAAGTTAATATCCATAAGCATAATTCATATTGGCATCTTGGCCACAAGCATAGCAAGCATCATCAAAAAGGGATATTTCAAAAGAATCAACGGGATCATAACAATCGTCATAGCAATCATCCTTCGGTAAGCACGAAGGGAAATTAAACAATGTATGAGTTGAAGAGTTACTCTCATTATAAGGTGGGCACGGGTAGCTAATCCGCTCTTCCTCCTTTTGTTCTTCGCTCCCCTCATCATCTTTTTCATCCAATGAGCTCACAGTTTCATCAATTTCTTCTTCCATAAACTCCTGCAAAATGTTAGTCTCTTCTTGGACAGCGGAGACTCTCTCAATAAAATCATCAATATCGGAATTGAATTCATAATTCTCATAGAAATATTTAAGGATAGCTAAATTTTTAGGTCTATAAACTGAATCATCAAAATCTTCAAACTCTTTAAACAAAGATTCAATCTCACAAAACACCCTTAAAAGCAACAAATTCTTCTATTCGTTCCACATCATAGTAGTCATATATACCATTAGCATAAGAAGCTAAGGTTTCATTATCATTAAATTTGCATGAAAAGGGAAGGTGTGGAGCCTTCATCCTAGAGCAACAAGTATAATCATATCTCAAGCATAGTGGCCTAGCATACCAATACAACATATAAATTTGATCCCATAATAGTTTCCCTTTTTGAGTCAAGCGATAATCCCTAAAGTATTCACGTTGATCCAACGTGTCGCCCGTTACATAATTGAATGGGGTTTTCTCAGGATTATTAAAGTAGTACATAATATCTTTCACATAATGAGCATCGAGGGTTTTAGGAGGTTCCCCATCTCCATGAGTAGTAAGTAAACCTAATTTTTTTGGTATTTCGTGTTCCATATCCATAAGTAAAGATAGAGAACAACTTAGAACATCAAATAAAAATTACTTAGTGATAAGCAAACAAGCACACATGAGAATATTCACCCCACACTATAACTCCCCGGCAACGGCGCTAGAAAAAGGTCTTGATAACCCTCACAAGTATAGGGGATCAATTGTAGCCTCTTTCGATAAGTAAGAGTGTCGAACCCAACGAGGAGCCAAAGGTAGAACAAATATTCCCTCAAGTTCTATCGACCACCGATACAACTCTACACGCGCTTAACGTTCGCTTTACCTAGAACAAGTATGAAACTAGAAGTACTTTGTAGGTGTTGTTGGATAGGTTTGCAAGAATATAAAGAGCACGTAAATAAAAACTAGGGGTTGTTTAGATAAAGAATCAATAAAGTTAGTATAGCGAGTGTGGAAAAGTGGTGGTAGGAGTTGTGAAATTGTCCCTAAGCAATTGACTACCTTACTAGACCGATAGCAAGTTTTATGTGGGAGAGCCCACTGCTAGCATGTCATCCCTGACTTGGAATTCTATGCACTTATGATTGGAACTATTAGCAAGCATCCGCAAATACTAACGTTCATTAAGGTAAAACCCAACCATAGCATTAAGATATATTGGTCCCCCTTCAATCCCGTATGCATCAATTTCTATGCTAGGTCGAAGCTTCTGTCACTCTTGCCCTCAAATACATAGTCCTATCAACATACAACTAACCCTATGGTGTGATCCACGCGCGCGCTCATATGATGGGAACCAAAGGAAAGCAACATAACCACAAGCAAATTAAACCAATCATAGCAATTCATCAATTACCGATAGGACAACGAAAATCTACTCAGACATCATAGGATGGCAACACATCATTGGATAATAATATGAAGCATAAAGCACCATGTTCAAGTAGAGGGTACAGTGGGTTGAGTGAGAGTGGACCGCTTTAGATAGATGGGGGTAGGTGATGGAGATGTTGGTGAAGATGACGGAGGTGTTGGTGTAGATTGCGGTGATGATGATGGCCCGGGCGGCGTTCCGGCGCCATCGGAAGCGAGGGGGAGAGAGCCCCCCTCCTTCTCCTTCTTCCTTGGCCTTCTCCCTAGGTGGGAGAAGGGTTCTCCCTCTGGTCCTTGGTCTCCATGGCGTGGGAGGGGCGAGAGCCCCTCCGAGATTGGATCTGTCTCTCTGTTTCTCTCTGTTTCTGCGCTCCCAGATTCTACCCTTTCACCATTTCTTATATTCCCGGGGATCCGTAACTCCAATTGGATTGAAATTTGAACACGATTTTTATCTAGATATTAGCTTTCTTGCGGAGAAAGAAGGGCACCAACCGCCTTACGGGGTGTCCACGAGGGTCAGGGGCGCACATGTCCCCCTGGGGCGCGCCCCCTGCCTCGTGGCCCCCTCGGGCATCGTCTCGCGTTGATTCCACTTCCCAAAATTCACATATATTCCAAAAAAACTCTCCGTCAGTTTTTATCCCGTTTGGACTCCGTTTGATATGGATTTTCTGTGAAACAAAAAACATGCAACAAACAGGAACTGGCACTAGGCACTGGATCAATATGTTAGTCTCAAAAATAGTATAAAAAGTTGCCAAAAGTATGTAAAAGTTGTAGAATATTGGCATGGAACAATCAAAAATTATAGATACGACGGAGACGTATCAACAATCTCTATGGACTAATGGTTGCCTTGAGTTATATTTGAAGGTTTTGTCCATTGGCTTTTCTTGGAGTACATGTGTTGGTTTCAAGGAGAGTTTGTGTCGACCAAGGTGCTATTCAAGGAATTACCTAAAAGATTGGTCTTGTGAGAGGTTGATCAAGACTAAGTCAAAGAGTGAATCAAGTTGATCGACACACAAAGCGTAGAAGATGTACCAAGAGGGATCAAGTGATCCCATGGTATGGTAAGCATTGTCAATTAGGCTTTGTGTTCTAACCCATGGTCTTCGTGAGAGTTCTTTGTGGGGTTAGGTTGCCGTGTGCAAGTTCAAGTGATGCATCATGAACAGATCAAGTGCTTGGAGCTTGCCATCCATTGTGGTGACAATGGACTTCGGAAGATGTGCCGAAGAGTGCCTCACCCATAGTGGAGTATGGGGGAGCAATCTATTAGTCTTCACCAAGCCAACGCAATCAAGAAAGGTGGTCCAACTTGAGGAAGTCAAGATCGTCTACATCTAGCTCAAGTGGACTTTGTGCAAGGCAAAGGTTTTCCCCTGATAGGTTTTATATTTTACCGGTCTCATGGTGGTAGTTGGGAGACCGGGTTATAGGATCGATTACCATACTATCAAGGGGGACTCTTGATGAGTAGCTTGATCGTATTCGCAGAGAGCTCAAACCATTGCATCCTTGCATCATCTTTCTTGGTTCTTGTTTGGTTCTCTTTGTGAGTCTTAGAGCTTATGGTCATCTTTATGACAAGCTCGAGTTCATCGAAAACGGAGTTCTCATGCTTCTTCTATTGTGATTTTGGTGTTGGAGGTTTTACCGGTCTTATTCAAGGAAGGGTTCTCACCATTTTCTCTTGGGCCTTTTCTAATTTCCTTCTTATTGTTATTTCCATCAAGATTGTGTTAGCCCTTGTCGCTAGCTTTCCAACAAACTTGGTTTCGTTGAATTCGGAGTCCGTTTGCAAAAGTTGTGTCAGTTTTGGTGTCCTTAAAAAGGCTGCAGCGGTACTGCCGCCCATGGGAGCGGTACTACCGCTTGGAGGGGCTGTAATTTTTTACTACCGCTCTTGGGAGCGGTACTACTGTGGCTACTTCCGTGGCTACTTCCGCTCCGGACCAAAAACTCGTCATAAGTCCAGCAGTGGTAGGCACGGATGTATTATTTTAGTACCGCTCGCAAGCAGTAGTACCGCTACCCCTAACGGTAGTACCGTGAGAACGAGCGGTAGTACCGCTCTGTGCGGGCTGTGAGCATAACGGTTGGATTTTTCCCCACCTATAAAATGGGGTCTTCTTCCCCAATGAACCTTATCCTTTGAGCTCGTGTTCTTCCCCCATTGTTGACTTTCTTCGAGCTTGCTATTTCTCAATCCCTTCATGGATTCTTGCTAGTTTTGGGGGAGGAAAGAGAGAGGAGATCTAGATCCACATTTCCACCAATCACTTTCTCCTCTATGTGAGAGGAACCCCTTGGATCTAGATCTTGGAGTTCTTGGTGTTCTCCTTCTTTTTCTTCCTCTCGTTCTCCTCCATAGCATTAGTTGCTTTGGTGGGATTTGGGAGAGAAGGACTTGGGCACTCCGTGTACCCTTTCCATGGCATTTGGTGCATCGGTTTGAGTTCTCCACGGTGATACATGGAAGTTACAAGTTGAGAAGATTATTACTCTTGGTTGCTTGGTACCCTTGAGCTTGTTCCTCTTAGGTGCTAGGGCGCCCTAGACGGTTGGTGGTGTTCGGAGCTCAATCATTGTGGTGTAAAGCTCCGGGCAAGCGTCGGGGTCTCCAATTAGGTTGTGGAGACCGCCCCGAGCAATTTGACGGGTACCGGTGACCGCCCCCAAGGGTTTCCAAAGTGTACGGATTCGGTGACCGCCCCCAAGGGTTGCCATTTGTATGGGTTCAATGACCGCCTTCAAGGGCCCTTAGTGGAATCACGACACCTTGCATTGTGCGAGGGCGTGAGGAGATTATGGTGGCCCTAGTGGCTTCTTGGGGAGCATTGTGCCTCCACACGCTCCAAACGGAGATTAGCATCCGCAAGGGTGTGAACTTCGGGATACATCATTGCCTTCATGTGCCTCGGTTATCTCTTACCCGAGCCCTTTACTTATGCACTTTACTTTGTGTTAGTCATATTGTTTCTTGTCATATATCTTGCTATCACATAGTTGTTTATCTTGCTTAGTATAAGTTGTTGGTGCACATAGGTGAGCCTAGTTGTTGTAGGTTTTGTGCTTGACAAATTAACCGCTAGGTTTATTCCGCATTTTTTCAAGCCTAAACCATAATTATTTTAAATCGCCTATTCACCCCCCGCCCCCTCTAGGCGACATCCACGATCTTTCAAAAGGTGCACTACAGGTATCTCTGAAAGTGTCTGTTGGGTTGGCACGAATCGAGACTGGGATTTGTCACTCCGTATGACGGAGAGGTATCTCTGGGCCCACTCGGTAATGCATCATCATAATGAGCTCATTGTGACTAAGGAGTTAGCCACGGGATCATGCGTAACGGAACGAGTAAAGAGACTTGCCGGTAACAAGATTGAACAAGGTATAGGGATACCGACGATGGAATCTCGGGCAAGCAACATACCGATGGACAAAGGAAATTTTATACGGGATTGATTGAATCCCCGACATCATGGTTCGTCCGATGAGATCATCGTGGAACATGTGGGAGCCAATATGGGTATCCAGATCCCGGTTATTGGCTGGAGAGGCATCTCGGTCATGCCTGCATGGTTCCCGAACCCGTAGGGTCTACACACTTAAGGTTCGGTGACGCTAGAGTTGTAATGGGAATTGTATGTGGTTACCGAAAGTTATTCGGAGTCCCGGATGAGATCCCGGACGTCACGAGGAGCTCCGTAATGGTCCGGAGGTAAATATTTATATGTGGGAAGTCCTATTTTGGCCACCGGAAAATGTTCGGGATTTTTCGGTATTGTACTGGGAAGGTTCTAGAAGGTTCCAGAGTGGGGCCCACCTGCATGGGGGACCCACATGAATGTGGGTTGTGGGGGCAAGGCCCCACACCCCTGTTCAAGGCGCCCCAAGATCCTCCTTAGAAGGAACAAGATCATATCCCGAAGGGATAAGATCAAGATCCCTAAAAGGGGGGATAACAATCGTTGGGGGAGGGAAAAGATGGGATTTCTTTCCTCCCAGCTTTGCCAATGCCCCAATGGACTTGGAGGGCAAGAAACCAGCCCCCTCCACCCCTATATATAGTGGGAACGTGCATCGGAGCTGCACCCCTTGCCCCTGGCGCAGCCCTTCCCCTCCAACTCCTCTTCCTCCTCCGTTGATCGTAGCGAAGCTCTGCCGGAGAACCACGAGCTCCACCACTATGCCGTCGTGCTGCCGGAGTTCTCCCTCAACTTCTCCTCTCCCCTTGCTGGATCAGGAAGGAGGAGACATCTCCGAGCTGTACGTGTGTTGAACGCGGAGGCGCCGTCCGTTCGGCGCTTGGATCGGATCTTCCGCGATTTGATTCGTCGCGAGTACTACTCCATCAACCGCGTTCTTGTAACGCTTCCGCTTAGCGATCTTCAAGGGTATGAATATGCACTCCCTCTCTCTCGTTGCTAGCTTCCCCTAGATTGATCTTGGTGACACGTAGGAACTTTTTTGAATTATTACTACGTTACCCTACACGTTCTTCCAACGTCATATTCTCAATGTTGTTTTAGGACTATCGCTACACTTAACGATATCCTAAGATCCGGAAAACATGATCACCAACAACACTTGAGCTAGTCTTACAGGCAAGATTAGGAACATAATTTTACCGTTTATTATTCCACACGTGCATATGAGTTTCCGACTGAATTGCATATTCCGGGATCATAGTAGTTATAGCATAGAATATAAACTCTTAATTATGAACATGGAAATATAATAATACAATATTATTGTCTCTAGGTCATATATCCAAAGGGAGGAAGCTTGGCAATGATGCCTCCGCAATGAATTTGTCCGGTAACACGCAATTGAAATGATCAAGTACCTTAGTGAGCGACTGAATCTCATGAGCCTGCTCAACCACGGGGCGGTCATCAGTCATGTTGTAGTCATGATATTATTGCATGAGATACAATTCAATTCCTACGTCTGAGACCCCAGACATGGCCTCAAGTGCACCCCGCATATCTTTACTGACCATGATGGTCATGAAGGGATCGACAATCTTCTCGCCAAAAACACTCAGAACAGCACCTCGAAAGAGGGTGTCTGTAGACTGGAAATCTTGCTCCTGTTCAGCAGTAAGCTCTCCCTCTGGCTTGCCCTTAGAGGCGTGAAAACAATTCATGGTGGTAAGCCAAAGAACTGCACCCGCACGCCACCTCTTATAATTCACACCCTCAAACGTAGCAGACTTCAAAGTTGCAACAATGCAATTGGAGAAAATTGCCTACACATATCAGGTTTTTATATTGTTAAATAATTAGGCATTTTTTGTTTAGTTTAATCCAGAAAAACAATAGGTAAAGGATGATCGACATGGTAAAGAGAATAATTGAGACATGCAAAAGATTGTTGAAACTAGTCGTGCAATCGAGATCAAGTAACATATCTGTATGGATTGATACTGGTAGTACTCGAGACCCTAATCCTAACAGAGAGGACAAGATGACATACAGAACAGCAGCAGAAGATACAGATGTGCCGATCGTCATGTCGCCGAAATGGTTGTTGACGTCGGGAATAAGTCGTCCCTAGGGAACTCGTCGTCGTCATTCGCAGCCACGCTGAAGAAGAATTTAGCAGTCGTGCAAGGGCGCTCCCCACAAATCCGATCGCCTCTCTCCCGTACCAGATCACAAGAGGCGGGGTTTCGGAGTGTGTTGTCTCATTCCCCGGTGCACGCCGAGGAGCGAGATGGAAAAGAAGTAGGCGGCGCAAGATTCTGGAACGAGGCGAGGAGTTTTGTATTCTGCCCATTGTTGGGGAAATCGTTAGCCGGTAGCTGCTCGATTGGCTGGGAGTAGGGGATTAATAGGCTAATCGGCAAGTTAATCGGCCATTTAATCAATTAATCGGATGACTTATTGGTTTATCGGCTACTCGGTGACCCTACGAGTAAGGGTTAATCGGCAAGTTAACTGGTTAATCGGACGAATTCTTGAACAGGGATTCTGCCTGTGGAGGAGCAACCTCTTATATAGGAGAGCTGAAACCAATCCCTCGTTAGTAGAAGTGAAACAGACTCAATATACACCACTAAGTGTTCAGTTTGTTCTCTCATTTATGGGTCAATTGTTTCAACTTCTTTCTTGCATGACAAAAATAAAGCAGCGCATACACATGGCATAGGTCCTTGCTCGGCTTGGCTCGATCACGAAACACAATGCGCGTGTGTGAGGCGTGGCGGGCGAAGCAGGAGCGCGCATGTATGTGCTCTTTTCTCAAGCTCTTAGTGATATGTGGAACAACTTCCCAATTGGCCTCACACAGTATCCACTAGCGGGGTATGGCTAAACTTTTCGCACCACCTTGTCATGCATGAATGGGCCTCATGGTCTCTGGGATTTACAGTAATTTATTGGCAGAAAATCTGAATTATTATATGGGCTAGGCCCAATAATTTCAATAATACTATGTTTGTTTTTGGCTGTGTTGGACTTGTTGGATTTGTGCATCGTGCTATGCATAGGCCGGGCATTTTTTAGATGCGGTTGTATCATTTCGATATATCAATTTAATTCAATGTTCTTTGAACACGGTTGTATCATCTCGATATATCAATTCAATTCAATGTTCTCTATAAAAAAACTCTCTGTCTTATCTTTCTTATACGTACGCGGTCCCTCAAACGAAGGCTAGACGCTTAATTCTGCATGCGCGTCATGCAGAGTCATTACAGCCATACATTGTTCTGTGCAAACGGAGGCCACGATGGAAAACAGCAGCAGTACAAGCAAAGCGCGGTTCAGGAAGCGCAAACGCACAATTCTGATCCTCCTGTCCCCATAATATTTAATAACTTATTCTTATGCAAGTCTTGGTAAATGAATAAGAAGAATCAGGTAGCATGTCATACAAGGTACGTACATCTGTACTACTACTAGAGCTTTTCAGCTGGAAAACATATCTATACCGGCACGGTTTATACAACCTCTCAACGAACAGACTGAGCAATTTTACCCATCATCATCATAACTTAACATCTCCAGCGCCTGAAGCGCTCCGCATATCATCGAACCCTCCATCATCATCAGCAGCAGCAGCAGCGACGTTACATACATACACGGCTAAGGGCTAGCCATGTCGATTCTCACTTCATGATCGGGGGAGAGGCGTAGGGGCCGTTGAGCCAGCCGTTGGCGACCATGCGGTAGGCGGCCTCGGTCATGTGGATGCCGTCCCAGCTCACGTACGCCGACGGGTTGGAGCACACGCTCGCGCCCGCCTCGCCGCACTTCTTCTTCAGGTTGAAGTTGTAGGCGCCCGACCCTCCGGCGCCGCAGCACGCCTGCAATGCCGTGCTGAAACCTGCCATGCCCGTCAGGTTCTTCAGTTAGATCATGCCACATACCGAATACATTATGTTGATCTTATGGTGATCTTGTCATGAGTAAATTATGGTGCGTGCAACTTTGGATCCATCTTCACATACCGAATTTCCCGGGGCTGACGACAAACTGCATTGCAGCTTTGAAGTAATCGCCGTACATGATTTTGGTCTTTGGGTACTTCTTCTGAAGCTGGTCAAGCTGCTGCTTGAGCTCTCTGTTGTGGTGGAAGGCCAGGCGGTTGTATCTCCGGAGGCACCCGGTGCGCGCGTTGTAGTCCGACTTTTTGCTGCTGTTGTAGAGAGTCAGGTACAATGGGAAGCACCCGATCGGAAGAATTCCAGGCACCAACAGGTCTGTCGCGCCAAGCTCGATCAATTTCTGAAACAAAACAAAACAATACAAAATGAGCGTAAGACTATCAAAATTCGCATATGTTCATGCACGTTTCGGTTTGCATTCACGGAGTGTGCAAAACTACTTTCAATCCTAGACAAATAAAGTACTGTATGTTTCAAACTAGTTCAGCAGAGAACTACTAATAAGTAACAGTAATGCAACACTGACAGTGGTACAATTTTTGAAGATCTGTTCACTCTCACTGAAGTGTGTGGAACCCAAACTAACCAATTTTTTAGTGTCATGTCATGTAACAGCCGTTTCATGATTGCCATGCACATAAAAGATGATTCCTCATCTTCTTTACCAGCCATGCCCATTCTCTTCATTGTGCAATCATGTCAGATTGACACCATCGGGACATCACATGGGCCGCTACACTAACCAACAATCGGATGTACTGTGGAGCAACTCTATTCGGGACCGAAGTACAGACCCCATGGCATCACGAATATGTACCTGGCGTGATTTATGCCGGCGAAAAAAAAATCCCTTTTCCAAACCAGTATAACAATAGCAGTTTCATGTTAATCGCCTAGTCACAAGATTCTCTACTTGTGAGAAAGATACCAAAAGTGTCACATGGCACCGCCCCTATTTTAATGTCTGCAAATGTTGGTAACCCTGTAAACATCACACTGAGATCCCTAGATCCAATCCAATCAAATGTGTATTGGCCCTATCAGTCTATCACTCGCCTACCACCACACCACAGTGCAGCCACCCCCATGAGCTTAGGTAGCGACACTGTGCCTACCTACTAACTAAACTACTACCCGGGAAAAAAATATAAGACGTTTTCTAGGCTAAAAAAGCCTAAGAAAACGTCATATATATTTTGATACCGAGGGAGTAGAACCGAAATCCATAGGGTCTCAAGGAAATTCCAGAGCACGGCCTGAATCCGTGCCCCCTGATCATCTCCCCACCGGTTTTTCAGCCGCTCATGCGTTTGTCATGCATTCCACCTTGCCAGCAAACATCCAGGTATGACAGATGTGTGTTTGCCCGAAATTCGCACCCATGACACACTTGCATGATCCCCTGGAATCTCCAAGTACATTGCACACTTGCGCTGATTTTCTACTTTTGCCATGTGTGTGTGTGCATCCCGTTGGATTTTCTACGGTTGACTGTAAAAATGATGCAACGCCAAGGTCATCCTACATTTCTAACGCCAAGGTCATCCTCCATGGACTTCATACCTCGACGCCGTTGGCGATGGCTTTGGCGACCAGCGGCACGTAGGTCTTCACATCGGAGAAGGCGACGCCGGAGAAGAGAGGAGCGTTGTAGTCGTTCCCCCCAAACTCTCCCACCACAAACAGGGACTTGCTGAAGTAGTCCTTGCACTCTGCAGTCAGCACAACAAAATGAAACTCTGAACATGAGACCCCCTGTATCACATTTCAGTAAGGGCTAAGAGGCTCGGCGCCAGACCTTTCTCCGACTTGCAAAGCGACGGCTTCATCTTCTGGAGCCAGCCGATCTGGGTGTTGATGGAGCCGGTGTTCCAAATGCGCTGGTCGATGCCATGCGCCTTGAAGAAGGAGTACTCCAGCGCCGTGGCGCCGGTGATGGCGAAGTTGGCCCCCTTCTTGAAGTCCTTGCCATGCGCCTGCGACGCCGGCGGCAGCGGCAGCCCGAAATGCTCGGCTGCAAATTGATAAAAGATCCCATCAGTAAAAGTGAAATTTACACAGCATACAACGTGATGTTCGCTAATAAAGGCAGATAGCAATTCATGGTTAGCTTTATTTGCAATGGCGTGGTCAATCGGTTGCAGCAGTAAATCACGAGTACTTTGAGTAAAAATAATCCGGTGTGCTTTATATCTTTAAAGAGGGAAAAGAAAAGGAGCTTTAATTCGAATCAATACTTTGCTCCTGAGAATGGAGGCAGCAATAATTTTCACTGTTGCAAAGCAGCAACTCTTTTTACAAGCTTATTTTACCACTCGATCTTATTTTACCTGATTAGCTTCGCATGACGATAAATTTTCTGAACACTCTAGCTGGTTGAGTAGGAGTAGCACACTAAACATGAGACGCTGGTTGAGTAGGGAGCAGCACTCTAAACAAGAGTCAATTTCATCATGACCAAGGTCAGAGCATGGTCAAACACTCTAGCTGTGGCTCCAAATCAACCGCTTTTAAAAACAGAGACATTTCTGTGGGATATCGCAACGCAAAGCCCATAAAATAATAAGCAGTGCACCAAAAGACCAAGAGGAGAAGAAAAGGACGGCAAGGCGAGCCAGGAGGCCATCCATCTATCCATCCGGGACGGCGGCCGGCGCAGGAATGCGGGATTCGCGGGCGGCGGGAGAGGAGAGGAGATGAGAGAAGAGAACGGTGCGTACCGAGGAAGTCGACGACGACGCGGCCGTTGGAGCAGCGGCCGGTGGGGCGGCCGAAGAAGGTCATGCCGTAGGGCGCGCGCGCGGTGGTGAGGGCCTTGGGGATGCCGTCGACGATGAGGTTGCCGGCGTCGGAGAGCGAGTCCCCGAAGCTGAAGACGGCCTGGTACGACTTCTTGGCGTGCCTGGCGTCGGCGGCGCCCGCGAGGCACAGCGCGGCGGCGAGGACGAGAAGCAGGCCCCGATGCTCCATTGCTGCCGCTGCTGCTCTGGCTGCTGTGGGTGCGGGTGTCGGCGGGCGACGCGCATGTGCTGTGGGAGAGAGAGAGGGAAAGATGGGATCCTTTACTTGTGTGGCTCCTGCTTTATAACTGCTGAGCAGCGTCACTGCGGGAGTGAGGTGGGGTGAAGTGAAGTGTGTGCCGCTGCCGCTGCCGCTGGCGTTGGCCTGTCGCGGGCGGGCGGGATGCGCGGGTGGCACTGTTCGGCATGAACGACCACCGGATGACGCTCGCTCGCTGGCTCTCGCGCGGTCCAACTGATTTAACCATAAGCAACCGCGCCATACAGTACCGCAACCAAAAAAACGCGGCAAATCCTGTTCAATGTGCATCCGTGCAGGTGCACCCCTCTCATGCATCATGCCAAATGTGCAGGATCAGGTTACGCGCCATGAATTACTCCTATCCTACTCTACTTGCCAGTCTGAGATGAACAGAGACGGTTGTAGGTAGGAGTGTGGACTGCTGAGAAGTGGACTTTCTTTACTTGGCTACCACCACCGTAAAGACGGGTGCTCGTACCAACCAAAGTAACTCCACCATAACTCTCCGCCCCTGCAGCCCGGGACCCGGTACTGGCGAGCGTTTCTCATTCCTGGTGTTGATCATAGGTTCACAGGCCATAATGAGATGCTGCTACCCTTTCCTCCTCCTCCTTTCTCCCGGTGATCCTCCACCATTATTAACCGGATCTGTGCGGAGCCAGGTCCAGCCGTCCAAGCTCGCTCACAAGGGCACGGCTCTTCACGTTCGGGGAAAAATGGAGCTCCCATCCATGTCGCCTTTTTTATTTATTTTTCGACAGCACGGATCCCTGTCGTCGTCTTGATAACATCCAGGTTCCCTTCCGCGCCCGTTTCTTGTTGAACCGCCCATTAAATTGGCGCCCGGGCTTTCGACTCGGCGCCCTCGTGGTTTCCCTGAATCGCGCAACCTTTGTCTTCGCCCCTGTGTCCGCTGTCCAGTGTCTGCGCACAGTAACATACGTTTTGGCGATTCCTGACTCGCGGCCTCCGCCGTCCGATCGGCTTGGACCTGATCCAGGCCGTTCGGTCGGAAACATGCGTCCAGCTTTTTAGCGCCGGAAATAAGCTTTCAGCACTAACATACGTGCCTAGTTAGTTTTTGAATGGCGTTTAGAGCATCTCCAACAACCGCGCTAAACTAGCGCCGCGCCGTAAAATAGGTCGTTTTAGCGCGCGCAAGAACGCTGTCGCGCTCAATGGCGCAAAAAACGGATTGACGCGCGGTCAAAACACTTACCAGCGGGCGTATTTGGCGCCCACTACAAATACACAGCACACTCGAGCGCTCGCGCCCGCTCTTCTCTCACGCTTCTACCTCGACCGCCACACCGCCGCCACAAGACCCCCCCACCGGCGACTGCCTCAGCTTCCCGCCTATCCTCACAGCCAAGGCTCGCGCCCATCCTCCTAGTACTGGCCGGCCATGAGCCTCTGTCGTCAGAGGAACAGCCTGAAGGCCACGTTGCCACCGCACCCATAAAGGTGTTTGACAAAACGCCTACAAGGTATGTATTGCTCAAACTTCATGAATTTGGTGCATGTTTTGAATTGTAGTTTTTATAGTATAGTATTGAACATTGTAGATGAGTTCGTCGTATGATTCTTCCGAAGAAGAATTTGATATGGAAAAGGAGGAGGATCTTGCAATAATCGTAGCTATGCATATCAATAAAAAACCGAAGCACGATGGTTCGGTTATGGGCCGGGAGAAAATTTGGAGAGATAGGATTGACGCCCATAATGATTGATGAAGAACTATTTCGTGGAGAATCCCACATACCCGAGTCGATTTTCGTCGCGGTTTAGGATGAGCACCGACTTGTTCAGCGCATTGCGTGAGAAACTAGCGAGCCATGACCGGTTTTTCCAAAGAAAGGAGGAATGCCACGGAGAGCTCGGCATAGCACTTTTACGAAGGTGACAACCGCTGCGTATGTTGGCATACGGTATCCCGCTGATCTAGTTGATGATCATTTGGCTATGGGTGAGAGCCAAGCCATCATGTGTGTCAAGCGCTTTGCGATGGGAATTGTGCAAGTGTTTGGCGAGGAGTATTTGAGATCTCCCATCGTCAAGACGCCGCAAGGCTATTGGCGATGAACAAAGCGCTGCTTTTCTGGCATGCTTGGCTCAATAGATTGCATGCATTGAAGTTGGAAGAATTGTCCAAAGGCATGGCATGGGCAATTCCACGGCCAAAAAGGGTTCCACTATAATCCTTGAAGCGGTGGCGATCAGAGACTTGGATTTGGCATGCATTCTTTGGAATGCTCGGATCTTTGAATGATATCAATGTTGTCAACCGGTCACCACTAATGAATAAGATTGCAAACGGTGAGTTGCCACCTGTGCAGTTTGTAGCAAATGGCCGTACGTACAACTATGGCTATTATCTAGCGGATGGCATCTATCCAAAGTGGCAAACCTTCGTGAAGCCGTTGAAAAAACCGGAAGGTAAGAAAAATCTTGATTTCCACAATGCTCAGGCGGCGGCTAGAAAAGATGTGGAGAGAGCATTTGGGATTTTGCAAGCCCAATTTGCTATTGTGAGAGGACCGGTAAGATTTTGAGATCAAAAAATGCTTTGGTACATCATGCACGCTTGTGTGATCATGCACAACATGATCATCGAGAATGAGCGTGGCCAAGATTTAGACTACTCACAGTATGAGCTCTTGGGACATCCGCGCGAGTCTTGGCGGAGGGCTGAAAGGGTAGCCCGTTTTGTTGCCTCCTATCATGCCATTCGGCGTCCATAACGCACAAGGAACTTCGTAATGATCTAATTGAAGAGTGGTGGGCATGGCATGGATGGCAAAGAGCATGATGATATCTGCACTCGACATGTATTGTTCATGAACTATTTGTTGTGTTGTAATAATTTATTTTGAACTATTTGTTGTTGTACTGAACGATAAACTATTTGTTTGTGTTGTAATGATTTATTTTGAACTATTTGTTATTGATTTTATTTTGTTTGTTTGATCATTTTGCTCATCTTCTTTGAAATGTACATGTGGTTTGTCTTGTTGCGCGTGCTGTATTTTTGCGCCCTCTTTGGCGGTGTGCTGCTGCATGCATTATAGCGCCGCTGCCGGGAGCCAGCAAGCGTGGCGCGCAAAACCAGCCATAGCCTTGCCAAGCTAACAGGTTTTTTTGCTGGCGCTTTAGCGCGGCTGTTGAAGATGCTCTTATAGGCTCATGACACTCCATCCTCGCCGTGACGCCAACGACACCTTGGTCCAACCAGGTCAGCACTCGATCACTCTGCACCCAAGTCTCACCGAGTGAGTGAGTGAGTGATCTATCAGAGCACAAGTCGGCACATGCATGCGAGATGGATTTGTCAGCGTCAGCCTGACGTCACTACGAGCAGCAACGAATGTTTTCTAGTACTCTGTGTAGAATTGTATTGAATAATTGTAGATACAATATTGTGCTGGTAGAAGAAGTATATATAAGAGCCAAACCGCACCTGACCTAGCCTTATTACAAACCGAGTAGGAGTCTCAATCCTAATACAAGTTGTATTCTAACATCCCCGCAATCTCAACGGTAGGCTCGACAACGTTGAGACTGAAACGAATGTCTTGAAACGGAGTAGTCGCCAGGCCTTTAGTAAAGATATCGAAGAAACCGAAAGCGTAAGTAGGCACGTGGAGAACGCGAACTTGACCGAGGGCCACCTTCTCTCGAACAAAATGAATGTCGATCTCAATATGCTTGGTGCGACGGTGTTGAACCGGATTCCCTAACATGTAGACAGCTCAAATATTATCACAGTAAACAATGTTAGCTTGCTTAAAAGGACGGTGCAGCTCCGACAACAACTGGCGCAACCAAACCGTCTCAGCAACCGCATGAGCCACATCGCGGTACTCAGCTTCAGCAGACCAGCGGGAGACCGTAACCTGCCTTTTTGAAGACCAAGAAACCAAATTGTTACCAAGAAAAACACAAAATCCGAATGTGGACCTACGAGTATCTGGACAACCAGCCCAGTCTGCATCAGAGTAAGCTGTCAAGGAGGTGGGAGAGGATTTGTTGATATGAAGACCTAAGTCTAGCATGCCTTTGAGATACCGAAGAATACGTTTGACATGATTGTAGTGTGGAATACGAGGATCATGCATGTATAAACAAGCTTGTTGGACAGCAAAAGAAATTTCAGGACGAGTGAGAGTAAGATACTGAAGTGCACCGGTAAGACTACGATAAAGAGAAGGATCAGAGAAAGGATCACCGTCGGCAGAGAGTTTGGAACCTGTATCAATAGGGGTAAGAGAATTTTGACAATCAAGCATACCAGCACGAGAAAGAAGATCCAGAGTGTACTGACTTGAGACAAGAAAAGACCAGAGGAGTCACGGATAACAGCAATACCTAAGAAGTGGTGAAGAAGACCTAAATCTAAATCTGTCATAGAGAATTCATGGCGAAGAAGAGAGATAATATGATCTAAAAATTGTTGTGAGGAAGCTGTGAGGATAATATCATCAACATATAAAAGAAGGTAAGCAGTGTTGTTGTTGTAATGAAAGGTGAAGAGTGAAGTGTCAGAACGGGAAGGGGTAAAACCGATGGTTTGAGCATAAGTAGAAAAGCGTTGGAACCAGGCATGTGGTGCTTGTTTAAGACCATAAAGAGATTTTTGAAGAAGACAAACATGATTAGGATAGGAGGAATGTTCGAAGCCAAGAGGTTGTTGACAATAAACTGTTTCTTGAAGAGAGCCATGAAGAAAAGCATTTTTGACATCTAGTTGATGAATTGGCCAGGAAGAAGAGACGGCGATGCTAAGGACAATGCGAATAGTGTTGGGCTTGACAACTGGAGAGGAAGTCTCATCATAATCGATGTCGTGTTGCTGAGAGTAACCACAACATACCCATCGAGCCTTATAACGTGCAAGACTCCCGTCAGAATTAAATTTATGGAGAAAAACCCATTTGCCCGAAATGATATTTGTATTGGAAGGACGAGGAACTAACTGCCATGTGTTATTCTGCATAAGGGCATCATATTCATCTTTCATAGCTACGGCCCAATTAGGATTTAGGAGAGCTGATTTGTAATATTTGGATAAAGAGGAAGGAGATAGAGATGCATGAAGATTGAGACGATCTTTTGCAGGTAAACGAAACCCGGACTTGGCACGTGTGCGCATGGTATGATCATTAGTGGGAGCTGGAACGGGAATAGCATGAGCAGGAGGGTTGGGGGAATATGTGGTGGGCGTCGTCCGTGCAAATGTGAGGAAGCGGACGAGGGAGATGGCGGTGAGGACTGCGGCGGCAGGAGGTCTGCCGCAACAAAGTGTAATGGGTTTGCCTCTGCCGGAATAGAGGTGATTGAAGGAAATATGCCCTAGAGGCAATAATAAAGTTATTATTTATTTCCTTATATCATGATAAATGTTTATTATTCATGCTAGAATTGTATTAACCGGAAACATAATACATGTGTGAATACATAGACAAACAGATAGTCACTAGTATGCCTCTACAAGACTAGCTCATTAATCGAAGATGGTTATGTTTCCTAACCATAGACATGTGTTGTCATTTGATTAATGGGATCACATCATTAGGAGAATGATGTGATTGACATGACCCATTCCGTTAGCTTAGCACTTGATCGTTTAGTATGTTGCTAATGCTTTCTTCATGACCTATACATGTTCCTGTAACTATGAGATTATGCAACTCCGCTTACGGAGGAACACTTTGGTACTACCAAACGTCACAACGAATCGGGTGATTATAAAGGAGTACTACAGGTGTCTCCAAAGGTACTTGTTGGGTTGGCGATTTGAGATTAGGTTTTGTCACTCCGATTGTCGGAGAAGTATCTCTGGGCCTTCTCGGTGATACACATCACTTAAGCCTTGCAAGCATTACAACTAATGAGTTAGTTGTGAGATGATGTATTACTGAACGAGTAAAGAGACTTACCGTAACGAGATTGAACTAGGTATTGGATACCGACGATCGAATCTCGGGTAAGTAACATACCGATGACAAAGGGAACAACGATGTCGTTATGCGGTTTGACCGATAAAGATCATCGTAGAATATGTAGGAACCAATATGGGCATCCAGGTTCCGCTATTGGTTATTGACCGAGAATGGTTCTAGGTCATGTCTACATAGTTCTCGAACCCGTAGGGTCCGCACGCTTAACGCTTCGATGACAGTTCATTATGAGTTTATAAGTATTGATGCACGAAGGTTGTTCGAGTCCGGATATGATCACGGACATGACGAGGAGTCTCGAAATGGTCGAGACATAAAGATTGATATATTGGAAGCCTATGTTTGGACTTGGAAGGGTTCGAATGAAAACAGAAGTTATCAAACACCGGGGTTACTGGAACCCCGGGGTATATGGGCCTTAATGGGCCACAAGGGAGAAGAGGAAGGGCCGGCCAGGGCAGGCCGCGCCCCCTCCCCCTCTAGTCCGAATAGGACAGGAGAGGGGCGGCGCCTTCCCTCTTCCCTCCCCAATCCTACTCCAACTAGGAGAGGGGGAGTCCTACTCCGGTGGGAGTAGGACTCCTCCAGCGCCTCCCTAGGGCCGACCGCACCCCCCCTTTTGCTCCTTTATATACGGGCGCAAGGGGGCACCCCAAGACACACAAGTTGATCTACGGATCGTTCCTTAGCCGTGTCGGTGCCCCCTCCACCATATTCCACTTCGGTCATATCGTCGTAGAGCTTAGGCGAAGCCTGCGCCGAGAAGTCATATCGTCATGAGCTTAGGCGAAGCCCTGCGTCGGTGGAGCATCAACATCGTCACCACGCCGTCGTCTTGACGGAACTCATCCCGACACTTTGCTGGATCGGTCCGGGATCGCCATCGAGCTGAACGTGTGCGTAACTCGGAGGTGCCGTCGTTCGGTGCTTGGATCGGTCGGATCGTGAAGACGTCGACTACATCAACCGCGTTGTTATAACGCTTCGCTTTCGGTCTCACGAGGGTACGTGGACGGACACTCTCCCTCTCGTTGCTATGCCATCACCATGGTCTTGCGTGTTCGTAGGAAATTTTTGAAATTACTACGTTCCCCAACAAAGGGCATCCGAGCCTGGTTTTATGCGTTGATGTCATATGCACGAGTAGAACACAAGTGAGTTGTGGGCGATATAAGTCATACTTGCTTACCAGCATGTCATACTTTGGTTCAGCGGTATTGTGAGATGAAGCGGCCGGACCGACATTACACGTCAGACGCTTACGCGAGACTGGTTTCAGCGCTCCGAGCACTCGTTGCTTAAAGGTGACCGGCGGTGTCTCTCTCTCTCACTTTAGTTGAACCGAGTGTGGCTACGCCCGGTCCTTGCGAAGGTTAAAACAGCACCAACTTGACAAACTATCGTTGTGGTTTTGATGCGTAGGTAAGAACGGTTCTTTCTCAGCCCGTAGCAGCCACGTAAAACTTGCAACAACAAAGTAGAGGACGCCTAACTTGTTTTTGCAGGCATGTTGTGATGTGATGTGGTCAAGACGTGATGCTATATTTTATTGTATGAGATGATCATGTTTTGTAACCGAGTTATCGGCAATCGCAGGAGCCATATGGTTGTCGCTTTATTGTATGAAATGCAACGCCATGTAATTGCTTTACTTTATCACTAAGCAAAGAGCGATAGTCGTAGAAGCAATAGTTGGCGAGACGACAACGATGCTACGATGGAGATCAAGGTGTCGCGCGGTGACGATGGTGATCATGACGGTGCTTGGCGATGGAATCACAAGCACAAGATGATGATGACCATATCATATCACTTATATTGATTGCATGTGATGTTTATCCTTTATGCATCTTATCTTGCTTTGATTGACGGTAGCATTATAAGATGATCTCTCACTAAAATTATCAAGAAGTGTTCTCCACGAGTATGCACCGTTGCCAAAGTTCGAGTACCCGGACACCACGTGATGATCGGGTGTGATAAGTTCTCGTCCATCTACAACGGTGCAAAACAGTTGCACGCGGAATACTCAAGTTAAACTTGACGAGCCTTGCATATAACAGATATGGCCTCGGAACACGGAGACCGAAGGTCGAACGTGAATCATATAGTAGATATGATCAACATAGTGATGTTCACCATTGAAACTACTCCATCTCATGTGATGATCGGACATGGTTTAGTTGATTTGGATCACGTAATCACTTAGATAACTAGAGAGATGTCTGTCTAAGTGGGAGTTTTAATATGATTAATTAAACTTAAATTTATCATGAGCTTAGTACTGATAGTATTTTGCTTGTCTATGTTTCTTGTAGATAGATGGCTCGTCTTTGTTGTTCCATTGAATTTTAATGCGTTCCTTGAGAAAGCAAAGTTGAAAGATGATGGTAGCAATTACACGGACTGGGTCCGTAACGAGGATTATCCTCATTGCTGCACGAAAAATTACGTCCCGGAAGCACCGCTGGGTGACAACTGCTTCGCAGGAGCTGAGCCGAAGTTGTGAGCGTCTGGCAAAGCAAAGCTGATGACTACTCAATAGTTCATGTGCCATGCTTTACGGCTTAGAACCGGGTCTTCAACGACGTTTTGAGCGTCATGGAGCATATGAGATGTTCCAGAGTTGAAGTTAATATTTCAAGCAAATGCCCGGATTGAGAGATATGAAGTCTCCAATAAGTTCTATAGCTGCAAGATGGAGGAGAATAGTTACACGGTGAACATATACTCAAAATGTCCGGGTATAATAATCACTTGATTCAACCGAGAGTTACTCTTCCGGATGATAGTGTCATTGATGAAATTCTCCAATCATCGCCACCAAGCTACAAGAGCTTCGTGATGAACTATAATATGCAAGGAATGACTAAGACAATTCTGAGCTCTTACGCAATGCTAAAAGCATGGAGGTAGAAATCAAGAAAGAGCATCAAGTGTTGATGGTCAACAAGACCACTAGTTTCAAGAAAAGGGCAAAGGGAAGAAGAAGGAAACTTCAAAAGAACAGCAAGAAAGTTGCTGATCAAGAGAAGAAACCCAAGTCTGGACCTAAACCTGAAATCGAGTGCTTTTACTTGCAAGCGATCGGACATTTGAAGCGGAACTGCCCCAAGTATTTGGCGGATAAGAAGGATGGCAAGGTGAACAAAGGTATATGTGATATACATGTTATTGATGTGTACCTTACTAGAGCTCGTAGTAGCACTGGTATTTGATCTGGTTACATTGCTAATATTTGCAACTCAAAGCAGGGGACTACTGGAATAGACGAGCACCGCAAAGGACGAGGTGACGATGCGCGTGGGAAATGGTTCCAAAGTCAATGTGATCGCGATCGGCACGCTACCTCTACATCTACCTTGGGATTAGTTTTAGACCTAAATAATTGTTATTTGGTGCCGCGTTGAGCATGAACATTATATCTGGATCTTGTTTGATGCGAGACGGTTATTCATTTAAATCGAGAGAATAATGGTTGTTCTATTTATATGAGTAATATCTTTTATGGTCATGCACCCTTGAAGAATGGTCTATTCTTGTTGAATCTCGACAGTAGTGATACACATATTCATAATGTTGAAGCCAAAAGATGCAGAGTTGATAATGATAGTGCAACTTATTTGTGGCACTTGCCGTTTAGGTCATATCGATGTAAAACGCATGAAGAAACTCCATCTTGATGGGCTTCGGAATCACTTGATTATGAATCACTTGGTACTTATGAACCGTGCCTCATGGGCAAGATGACCAAAACGCCGTTCTCCTAACTATGGAGCGAGCAACTGATTTGTTGGAAATCATACATCCGATGTTTGTGGTCCAATGAATGTTGAGGCACGCCATGGTATCGTTATTTTCTCACCTTCACAGATGATTTGAGTAGATATGGGTATATCTACTTAATGAAACACAAATCTGAAACATTTGAAAAGTTCAAAGAATTTCAGAGTGAAGTGGAAAATCATCGTAACAAGAAAATAAAGTTTCTACGATCTGATCGTGGAGGAGAATATTTGAGTTACGAGTTTGGTTTACATTTGAAACAATGTGGAATAGTTTAGCAACTCACGCCACCCGAACACCACGAGAAATGGTGTGTCCGAACGTCGTGTCGTACTTTACTTGATATGGTGCGATCTATGATGTCTCTTACTGATTTACCGCTATCGTTTTGGGGATATGCTTTAGAGACGGACGCATTCACGTTAAATAGGGCACCATCTAAATCCGTTGAGGCGACACCGTATGAACTGTGGTTTGGCAAGAAACCAAAGTTGTCGTTTCTTAAAGTTTGGGGTGCGATGCTTATGTGAAGAAACTTCAACCAGATAAGCTCGAAACCAAATCGGAAAATGTGTCTTCATAGGATACCCAAAGGAGATCATTGGGTACACCTTCTATCACAGATCTGAAGGCAAGATTTTCGTTGCTAAATCGGATCCTTTCTAGAGAAGGAGTTTCTCTCGAAAGAAGTGAGTGGGAGGAAAGTAGAACTTGATGAGATAATCAGATCTGCTCCCTTATTGGAAAGTAGTTCATCACAAGAAATGGTTCTGTGACAACTACACCAATTAGTGAGGAAACTAATGATGATGATCATGAAGCTTGAGATCAAGTTACTACTGAACTTCGTGAGGTCAAACAGAGTAAAATACGCACCAGAGTGGTACGGTAATCCTATTCGGAAGTCATGTTACTTGACCATGGCGAACCTACAAACTATGAAGAAGCGATGGTGAGCCCAGATTCGCAAAATGGTGGAAGCCATGAAATCTGAGATGGGATCCATGTATGAGAACAAAGTATGGACTTTGGTTGACTTGCCGATGATCGGCAAGCCATTGAGAATAAATGGATCTTTAAGAAGAAGACCGACGCCGATGGTAATATAACTGTCTACAAAGCTCGACTTGTTGCGAAAGGTTTTCGACAAGTTCAAGGGGTTGACTACGATGAGACTTTCTCACCCGTGGCGATGCTTAAGTCTGTCCGAATCATGTTAGCAATTGCCGCATTTTATGATTATGAAATTTGGCAAATGGATGTAAAACTGCATTCTTGAATGGATTTCTAGAAGAAGAGTTGTATATGATGCAACCAGAAGGTTTTGTCGATCCAAAGGGTACTAACAAGGTGTGCAAGCTCCAATGATCAATTTATGGTGCGTGCAAGCCTCTCGGAGTTGGAATAAGCGCTTTGATAGTGTGATCAAAGCATATGGGTTTATCTGCACTTTTGGAGAAGCCTCAGATTTACAAGAAAGTGAGTGGGAGCTCAGAGCATTTCTAATATTATATGTGGACGACATATTATTGATTGGAAATGATATAGAATTTCTGGATAGCATAAAAGGATACTTGAATAAAAGTTTTTCAATGAAAGACCTCGGTGAAGCTGCTTACATATTGGGCATCAAGATCTATAGAGATAGATCAAGGCGCTTAATTGGACTTTCACAAAGCACATACCTTGATAAAGTTTTGAAGAAGTTCAAAATGGATCGAGCAAAGAAAGGTTTTTACCAGACACAAGGTGTAAGATTGAGTCGGACTCAATGCCCGACCACAGCAGAAGATAGAGAAAATGAAAGATGTTCCTATGCTTCAGCCATAGGCTCTATCATGTATGCAATGTTGTGTACCAGACTGACGTATGCTTAGCTGTAAGCTTGGCAGGAAGGTACCAAAGTAATCCAGAGTGGATCATTTGGACAGCGGTCAAGAACATCCCGAAATACCGAAAAGGACTAAGGATATGTTTCTCGATATGGAGGTGACAAAGAGCTAGTCGTAAATGGTTACGTCGATGCAAGCTTTGACACCGATCCGGACGATTCTAAATCGCAAACCGGATCGTATTTTTATTAAACGGTGGAGCTGTCGGTTGGTGCAGTTCTAAACAAAGCGTCGTGGCGGGATCTACATGTGAAGCGGAGTACATAGCTGCTTGAAGCAGCAAATGAAGGAGTCTGGATGAAAGAGTTCATTTCCGATCTAGGTGTTATACCTAGTGCATCGGGACCAATGAAGATCTTCTGTGACAATCTTGGTGCAATTGCCTTGGCAAAGGAATCCAGATTTCACAAGAGGACCAAGCATATCAAGAGACGCTTCAATTCCATTCGGGACCAAGTCCAAGTGGGAGACATAGAGATTTGCAAAATACATACGGATCTGAATGTTGCGGACCCGTTGACTAAGCCTCTTCCACGAGCAAAACATGATCAGCACCAAGACTCCATGGGTGTTAGAATCATTCTTGTGTAATCTAGATTATTGACTCTAGTGCAAGTGGGAGATGAAGGAAATATGCCCTAGAGGCAATAATAAAGTTATTATTTATTTCCTTATATCATGATAAATGTTTATTATTCATGCTAGAATTGTATTAACCGGAAACATAATACATGTGTGAATACATAGACAAGCAGATAGTCACTAGTATGCCTCTACAAGACTAGCTCATTAATCGAAGATGGTTATGTTTCCTAACCATAGACATGTGTTGTCATTTGATTAATGGGATCACATCATTAGGAGAATGATGTGATTGACATGACCCATTCCGTTAGCTTAGCACTTGATCGTTTAGTA
Source organism: Aegilops longissima (assembly GCA_021605205.1). Classification (NCBI taxonomy): domain Eukaryota; kingdom Viridiplantae; phylum Streptophyta; class Magnoliopsida; order Poales; family Poaceae; genus Aegilops; species Aegilops longissima. Next base: position 541,443,367 of record CM038682.1, read on the forward strand.
TGTTGCTAATGCTTTCTTCATGACCTATACATGTTCCTGTAACTATGAGATTATGCAACTCCGTTTACGGAGGAACACTTTGGTACTACCAAACGTCACAACGTAATCGGGTGATTATAAAGGAGTACTACAGGTGTCTCCAAAGGTACTTGTTGGGTTGGCGTATTTGAGATTAGGTTTTGTCACTCCGATTGTCGGAGAGGTATCTCTGGGCCTTCTCGGTGATACACATCACTTAAGCCTTGCAAGCATTACAACTAATGAGTTAGTTGTGAGATGATGTATTACGGAACGAGTAAAGAGACTTACCGTAACGAGATTGAACTAGGTATTGGATACCGACGATCGAATCTCGGGTAAGTAACATACCGATGACAAAGGAACAACGATGTCGTTATGCGGTTTGACCGATAAAGATCTTCGTAGAATATGTAGGAACCAATATGGGCATCCAGGTTCCGCTATTGGTTATTGACCGAGAATGGTTCTAGGTCATGTCTACATAGTTCTCGAACCCGTAGGGTCCGCACGCTTAACGCTTCGATGACAGTTCATTATGAGTTTATAAGTATTGATGCACCAAGGTTGTTCGAGTCCGGATATGATCACGGACATGACGAGGAGTCTCGAAATGGTCGAGACATAAAGATTGATATATTGGAAGCCTATGTTTGGACTTGAAGGGTTCGAATGAAAACAGGAAGTTATTGGAACACCGGGGTTACGGAACCCCGGGGGTATATGGGCCTTAATGGGCCACAAGGGAGAAGAGGAAGGGCCGGCCGGGGCAGGCAGGCGCGCCCCCCCCCTCTAGTCCGAATAGGACAAGGAGGGGGCGCGCCTCTTCCCTCTTCCCCTCCCCAATCCTACTCCAACTAGGAGAGGGGGAGTCCTACTCCCTGGGAGTAGGACTCCTCCAGCGCCGCCTCCTAGGGCCGGCCGCACCCCCTTTGCTCCTTTATATACGGGGCAGGGGGCACCCCAAGACACACAAGTTGATCTACGGATCGTTCCTTAGCCGTGTCGGTGCCCCCTCCACCATATTCCACTTCGGTCATATCGTCAGAGAGCTTAGGCGAAGCCTGCGCGGAGAAGTCATATCGTCGCGGAGCTTAGGCGAAGCCCTGCGTCGGTGGAGCATCAACATCGTCCCACGCCGTCGTCTTGACGGAACTCATCCCCGACACTTTGCTGGATCGGTCCGGGATCGTCATCGAGCTGAGCGTGTGCGTAACTCGGAGGTGCCGTCGTTCGGTGCTTGGATCGGTCGGATCGTGAAGACGTCGACTACATCAACCGCGTTGTTATAACGCTTCGCTTTCGGTCTCGAGGGCGTGGGCGGACACTCTCCCCTCTCGTTGCTATGCCATCACCATGGTCTTGCGTGTTCGTGAGGAATTTTTTGAAATTACTCGTTCCCCAACAAAGGCATCCGAGCCTGGTTTTATGCGTTGATGTCATATGCACGAGTAGAACACAAGTGAGTTGTGGGCGATATAAGTCATACTGCTTACCAAAGATGTCATACTTTGGTTCAGCGGTATTGTGAGATGAAGCGGCCGGACCGACATTACGCGTGCGCTTACGCGAGACTGGTTTCACCGCCCGAGCACTCGTTGCTTAAAGGTGACCGGCGGTGTCTGCTCTCTCACTTTAGTTGAACCGAGTGTGGCTACGCCCGGTCCTTGCGAAGGTTAAAACAGCACCAACTTGACAAACTATCGTTGTGGTTTTGATGCGTAGGTAAGAACGGTTCTTGCTCAGCCCGTAGCAGCCACGTAAAACTTGCAACAACAAAGTAGAGGACGTCTAACTTGTTTTTGCAGGGCATGTTGTGATGTGATGTGGTCAAGACGTGATGCTATATTTTATTGTATGAGATGATCATGTTTTGTAACCGAGTTATCGGCAATCGGCGAGAGCCATATGGTTGTCGCTTTATTGTATGAAATGCAACGCCATGTAATTGCTTTACTTTATCACTAAGCGAGAGCGATAGTCGTAGAAGCAATAGTTGGCGAGACGACAACGATGCTACGATGGAGATCAAGGTGTCGCGCCGGTGGCGATGGTGATCATGACGGTGCTTGGCGATGGAGATCACAAGCACAAGATGATGATGACCATATCATATCACTTATATTGATTGCATGTGATGTTTATCCTTTATGCATCTTATCTTGCTTTGATTGACGGTAGCATTATAAGATGATCTCTCACTAAAATTATCAAGAAGTGTTCTCCACGAGTATGCACCGTTGCCAAAGTTCAGAGTACCCGCACACCACGTGATGATCGGGTGTGATAAGTTCTCGTCCATCTACAACGGGTGCAAAACAGTTGCACGCGCGAATACTCAGCTTAAACTTGACGAGCCTTGCATATAACAGATATGGCCTCGAACACGGAGACCGAAGGTCGAACGTGAATCATATAGTAGATATGATCAACATAGTGATGTTCACCATTGAAACTACTCCATCTCACGTGATGATCGGACATGGTTTAGTTGATTTGGATCACGTAATCACTTAGATAACTAGAGAGATGTCTGCCTAAGTGGGAGTTTTAATATGATTAATTAAACTTAAATTTATCATGAGCTTAGTACTGATAGTATTTTGCTTGTCTATGTTTCTTTGTAGATAGATGGCTCGTCTTTGTTGTTCCATTGAATTTTAATGCGTTCCTTGAGAAAGCAAAGTTGAAAGATGATGGTAGCAATTACACGGATGGGTCCGTAACGAGGATTATCCTCATTGCTGCACGTAAAATTACGCCCCGGAAGCACCGCTGGGTGACGAGTTCGCTGCGGAGAGCTGAGCCGAAGTTGTGAGCGTCTGGCAAAGCAAAGCGATGACTACTCAATAGTTCGATGTGCCATGCTTTACGGCTTAGAACCGGGTCTTCAACGACGTTTTGAGCGTCATGGAGCATATGAGATGTTCGAGGAGTTGAAGTTAATATTTCAAGCAAATGCCCGGATTGAGAGATATGAAGTCTCCAATAAGTTCTATAGCTGCAAGATGGAGGAGAATAGTTCATCGGTGAACATATACTCAAAATGTCCGGGTATAATAATCACTTGATTCAACCGAGAGTTACTCTTCCGGATGATAGTGTCATTGACAAATTCTCCAATCACGCCACCAAGCTACAAGAGCTTCGTGATGAACTATAATATGCAAGGAATGACTAAGACAATTCCCGAGCTCTTCGCAATGCTAAAAGCAGCGGAGGTAGAAATCAAGAAAGAGCATCAAGTGTTGATGGTCAACAAGACCACTAGTTTCAAGAAAAGGGCAAAGGGAAGAAGAAGGAAACTTCAAAAGAACAGCAAGAAAGTTGCTTATCAAGAGAAGAAACCCAAGTCTGGACCTAAACCTGAAATCGAGTGCTTTTACCGCAAGCGATCGACATTTGAAGCGGAACTGCCCCAAGTATTTGGCGGATAAGAAGGATGGCAAGGTGAACAAAGGTATATGTGATATACATGTTATTGATGTGTACCTTACTAGAGCTCGTAGTAGCACTGGTATTTGATACTGGTTACATTGCTAATATTTGCAACTCAAACAGGACTACGGAATAGACGAGCAGCGCAAAGGACGAGGTGACGATGCGCGTGGGAAATGGTTCCAAAGTCAATGTGATCGCGGTCGGCACGCTACCTCTACATCTACCTTCGGGATTAGTTTTAGACCTAAATAATTGTTATTTGGTGCCAGCGTTGAGCATGAACATTATATCTGGATCTTGTTTGATGCGAGACGGTTATTCATTTAAATCGAGAGAATAATGGTTGTTCTATTTATATGAGTAATATCTTTTATGGTCATGCACCCTTGAAGAATGGTCTATTCTTGTTGAATCTCGACAGTAGTGATACACATATTCATAATGTCGAAGCCAAAAGATGCAGAGTTGATAATGATAGTGCAACTTATTTGTGGCACTTGCCGTTTAGGTCATATCGATGTAAAACGCATGAAGAAACTCCATCTTGATGGGCTTCGGAATCACTTGATTATGAATCACTTGGTACTTGCGAACCGTGCCTCATGGGCAAGATGACCAAAACGCCGTTCTCCGAACTATGGAGCGAGCAACCGATTTGTTGGAAATCATACATACCGATGTTTGTGGTCCAATGAATGTTGAGGCACGCCATGGCGGGTATCGTTATTTTCTCACCTTCACAGATGATTTGAGTAGATATGGGTATATCTACTTAATGAAACACAAATCTGAAACATTTGAAAAGTTCAAAGAATTTCAGAGTGAAGTGGAAAATCATCGTAACAAGAAAATAAAGTTTCTACGATCTGATCGTGGAGGAGAATATTTGAGTTCTGAGTTTGGTTTACATTTGAAACAATGTGGAATAGTTTAGCAACTCACGCCACCCGAACACCACGAGAAATGGTGTGTCCGAACGTCAGAATCGTACTTTACTTGATATGGTGCGATCTATGATGTCTCTTCTGATTTACCGCTATCGTTTTGGGGATATGCTTTAGAGACGGACGCATTCACGTTAAATAGGGCACCATCTAAATCCGTTGAGACGACACCGTATGAACTGTGGTTTGGCAAGAAACCAAAGTTGTCGTTTCTTAAAGTTTGGGGTGCGATGCTTATGTGAAGAAACTTCAACCAGATAAGCTCGAAACCAAATCGGAAAATGTGTCTTCATAGGATACCCAAAGGAGATGTTGGGTACACCTTCTATCACAGATCTGAAGGCAAGATTTTCGTTGCTAAATTCGGATCCTTTCTAGAGAAGGAGTTTCTCTCGAAAGAAGTGAGTGGGAGGAAAGTAGAACTTGATGAGATAATCAGATCTGCTCCCTTATTGGAAAGTAGTTCATCACAAGAAATGGTTCTGTGACAACTACACCAATTAGTGAGGAAACTAATGATGATGATCATGAAGCTTGAGATCAAGTTACTACTTGAACTTCAGAGGTCAAACAGAGTAAAATACGCACTGAGTGGTACGGTAATCCTATTCGAAGTCATGTTACTTGACCATGGCGAACCTACAAACTATGAAGAAGCGATGGTGAGCCCAGATTCGCAAAATGGCTGGAAGCCATGAAATCTGAGATGGGATCCATGTATGAGAACAAAGTATGGACTTTGGTTGACTTGCCCGATGATCGGCAAGCCATTGAGAATAAATGGATCTTTAAGAAGAAGACTGACGCCGATGGTAATATAACTGTCTACAAAGCTCGACTTGTTGCGAAAGGTTTTCGACAAGTTCAAGGGTTGACTACGATGAGACTTTCTCACCCGTGGCGATGCTTAAGTCTGTCCGAATCATGTTAGCAATTGCCGCATTTTATGATTATGAAATTTGGCAAATGGATGTAAAACTGCATTCTTGAATGGATTTCTAGAAGAAGAGTTGTATATGATGCAACCGAAGGTTTTGTCGATCCAAAGGGTACTAACAAGGTGTGCAAGCTCCAATGATCAATTTATGGTCAGTGCAAGCCTCTCGGAGTTGGAATAAACGCTTTGATAGTGTGATCAAAGCATATGGGTTTATCTGAGACTTTTGGAGAAGCTCAGATTTACAAGAAAGTGAGTGGGAGCTCTGAGCATTTCTAATATTATATGTGGACGACATATTATTGATTGGAAATGATATAGAATTTCTGGATAGCATAAAAGGATACTTGAATAAAAGTTTTTCAATGAAAGACCTCGGTGAAGCTGCTTACATATTGGGCATCAAGATCTATAGAGATAGATCAAGACGCTTAATTGGACTTTCACAAAGCACATACCTTGATAAAGTTTTGAAGAAGTTCAAAATGGATCGAGCAAAGAAAGGTTTTTACCAGATTACAAGGTGTAAGATTGAGTCGACTCAATGCCCGACCACAGCAGAAGATAGAGAGAAATGAAAGATGTTCCTATGCTTCAGCCATAGGCTCTATCATGTATGCAATGTTGTGTACCAGACACGACGTATGCTTAGCTGTAAGCTTGGCAGGAAGGTACCAAAGTAATCCAGAGTGGATCATCGGACAGCGGTCAAGAACATCCCGAAATACGAAAAGGACTAAGGATATGTTTCTCGATATGGAGGTGACAAAGAGCTAGTCGTAAATGGTTACGTCGATGCAAGCTTTGACACTGATCCGACGATTCTAAATCGCAAACCGGATCGTATTTTTATTAAGCGGTGGAGCTGTCGGTTGGTGCAGTTCTAAACAAAGCGTCGTGGCGGGATCTACATGTGAAGCGGAGTACATAGCTGCTTCGAAGCAGCAAATGAAGGAGTCTGGATGAAAGAGTTCATTTCCGATCTAGGTGTTATACCTAGTGCATCGGGACCAATGAAGATCTTCTCGTGACAATCTTGGTGCAATTGCCTTGGCAAAGGAATCCAGATTTCACAAGAGGACCAAGCATATCAAGAGACGCTTCAATTCCATTCGGGACCAAGTCCAAGTGGGAGACATAGAGATTTGCAAAATACATACGGATCTGAATGTTGCGAGACCGTTGACTAAGCCTCTTCCACGAGCAAAACATGATCAGCACCAAGACTCCATGGGTGTTAGAATCATTCTTGTGTAATCTAGATTATTGACTCTAGTGCAAGTGGGAGATCAAGGAAATATGCCCTAGAGGCAATAATAAAGTTATTATTTATTTCCTTATATCATGATAAATGTTTATTATTCATGCTAGAATTGTATTAACCGGAAACATAATACATGTGTGAATACATAGACAAACAGATAGTCACTAGTATGCCTCTACAAGACTAGCTCATTAATCAAGATGGTTATGTTTCCTAACCATAGACATGTGTTGTCATTTGATTAATGGGATCACATCATTAGGAGAATGATGTGATTGACATGACCCATTCCGTTAGCTTAGCACTTGATCGTTTAGTATGTTGCTAATGCTTTCTTCATGACCTATACATGTTCCTGTAACTATGAGATTATGCAACTCCGTTTACGGAGGAACACTTTGGTACTACCAAACGTCACAACGTGAATCGGGTGATTATAAAGGAGTACTACAGGTGTCTCCAAAGGTACTTGTTGGGTTGGCGTATTTGAGATTAGGTTTTGTCACTCCGATTGTCTGAGAAGTATCTCTGGGCCTTCTCGGTGATACACATCACTTAAGCCTTGCAAGCATTACAACTAATGAGTTAGTTGTGAGATGATGTATTACGGAACGAGTAAAGAGACTTACGGTAACGAGATTGAACTAGGTATTGGATACCGACGATCGAATCTCGGGTAAGTAACATACCGATGACAAAGGAACAACGATGTCGTTATGCGGTTTGACCGATAAAGATCTTCAGTAGAATATGTAGGAACCAATATGGGCATCCAGGTTCCGCTATTGGTTATTGACCGAGAATGGTTCTAGGTCATGTCTACATAGTTCTCGAACCCGTAGGGTCCGCACGCTTAACGCTTCGATGACAGATTCATTATGAGTTTATAAGTATTGATGCACGAAGGTTGTTGAGTCCGGATATGATCACGGACATGACGAGGAGTCTCGAAATGGTCGAGACATAAAGATTGATATATTGGAAGCCTATGTTTGGACTTGAAGGGTTCCAAATGAAAGCAGGAAGTTCTGAACACCGGGGTTACGGAACCCCGGGGTATATGGGCCTTAATGGGCCACAAGGGAGAAGAGGAAGGGCCGCCGGGGCAGGCGCGCCCCCCCCCTCTAGTCCGAATAGGACAAGGAGAGGGGCGGCGCCTTCCCTCTTCCCTCCCCAATCCTACTCCAACTAGGAGAGGAGTCCTACTCCCGGTGGGAGTAGGACTCCTCCAGCGCCTCCTCCCTAGGGCCGGCCGCACCCCCTTTGCTCCTTTATATCTGGGGCGGGGGCCCCAAGACACACAAGTTGATCTACGGATCGTTCCTTAGCCGTGTCGGTGCCCCTCCACCATATTCCACTTCGGTCATATCGTCGTAGAGCTTAGGCGAAGCCTGCGCCGGAGAAGTCATATCGTCGCGGAGCTTAGGCGAAGCCCTGCGTCGGTGGAGCATCAACATCGTCCACGCCGTCGTCTTGTGGAACTCATCCCGACACTTTCTTTGGATCGGTCCGGGATCGTCATCGAGCTGAACGTGTGCGTAACTCGGAGGTGCCGTCGTTCGGTGCTTGGATCGGTCGGATCGTGAAGACGTCGACTACATCAACAGCGTTGTTATAACGCTTCCGCTTCGTCTCACGAGGGTGCGTGGGCGGACACTCCCCTCTCGTTGCTATGCCATCACCATGATCTTGCGTGTTCGTAGGAAATTTTTTGAAATTACTACGTTCCCCAACAGTGATGACAGACGTGGTCGTGGCAGGATCCGCTACCACGGCAAAGGACTTGGCTGGATAGGTCGGCGGGTGAAAGAAGGGAAGATGATTGCGACGAGAGGGACTAGTTGACGGCATGGGTGAGTTGGGATCTAATTGTTGTCGCTCAAAAAAGGGAAAATGTTTTCAGCGAATGTTACATGACGAGACACATGAACACGACCACTAACAAGATCTAGAAATCGATAACCCTTGTGCTCGTTAGAAAAACCTAGATGAACACACGGGGTAGAGCACGGGGAAAGTTTGTTAGGAGTAGTGGAGTAGGAGTTTGGGAAACAAAGACAACCGAAGACGCAAACGTCAGAGTAATTTGGATGAGAGAGAAATAAAAAGATGTAAGAAGTAGTTTGTGGGTTAACTTTGGATGGACGAATATTGAGTAAATATGTGGCCGTGTGGAGAGCCTCAGCCCAGAACTTCGGAGGAATAAAAGATTGAACAAGCAGAGTGCGAATGATGTCATTAAGAGTACGAAGAGAATGCTTGGCTTTGCCGTTTTGAGGAGAGGTATAAGGACAGGAGAAACACAAGAGAACTCCATATTGTAGAAAGAAAATTCGATTTTAAAGTTGTCAAATTCATGACCATTATTACATTGTATGAATCTTATAGGGAGGAAAAAGAGGACCGAGACATGGCGCTGAAAGTTAAGAAATATATTATGAATGTCGGATTTGTTGCGTAAAGGAAAAGTCCAAACATAATGAGTAAAATCATCAAGAATCACGAGATAATACTTAAAACCAGATACACTTTCGATTGGTGATGTCCAGAGATCACAATGAAGTAATTCAAAAGGAAAAGTACTAGAGGATTGAGAGGAACTAAAGGGAAGGCGAACATGTTTACCTAATTGACATGACTGATATATAGAAGAATTATGAGTGTCTCTATTTCAAGGTATTGAAAATTCACTAAGAAGTGTGGATAACACATTTTTATTGGGATGGCCGAGACGTTGGTGCCACGGATCAACAGAGGCCGCCATAAATATTGGAGGAGCAGCGACCGGAACACCATTGAGAGAATATAAATCGTCGGAGCTATTGAATCGAGCGATCTCGGCCTTGGTCGGGTAGTCCTTCAAGGACAAACAAATGGGGTCAAACTCAACAGAAACATGATTATCAGTGGTGATTTGGCGAACATAAATCAGACTTTTAATAAGAGCAGGAGCTACAAGAACATCATGAAGAAGCAAAGGCTTAGTTGGGGATTGGATTTGAGCCTGACCGACACAGTAAATAGGAATAGAAGATCCATCACCGAGAATAATAAAGGGAAAAGACGAAGGTGTGCAAGAAGAAAGCAAATTACTCGATGCAGACATATGACGAGAAGCACCAGAATCGAAAATCCAATCCGTACCTGAGTTCCCTTGTGCAGCAAAGTTGTTCATGGCTTGTGGAAAAGCAGTTTGGTCCCAGCTCGGAGTCAAAGGAGAGGCCGGTGTAGTCATGGGAGCTTGCGGGTGTGGTGACGTCGGCAGGAGGGCCGGCATCGGCGTAAACAGAGAGACACCATCATTGTATTGCTGCATGTAGGGGGCGATGGAGCGTCATAGGATGCATAAGGACTAGTGTTGTAGATCGGTGACGCGTAGGAGGGAGCAGCGTGGTACGCGGCCGTCGGCTGTCGGGGCGCGAGGACGGGCGCGCCTGTGTGAGGGAGAGCACCGGGCTGCCACCACCGGTATAGGCAAAGGGGCACCATATGGCGTGAGGGGACGATTGCATAGGCCACGCTTGGACTAGCCACATCCCATGGATCGGGAGATGGGCGCCATCCGGGTGGCGAAGCCGAAGCGATGGTGGTGCGCGTTGGTGGAGCGGGGTGGAGGCGAGGCGCCGCGCCGTCTTGAATCACGCTGCCCTAGAGTTTTTGCCCGGTGGTTGGGACTTGGGCCTTGACCGAATGGTTGAGCAGGTGCTGTTGGTGGAGGCGGTGGCGGCGCTGGCCTTGGTGAGGAGAGGAAAGCAAGGCCGCTCGAAGGAGCCTGGCGGTGGCGGCGGCGGTGACGGGGATGGCGAGGTAGTCATGCCCTAGGATCGAAAGTCTGATACCATGTAGAATTGTATTGAATAATTGTTGATACAATATTATGCCGGTACAAGAAGTATATATAAGAGCCAAACCGCACCTGACCTAGTCTTATTACAAATCGAGTAGGAGTCTCAATTCTAATACAAGTTGTATTCTAACACTCTACTCCCTCCAGAATCAGGATTTCACATGCCTCAACAACCAAGTGCATGACACCGAAAAATGAAACTAATCTCACTGTAATCATCCGGAGTAGAGTGGTATTTACTCTACTTTGAAGTGTGATTACTACACTGCTCTGTCTTGGCAATAAGTAAGCCCTGGACAATCCTTGCAAAAGGCACTCAATCGAAGTCAACAACAGTTGCCTTGCGCCAACTCCATGCGTCCAGCATTTGGCCCCATGTTTTGCCTGCCCCGATGCACCCACGGGCACGGGCCACAGCTCATCTCACCTCATCCGGACGAGCACAATGCCATCCACTGATAAAAGGCGCGCTGCGGTTGTTGAGCCATAACTGTTAGAGTTGATCGCAGCGCCAAGCTGCCCTGCAAGTGTATCCTCCCCATGCATGAAGTGGCGAGTGGCCACACTCCACTCCACTCCACACATGCGACCATGGCTTTTGCGTCTGGGAGGGAATGGAAGGCAACAAACAAACACTTGGTAGCAGGTGTGCACGCGCGCCACTCGGAAGGGCAAACACAAAGTATGATCTTTTTTATTATTATTATTACACGCAAGAAGGAAAATGTATATGTGGTACGTACTAACTCGGATGCATTGTCACCTTTCTTACGTCGCGGCAATGCTTGAAGGAGTAGGCCGCATGCACTGCCTGCGAGTAGATGCAAATCATTAATGTATACACTATTTTCTTGCAGACCCTAGCTAGCATAAATAAAGATCCATCCGCGGCGATCATGTGACGCTGATTGTGGCGGTGGATCCTTGTCTAACCATCACACGGCGGCTTTGAAGACCCACGCACATGGCTGCCACACGTATACACCTTTTCCTCTTCCTTGTAACCTCAGAAAAGAATGATATACGAGCCAGTGCTGTAAAGAAAGCACTAGACGAAATTGTGTGCGAGGATAAATTGCGCCTTGCTCGAGTAGAGTTACACAGGAGGTTAACCAAAAGAACAGAAAGTACTTAAGCTTTAACAATACATACTCCCTCCGTTCGGAATTACTTGTCGCAGAAATGGATGTATCTAGACACACATCAAGCCCATGGCTGGTACTACGGGCCACCGTACGGCACCTCTGTCTCCTTGGCGACGGTACTAGGGTGTTTTTTTTATACATGGTTCCCAAATCATTCTCATGACCTCTTGTTTGTTGAGGCTAATGATGTTCCAACCTACGCAGAGTTAATGAAATCCAGTGAAGGAGAATTCATGCTCTGATGGGACACGCAGCCAAAGAGTTGAAGGCGATGCACATCTCTTGCCTACACTCACTGCCACGTTCTAGTGCTAGAATAAGAAGGGGCTTGGAAATCAGAGGAGTTGTATCTACTTTTGCACACGAGCAGCATGCTCTTAACTAGTCGTGCATGTTGTGAGGTCAACCAAACTCGCATGCTGATCAATGCGAGGGGGATCGAACATGCACGCATGGTTTGGCTGCAAACGTACTGACACCATCACAAAACTCGAGATCACGGCGTCCATTTTATTTAGTACTGTATCTGCAGTGGCGAGTGGAAAGATAGGGTTTGGATTAGCCAGCTGATTACTGAACGGAGGACACTATTGTCAGAAACTCAACGGCTAGTGCGCGTCTTTACAGGAGAATTTTCACCGCCGCGCATGCAGCAGCACTGGCTAACACTAGGCTAAAATTAGCAGGATTTAGTAGTTGCAGATGCTCAGCGCTTTGATTGAGGTTTACCCGAAGAGCTATGCGTGCAGCCACCAGCCTGGAACGGAATCGATTCCTACTACGTACAGCAGCGATAACAAATGGGAGTCCTTTTCCCATGTGCATTCGTGTGGGCCGGCCTTGATCGATCGATGGCCAGCAAAAAAGATGTGAATAATGCTCAGTGCATACTGCACAATACTACATTCAGCGGTACCAGTGGGTGAGCCCGATCTATCAGCCTGCAGTCTTTTTCTTGGACCATTGGAAACTTCCAAAAGGTTTTTTTTTTTTTGAAATGAACTTCCAAAAATGTTGGAAAAGAGGAAATAATTGTGGTATGAGAAGGTTAGATCTCAAACAGCGGATTTCTATTTATTTATTTATTTCTGGGGCAGTGTTGTGTGATACTTTTGGTTGGATTGGTAGTTTGGTCGGTGCTTACGGGGTTTGTTCTTCTAGTTAAGTGTCATAATCAGGAATTAAGGATGTTATATGTTGATAGTACATTCTAACACATTCTTTACGCTTGTTTACTGACAGCGATGCAATCTAAACAACAGCTCAAAAGGAGGGGAAAGGTTGTTTTGATATCATAAAATGCTTTTTGGATGTAATATTTAGCACAAATATTTTAAGAAAGAATTTGAGAAAAAAAGCACCTATGGTCCAACTATGGTGTGTGCCTTTAACATGCCAAAAGACACACTGGGGCCTGGGCTAGCAATTGGCCCAACTCTAGAATGTGCTGCTAAAAGGCCGAAAGGGGTATGGCCTGAAAATTGGCCCATCTCTAGAATGAGCCACTAACAAGCATCGGGCCGCAAATTAGCTCAAAGACATAACTGGGTGTTAATGGGCTCGAACTGATGGTGGGCCACAATGATGCAAAATCATTAACGGGCCGTTGACGGGCCGATGTAGAATTCATATGGGTCATGATTGTAAATAGGCCAGGCATAAGTAGGCCATAAATGGATCGGCCCGCTAATTTTGACAAGGCCGGGCTTTTTATGTAAATGGGCCACTGTTGGGTCATTGGCACATGTTGATGTTTCATAGGCACGTCTTGTCCATTGGATAGATGACATCTGTCGCAACGTAGAACTGACACGTGGTTCTGTTGGCAAATGAGAAAATGACATATAGAAAATCGTCATTAGTCGGGGCTGTTAACGGGTATCAGATTCAAAACCGGCCCCGATAGCTTAACAGCGACCCGTTACACTGGCTGCCATGTATCGGTTACTCTTGACACTTCCATGACGCATCATTTATCATCACCGAAGTGAACACAACCATGACAATAAATTGAGTATTGTCATGGAACACTTCAACAACAACACATGTATGACTATCTTGATTCTGTCATAAGATCGTCACAAATGTACATACGTGACAGAAAATGATGCGAAGCATCCCACGTTCATCCCTATGTACACTCCGACTACTCTCCAAGCCCCAAGAGGACATATGACGAGACCTCGAATATACGTCATTGAACACAAGGTGAACTCGCTCCTCTCCGAACCATCACTTTCCACATGTGAAATATGGGTACTACCTCCAACGTGTGTGCTATGCACGACCAGGAACCATGAGGTAGGCCATGGACAGCTACGAACATTGGACAAGATGACGAGGACACCAAGCGCAAGGAACAAGAGAAAGAACTTCCAGGAAGCTACAGCTCTCGGACGGCCGACGATCTCCGGACGTCTGACGCCTGGAGACTCCACCGGCCAGATCGACTCCAGTCGAGGCATTCTACAGCGCCCGGACTACCGCCAGACACCGGACGTCCGACACTCATTAGCGCCCGGACGACCGACGCCGACCGGACATCCGGCAGTTCCGGACCAGAGCCAAAACATCGGAAGTCCGAAGACTTCCGGACGACCGACAGCCGTCGGTCGTCCGACGCCTGTCCGCACACAGAGATCGGGCCCGAGGCCCATGTATCCCTCTCCCATTTACCCCTTCGTGGACCTAGACTATATATACTCCTCCACCTCCTCCTAGTTAGGGTTAGCGTTGTGATAGCTCATACGTGAGATAGAGCCTCGCTCATCCATCCGGATCTGCTCCTCCGAGAGAGACCGTCACCTCTTCGAAGAAGATCCAATTGGATTCAAGACCCCTAACGGGAAGACCTCAAGACCTCCTCTTGGAGAAGAACCGGTTACCCTATGTATCGTCCCTTGTTGGATTTGAACCGTGTGATCTCCATGTGTACTTGAATCTAGCATATGTGTAATCTAATCTTGTTGGTTAAGTGATTTCTCTCGCGTTTTCCCTCGTGTTCTTCGTGTTCTTCGTAGGTGTGACGCCCGGGTAATTAAGCTACAGTGATCCCTGCTAATGATGCCACGTCACCTCGGTTACTGTGGATAAACTCGCGTTAGTTCGGAACCTAGTTCGAATTTCAAATTTAAAACCGAGGCAAACAATAAAAGTTTTGAAACAGTAAAACTAAAATGTTCGGAGTGTGCCAATTAATGCTTAGGTATTTATGGTGAAGAAACCACGCTTTTACAAAATGCCTAAATACTTTAAAATAAATTAAAACAGAAAAGAATAAATAGAAAGAAAAGGAAAGAAATAAAATACAAATAAAGCGAAACCCCACCCCCCATGGGCCGACCGCCCACTGCTAGCTGAGCCAGCCCAGCCGACCACCCAGCTCCTTAACCCCCCCACTCCTCACCCGTCCATCCACCGACACCCACACTTCCTCGAAAATATCTCACCTCCCTCTCTCCCTGATTGGATCGAGATCGAGAGGAGGAGGACCCCGACGCTTTGCCCCGTCGCCGCCAGGACCGCGCCGCCGACCGGAGCTCGCCGCCCCACGCCAGGACGCCGCCACCTCGCCGTCCTTCTTCCACTCCGTCGCTCGTCCCCGTCGGCCTCCCCAAACTTCCCCGAGCCCGCTGCTCGTGCCCTACTCCCCGTGAGCTCCCTCTCTCTCGTCCGTCGCCATGTCACACGCTTTCGGCCTTTCGCGCTGCCGTAGCCGCACCACCACAGCCTCGCTGCCTCCGACGCGACCACCACCGCCCGCGGATCCGTCGCCTGACGATCCCCCTCCCCTCACACAGACCGCTTGCTGCCGCACCGCTGCAGCCCACTAATGGCCCGCTGAATCACGCCAGCAGCCGAAGCCTTGCCCGTCCCTTCGCCCACGTTGCCTGCTCCGCCGCCGCCTCGGTCCCGCATCGCCGTGCGAACCCCTTCCCCACGGTGGCCTTGCCCGCTTCCCTGCGGCTCGGCCTAGCCCTCATGACCGCTTCGCCTCTCTTGGGCCACGACCAAGCGCCACCTCGGCCGCTGCGCGGCACCACCGCTGCCTTGCCCGCTCCCGCCATGGCCTCGCCAGTGTCACTGCCTCCCTCCCCCTGGCGGGTCTGCCCTTACTGGCGAAGGCGTCAGAACGGTGCCCACGCCCTCACCCGTCTCCGCCCACTGCTGCTAGGCCCCTGTGTTTATGACAGGGGGCCCCCACCCCACATAACGTTAAAAAAAAGAAGAAGAAAGAATTAAAATTAAAAATAATAAATAAAAATAAAAATGTTTAATAAAATTAATTATTAATTAATTAATTATCTAATGAATTAATTAAGTTAATTAATCCGGTTTAAATAATTTAATTAACTAGTTAAGTTAACTAAATAGTAATTAAATTAACTAATCTCTAATTAACCTAAGCGATTGTATGATGTAGGTCCCATCGACCCATCGTCAGTTGACCAAGTCAACTCTGTGATCTGCTGATGTCGACATGACATCATGCTTGATGTCATTAATCTGTTTTTCAATTAATTTAAATAGTTAATTAAATTCCAGAAATTAATAAAATCTTTAGAAAATCATATCTTTTAATCCGTAACTCGGATTAAAATATTTTCAACATGAAAGTTGCTCAGAACGACAAGACGAATCCGGATACGCAACCCGTTAGTTCGCCACACCCCCCTAACCTATCGAACTCGTAACTTTCCCCCTCCGGCTCCTCTGCCCGAAAACGCGAAACACCGGGGATACATTCCCGGATGTTTCCCCCCTTCACCGGTATCACCTCATACCGCGTTAGGGCACGCCTAGCATCACGCTTTGCTTTGTCATGCATCTTCATGCATTTGTTTGCATTGTATTCATTGTTTCTTCCCCCTCTTCTTCCGCTAGACACCGAGACCGACGCCGCTGCTACCCAGTTCGACTACGGAGTTGACGACCCCCTCTCTCTTGCCAGAGTAACCAGGCAAGCCCCCCCTTTGATCACCAGATATCTCCTACTCTTCTCTATACTGCTTGCATTAGAGTAGTGTAGCATGTTACCGCTTTCGCCACTCCTATACCGCCGCATAGCTTTGTCCTTGCTACTCTTTGTTGTTACCTTTACCGCTATCCTATCGCTTAGTATAGGATGCTAGTGTTCCATCGGTGACCCTACACTCTTGTCCGCTCCGCCATGCTATACTACTGGGATGTGATCACTTGGGAGGTGGTCACGGGCATATAATATATACTTTACATCGTTACATTACCCGAGATACTTTGTTCGGAGATGGGGTTGAAAGGACGGTGGCTCCACCCCTAGAGAGGTGGGCCAGGTTCCCACGGCCCCGATCGTTACTTTGGGCGGAGCGACAGGCAGGTTGAGACCACCAAGGAGAGAGGTGGGCTGCCTCGGTCGGCGTTCGCGGATACTTAACACGCTTAACGAGATCTTGGTATTTGATCCGAGTCCGCCATTTGGTCTATACGCACTAACCAACTCTGCTGGGAACAGCTTATGGGCACTGATGTCGTGGTATCACCGGCACTTCGTGACGCCAATGATCGAGCGGCGCGCGGATTGGAACGTAAGCCTGCTCTTGTATTAAGGGGCTAGTTCGCTTCCGCCGCGTTATAACGTCAGGTGTGCTAAGGGCGATGGGACCGACCCTGTGGCGCTTAGCTTTAGACCGCGTCTTGGCCTCTGTTGTGCCTAGGTGGGGTTGCGGCGTGTTGATTTTCCGCGGCGGGCATGACCCGTAAAAGTGTGTCCGCCAAATGGGATCAAACGTGTTGGGTTATGTGGTGCACCCTGCAGGAAGTTAATCTATTCAATAGCCGTGATCTTCGATAACAGGGACGACTTGGAGTTGTACCTTGACCTTATGACAACTAGAACCGGATACTTAATAAAACACACCCTTCCAAGTGCGGATATAACCCGGTGGTCGCTCTCTCTCGTGGTTACGAGGAGGGATCGCGGGTAGGATTATGCTATGCGATGCTACTTGGAGGACTTCACTACTCTCTTCTACATGTTGCAAGACGGAGGCTGCGAGCGTAGTCTTGACATGATTAGCTATCCCTCTTATTCGGCATTCTGCAGCTCAGTCCACCGATATGGCCCTTTACACATATATCCATGCATATGTAGTGTAGCTCCTTGCTTGCAGTACTTTGGATGAGTACTCACGGTTGCCTTGTTCCCCTTTTCCCCTTTCTTTACCCGGTTGCTGCGACCAGCACGATGGAGCCCAGGAGCTGTGTGCCACCGTCGATGACGACTACTACATCGGAGGTGCCTACTACTACGTGCAGCCCACGACGACCGGGAGTAGTTTAGGAGGATCCCAGCGGGAGGCATGCGCCTCTTCGATCTGATCCCAGCTTTGTGCTAGCCTTCTTAAGGCAGACTTGTTTAACTTATGTCCAGACTCAGATATTGTTGCTTCCGCTGACTCGCCTATGATCGAGCACTTGTATTCGAGCCCTCGAGGCCCCTGGCTTGTATTATGATGCTTGTATGACTTATTTATGTTTTAGAATTGTGTTGTGATATCTTCCGTGAGTCCCTGATCTTGATCGTACACATTTGCGTGCATGATTAGTGTACGATTGAATCGGGGGCGTCACAGTAGGATCCCTCCTTTCCGTGAAAGATCGGGCCCCTTGGGTTCTACCCTACATCATCTTGGATCAGAGCAAGGTTGATCACGAATTTGGAGCCCCTACCCGTCTTTTTCTAGCCTTGTTTTGTTGTGTTCTTCCCCAAATTCGAAATTTCCCCACCAAAAATAGCCCCAATTTTTTTGTGATTTGTTGGTGTGATGAAGTTTTATTGATTTTGATGCATGAATTTGCTTGGTTTCGAGTGGATCTAGCATCTCCCCAAGTTTCCCCATCTTCCATCGACGAAGTTTGCTCAATTTTGACTCCAAAATCCCCAAATTCCGCCCAAAATTGCGTCCCGAGCTCAAATACCGCGTTGACCCCGACCCATCGGACGTCCGACCTTTACCGGACGACCGGAACCCCAAACCCAAGCTGAAACAGCGGATTTCCGAGCCCGACCGGACGTCCGACGACCGGACATCCGTCCATTACCGGACGTCCGATACCTGTAGTTTCAGACTTCGGCTGATTTTTGTTTTGCCCATAACTAATTCATCCGAACTCCGATTTTGACGTTCTTTAGCTCGTTTTGAAGCTATTGAAATCCCCCATCCCACAAAAATACTATCAACATCATTTGACACCATTAAATTTTTGGAAATTTGGCATCTTTGCCTAGGGCCTTCCACCACATCATCCGCATAACCACCATAGCCTTCCGCAACCTAACCCATTTTGTTCACCATAGCATTAGTGGTGCTTGAGTAGTGATTCGAGTCTCCTAAGGTGTTTCGGCTACTTAGGTACGGTTGCTTCTTCATCAACCACCACCACCACTTCCGCATAACCTTGCCCACCATACACTCGTCACCCCAACTTAACCCAATTTTGTTTGAGTTGTGAGTTGTGTCTCCTAAGGTGTTTCGGCTACTTAGGGACGGTGACCTTTAACTCCGACTCACATAACCCAATATCCTCCACTTCCGCATTGTGTACTCCAAAACCCCATTGCATTTCCGCAATACCATTGAGTTTCCACAACACCACCAGCGCATCCCGCTGCCACCATTTGACATTTGACATTTGAGATTTTGAGTTTGCGGTTTTTCCGTTTCCTAAGGTGTTTCGACAAATTAGGGACGGGTCTACATCATCTTGGTGTCTACATAAAGAACACCGCCACTCATCATCGCCACGGACGGCAACCTCTGTATCACCTTCGTATCGTGGTATCGCTCCATTGTATATTCCCCTTACCATTGCATTGATAACCTCTAACCCATTTTGTGTCACTTGCCTACCGAGACTAGCCATTTGAGTATTGTCGGCAACATTACTTGTGCACATTAGTGATCATCGATACACCTTCCATTGCATACATACCATATCATCTTGGTATCATATCATCTCTTGTGCCACAAGTTTGTTCCCGCATATACACAATTGCTATCTTGGTTTGTGCATTTCGCATAGTGGCCATACAAAAAAAAAGAATAAGCTTTTAAGCAAAAAGTGAGAGCAAAGAAGCTTGTAAGCAAGTGCCATAGCATCATAACATATTGCATATAAGATTTTCATATCCGATCATCTTGGATCATATTGAGAGACACAACGGGAACCATACATACATAGCATACTTGGGATAGAAGTCGATACATTTTGCATCTTATAGGTTGTGCACAAGTGTTGTATCCGCCTATAGAGAAACCGTGCTAGCGTCTCTCTTGAGTTGTGCAACACGAGCGTTTTCCATGGATTCCACATTTTGTGTTCATTCCTTGGTTGCACGACCCCATTTATCTATCCGTGTGTGTGTTTCCATGTGCCACATATTGCTATTGGTCTACTTGTTACACTTGCGAATTTGTAAATCTCTTTCAGCATTATTGACTCTTGCTAACATTTTGCATCAAATTTTTGTGCCAATATCCTCACCGAGCTCCACCACAAGCCTTACTTGTGTAGGTGTGAGAATTGACGAGATCCAGTACCAATTGTGCTATTTCATTGCTACACTATTGAGTGATCATTGATCCATTTTCAACATTGGTCAAGGTACATTTGGTCTAGTTCTTATCTTTCTCCCAATCATATTTGCTCGAGTCTTGTGATGGATAGGCAAGGCATTTCATCTCCAGTCTTCGACAACGACAACACGAACAACTACATCACCAAATCGCCAATCTTCGATCTACGACGACAAATGCAAGGCGCACAATCAAGATTGAGAGAGTGCATCGACAAGCTCGCCATCAACATACGACACTCTGAAGCACATACAAGAGACTACTTCGACAACAAGCTTTCCGCACAAAAGGAGGAGGAAGATGCAAGGATGTAGGAGATTCAGACCTTGTTGATCAACCGTTCTTCCCCTTGATCATCCTCAAGGCGACGGCGAGCAAGTCGATCATCTTCGGAGCGCCCAAGCGATGCAAGTGCAATTCGTCCATGTCCACATCTACATGGCGACCATCATCACATACGTGATCCACATCGTCATGAAGGGCAAGTCACCTCCAAGCAACATGTGCACGACGACGAGGAACGACATCTACTACGAGCTCAAGTGCGACAACGACATCATTAACATGAAGATGCTCCACAAGCTCAAATGCACAAGTCCCAATAAGCCCTACTTCACGCCAAGGCAAAGCTTCATGAGCAAAAGAGAAGACCGCGAGACAAGCACCACCACGACGGAGCTACGGCTACACCAACCACTTCGGCATCTTCGCCAAGTGTTCTCAAGGCATCTTCGCCTTTGGACGTACGACATCTTCGCCTACTTCCCATGAGTTGGCCTACATCAACATCTTCAATAACAAGGTGACCACCTATGAGCGAGGGCGACACTTCTATCTTCGGAAGCCCCTCAAGGAAGATGGCCGAGCATGGGAAATTCCCTTCGGTCATGGAGATGAGCTACGAGGTGCCACATCATATGGGCCTCCAACAATAAGACGGTGACAAGAAGGTCGAGCAAGGGCCATCCCCTTCGACCACGGCGACGAGCATGAACCTCTTCAACAACACGAAGAAGGCGCCCATATTGGACTCATACTGCGAGTCAAGCTACAAGACCGCACATGAGACATTATCTTTGGTCTCGGAGGAGAGTGATGTTTTGCCACATCCTACGGCATTCATCTTTGGAGACGTTTGCACCTACCCCTCTCCGACACCCACATATGACGAGATGTCCCAATTGCCATGTGAGGAGAGTCACCACCCCATGAGTGAAATGAGTGACTCCACCATATATGACATTGAGTGCATTTCCTATGAAAGGATGAGTGTGACCACCACTAGCCCCACACATGAGAGCATGCCACATATCCTATGTGAGGTTGAGAGCCATTTGAGTGACTCCACCAACCATACGAGTGAGAGCATCCAAGAGGGAGTGAGTGAGCCACAACACTTAGTGAGTGAGGTAGTTGACATGGCACGTGAGGCCACTATGATTTCTAATGACTTAACCTCTACTCCTAGTGTGTTTTACCTTTTGGTGCTAGGTATCCTACATGACGACATGCCTATCCTCGACGAGTCCATACCTCCAATGGAGATGACGATGGCCATGGTGGAAGAAGATGCACCCCCACATGGTACCATCAAGTTGCAACCTCACCTACAACACACGAGCGACGCTCCAAAGGTAACATAGGTGACAATGCTTCTCTTGTCCCACTAGTGGACTATCTCACCAATGATTGCTTGCATGATGTTGATACACCTATTCCCATGCTTCATGCTAGTGCGACTTCCTCATGTCATGACTTACCAATTTATGATGAATATGATGATGAGCATGTTGAATTGCCTAGTTGTGATGCTATGCTCATAGAATATCTTGTGAAAATTCTATTGGTCACATTATGTTTGACAATCCTTTAGACTTGTCATATGCTATGAGTGAGATCTCCCATATTGCATCATTTCAATCTCAACATAGTAACTATGCATGCCCCATTAAAATAAATCCCATTTGCACTTATGGCATAGATGACAAGATGATGGTCATTGGCTTTTGTTTTTCATGTGATGATATTGCCATGCTTCCTTTACATGATTTGCGCAATTCATCTACTATGCCAAGCCATGATCACATTGTTCCAAATATGCATTGTTTTGAATGTTGTCAATATTCTCCATGTGATGTTTCCACTAATGCTCATGAGGAGACACCCATAGTTTCCTCATACATATTAGGAGATTTTGATGCATTCCATACTTTGCATGGTTCCCATGATTGTGTGCACCATATGCATTCCATGAATAACAATGCTCTACATATTTCTCGTGATGCTTTACACAATTTGAGTCTCCATTATGCTATACATAATAACAAACCTCTCATGATGGATGGCATGTTTCTATATCACGCATCTCATTTATTTGAGCATTGGATATTTTGTGCTAACCGACACAAGCACGTGCGCATCATGGTGGATGATGTGTACATATACCATGCACACACAATTTTCCCTTTGTCTTTGTTTTGTGTAGGTACTCATGTATACTCGTCAACCTCTCAATCCCAAGAGTTGATGAAACGAGCTCTTGAGAGCAGCGATGACTTGGGATCCCGTGGATTATCATTCCCACCATTCCCTTCGCGCAAGAACTTCGCGCATCTCTTTTACTTGGCTCTCACACGGCTATGGGCTATATATCACTTGTTACCTTATGCTCATTTTTCCGTGTTCACTTTGCATGTTATGGTTTCTTCTATGCCTTTGCCATGCAATTGTGACCCTTGCTTGCATCTACCCATGATTCACCATTTTACTACTATGTGTATTTGCATGCTTGTTGGAGATCCTTGTTGCTGTTACCATATTTTCCTTGTGCCACATGCTATTGATGCTTGTTGTGTTGGGAGAGTCATGATGTCACATTGCTATTTACATGTGGCCTCTCGCCAACACATTGATGATATTTTGCTCATATATTGCCTTCATGCTTGTGCTATGTCCTGTGCATTATTCATGACCACCATTTGCACACATGACATGCTTGACATGATTCCTTCTTGTACGTTGCATCTTCGCACTACTAGCTTGCTTGAATTGATCACTATGATTGCTTGCTTTGTCGCATCACCCATGTTACATTCTTACTCGCTTTCTTGGGTTGATGAAACATACGTTCATGCCTCTCACATGATATATC
The DNA here is from genome assembly GCA_021605205.1 of Aegilops longissima. Lineage (NCBI taxonomy): Eukaryota > Viridiplantae > Streptophyta > Magnoliopsida > Poales > Poaceae > Aegilops > Aegilops longissima. The sequence continues at coordinate 541,466,729 of CM038682.1, forward strand.
TTGATCATTGTATCTTGTGCCCATTAGTTGCCTCTCTCATATCTACTTGTAGTGACCGCAACCATACTATGCTTATTGATCTTGGAGACTTTGGCACCTTACTTGTGATGCATGCTTGTTTGATTGAGCCTATTGTATTTGGTTTTTCTCGCATCATATGCCTCCATACTATGAAATGCCTCCATACACTTGTTGGGTATCTTACCACTCGAATGATAGGTTTTGCATTTACGCTAACCTCATTTGTTTTTCCGAGTGTTTGTCATGTTCTTTCGTTTTGAAGGATTCACAAGGCGGCACCATCATGAGACAACTTGGTCATGTGAAGGCGTACACGATGCACAACACCAACATTTTCGACATTCTCATAAAGGTGAACTCCTTCCCTTTGAGCCATCCTCAAATACGCATATTGGATGGGTCACTCTTTCATTGTTGTCTCCTTCTTGTTGTCTACATGATACATCTCGCGAACGGAGGAGCGGCATTGGAGATTGGCTCTATGGACCTTTACATTGAGGAGCGCTCGGACTTATTGGATGCACCTTCGAACCTCCACTCATGCCACGACATCGAGCATTGGTACATCAACACACATTTGACACATTGCACCAACACCTCCATATTTGTTGATTGTGATCACACATGTCAAGCTCGATGGACATATCATACTCACCACAAGTTTGCACCCCATGCATGGATTGACTCACATTATGCTTGTCTTGTTGCATCTATTTCAATGTCAACATGATATATGAGCTTGTGCACTTCCTTAGCAAATTTGTTGTGATCTTCCTTGATGGAATATTCATACATCACGAACATATTGCCCACCATCAATTGCATGACAAAATAATCATATTGAGTATCCATTGCCATATTCATGCTATTGATAAACCGTCTCACTATGACATCATTTTGCACCGTGGTTGCATTGATCATATTCACAACACATTTGTGTGCACAGTGAATGCTTTTGCTCCCATGAACACTTTGCATATCATTCTATATCATCTTGCTAAGCTTCATGTGCTTTCTCATGAATAATCTTGCCTCGCGGACTGATAACCCACAAGTGTAGGGGATCGCAACAGCTTTCGAGGGTAGAGTATTCAACCCAAATTTATTGATTCGATATAAGGGGAGCCAAATAATATTCTCAAGTATTAGCAGCTGAGTATTCAACCACACCTGAATAACTTAGTATCTGCAGCAAAGTATTTAATAGCAAAGTAATATGATAGTAGTGGTAACGGTAACAAAAGAGTAATGAAAGCAAAAGTAATATTTTTGATATTTTGTAGTGATTGTAACAATAGCAACGGGAAAATAAATAAGCGTAAACCAGTATATGGAAAGCTCGTAGGCATTGGATCGGTGATGAAAAATTATGCCGGATGCGATTCATCATGTAACAGTCATAACATAGGGTGACACAGAACTAGCTCCAATTCGTCAATGTAATGTAGGCATGTATTCCTAATATAGTCATACATGCTTATGGAAAAGAACTTGCATGACATCTTTTGTCCTACCCTCCCGTGGCAGCGGGGTCCTAATGGAAACTAAGGGATATTAAGGCCTCCTTTTAATAGAGTACCGGAACAAAGCATTAGCACATAGTGAATACATGAACTCCTCAAACTATGGTCATCACTGGGAGTGGTCCCGATTATTGTCACTTCGGGGTTGCCGGATCATAACACATAATAGGTGACTATAGACTTGCAAGATAGGATCAAGAACACACATATATTCATGAAAACATAATAGGTTTAGATCTGAAAGCATGGCACTCGGGCCCTAGTGACAAGCATTAAGCATAGCAAAGTCATAGCAACATCAATCTCAGAACATAGTTGAGGGAGTTCCGGACTAGGGGGTGTCCGGATAGCCGAACTATCATCATCGGTCGGACTCCAAGACTATGAAGATACAAGATTGAAGACTTCGTCCCGTGTCCGGATGGGACTTTCCTTGGCGTGGAAGGCAAGCTTGGCGATACGGATATGTAGATCTCCTACCATTGTAACCGACTCTGTGTAACCCTAACTCTATCCGGTGTCTATATAAACCGGAGGGTTTTAGTCCATAGGACGAACAACAATCATACCATAAGCTAGCTTCTAGGGTTTAGCCTCTTTGATCTCGTGGTAGATCCACTCTTGTAACACACATCATCAATATTAATCTAGCAGGGCGTGGGTTTTACCTCTATCAAGAGGGCCCAACCTGGTAAAACATCGTGTCCCTTGTTTCCTGTTACCATCCGCCTAGACGCACGCTCGGGACCCCCTACCCGAGATCCGCCGATTTTGACACCGACATTGGTGCTTTCATTGAGAGTTCCTCCGTGTCGCCACCGATAGGCCTGATGGCTCCTTCGATCATCAACAACGACGCGTCCAGGTGAGACTTTTCTCCCGGACAGATCTTTGTGTTCGGCGGCTTTTGCATCGCGGGCCAATTCGCAGCCCATCCGGAGCAGATCGAAGCTACGCCCGGCCGTCAGTCAGATTTGAAGTTTAAACTATACGGCCGATATCCGCGGAGACTTGATCTTCGACGGATTCAAGCTGCAGCCAAGCATGCCGCACTGTCTCGATGGGCATGATCTAGCTCTGCAGCCGAACAATTCTACCGGAGGCCGCATCAAGATCTGCTCGACCTTTAATCCGGGCGGATTCCCGACCGAGCACGGGTGGTTGGACACCGCCTCGGGGCTACAGCCTCTCTGGCGATCGAGCGAACTCCATCCCTGTCCCTTGCGAAGACTCGACTCAGGGTGCCGGACTCCTATCCGGACTCCGAACCCTCCGCGCCCTTGCCGATCGAATCCGATTACGCCATGACATCTTTCAAGACTCGCCTTTTGGCGACATCCTGAATTCACTAAAGTCTCTCTTTATCCGGAGAGCCCGGCGGACTACGGTCAGAAGATTGGGATGCGACGACGAAGAAATTCAACGCCCACCCACCACCCACTTGGTAGCAGCTGTCGACGATCTAACCGACATGCTAGACTACGACCAAGACATCGACGGTATGGACGACGATGCGAAGATTTACCAAGACCCAGCGCCTACAGGCAATCGAAGGCCACCTCGTCATACGACATATACATGGTGGACATCCCAAAAGATGGGAACGGCGATGGAACAACGGAGGATGACCCTCCAAGAAGCAACAAGCGCCCGGCGTCGGTGGCGCCGCTCTAAATCCCGCCACAAAGAAGAATGAAGACTCCGCACCGGAGACAACAATACACCGGACAATGCGAAGACAATCCACTCCAAAGAAGATCCAACAGCAGAAGATGGAGACGCCAGCCCTCACGAGAGAGCGGCGAAAGAAGAGGTAGAGGATTATATGCTTCCTCCGAGACGGCAAGCCTCGACGACGACTAATTTGTCGTGCCCGAGAATCCCGTCGAACAAGAGCGTTTTAGACGCAGGCTTATGGCCGGCGAACAGCCTCAAGAAAAAGCAGCAACAGCTTAGAGCTGATCAAGATCTGCTAGCCGGCGGATGGATCAAGTCTCGCGGTGACGAGCATGAGCTCGAACGCCTCCAAAGCTACCCTAAACGCAAGCTACTCCCCGATTAGAGGAGGAGGCTTACGAACCCGCATCACCAGGAGACAATACGGTGACCGACCACCCGTGGTCGCGACAGAGAGGCCTCTAGGCCCTTCACTAAAACCGCACTCGGCATCGCTCAAAAGCACACGGCCAAGGGGAACGCCCGACCTGCGTGATATATTGAGGACAAGGCAAGACAATCAAGATCGATCTATGGATCACGTGGGCACCCCACGGCACGTGATTTACAACCGTCGCACCGGACACGATAAGTCCGCCGGACCGAACAAAACAGACCAAGCTCTTTTGAGCTCCGTCGTGATATCGCCCGAGATGTAGGTGCCGACACCCACTATGCTTCACGACGAAGTAATGGATCATCAAATCCCAAGGGTTTAAACCCGTCAATATTGAATCCTATGATGGCACAACAGACCCGCAGTTTGGATCAAGACTATCTCCTTCACATCCACATGGCCCGCGTGACGATCTTCACGCCATCAAATACCTCCCCTCAAGCTTAAAGGACCAGCCCGGCATTGGCTCAACAGCTTGCCGCCAGAGTCAATTGGGAGCTGGAGGACCCGAAGCCGCATTCCTCGATAACTTCCAGGAACTTATGTCCGACCACCGACGCGATGACCTAAGCCACATAATTCAGCAGCCAGACGAATCGCCGGACAATTACGACACGGTTCTTAACCAAGAAAACCAAATCGCCGATCGTCCGGATCAGGAGGCCTCGCGCCTTCAAGCATAACATCCGCGACGGGTGGCTTGCCCGACACCTAGGACAGGAAAAGCCAAAATCCATGGCAGCCCTCACATCACTCATGACCCGCTTCTGCTCGGGTGAGGACAGCTGGCTAGCACGCAGCAACAACCTAAGCAAAAATCCTGGCAGTCCGGACTTCAAGGACCGAAATGGCAGGCCGCGTCGTAATAAAACAAACGCCGCATTAACGGCGATAATATTGAGGATACGGTCAATGCCGGATTCAAAGGCTCTAAACCCGGTCAGCGGAAAAAGCCATTCAAACGAACTACTCCGGTCCGTCCCAATTTGGACTGAATACTCGACCGCTTGTGCGGATACACGGCACTTCAAAAGCCAAGAAACCACACCAACATGGACTGTTGGGTATTCAAGCAGGCAGGCAAGTTAATTGCGAAAACAATGACAAGGGCTGCATAGCGATGACGAGGACGAGACCCAACCGCCGAACAATAGAGGATGTAAGGGTTTCACCAAAAGGACGGTGAACATGATATACGCAACACACATACCCAAAAGGGAGCGGAAGTGCACTCGTGGATGTCTACACGATGGAGCCAGTTGCCCAAGTTCAATCCATGGTCCTCCCGCCCGATCACTTTTGACCAAGGACCACCCCACCAAAGATCCGCCACGGCCGATTCGCCAGACCGGTCTTAGACCCAATCGCCGATGGATTTCACCTAACCGAGTCCCGATGGATGGAGGCAGCAGCCTGAACCTGCTTTACCGTGATACAAAGGCGCAAAATGGGCATAGACCCTCAAGGATTAAACCTACCAAAACGACCTTTAAAGGCGCCATACCGTGTAGAAGCCAATTGTACAGCTCAATTACACCGAAGTGGTCTTCGGATCCCGGATAACTTCCGGCGAGGAGTTAATCTTCGACATAGTCCCGCTCCGCAGCGGCTATCATGCCTTGCTCGGACGCATCGCGATTGCAAAGTTCAACGCGTGCCGCACCACGCATACCTCAAGCTCAAGATGCCAGCCCTCGAGGAGTCATTACGGTCAACGGAAACATCGAACGCTCTTCCGCACGGAGGAACATACAGCTCTCTCGCGAAGTGCAATGCAGCCTCTTAAGGCATTTCGAGTCCGCCGTTAAGCGGCGGACACAGCTAAGCGCCGCCCGAGTAACTTGCAACAAGACCACCGGCACGCTCAGATCACGCAGCGTAGCAAGGCGGCTCCAACCCCAGCCCCCGCGAAACGTCAGCAGGTCCTTCGCGTACACCATTACGCTCAAGATACCATGGGCATGGGGAGAGGGTGCACGACCACGATAAACCCAGATCGCGCTCAACCACACCAGGGCTCTCACGTGTCGTTCCTTTTATTTTCTTTTTTACCTTTTACTTTTTACCCACAGGACTCCGTTTGTCAGAAGCCCTGTCCGGCAGCAGACCTGCCGAACTCACGATGCAACAGCCAGGGAAGTTTAAAGGCTACAATGAATATACAGGTGGTCTCCATTACGAGTCTGCAGCCTACCCGTGGAGGGGGACATGTTTAACAGTCTCCTACTTTGCTTATCGCACTATTTGTATCGTTCTCCATTCGTAGCAGCACTTATTGAATAAAACAATGCAGCACCCTTTTTGCTTATAGTTGCATTTCTTTTTCATACATATGTTCATTCGCGACATGTTGCATCCGTACACTTTGGTACGGCTAATATACACCAGGGGCTTATGTTTCCCGCGATTGGTGTGATGAGTCCGAACACTTTCACAAGTGCAGCACCCCGAAATTATAGCACTATATGCATCGGCTCCGAATCATGTCTTGGTTCAATAGTTGGGTTTGCCCGGCTCCCGTGTTTTAGTACCTTACGCTCATTATATCGGCTAAGGTAGCACCGGAGAACCATCGCGATTCCGCCTCAGCTTCGGCTGGGTTAACGCCTGGAGAAAGCTAAACTGACCGTCATGATGAGGCGAGAGACCGGTCGCTGTTCGAGAGGTTTTTGTGAGTCCTTAAAGACTTATGCCGCTTAGAGTGAGGAGCCGGATATCGTCCGCCAAGGCGTGATAGCGCCCAAATTCGCCTTCAAGGCTAGGGGCTTCACTAAATTTAAAATTATAGAATTCTATGGCTAAGTGAGAGTGTTCAAGCATTATAAGTCCGGTTGCCTTGTTCACTGTGTTGAGCGCCTCCTAGATGGACCCAAAATGGGAACAAGAGCGCCAAGTTTATCCCGAACACCCCAAAGACTCGTGGCATGGGGGCTGAAGCCGACGACTTGCCATCTCTCGATTTGATAAACAGCCGCACAAAAGGTAATATTTAAATTAACAAGCGTTGCTTAGCGCTTATGAACTAAGTTTTCAGCATGACAGATAACAAAATGCTAGTCTACTCAAATATTACATCTTTGGAGCACTCACCCGCAATAGTACGGGCGCCTTCAAGACACTCTTATAATACATCTCGGGCGTGCGATGCTCCTTGCCCACCGGGTGGCGGGTCCGTCACAAGCTTCAGGCATCCATCTTGCCCAAAGGCACCTTTGCGTGGGCAAGGGCCGACGGGCACCCTCAATACAAGAGGAATGCTTGATCACTTCAACCCACGGCACGCATCCATCACCGCCGCACCAGCGGACGTAGCTCCTGTGCATGGCCTCCTTAGGCCACAACCGAACTATGAGGCCCTTCATGGCCTGTTCGGCCGCCTTGTGGAGCTCAACCAGCTACTTCACTGGTCGCTAAGAGGCACTGGATGTCCGCCTCAAAGATACCGAGACCAAGACCTTCTCCGCCGAGCTCCCTCCTCGGCCCGGTAGAATGCGGCAGCATCGGACACGCCATGAGGAAGATCTGTGAACTCCCATGGAGAGCTCCGAATTCGGGTAAGCAATGTAATTAACACTCACATGCTTACTCGCATGAAAAATGCCTTACCCGCTGCTATTTTCTTCACCGCCTCAATCTCCGGAGGGCCTTATAGGCTTCGGCCTTAGCGGCTTTGGCACTCTCAAGAGCCGCTGCAAGCTCGGACTCTCGAGTCTTGAGTCACGCCCAAGCTCTCATGTTTTTTCACGAGATCCTGGAGCTCTTGTTGTACCTCCGCCACCCGCACCTCCTGCTTCTCTCGCTCGGTGCGCCCATGATCAAGATTATGCTCGGCCATGCCACCGCCTCCTTCGTGGTTGCCACCTCGTTAGTGGCCCCAAAACACCCACTTATCCTTGTCATTTTTCTTGCAACCAAATCCTTTTCTCAGAAGGTACGATTTTTATAAGGTATTACTCAGCTTCTTTTCCTCGAGCTGCTTCTTGGCATGGCCGAGCTCGTTCTCGGACCGCCGAGGTTTCCCTTCAAAGTATTGACCTCACGCAGCTGCCATGGGCGGAGGTCAAGAAGACACACTGCAATCCCATATTGACATATCCTTTATATGACTCCTGCGTTTATCTTTCTAAAGATCCTCATCCGCTTTTCTTTCCAACACCGAACCGAGCATCGGGGCTACCGCCTATGCGGTACCATTTTACATATATTGAAATTTCTTACCTCAAAGCCTATTAGAAGGCTATCAGCGAGCCGGTCAGCCCGCTCTTGGCGAGCTGAACCTTTCAATCACCGCACTCATAACAGCGCGGTGTTCTTCTTCGATGGAGGCGCTGTTGAGCGCCCAAGAATTATCCGCACCTCCGGTTGGACGGAGGCAGCCGGCGTCTCGGTCTTGCCCTTCTTAAGAAGGGGTCGCCACGGACTCGGAGCCACTGTGGGCCTCCGGGCCGAGTCCGTGCACAGTCCGGAGGGTGTCCTGTGACACCTCCGGCCTCCTCCTCCCGGTAGGTCCTTTTCTGGGATCCCACCTCGGCGTCGTGCTGCACGGGGTGGAGGCAGTCGGAAGGAATCCATATCCGACGACTCCAAGGACCCGCCGATTTAAACGGGAAGATCATCCTTGGGGACTGGAGGGTTGTATGCGGCATTAGAAAGACATTATGTGGCTAAAATAAAACCTTGAAGTTATTCGAGTCCGGATACTTACGATCTCGCCAAGGGCTTGGCCCTTGGATTCCATCTTCGCTGCCATCATCGGGCGTTGGCGGAGCAGTCCGGAGAAGGAGCTTTTCCTTCTTGACCCTTCGCCTCCCTTGTTGGGGAGGCCTTCCTTTCTTCCTCCTCACCGGGTAGAGGCTTTCTTGTTCTCCTCCTCACCTTGGTGGGAGGAGTCGGCCTCGATTCATCATTCGATAGCACTTGAAAACGGAACTCTTCCGAGTCCCCGTGGCCATCTTCTTGGCCTTCTTCTCCCAACCACGTGGGCTGCGAGCCAGCAGCCCGTTAAGCGGGCGCCTGCTGGGTCCTCTCACAATGGGGCTGGACAGGTCATCTGCTCGCCTTCGCCACCAATCCTGTCAAAGGTAAAGGGAGTTTAGATCCTGCATAGAGCCAAACGGTGGAAAACAAGTGGTGAAATCACTTACCTCGTCAGCTGGACGCTGCGAGCAGAATCCGCGATCTTCGTGGCGGATGCGGAGCTTCGGCGCCCTTGAACAGCACCTTCCGCACATCTTCGCACGTAGTATCAAGAGCCCGCCAGGTCCGTGCTGCGCCGATCAAACTCCCACATATTAAAGCCCCGTCATTGGCACGGAGAATCCGCGGATGAGCATGACCTGGATTACGCTCAAAAGCTTGAGCTTCTTGTCCACCAGCTTCGGATACAGGCTTGAGTCCGGTCAGCTCCTCCGAATCTCCCAAATACGGCCACTCTCTTCCGGAGGTGAGCCGTGGGGATGCCAGATCTGAATTGGGGTCGCTGCCCAATCAGGGTCACGCGACTCGGTGATGTAGAACCACCCCGATTGCCACCCCTTGATGGTTTCCACGAAAGTGCCCTCCACCACGTAACGTGGGACATCCTGCCCACCATGGCGCCTCAAGACTCCGCTTGGCTGCCCTTCACAACCTTCGCTTGAAACTAAAGGTTTTGAGCCACAAGCAAGTGGGGCTGGATGCGAGAGGAATGCCTCGCACACCCACGATAAACGCCGAGATGTTGAGGATGAAATTGGGGCCGATCATGGAAATCTAGGCCGAGTAGAACATGAGCCCCTGGACAAAGGGATGGAGCGGAAGCCCAGTCCGCAGAGGAAATGGGGAAGAAATACTACCTCTCATGGGGCCTGGGTTGGGAATGAGCTCTCCTCGCCGGGGAGCCGATGCCCGATGTTGCTGGACAATATCCGCGTCGCGCAGCTTCGATATGCCCTCCGTGACGGAGGAGGCCATCCACTTGCCTCCCGCCCCGCATATAGTTGGAGAAGGTTGAGGTGAGAAGTGCGGACTTGGGCGCCGGAGCTCGAGTTCGTGGAGATGGATAAGCCAAGGAGGAAGAAGGCACAGTAAAAGGGTTGGATCCTTATCCCTTATATGGGCGGACAAAACATGTGTCCCCACCGCCCGGTAAAACTCGCTTATCTCCCAAGCGCCACAATCAATGGCGCGTTGGGTTACCCACGTCCGTATTGATGGGGATCCCGAATAAGGGGAACACGATCTCGCTCGACAAGACGTGCCAAGGAAACCGCCGCTAAACGCTACCGAGGTGGAACAATAAAACGATTTTAATAAAGGCTTGGTAGTGGTGCGACGTCACGCCACAAAATACGCCAGCAGATTGATCTTGTGTAATATTATTCTCTCTACGGTGGTATGTGGAATTTATTTTGCAGAGCCGGACACTATCCTGGTGTTCACAATCTTCTATGAATTATTCGAGGAAGAACCCGCTTTGCAATGCCAAGACAACATGCGCGTCGGACTCGTCGTCATTGAAGCCTGGTTCGAGGGCTACAGAGGGAGTTCCTGACTAGGGGTGTCCAGATAGCGAACTATCATCATCGGCCGGACTCCAAGACTATGAAGATACAAGATTGAAGACTTCGTCCCGTGTCCGGATGGGACTTTCCTTGGCGTGGAAGGCAAGCTTGGCGATACGGATATGGAGATCTCCTACCATTGTAACCGACTGTGTAACCCTAACCATATCCGGTGTCTATATAAACCGGAGGGTTTTAGTCCGAGGACTAACAACAATCATACCATAGGCTAGCTTCTAGGGTTTAGCCTCTTTGATCTCATGGTAGATCCACTCTTGTAACACACATCATCAATATTAATCTAGCAGGACGTAGGGTTTTACCTCTATCAAGAGGGCCCGGACCTGGGTAAAACATCGTGTCCCTTGTTTCCTGTTACCATCCGCCTAGACGCACAGTTCGGGACCCCCTACCCGAGATCCGCCGGTTTTGACACCGACAATAGTGGATACTAGGGATCAAACCCTAACAAAACTAACTCGATTACATGGTAGATCTCATCCAACCCATCACCGTCCAGCAAGCCTACGATGGAATTACTCACGCACGGCGGTGAGCATCATGAAATTGGTGATGGAGGATGGTTGATGATGATGGCGGCGACGAATCCCCCTCTCCGGAGCCCCGAACGGACTCCAGATCAGCCCTCCCGAGAGGTTTTAGGGCTTGGCGACGGCTCCGTATCGTAAAACGCGATGATTTCTTCTCCTTGATTTTTTCTCCCAAAGCAAATATATAGAGTTGGAGTTGGCGCCGAGGAGCTCCAGGGGCCCACGAGGTAGGGGTGCGCCTAGGGGGGCGCCCCACCTCGTGGACAGGGTGTGGGCCCCCTGGTCTTCATCTTTGGGAAGGATTTTTTTTATTTTTAACTAGAAGTTCCGTGGAGTTTCAGGTCATTCCAAGAACTTTTGTTTCTTCACATAAATAACACCATGGCAATTCTCAATGAAAACAGCGCCGATCAGGTTAGTTCCATTCAAATCATGCAAGTTAGAGTCCAAAACAAGGGCAAAAGTGTTTGGAAAAGTAGATACGACGGAGACGTATCAACTCCCCCAAGCTTAAACCTTCGCTTGTCCTCAAGCAATTCAGTTGACAAACTGAAAATGATAAAGAAAAACTTTTACAAACTCTGTTTGCTCTTGTTGAGTAAATATGTAAAGCCAACATTCAAGTTTTCAGCAAAGATTATAACTAACCACATTTGCAATAATTCCCAGGTCTCATGTTTACTCATATCAATAGCATAATCAACTAGCGATGATAATATGATATAACAAGATGGTATCTCTTAGATGACAACACTTTCTCAAAACAATCATAATATGATATAACAAGATGGTATCTCGCTAGCCCTTTCTGAGACCGCAAAACATAAATGCAGAGCACCTTTAAAGATCAAGGACTAACTAGACATTGTAATTCATGGTAAAAGAGATCCAGTCATAGTCATACCCAATATAAATTAATAGTGATGGATGCAAATGACAGATGTGCTCTCCAGCCAGTGCTTTTTAATAAGAGGGTGATGACTCAACATGAAAGTAAATAGATAGGCCCTTCGCAGAGGGAAGCAGGGATTTGTAGAGGTGCCAGAGCTCGGTTTTGAAATATGGAAATAGTATTTTGACCGGTATACTTTCATTGTCAACATAACAACTAAGAGATGTCGATATCTTCCATGCTACACACATTATAGGCGGTTCCCAAATAGAATGGTAAAGTTTATATTCCCCCTCCACCAACAAGCATCAATCCATGACTTGCTCGAAACAACGAGTGTCTCCAACTAGCAACAGTCCCAGGGGGAGTTTTGTTTGCAATTATTTTGATTTAGTTTGCATAAAGCATGGGACTGGGCATCCCGGTGACCAGCCATTTTCTCGTGAGTGAGGAGCGGAGTCCACTCCTCTTGAGAATAACCCGCCTAACATGGAAGATAAAGGCAGCCCTAGTTGATACATGAGCTATTCGAGCATACAAAACAGAATATTTATTTGAAGGTTTAGAGTTTGGCACATACAAATTTACTTGGAACGGCAGGTAGATACCGCATATTTGAAGGTATAGTGAACTCATATGGAATAACTTTGGGGGTTTAAGGGATTGGATGCACAAGCAGTATTCCCTCTTAGTACAAGTGAAGGCTAGCAAAAGACTGGGAAGCAACCAACTAGAGAGCGACAACAGTCATGCACATGCATTAAAATTAATAAACATTGGATGTAAGCATGAGTAGGGTATAATCCACCATGAACATAAATATCGTGAAGGCTATGTTGATTTGTTTAAACTACATGTGTGAACATGTGCCAAGTCAAGTCACTTAAATCATTCAAAGGAGGATACCACCCCATTATACCACATCACAACCATTTTAATAGCATGTTGGCACACAAGGTAAATCATTATATCTCATAGCTAATCAAGCATGGCATAAGCAACTATGATCTCTAATTGTCATTGCAAACATGTTGATTCATAATAAGCTGAATCAGGAACGAAGAACTCATCATATTTACCAAAACAAGAGAGGTCGAGTTCATTCCAGCTTTTCTCAACTCAGTCAGTCCATCATATATCATCACAATTGCCTTTCACTTGCACGACCGAACGAAGTAAATAATAATAAGAGTGCATGTGCATTGGACTAAGATGGAATCTGCGAGCATTCAATAAACAGGAGAAGACAAAGCAATATGGGCTCTTGGTTAAATCAACAATAATGCATATAAGAACCACTTCAACAATTTAATCATGGTGTTCTCCTATCGACCCCCAAAGAAAAGAAAAGAAATAAAACTATTTACACGGGAAAGCTCCCAACAAGCAAAAGAAGAACAAGAAATATTTTTGGGTTTTCTTTTTAATTAATACTACTACAGCAAGAAAAGTAAACTACTACTATTTTTTTGGTTTTTCTTAAGGTTTAACAAACACACAAGAAGAAAGCAGGAAAAATAAAATAAACTAGCATGGATATTACAGTGAAAGAGTATGAGCACTGACATCTAGCAATGAGTGTGTGTAAACATAAATGTAATGTCGGTGGGGAATACGTACTCCCCCAAGCTTAGGCTTTTGGCCTAAGTTGGTTCATTGCCAAGGATGGCCTAGCGGATACCCGTAGGTGTAGCTGGGGTCGTACTGCGATGCAGCGTTTATCGCCTCTTGAGCTGCAGCATGGCGGCGAGCTTCCTCTGCCCTCCTCTCGTACTCATCTGCCTCCTCTCTGGTAATAATATATCTTCCTTTTGCCTGATAATCAAAGAAGGTAGGAGCAGGGAGAGTAATACGGACAACACGCCGTTTATCAAAGATTAGTTGATACTGGAGAGGTGATTCATTCCTCTCGACAAACTGGTGATAGACCATAGAATTAAAATCTAAATAAGTAGGAGGCAACTCCATATCATCCTCACGAACATCAACATCAAGAAAATCAGCTAAGCGGGTTGCATAAATTCCTCCAAAGAAATCTCCATTAAATCTATTATGATGCAACCTACGTGCAACAATGCTCCCATATTATAAGATTGGTCTCCTAACACAACACTCCTAAGAATACTGAGATCAGGGACGCACATTTGACATGCTTCATCTTTACCATTTATGCATCTACCTATGAAGAGAGCAAAATAATGTATAGTAGGAAAGTGAATGCTCCCTATGGTGGCTTGTGCTATATCTCTAGATTCCCCTACGGTTATACCAGCAAGAAAATTTCTAAATTCAGATTTACGGGGATCACTAACACTACCCCGTTGTGGAAGTGTGCAAGCAGAAGTAAAATCCTCTAAGTCCATGGTATAAGATTTTTCATAAAGATCAAACATGACTGTTGGAGAATTACGCGAAGATGAAAATTCAAACCTCCTCACAAATGAGCTAGTGGGTTGATGGTACTGGGGGCATTTGTCTGCCTCAAAGCTCACAAGATCGGCGTTACGCAAATATGCGTTAAATTCTTATTTGATTCCCGCTTGATCCATAAAATTTTCCGAAGGCCATTCACAGGGCCGCACTAGAGCGTCCCTTGGTGGCTCCTCATCCGCATCACGTATTGCAAGCCTGGGTCCTTGCTTCCTTGAAGGACCACCTTGGAACATTTTCCTAAACATATTTCTTCCTCTGAAAAATTTCTGAAAATTTTTAGTAACTTCAAACAAAAGTGAACCAACTTCAATAAAATTGATAGCAACTACTCCTACAAGTGCCTAGAGCCTATATCAAGCATTAGAACTACTTGGAACCATATAAATTTTACATGCAAGCTCAAAAACATGGTCACCTAGGCAGCACAAAATTGCAATAAGTAAAGCACTAGAACAAAAACTAATTGGACCAATGGAGGAGTCACATACCAAGGATCAATCTCCCCAAGCAGTTTTGTGAGAGGTGCTTTGAGCAAGGAGATCGAAAATTGCAGCAAAGTGAGCTAGAACTCGTGCCTGAGCTGGATATTCGTGTTTGTGGGAGGAAGAAGAAGTGGATGGGTGCAGGAATAAGTGGAGGAGGGCCACCGTGGGCCCACGAGGCAGGGGGGGCGTGCCCTGGGGGGTAGGGCGCGCCTCCACCTCGTGGCAGTGTGGCAGCTCCCCCATGTGTTTTCAGTTCATAAATCCTCAAATATTCCAGAAAAAATCATATTAAATTGGCATGGCATTTGGAGGATTTTATTTTCGGGTATTTTATATTGCACGGATAAATCGAAAACCCATGTAAAAATACTATTTTTACATTATTTCAACTAAATAATGAAAGTATAAAGAGGGGATGTAAGGTTGTGCTTTCTAGTTTCATCCATCTCATGCTCATCAAAAGGAATCTACTAACAAGGTTGGTCAAGTCTTGTTAACAAACTCATTCTCAATAACATGAAACCGAGAAATTTCAATAACACTATAAATACCTCAACGGGATATGCATATCCCCAATAATAAGAATATCATATTTCTTCTTGACAGAGGGAAGAGGAAATTTAAAACCTCCAAATATAATCGATGGAATTTTTCCAATAGAGTTGATACTATAAACTTGAGGTTGTTTCCTCGGAAAGTGTACCGTATGCTCATTATCATTAACATGAAAAGTGACATTGCCTTTGTTGCAATCAATAACAGCCCCTGCAGTATTCAAAAAAGGTCTTCCAATAATAATAGACATACTATCGTCCTCGGGAATATCAAGAATAACAAAGTCCGTTAAAATAGTAATGTTTGCAACTACAACAGGCACATCCTCACAAATACCAATAGGTATAGCAGTTGATTTATCAGCCATTTGCAAAGATATTTCAGTAGGTGTCAACTTATTCAAGTCAAGTCTACGATATAAAGAGAGAGGCATAACACTAACACCAGCTCCAAGATCACATAAAGCAGTTTTAACATAGTTTCTTTTAATGGAGCATGGTATAGTGGGTACTCCTGGATCTCCAAGTTTCTTTGGTATTCCACCCTTAAATGTGTAATTAGCAAACATGGTGGAAATTTCAGCTTCCGGTATCTTTCTTTTATTAGTAATGATATCCTTCATATACTTAGCATAAGGATTTGTTTTGAGCATATCAGGTAATCGCATACGCAAAAAGATAGGTCTAATCATTTCAGCAAAGCGCTCAAAATCCTCATCATCCTTTTCTTGGATGGTTTGGGAGGAAAAGGCATGGGGTTCTGAACCCATGGTTCTCTTTCTTTACCATGTTTCCTAGCAACAAAGTCTCTCTTATCATAACGTTGATTCTTTGATTGTGGGTTATCAAGATCAACAGCAGGTTCAATTTCTACATCATTGTTATTACTAGGTTGAGCATCATCATGAACATCATCATTAACATTTTCATTAGGTTCATGTTCATTACCAGATTGTGTTTCAGCATCAGAAATAGATATGTCATTTGGATTCTCAGGTTTTTCAGTAATAGGTTCACTAGAAGTTTGCAAAGTCCTATCGTTTTTCTTTTTCTTCCTTTTAGAAGAACTAGGTGCATCAATATTATTTCTCTGAGAATCTTGCTCAATTCTCTTAGGGTGGCCTTCAGGATACAAAGGTTCCTGAGTCATTCTACCAGTTCTAGTAGCCACTCTAACAGCATAATCCTTTTTCTTACTATTCATTTCATTGAGCAAATCATTTTGAGCTTTAAGTACTTGTTCTACTTGAGTGGTAACCATAGAAGCATGTTTGCTAACAAGTTTAAGTTCACATCTAACATCAGCCATATAATCACCCAAGTGTTTAATCATATAAGCATTTTGTTTTAATTGTCTACCAAAATAAGCATTGAAGTCTTCTTGCTTAAACATAAAATTATCAAACTCATCCAAGCATTGGCTAGCAATTTTAGTAGAAGGGACTTCAGCTTTATCATATCTATAGAGAGAATTTACCTTTACTACCTGTATAGGGTTATCAAGATCAGGAGGTTCTTCAATAGGTAATGGATCAAGATCATATGTTTCTTCAACAGGCAGCAAATTAAGACCATGTATTTCTTCAATAGGAGGTAATTTGTTAACATCTTCAGCTTTAATACCTTTTTCTTTCATAGATTTCTTTGCCTCTTGCATATCTTCAGGATCGAGAAATAGAACACCTCTTCTTCGGAGTTGGTTTAGGAATAGGCTCAAGAATTGGCTCAGAGCTGGCTCAGAGGTGCCCAATTATTTTCATTTGTCAACATATTATTCAATAGAATTTCAGCTTCATCCGTGTTCTTTCCTCGAAAAGAACCAACACAACTATCCGTAATCTCTGAAGCATCGGTTAGTCCATTATAAAAGATATCAAGTATTTCATTTTTCTTAAGAGGATGATCAGCAAAGCATTATAACTTGAGAAGCCTCCCCAAGCTTGTGGGAGACTCTCTTCTTCAATTTGCACAAAGTTGTATATTTCCTTAAAGCAGCTTGTTTCTTATGAGCAGGGAAATATTTAGCAGAGAAGTAGTAAATCATATCCTGGGGACTACGCACACAACTAGGATCAAGAGAATTAAACCATATCTTAGCATCACCCTTTAATGAGAACGGAAATATTTTAATGATATAAAAGTAGAGAGATCTCTCATCATTAGTGAACAGGGTGGATATATCATTTAATTTAGTAAGATGTGCCACAACAGTTTCAGATTCATAGCCATGAAAAGGATCAGATTCAACCAAAGTAATTATATCAGGATCAACAGAGAATTCATAATCCTTATCGGCAACACAAATAGGTGAAGTAGCAAAAGCAGGGTCAGGCCTCATTCTATCTCTAAGAGTTTCCTTATTCCATTTAGCTAATAACCTCCTGAGTTCATAATTATCTTTGCAAGTTAAAATAGCTGCAGAAGTTTTAATATAACCCTCAGGAATAACAGGCCTATCTTGATCATCACTTTCATCAACAGTATCAGTTTCAATAATTTCTTTCTCTCTAGCCTAGCAATTTGTTCATCAAAAAATTCACTAAGGGACACAGTAGTATCAAGCATGGAACTAGTTTCATCATAAGCATCATGCATAGCAGAAGTGGCATCATCAATAACATGCGACATATCGTAATCTAATAGCGTAAGCAGGTTTAGGTGTCGCAAGCTTACTCAAAATGTAAGGTGAATCGAGTGCGAGCTAGATGGCGTTCCTTACCTCCCTCGTAGTTGAGGGATAAATTGTTGTCTTAGCGCCTTTCATGTTCTTCATAGTGACCAGCAGATATAAATCCCAAGTGACTCAAAGAATGAGAGCTATGCTCCCAAGAACGGCGCCAGTAATTAGTCTTGATAACCCACAAGTGTAGGGGATCGCAACAGCTTTCGAGGGTAGAGTATACAACCCAAATTTATTGATTCGACACGAGGGGAGCCAAAGAATATTCTCAAGTATTAGCAGCTGAGTTGTCAATTCAACCACACCTGGATAACTTAGTATCTGCAGCAAAGTATTTAATAGCAAAGTAATATGATAGTACTGGTAACCGTAACAAAAGAGTAATAAAAGCAAAAGTAATATTTTTGGTATTTTGTAGTGATTGTAAAAATAGCAACAGGAAAGTAAATAAGCGTAAACCAGTATATGGAAAGCTCGTAGGCATTGGATCGGTGATGGAAAATTATGCCGGATGCGGTTCATCATGTAACAGTCATAACATAGGGTGACACAGAACTAGCTCCAATTCGTCAATGTAATGTAGGCATGTATTCCGAATATAGTCATACGTGCTTATGGAAAAGAACTTGCATGATATCTTTTGTCCTACCCTCCCGTGGCAGCAGGGTCCTAATGGAAACTAAGGGATATTAAGGCCTCCTTTTAATAGAGTACCGGAACAAAGCATTAGCACATAGTGAATACATGAACTCCTCAAACTATGGTCATCACCGGGAGTGGTCCCGATTATTGTCACTTCGGGGCTGCCGGATCATAACATATAGTAGGTGTCTATAGACTTGCAAGATAGGATCAAGAACACACATATATTCATGAAAACATAATAGGTTCAGATCTGAAATCATGGCACTCGGGCCCTAGTGACAAGCATTAAGCATAGCAAAGTCATAGCAACATCAATCTCAGAACATAATGGATACTAGGGATCAAACCCTAACAAAACTAACTCGATTACATGATAGATCTCATCCAACCCATCACCGTTTAGCAAGCCTACGATGGAATTACTCACGCACGGTGGTGAGCATCATGAAAATGGTGATGGAGGATGGTTGATGATGACGACGGCCATGAACCCCCCTCTCCGGAGCCCCGAACGGACAGATCAGCCCTCCCGAGAGGTTTTAGGGCTTGGCGGCGGCTCTGTATCGTAAAACGTGATGATTTCTTCTCCTTGATTTTTTTTCTCCACGAAAGCAAATATATAGAGTTGGAGTTGGCGCCGGAGGAGCTCCAGGGGGCCCATGAGGTAGGGGGCGCGCCCTAGGGGGGGCGCCCCCCACCCTCGTGGACATGGTGTGGGCCCCCTGGTCTTCATCTTTGGCAAGGTTTTGTTATTATTTTTAACTAGACGTTCCGTGGAGTTTCAAGTCATTCCGAGAATTTTTGTTTCTGCACATAAATAACACCATGGCAATTCTGCTGAAAACAGCGTCAGTCCGGGTTAGTTCCATTCAAATCATGCAAGTTAGAGTCCAAAATAAGGGCAAAAGTGTTTGGAAAAGTAGATACGACGGAGACGTATCACAGACTAATACTTCCTTGATGGACACTTTGTGTGCGCTAACCATTGTATTTCCGATTGTCGTTTGTGTTTGCTTTTCTTGCATGTATACCACTCTGGCGACACCTTGGAGTACATGGATTGCACAACATCTTCCACTCCGTCCAACTACAAGTCCGTCCATGACAACTATTTCATGGTGATGAGGATCACGATCCGAGGTCGGATCTTTTCCAAGGGGGGGGGGAGATGATGCGGAGCATCCCACGTTCATCCCCATGTACACTCCGACTACTCTCCAAGCCCCAAGAGGACATATGACGAGACCTCGAATATACGCCATTATACACAAGGTGAACTCGCTCCTCTCTGAACCATCACTTTCCACATGTGAGATATGGCTACTACGTCCAACGTGTGTGCTATGCATGACCAGGAACCAAGAGGAAGGCCATGGAACAGCTAGGAGCATTGGACAAGACGATGAGGACACCAAGCGCAAGGAACAAGAAAAAGAGCTGCCAGGAAGCTACAGCTCTCGGACGCTCGGCGACCTCCAGACGACTGACGATCTCCGGACGTCCGACGCCTAGAGACTCCACCAGCCAGATCGACTCTAGCCGAGGCATTCTACAGCGCCCGGACGACCGCCAGACACCGGACGTCTGACACTCATCAGCGCCCGGACGACCGACGCCGACCGGACATCCGACACTTCCGGACCAGAGCCAAAACATCGGAAGTCCAAAGACTTCCGGACGACCGGACTGAAGGAAATATGCCCTAGAGGCAATAATAAAGTTATTATTTATTTCCTTATTTCATGATAAATGTTTATTATTCATGCTAGAATTGTATTAACCGGAAACATAATACATGTGTGAATACATAGACAAACATATAGTCACTAGTATGCCTCTACTTGACTAGCTCATTAATCAAAGATGGTTATGTTTCCTAACCATAGACATGTGTTGTTATTTGATTAATGGGATCACATCATTAGGAGAATGATGTGATTGACATGACCCATTCCGTTAGCCTAGCACTTGATCGCTTAGTATATTGCTATTGCTTTCTTCATGACTTATACATGTTCCGTAACTATGAGATTATGCAACTCCTGCTTACCGGAGGAACACTTTGGTACTACCAAACGTCACAACGAATCGGGTGATTATAAAGGAGTACTACAGGTGTCTCCAAAGGTACATGTTGGGTTGGCGATTTCGAGATTAGGTTTTGTCACTCCGATTGTCGGAGAGGTATCTCTGGCCTTCTCGGTAATACACATCATATAAGCCTTGTAAGCATTGCAACTAATAAGTTAGTTGCGAGATGATGTATTACGGAACGAGTAAAGAGACTTGCGGGTAACGAGATTGAACTAGGTATTGATACCGACGATCGAATCTCGGGCAAGTAACATACCGATGACAAAGGGAACAACGATGTTGTTATGCGGTTTGACCGATAAAGATCTTCGTAGAATATGTAGGAGCCAATATGGGCATCCAGGTTCCGCTATTGGTTATTGACCGAGAATGGTTCTAGGTCATGTCTACATAGTTCTCGAACCCGTAGGGTCCGCACGCTTAAGGTTTCGATGATGCTTATATTATGAGTTTATGAGTTTTGATGTACCAAGGAATTCGGAGTCCCGGATGAGATCGGGAACATGACGAGGAGTCTCAAATGGTCGAGACGTAAAGATCGATATATTGACGACTATATTCGGAGTTCGGAAAGGTTCCAATGATTCGGTATTTTTGGAGAAGCGAGAGTTACGGAATTCGCCGGGAGAAGTATTGGGCCTTATTGGGCCCTGGGAAAGAGAGAGGGCTGCCTAGGGCAGGCCGCGCCCCAAGGCCTAGTCCGAATTGACTAGGGAGGGCCGCCCCTTCCTCCCTTCCCTTCCTTCTCTCCTACTCCTACTAGGAAAGGAGGAGTCCTACTCCCTGGGAGTAGGACTCCCCCTTGCGCGCCTCCTCCCTTGGCCGCCACCTCCTCCTTGCTCCTTTATATACGGGGCAGGGGGGCACCCCATGACACAAAAGTTGATCTATGGATCGCTCTTAGCCGTGTGCGTGCCCCTCCACCATATTCCACTTCGTTATATCGTCATGAGCTTAGCGAAGCCCTGCGCCGGTGAAGTCATATCGTCATGAGCTTAGGCGAAGCCCCGCGCCGGTGGAGCATCATCATCGCCACCACGCCATCGCGGTCGACGGAACTCATCCCCGACGCTTTGCTGGATCGGAGCCCGGGATCGCCATCGAGCTGAACGTGTGCTGAACACGGAGGTGCCGACGCTCGGTACTTGGATCGGTCGGATCGTGAAGACGACGACTACATCATCCGCGTTGTTATAACGCTTCGCTTCGGTCTCACGAGGGTACGTGACGACACTCTCCCTCTCGTTGCTATGCCATCACCATGGTCTTGCGTGTGGGTAGGAAAATTTTGAAATTACTACGCTCCCCAACAAAGGCATCCGAGCCTGGTTTTATGCGCTTGATGTTATATGCACGAGTAGAACACAAGTGAGTTGTGGGCGATATAAGTCATACCGCTTACCAGCATGTCATACTTTGGTTCAGCGGTATTGTGAGATGAAGCGCCCGGACCGACATTACGCCAGACGCTTACGCGAGACTGGTTTCACCGCTGCGAGCACTCATTGCTTAAAGGTGACCGGCGGGTGTCTGCTCTCTCACTTTAGTTGAACCGAGTGTGGCTACGTCCGTCCTTGCGAAGGTTAAAACAACACCAACTTGACAAACTATCGCTGTGGTTTTGATGCGAGGTAAGAACGGTTCTTGCTCAGCCCGTAGTAGCCACGTAAAACTTGCAACAACAAAATAGAGGACGCCTAACTTGTTTTTGCAGGCATGTTGTGATGTGATGTGGTCAAGACGTGATGCTATATTTTATTGTATGAGATGATCATGTTTTGTAACCGAGTTATCGGCAATTGGCAAGGAGACATATGGTTGTCGCTTATTGTATGAAATGCAAACGCCATGTAATTGCTTTACTTTATCACTAAGCAGTAGCGATAGTCGTAGAAGCAATAGTTGGCGAGACGACAACGATGCTACGATGGAGATCAAGGTGTCGCGTCGGTGACGATGGTGATCACGATGGTGCTTCAGAGATGGAGATCACAAGCACAAGATGATGATGGCCATATCATATCACTTACATTGATTGCATGTGATGTTTATCCTTTATGCATCTTATCTTGCTTTGATTGACGGTAGAATTTTAAGATGATCTCTCACTAAAAATTATCAAGACGTGTTCTCCCGAGTATGCACCGCTGCCAAAGTTCGTCGTGCCTGCACACCACGTGATGATCGGTGTGATAAGCTCTCGTCCATCTACAACGGGTGCAAGCCAGTTTTGCACACGCAGAATACTCGAGTTAAACTTGACGAGCCTAGCATATGCAGATATGGCCTCGAACACGGAGACCGAAGGTCGAGCGTGAATCATATAGTAGATATGATCAACATATTGATGTTCACCGTTGAAACTACTCCATCTCACGTGACGATCGGACATGGTGTAGTTAATATGGATCACGTGATCACTTAGAAGATTAGAGGGATGTCTATCTAAGTGGGAGTTCTTAAGTAATATGATTAATTGAATTTAAATTTATCATGAACTTAATACCTGGTAGTATTTTGCAAATTATGTTGTAGATCAATAGCTTGCGTTGTTGCTTCCCTATATTTTGATATGTTCCTAGAGAAAATTGTGTTGAAAGATGTTAGTAGCAATGATGCGGATTGGATCCATGATCTGAGGTTTATCCTCATTGCTGCACGTAAGAATTATGTCCTTGATGCACCGCTAGGTGATGACCTATTGCAAGAGCAAGATGCGACGTTATGAACGCTTGGCTAGCTCAATATGATGACTACTTGGTAGTTTAGTGCACCATGCTTAAACGGCTTAGAATCGGGACTTCAAAGACGTTTTGAACGCCATGGACCATATGAGATGTTCCAGAGTTGAAGTTAATATTTCAGCAAAAACCCGAGTTGAGAGATATGAAGTCTCCAACAAGTTCTATAGCTAAAAGATGGAGGAGAATCGCTCAACTAGTGAGCATGTGCTCAGATTGTCTGGGTACTTCAAGCGCTTGAATCAAGTGGGAGTTAATCTTCCAGATAAGATAGTGATTGACAGAATTCTCTAGTCACCATCACTAAGTTACTAGAACTTCGTGATGAACTATAGTATGCAAGGGATGACGAAAACGATTCCCGAGCTCTTCATGATGTTGAAATCGACGAAGGTAGAAATCAAGAAAGAGCATCAAGTGTTGATGATTGACAAGACCACTAGTTTCAAGAAAAGGGCAAAGGAAAGAAAGGGAACTTCAAGTAGAATGACAAGCAAGTTGTCACTCCCACGAAGAAACCCAAAGTTGAACCAAAGCCTGAAACTGAGTGCTTACACCGCATAGGAAATGGTCATTTGAAACGGAAATACCCCAAATATTTGGTGGATAAGAAGGATGGCAAAGTGAACAAGGGTATATTTGATATACAGGTTATTGATGTGTGCTTTACTAGTGTTTATAGTAGCCCTGAGTATTTGATACTTGTTCGGTTGCTAAGATTAGTAACTCAAAGCAGAGTTACTGTAATAAACAGAGACTAGTTGAAGGGGAAGTGACGATGAGTGTTGGAAGTAGTTCCAAGATTGATATGATCATCATCGCACACTCCACATACTATCGGGATTAGTGTTTATAGTAGACCCTGAGTATTTGATACTTGTTCGGTTGCTAAGATTAGTAACTCGAAACAGGAGTTACAGAATAAACAGAGACTAGTTGAAGGGGAAGTGACGATGAGTGTTGAAAGTAGTTCCAAGATTGATATGATCATCATCGCACACTCCCTATACTTTCGGATTAGTATTAAACCTAAATAAATGTTATTTGGTGTTTATGCTGAGCATGAATATGATTTGATCATGTTTATTGCAAAACGGTTATTCATTTAAAGTCAAAGAATAATTGTTGTTCTGTTTAAATGAATAAAACCTTCGATGGTCATACACCCAATGAAAATAGTTTTCAAAACGGTTATTCATTTAAAGTCAAAGAATAATTGTTGTTCGCTTAAATGAATAAAACCTTCAATGGTCATACACCCAATAAAAATAGTTTGTTGGATCTCGATCGTAGTGATACACATATTCATAATATTGAAGCCAAAAGATGCAAAGTTAATAATGATAGTGCAACATATTTGTGGCACTGCCGTTTAGGTCATATTGTTGTAAAGCGCATGAAGAAACTCCATGCTGATGGGATTTTGGAATCACTTGATTATGAATCACTTGATGCTTATAACCATGCCTCATGGGCAAGATGACTAAGACTCCGCTTCTCCGAACAATGGAGCGAGCAACAGATTTGTTGGAAATCATACATACCGATGTATGTGGTCCGATGAATATTAAGGCTCGCAACAAGTATCATTATTTTCGACCTTCACAGATGATTTGAGCAGATATGGGTATATCTACTTGATGAAACATAAGTCCTGAAACGCTTGAAAAGTTCAAAGAATTTCAGAGTGAAGTGAAGAATCATCGTAATAAGAAAATAAAAGTTTCTACGATATGATCGCAGAGGTAAAATATTTGAGTTACGAGTTTGGCCTTCGCTAAAACAATGTGAAATAGTTTCACTACTCACGCCACCGGAACACCATAGTGTAATGGTGTGTACGAACATCGTAACTGCATTTTATTAGATATGGTGCGATCTATGATGTCTCTTATCGGTTTACCACTATCGCTTTGGGGTTATGCATTAGAGACAGCTGCATTCACGTTTAATAGGGCACCATCTAAATCCGTTGAGACGACACCATATGAACTATGGTTTAACGGTAAACCTAAGTTGTCGTTTCTTAAAGTTTGGAGTTGTGATACTTATGTGAAAAGTTTTCACCTGATAAGCTCGAACCCAAACCGGAGAAGTGTGTCTTCATAGAATACCCAAAGGTAACTATTGGGTACACCTTCTATCACAGATCCGAAGGCAAGTTATTCGTTGCTAAGATGGATCCTTTCTAGAGAAGAAGTTTCTCTCGAAAGAAGTGAGTGGGAGGAAAGTAGAACTTGATGAGGTAATTGTACCTTCTCCCTTATTGGAAAGTAGTTCATCACAGAAATCAGTTCCAGTGATTCCTACACCAATTAGTAAGGAAGTTAATGATGATGATCATGAAACTTTAGATCAAGTTGCTACCAAACCTCGTAGGTCTTCCAGAGTAAGATCCGCACCAGAGTGGTACGATAATCATGTTCTGGAAGTCATGTTACTTGACCATGGCGAACCTACAAACTATGAAGAAACGATGGTGAGCCCAGGTTCCGCAAAATGGCTGGAAGCCATGAAATCTGAGATAGGATCCATGTATGAGAACAAAGTATGGACTTTGATTGACTTGCTCAATGATCAGCAAGCCATGTTAAATAAATGGATCTTCAAGAGGAAGACGGACACTGATAGTAGTGTTACTATATACAAAGCTCGACTTGTCACAAAAAGGTTTTCGACAAGTTCAAGGGGTTGACTACGATGAGACTTTCTCACCCGTAGCGATGCTTAAGTCTGTCCGAATCATGTTAGCAATTGCCACATTTTATGAAATCTGGCAAATGGATGTCAAAACTACATTCTTTAATGGATTTATTAAAGAAGAGTTGTATATTATGCAACCAGAAGGTTTTGTCAATCCTAAAGGAGCTAACAAAATGTGCAAGCACCAGCGATCCATCTATGGACTGGTGCAAGCATCTCAGAGTTGGAATATATGCTTGATGATTTGATCAAAGATATGGTTTTATATGCACTTTTGGAGAAGCCTCTGTATTTACAAGAAAGTGAGTGGGAGCACTACAACATTTCGATAAGTATATGTGAATGACATATTCTTGATCGGAAATAATGTAGAATTATTCTGCAAAGCATAAAGGAGTATTTGAAAGGAGTTTTTCAAAGAAGGACCTCGGTAAAGCTGCTTACATATTGAGCATCAACATCTATTGAGATAGATCAATACGCTTGATAAGTTTTTCAATGAGTACATACCTTGACAAGATTTTAAAGTAGTTCAAAATGGAACAGTCAAAGAAAGAGTTTCTTGCCTGTGTTACAAGGTGTGAAATTGAGAAAGACTCAAATCCCGACCACGGCAGAAAATAGAAAAGAGAATGAAAGTCATTCCCTATGCTTCACCATAGGTTCTATAAAGTATGCTATGCTATGTACCGCACCTATTGTATACCTTGCTCTGAATTTGGGAAGGAAGTACAATAGTGATCTAGGACTAGATCATCGGACATTGGTCAAGAACATCCTTAGTGAGGACTAAGGAAATATTTCTCGATTATGGAGGTGATAAAAGAGCCGGTCGAAAGAGTTATATCGATGCAAGCTTTTTACACCGATCCGATGACTCTAAGTCTCAATCTAGATACATATTGAAAGTGGGAGCAATTAGCTAGAGTAGCTCCGTGTAGAGCATTGTAGACATAGAATATTTGCAAAATACATACGGCTCAATGTGACAGAATCTGCTAACCAAGCTTCTCTCACGAGCAAAACATGATCATACCTTAGTACTCTTTGGGTGTTAATCACATAGCGATGTGAACTAGATTAATGACTCTAGTAAACCCTTTGGGTGTTGGTCACATGACGATGTGAACTATGGGTGTTAATCACATACAGATCTGAATATTGGTGTTAAATCACATGATGATGTGAATTAGATTATTGACTCTAGTGCAAGTGGGAGACTGAAGGAAATATGCCCTAGAGGCAATAATAAAGTTATTATTTATTTCCTTATTTCATGATAAATGTTTATTATTCATGCTAGAATTGTATTAACCGGAAACATAATACATGTGTGAATACATAGACAAACATATAGTCACTAGTATGCCTCTACTTGACTAGCTCATTAATCAAAGATGGTTATGTTTCCTAACCATAGAAATGTGTTGTTATTTGATTAATGGGATCACATCATTAGGAGAATGATGTGATTGACATGACCCATTCCGTTAGCCTAGCACTTGATCGCTTAGTATATTGCTATTGCTTTCTTCATGACTTATACATGTTCCGTAACTATGAGATTATGCAACTCCGCTTACGGAGGAACACTTTGGTACTACCAAACGTCACAACGTGAATCGGGTGATTATAAAGGAGTACTATAGGTGTCTCCAAAGGTACATGTTGGGTTGGCGATTTCGAGATTAGGTTTTGTCACTCCGATTGTCGAGAGGTATCTCTCGGCCTTCTCGGTAATACACATCATATAAGCCTTTTGCAAGCATTGCAACTAATAAGTTAGTTGCGAGATGATGTATTACGGAACGAGTAAAGAGACTTGCGGGTAACGAGATTGAACTAGGTATTGGATACCGACGATCGAATCTCGGGCAAGTAACATACCGATGACAAAGGGAACAACGATGTTGTTATGCGGTTTGACCGATAAAGATCTTCGTAGAATATGTAGGAGCCAATATGGGCATCCAGGTTCCGCTATTGGTTATTGACCGAGAATGGTTCTAGGTCATGTCTACATAGTTCTCGAACCCGTAGGGTCCGCACGCTAAGGTTTCGATGATGCTTATATTATGAGTTTATGAGTTTTGATGTACCAAGGAGTTCGAGTCCCGGATGAGATCGGGACATGACGAGGAGTCTCGAAATGGTCGAGACGTAAAGATCGATATATTGGACGACTATATTCGAGTTCGGAAAGGTTCCAATGATTCGGTATTTTTCGAGTACCGGAGAGTTACGGGAATTCGCCGGGGAGAAGTATTGGGCCTTATTGGGCCCTCGGGAAAGAGAGAGGGCTGCCTAGGGCAGGCCGCGCGCTTCAAGGCCTAGTCCGAATTGGACTAGGGGAGAGGCCGCACCTTCCTCCCTTCCCTTCCTTCTCTCCTACTCCTACTAGGAAAGGAGGAGTCCTACTCCCGGTGGGAGTAGGACTCCCCCTGGTCGCCTCCTCCTTGGCCGCCACCTCCTCCTTGCTCCTTTATATACGGGGCAGGTGGCACCCCATGACACAAAAGTTGATCTATGGATCGCTCTTAGCCGCAGCGGTGCCCCCTCCACCATATTCCACTTCGGTCATATCGTCATGAGCTTAGGCGAAGCCTCGCGCCGTGAAGTCATATCGTCATGAGCTTAGGCGAAGCCCTGCGTCGGTGGAGCATCATCATCGCCACCACGCCGTCGTCTTGACGGAACTCATCCCCGACGCTTTGCTGGATCGGAGCCCGGGATCGCCATCGAGCTGAACGTGTGCTGAACACGGAGGTGCCGTGACGCTCGTACTTGGATCGGTCGGATCGTGAAGACGACGACTACATCAACCGCGTTGTTATAACGCTTCTGCTTACGGTCTACGAGGGTACGGGGACAGACACTCTCCCCTCTCGTTGCTATGCCATCACCATGGTCTTGCGTGTGGGTAGGAAAATTTTGAAATTACTACGTTCCCCAACACGGACGCCCTAACGGGAAGACCTCAAGACCTCCTCTTGGAGAAGAACCGGTTACCCTATGTATCGTCCCTTGTAGGATTTGGACCGTGTGATCTCTATGTGTACTCGAATCTAGCATATGTGTAATCAAATCTTGTTGGTTAAGTGATTTCTCTCGCGTTTTCCCTCGTGTTCTTCGTGTTCTTCGTAGGATCCCTCCTTTTCGTGAAAGATCAGGGCCCTAGGGTTCTACCCTACATCAGAAAAGGTGACCTACTGTGACAAACACGTGTCATCACAAAAGTGTTTTAAATAGTGACTGTGGGTAATGTTTTTTGGCCTGGTTTACCCCAGGTAGGCCCATCTGAGACACACATGCAAAACGGCAAAAAATGGTGCAGGTAACCAAGCACATCATTTCAACTTCTTGTTCCGGTTCGACCACTCATATGCTCATGTGCGACGGTCAGTTGGCGGCGTACAGTAATGCATTCCTTGTGCACTGTTTTGCATTGTTGTTGTTGTTGTTTGTCTATTTATATACTATTTTGTAAGAGGGTTTTCTCAATAACTGATATCACTCAACTATGTAAGTTTATCCATAAAGCAGGACGAAGCTTGTTATCTTAAGTATATTTTGACAAAGAAAAATGTGACAGTTTTGAAGACCCTGTGTATGACGATATCAAGTGCACTTCAGATCATCTATAGGAGCGGTCACCAAGTCCCGCCCATCAAACGCTCATGGACGCCGGCGCCTCCGCGGGCACTGACAGATCACTCTTCAATTTATGTCGTCCACATACGCGTGTCTCATATCCGGTATCCTATATCCATACTAATGCATGCAACTTAGAGCTAAACAATGTAGATTTCATACGGAGTTCGAATCGACCATACAATGCACATTCCAATCACCAACGGATCTCCAAAAGCTGCCCAAAGTTCACATATCCACAAAAACGGCAGACACCTTTTAACTAGATTACAAAACCTTGAAATTAGAGAAGGAGACGATGGAGCTGAAGGAAATATGCCCTAGAGGCAATAATAAAGTTGTTATTTATATTTCCTTATATCATAATAAATATTTATTATTCATGCTATAATTGTATTAACCGGAAACTTGGTACATGTGTGAATACATAGACAAACAGAGTGTCCCTAGTATGCCTCTACTTGACTAGCTCGTTAATCAAAGATGGTTAAGTTTCCTGACCATAGACATGTGTTGTCATTTTATGAACGGGATCACATCATTAGAGAATGTTGTGATGGACAAGACCCATCCGTTAGCTTAGCATTAATGATCATTTAGTTTTATTGCTATTGCTTTCATCATGACTTATACCAGAGGAACACCTTGTGTGCTATCAAACGTTACAACGTAACTGGGTGATTATAAAGATGCTCTACAGGTGTCTCAGATGGTGTTTATTGAGTTGGCATAGATCAAGATTAGGATTTGTCACTCCGTGTATCGGAGAGGTATCTCTGGGTCCACTCGGTAATGCACATCACTATAAGCCTTGCAAGCAATGTGACTAATGAGTTAGTTGCGGGATGATGCATTATAGAACGAGTAAAGAGACTTGCCGGTAACGAGATTGAACTAGGTATGATGATACCGACGATCGAATCTCGGGCAAGTAACATATCGATGACAGAGGGAACAACATATGTTGTTATGCGGTTTGACCAATAAAGATCTTCGTAGAATATGTAGGAACCAATATGAGCATCCAAGTTCCGCTATTAGTTATTGACTGGAGATGTGTCTCGGTCATGTCTACATAGTTCTCGAACCCGTAGGGTCCACACGCTTAACGTTCGATGACGATTTGTATTATGTGATTTGATTAGCGAAGTTTGTTCAGAGTCCCGGATGATATCATGAACATGACGAGGAGTCTCGAAATGGTCGAGAGGTAAAGATTCATATATTGGAAGGTTGCATTTGGACATCGAAATGGTTCCGAGTAGTTCGGGCATTTTTCCGGAGTACTGGGAGGTTACCGGAACCCCCCGGGAGAAGTATTGGGCCTATTGGGCCTTATTGGAGGAGAGGAGAAAGGACCACGTGAGCGGGGCGCACCCCTTGCCCAAACTTAATTGTACTAGGGGAGGGGGCGGGCCCCCTCTTTCCTTCCCCCTCTCTCTCCCTTCCCTTTCCCTCCGGTGGAAGAAAGGAAGGGGGCGAATCCTACTTGGACTAGGAGTCCAAGTAGGACTCCCCCCTTGGCGCGCCCAAGCTGGCTGGCCTCCTCTCTCCCTCCCTCCTTTATATACGTGGCCAGGGGTATTGGGGAACGTAGTAATTTCAAAAATTTCCTACGCACACGCAAGATCATGGTGATGCATAGCAACGAGAGGGAGAGTGTTGTCAACGTACCC
The DNA here is from genome assembly GCA_021605205.1 of Aegilops longissima. Taxonomy (NCBI): domain Eukaryota; kingdom Viridiplantae; phylum Streptophyta; class Magnoliopsida; order Poales; family Poaceae; genus Aegilops; species Aegilops longissima. The sequence continues at coordinate 541,498,033 of CM038682.1, forward strand.
TTGTAGACCGAAAGAGGAAGCGTTAGCACAACGCGGTTTATGTAGTCGTACGTCTTCACGATCCGACCGATCAAGTACCGAACGTACGACACCTCCGAGTTCAGCACACGTTCAGCCCGATGACGTCCCTCGAACTCCGATCCAGCCGAGTGTTGAGGGAGAGTTTCGTCAGCACGACGGCTTGGTGACGATGTTGATGTTCTACCGACGCAGGGCTTCGCCTAAGCACCACTACAGTATTATCGAGGTGGACTATGGTGGAGGGGGGCACCACACACGGCTAAAAGATCAAACAGATCAATTGTTGTGTCTTTGGGGTGCCCCCTGCCCCCGTATATAAAGGAGCAAGGGGGATGCGGCCGGACAAGGGGAGAGGTGCGCCGGAGGAGTCCTACTCCTACCGGGAGTAGGACTCCCCCCCCCCCTTTTCCACGTTGGACTAGGAGAGACGGGGGGGAAGAGGTGGAGGGGAGAAAGGAAAGGGGGGGGGGGGGCGCCGCCCCCCTCTCCTTGTCCTATTCGGACTAGGGGGAGGGGCGCGCGGACCTGCCCTGGCCTCCTCTCCTCTCTTCCACCAAAGCCCACTAAGGCCCATTAAGTTGCCGAGGGGTTCCGGTAACCTCCCGGTACTCCGGAAAAATCCCGATTTCACCCGGAACACTTCCGATGTCCAAACATAGGCTTACAATATATCAATCTTCATGTCTCGACCATTTCGAGACTCCTCGTCATGTCCGTGATCACATCCGGGATTCCGAACAACCTTCGGTACATCAAAACACATAAACTCATAATAAAACTGTCATTGTAACGTTAAGCGTGCGGACCCTACAGGTTCGAGAACTATGTAGACATGACTGAGACACGTCTCCGGTCAATAACCAATAGCGGAACATGGATGCTCATATTGGCTCCCACATATTCTACGGAGATCTTTATCGGTCAGACCGCATAACAACATACGTTGTTCCCTTTGTCATTGGTATGTTACTTGCCCGAGATTCGATCGCTTGGTATCTCAATACCTAGCTCAATCCTGCTACGCAAGTCTCTTTACTCGTTCCGTAATACATCATCCCGCAACTAACTCATTAGTTACAATGCTTGCAAGGCTTATCGTGATGTGCATTACCGAATGGGCCCAGAGATACCTCTCCGACAATCGGAGTGACAAATCCTAATCTCGAAATACGCCAACCCAACAAGTACCTTCAGAGACACCTGTAGAGCACCTTTATAATCACCCAATTATGTTGTGACGTTTGGTAGCACACAAAGTGTTCCTCCGGTAAATGGGAGTTGCATAATCTCATAGTCATAGGAACATGTATAAGTCATGAAGAAATCAATAGCAACATACTAAACGATCGGGTGCTAAGCTAACGGAATGGGTCATGTCAATCACATCATTCTCCTAATTATGTGATCCCGTTAATCAAATGACAACCCATGTCTATGGTTAGGAAACATAACCATCTTTGATTAACGAGCTAGTCAAGTAGAGGCATACTAGTGACACTCTGTTTGTCTATGTATTCACACATGTATTATGTTTCCGGTTAATACAATTCTAGCATGAATAATAAACATTTATCATGATATAAGGAAATAAATAATAACTTTATTATTGCCTCTAGGGCATATTTCCTTCAAGGGGCACCCCAATAGCACAACAAATATTCTCTTAGCCGTGTGCGGTGCCCCCCTCCACAGTTACACACCTTGATCATATCGCCGTAGTGCTTAGGCGAAGCCCTGGGCCGGTAACATCATCATCACCATCGCCACGCCGTAGTGCTGACGGAACTCTCCCTCGTCCTCAACTAGATCAAGAGCTCGAGGGACGTCATCGTGCTGAACGTGTGTTGAACACAGAGGTGTCGTAAGTTCGGTGCTAGGATTGGTTATATCGCGAAGACGTTCGACTACATCAACCGCGTTACTAAACGCTTCCGCTTTTGATCTATGAGGGTACGTGGACACACTCTCCCCTCTCATTGCTATGCTTGTCCTAGATAGATCTTGCGTGATCGTAGGAATTTTTTTGAAATACTACGTTCTCCAATAGTGGCATCCGAGCCAGGTCTATGCGTAGATGTTATATGCACGAGTAGAACACGAAGAGTTGTGGGCGACAATAGCCATACTGCTTACCACCAACGCCTTACTTTGATTCGGCGGTATTGTTGGATGAAGCGGCCTGGACCGACAGTACATGACCGCGTTCATGAGACTTGTTCTATCGACGTGCTTCACACACAGGTGGCTGGCGGGTGTTTGTTTCTCCAAATTTAGTAGAATCGAGTTTGACTACGGCCAGTCCTTGTTGAAGGTTAAAACAACACACTTGGCGAAAAATCGTTGTGGTTTTGATGCGTAGGTAAGAACGGTTCTTGCTAGAAGCCCGTAGCAGCCACGTAAAACTTGCAACAACAAAGTAGAGGACGTATAACTTGTTTTTGCAGGGCATGTTGTGATGTGATATGGTCAAGACGTGATGATATATAAATTGTTGTATGAGATGATCATGTTTTGTAAAAGTTATCGGCAACTGGCAGGAGCCTTATGGTTGTCGCTTTATTGTATGAAATGAAATCGCCATGTAATTGCTTTACTTTATCACTAAGCGGTAGCGGTAGTCGTAGAAGCAATAGTTGTCAAGACGACAACGATGCTACGATGGAGATCAAGGTGTCAAGCCGGGACGATGGTGATCATGACGGTGCTTTGGGGATGGAGATCAAAGGCACAAGATGATGATGGACATATCATATCACTTATTTTGATTGCATGTGATGTTTATCTTTTTATGCATCTTATTTTGCTTAGTACGGCGGTAGCATTATAAGATGATCTCTCAATAAATTTCAAGGTATAAGTGTTCTCCTTGAGTATGCACCGTTGCTACAGTTCATGGTGCCGAGGCACCACGTGATGATCGGGTGTGATAAGCTCTACGTTCACATACAATGGGTGCAAGCCAATTTTGCACACGCAGAATACTCGGGTTAAACTTGATGAGCCTTTCATATGAAGATATGGCCTCAGAACACTGAGACCGAAAGGTCAAGCGTGAATCATATAGTAGATATGATCAACATAGTGATGTTCACCATTGAAAACAACTCCATCTCACGTGATGATCGGACATGGTTCAGTTGATATGGATCACGTGATCATTTAGATGACTAGAGGGATGTCTATCTAAGTGGGAGTTCTTTAGTAATATGATTAATTGAACTTTAATTTATCATGAACTTAGTACCTGATAGTATTTTGCATTTCTATGTTGTTGTAGATCAATGGCCCGTGCTACCGTTCCTTTGAATTTTAATGCGTTCCTAGAGAAAGCTAGGTTGAAAGATGATGGTAGCAATTACACGGACTGGGTCCGTAACTTGAGGATTATCCTCATTGCTGCACAGAAGAATTACGTCCTGGAAGCACCGCTAGGTGCAAGACCTGCTGCAGGAGCAACTCCGGACGTTGTGAACATCTGGTAGAGCAAAGCTGATGACTACTCGATAGTTCAGTGTGCCATGCTTTATGACTTAGAACCGGGACTTCAACGGCGTTTTGAACGTCATGGAGCATATGAGATATTCCAGGAGTTGAAGTTAATATTTCAAGCAAATGCCTGGATTGAGAGATATGAAGTCTCCAATAAGTTCTACAACTGCAAAATGGAGGAGAATAGTTCTATCGGTGAGCATATACTCAGAATGTCTGGGTACCATAACCACTTGACTCAACTGGGAGTTAATATTCCTGTTGATAGTGTCATCGACAGAGTTCTTCAATTACTGCCACCAAGCTACAAAAGCTTTGTGATGAACTATAATATGCAAGTGATGGATAAGACATTTCCCGAGCTCTTCGCGATGCTAAAGTCAGCGGAGGTAGAAATCAAGAAGGAGCATCAAGTGTTGATGGTTAAGAAGACCACTAGTTTCAAGAAAAAGGGCAAAGGGAAGAAGGGGATCTTCAAGAAGAACGGCAAGCAAGTTGCTGCTCAAGTTAAGAAGCCCAAGTCTGGACCTAAGCCTGAGACTGAGTGCTTTTACTGCAAAGGGACTGGTCAGTAGAAGTGGAACTGCCCCAAGTATTTGGTGGATAAGAAGGATGGCAAAGTGAAAGGTATATTTGATATACATGTTATTGATGTGTACCTTACTAAAGCTCGTAGTAGCGCATGGGTATTTGATACTGGTTCTGTTGCTCATATTTGTAACTCAAAACAGGGGTACGGATTAAGCGAAGATTGGCTAAGGACGAGGTGACGATGCGCGTGGGAAATGGTTCCAAAGTCGATGTGATCACCGTCAGCACACTACCTCTACATCTACCATCGGGATTAGTTTTGACCTAAATAATTGTTATTTGGTGTCAGCTTAGAGCATGAAAATTATATCTGGATCATTCATTTAAATCAGAGAATAATGGTTGTTCTATTTATATGAGTAATATCTTTTATGGTCATGCACCCTTGATGAGTGGTCTATTTTTGTTGAATCTCGATTGTAGTGATACACATATTCATAATATTGAAGCCAAAAGATGCAAGGTTAATAATGAGAGTGCAACTTATTTGTGGCACTGGCGTTTAGGTCATATTGGTGTAAAGCGCATGAAGAAACTCCATGCCGATGGACTTTTGGAATCACTTGATTATGAATCACTTGATGCTTGCGAACCATGCCTCATGGGCAAGATGACTAAGACTCCGTTCTCCGGAACAATGGAGCGAGCAACAGACTTGTTGGAAATAATACATACTGATGTATGCGGTCTGATGAGTGTTGAGGCTCGCGGCGGGTATCGTTATTTTCTGACCTTCACAGATGATTTGAGCAGATATGGGTATATCAACTTGATGAAACATAAGTCTGAAACATTTGAAAAGTTCAAAGAATTTTAGAGTGAAGTAGAAAATCATCGTAACAAGAAAATAAAGTTTCTACGATCTGATCTTGGAGGTGAATATTTGAGTTACGAGTTTGGTCTTCATTTGAAACAACGCGGAATAGTTTCGCAACTCACGCCACCTGGAACACCACAGCGTAATGGTGTGTCCGAACGTCGTAATCGTAATTTATTAGATATGGTGCGATCTATGATGTCTCTCACTGATTTACCACTATCGTTTTGGGGTTATGCTTTAGAGACGGTTGCATTCACGTTAAATAGGGCACCATCTAAATCCGTTGAGACGACACCATATGAACTGTGGTTTGGCAAGAAACCCAAGTTGGCGTTTCTTAAAGTTTTGGGCTATGATGCTTATGTGAAAAAACTTCAACCCAATAAGCTCGAACCCAACTCGGAGAAATGTGTCTTCATAGGATACCCAAAGTTGACTGTTGGGTACACCTTCTATCATAGATATGAAGGAAAGATATTCGTTGCTAAGAATGGATCTTTTCTAAAGAAGGAGTTTCTCTCGAAAGAAGTGAGTGGGAGGATATGTAGAACTTGATGAGGTAATTGTACCTGACCCCTTATTGGAAAGTAGTTCATCACAGAAATCGGTTCCAGTGATTCCTACACCAATTATTGAGGAAGCTAATGATGATGATCATGAAACTTCAGATCAAGTTACTACTAAACCTCATAGGTCAACCAGAGTAAGATCCGCACCAGAGTGGTATGGTAACCCTGTTCTGGAAGTCATGTTACTTGACCATGACGAACCTACGAACTATGAGGAAGCAATGATGCCCAGATTCCGCAAAATGGCTAGAGGCCATGAAATCTGAGATGGGATCCATGTATGAGAACAAAGTGTGGACTTTGTTTGACTTGCCCGATGATCGGCAAGCCATAGAGAATAAATGGATCTTCAAGAAGAAGACTGACGCCACACCTTGACGGCCCGTCAAGGTGTGACGATTTATTCACACGTCAGCTCGATGACGTCCCTCGTACTCTTGATCCAGTTCAGGCCGAGGGAGAGTTCCGTCAGCACGACAGCGTGGCGATGGTGATGATGAAGTTACCTGCGCAGGGCTTCGCATAAGCACTACGACGATATGACCGAGGTGTGTTTCTGTGGAGGGGGCACCGCACACGGCTAAGAGAAACTTTGGTGTGCCTTTGGGGTGCCCCCCTCCCACGTATATGAAGGGGGAAGGGAGGAGGAGGCCGGCCAAGGTGTGATGTGCCCAAGGGGGGGAGTCCTACTCCAAGTAGGATTCGCCCCCCTTTCCTATTACCACAAGGAGAAGGGGGGAAGGAGGAGGAGAAGAGAAGGAAGGGGGGGGCAACCCTAGTACAATTCGGTTTGGGCTAGGGGGGCGGGCCACTCCCTGGCATGCCTCCTCTCTTCCACCACTAGGCCCATGAGGCCCAAAAACTTCCCGGGGGGGGGTTCCAGTAACCCCGGTATTGAAACTCATCCGAAACGACCCGAACCATTCCGGTGTTCGAATGTAACCTTACAATATATGAATCTTTGTGTCTCGACCATTTCGAGACTCCTCGTCATGTCCGTTATCTCATCCGAGACTCCGATCAAACTTCGTTACATCAAATCACATAACTTATAATACAAATCGTCATCGAACGTTAAGCGTGCAGACCCTACGAGTTTGAGAACTATGTAGACATGACCGAGACATATCTCCGGTCAATAACCAATAGCGGAACCTGGATGTTCATATTGGCTCCTACATATTCTACGAACATCTTTATCGGTCAAACCGCATAACAACATACGTTGTTCCCTTTGTCATCGGTATGTTACTTGCCCGAGATTTGATCGTCGGTATCACCATACCTAGTTCAATCTCATTACCGGCAAGTCTCTTTTCTCATTCCGTAATGCATCATCTCGCAACTAACTCATTAGTCACATTGCTTGCAAGGCTTATAGTGATGTGCATTACCAAGAGGGCCCAGAGATACCTCTCCGACAATCAGAGTGACAAATCCTAATCTTGATCCATGCCAACTCAACAAACACCATCGGAGACACCTGTAGAGCATCTTTATAATCACCCAGTTACGTTGTGATGTTTGATATCACACTAAATGTTCCTATGGTATTCGGGAGTTGCATAATCTCATAGTCATAGGACCATGTATAAGTCATGAAGAAAGCAATAACAATAAACTAAACGATCATAGTGCTAAGCTAACGGATGGGTCTTGTCCATCACATCATTCTCTAATGATGTGATCTCGTTCATCAAATGACAACACATGTCTATGGCTAGGAAACTTAACCATCTTTGATTAACGAGCTAGTCAAGTAGAGGCATACTAGGGACACTCTGTTTTTCTATGTATTCACACATGTACTAAGTTTCCGGTTAATACAATTCTAGCATGAATAATAAACATTTATCATGATATAAGGAAATATAAATAACAACTTTATTATTGCCTCTAGGGCATATTTCCTTCACCCCCTCCACAGTTACACACCTCGGTCATATTGTCATAGTGCTTAGGCGAAGCCCTGTGCCGGTAACATCATCATCACCGTCGCCACGCCGTCGTGCTGACGGAACTCTCCCTCGTCCTCAACTGGATCAAGAGCTCGAGGGACGTCATCATGCTGAACGTGTGTTGTACACGGAGGCGCCGTACGTTCGGTGCTAGGATCGGTTGGATCACGAAGACGTTCGACTACATCAACCGCGTTACTAAACGCTTCCGCTTTGGGTCTATGAGGATACGTGGACACACTCTCCCCGCTCGTTGCTATGATAGATCTTGCGTGATCGTAGGAATTTTTTTGAAATACTACGTTCCCCAACAGGAGCTTCACCACTTCCTCGCCTGCCCTTTGCGCTTCCAGTCGTTGGCGCTGCTGTAGGCGTCCGCGACAGGTGGTGGATCGTCAAAGTCATCAGAGTCGGAGCCGTGGTCGTCGTCATCGGAGATGAAGATCAAACCATTCATCCGTCGGACGGCCCGGTCCTACTACTGCTCGAGCTTGGCCACCATCGCTGCTGCATCCGCTGCCTTGCACTCAGACTGCTCAATGGCTACCCGGAGAGCCTTGGCATTCTTCCTCCGGAGCCGGCAAGCGCCCGTCTGCGCCGTCGTTCGTGACCGGCGATAGAACCAAGAAAGGTGCCGCTCCTCCTCGCCGGGCTCCGCCGACAACCCGCAGTGGTGGCGAAAGGATTGCTCCACTGCCTCCCTCTCCCTTGCCCGCTGCCTCGCGTAGTGGGCGGCGTGCGCCTCTGATTTTGGCGTGCGCATCTGCGGGGCCGGCGGAGCAGGCACTAGAACCCACCGCTGCCCTTGTGGAGCAGTGACTAGCAAGGGAGGTGGATAACGGAGGGGAGGCGCGGATTGAGCAGCCCTCGCGGAGCTACGCTCAGATCGGGAGGGGCTAGCTCTGGCGCGTTGCATCGGCAAAGCGGCGTGACGAGAGCAAATCCAAACTGTCCCTCCTCCCCCTATCCACAGCGGACCGCCCACCAATGCAGAGGGCTAGTTCCTTGTCGACATCGATGGCATCGTCATCGGAGCAGCTGCCGGAGCTTGACATGCTCCGTGGAGACTAGATTGGATCGGATTGGAGATGGGGAGGAGAAGAAACAGAGCTTGAGCGAGGCATAGTGAGCGTATGATTTTCGATTTGAGTATTTCGTGGGATGGACTGGGGTTGGCGGTGGGTCGGGCTGCCGCGGGGTGCGTCCGGCCCGCCCCATATTTGCCCTACGTTTGAGGCTGGTTTGATCAGTCCGGGTGGATTGTTTTTTTGTCCGGTCCGTCCGTCCAAACGTTTGAGGCGCCCCGTTGTAGATGCTCTCTGGGGAGCATGAATGTTGTCAATGTCTTTGCTTTGCATGTGTCTTGTGCTTTCAAGCTCTTATAGGAACATTTTGCTCTCAGAATACCCTTGCGACATCAGAAAAAAACATGAATTCCGAGTATATACCGTGTGATAAACAACCGCTCTTGGTCGTTGCAGAATGCAACTTGTGCAATGACCTACTACTCGTTACTAGGACAATCAGACTACTAGTGGTAGCTAATTAAGTCGGCACTTATGCCGAGTGAGTACGGCTAGCTCTTCTAGAACTCCGACCAGCATGCTCAAGCCTCAACGCGTACGTCCAAACGCAGCAGACAACGCCACTATGCCAGCACTTGCACACACAGGCACGCACTCACCTGCGTGGAAACCGGTAACTCAGCTTCCAGCCAAGGCAACCACGGTCCACGTAGGGCCCCTGGCCGAACCCGAGCGTCGCGAGATCGAAAGGGAACGTGAAAATCGGCCCCTGAAAGCGGTGATGCCCCAGCGGGACGAGCAGATGCAACAGCATGGGCGGAGCCCAAAACGAAGATCTACCATGTATCTCTCACTCTCCGGTCCGGTGGTTCTGTTGCTGGGGCCATCCGTGCACTAGCACTACCAGCGAGCGCGATAAAGCTCTTCAGGAAGCATCCATCCACCTGCATCTGGGCATCGAGCCAATCTCAATTAATCGATTGGGTCCGGGCGGGACGGTGGGAACGCGGAGCTGCACGGGACCATGGATGGAGCTCGCGCCGGGCCGGGCCATACTGGTTTTCCTGGCGCGCCCGTGAATATACTACTACTGCCCCACTGCTGTGCTGACCGCCTTGTGGTTGAATGTTATTTTGTGTCGACAGATGACTGAGGCTCACGTGACGCGCGCCGGCCCCTTTACACCTCCCGGGAAAGAAAGTCGCGGGTGAAATTCTGCTGCTGCACCAGTGCACAGGGCCGTACACGTGCATCTTTTCTCTTATCACGGGCAATATATTACTCTAGTGTTAGAAAAACGTCTTACATCGTGAAATTGAGGAAGTACTATATTACCTAAGTCTTTTTTTTATATTGTTGTTACCATTGTTAGAATATACGATGTTGTAATCTCAACCTCTTTCCTTCTCTTGTATTCTACTGAAACTCCTCTTATATATCCTTGTACGCCAAACCAAGGGCTGCGGCCATATCAATATAAACACCCATGCGGCTTCATTGACGGAGTAGGAACGCTTAATATTTTTCATGGTAATCAGAGCCATCTCTTCTCATACATCTAGCCACAAACCAAAACCCTAGAAACCATATACCATTGTCTCCATGGCTTCCTCCGCTGGCGTCTTCCTCAACCATTACTAGAAAAAGGCCTACTAGTGGCGCACCAGTTTTGCCTACTAATGGCGCGCTACTGATGTGCCACTAGTACCACGCCACTAGTATTATATACTAATGGCGCACCGCGCCGTGCGCCATTAGTATAGACCAACATGCGCCATTAGTATGCCTTTCAGGGGGGTATATTTACCCATGTGCTTTGGCATATTAGTGGCGCACTGCGGGGTGATGCACCATTAGTATCCTTTGGCATACTAATGACGCACTGTGTAGTGATGCGCCATTAGTGTCCTTTGGCATAATAATGGAGCACTTTGAGGTGATGCGCTATTAGTATGAATATTAGGTTTTATTTATTTTACTTTTCTGATTTTTGCACAGGTTATAAAATATATTATTGGACAGAATATAGACAGCACCACACAGCAACAGCAGATTCATCGAATACAATAGAAGATTAGTTTCCGAATACAATTCATCATATTAGTCTCCGAATTCAAAAGACCGAACAAAGATAGAACAATACAATTCTCGAGACCGCGAGTAGCGAGTTTGTCTTCACATTACAAGTCGATATCGATCATCTAAACTACCATCACATAGAAGAGAGCTGCGGTCATCACGATGAGCATCATCGCGATGAAACTAGTCTTCATCCGGTTCCTCCAACACTCACTCCTCTCTCCCGCTAGATAGCGGGCGTATCTAGATTCCGCATCCGCCCTAGTGGTGTACCTTTGTAATCATTATCACTGAAGCGGTGAACCTGTCTCCGACACTCCTCCCGATCGTCGAGACTCAGAACCTTACCCTTGTACACGACATACGATGACATCTCTATGCACAAGCCAAACAACAGACAATACATAAGCAATATATAAGTATGCAACAAAATGATCGGAAGAGAAAAGCAAGACATTAATAGCATGATTCATGGTCCTACTAATAAATAGCATCGATTACATCTAAGTTGAACGACTGTCCAAACCAAAGAGACATACAAGTTCATTAAAGTTTAATTACAACATGAGCCAATCAATGTTTCAGAATTACAATCAATGTTTCGACTCGACTCATGGGACCGGAGCGTGGATGAAGCCGCCGTCTGTCGTGATGGTCATGAAATCGCGGGCATTTTCAGCCTGCACTTGTAGCGTTGTGTCTATCTAACTGTTGGACGGTTGATCTCTGAGGTAGAACTGCCCCGAGGTACGAAGGACATCTTGATGGATGATTTCCGCAAACTCCGATTGGATGCGAAAGAATTCTTGTCTGATGTCCGCGTCCTGGATTGCCGACAAGCTCGCGGCCAAATTTTTGAGATTATCTGGTAGCAGAAGGTGATGATGGTCCCGTACGATCGCCCGCATGTGATGGAGGGCGTAGTAGGCATCCTTCTCACCGCCAAAGGCTGCTTGACGCAGGAGAACGTCGATTATGGGCGAACACGCGCTCGCCGTACCCTCTGAATCGGCCTGGTGAAGGTGCCTCCAGATTTGGCGTGGCAGGGAGAACATCATCAAGAACTTTCTTGATATTTGTGTAGTCTATCTTGGAGTCACGGTTCGGGTCGAAATACGTGGCCATGGAATATTTCGGGCTTAAGAGGATGAGTGTGCAATGTGTGTCACTGCACAGAACACGGAATGTTAGAAAAAAAAGAACGATCGAAATCTAAGAAATCATATGTTACGGAGCGGTTAAGGGATGACTTACTAGGGAAAGTAAGGCACGAGAAAGTTATCCTTATCTGGGTTTGCCAGAATGACGCCTGATACGTCTCCAACGTATCTATAATTTTTGATTGCTCCATGCTACTTTATCTATTGTTTTGGACTATAATGGGCTTTATTTTCCACTTTTATATTATTTTGGGACTAACCTATTAACCAAGGCCCAGCCTGAAATTGCTGTTTTTGCCTATTTCAATGTTTCAAGAAACGGAATATCAAACGGAGTCCAAACGGAATGAAACCTTGGGAACGTGATTTTCTCACGAACGTGATCCAGAGACTTGGACCCTACTCCAAGGAGTGCCGAGGCGGTCACGAGTGTGGAGGGTGCGCCCCCCCCAGGCGCGCCCCTGCCTCGTGGGCCCCCGACGCTCCACCGACGCATTCCTTCCTCCTATATATACCTCGTCGCCCAACAGATCGAAGGGGAGCCAAAACCTAATTCCACCGCCAGAACTTCCTCAGATCCACGAGATCCCATCTTGGGGCCTGTTCCGGAGCTCCGCCGGAGGGGGCATCCACCACGGAGGGCTTCTACATCAATACCATAGCCCCTCCGATGAAGTGTGAGTAGTTTACTTCAGACCTTCGGGTCCATACCTAGTAGCTAGATGGCTTCTTCTCTCTTTTTGGATCCCAATACAATGTTCTCCCCCTCTCTCGTGGAGATCTATTCGATGTAATCTTCTTTTTGCGGTGTGTTTGTTGAGACCGATGAATTGTGGGTTTATGATCCAGCTTATCTATGGAAAATATTTGATTCTTCTCTGAATTCTTTTATGTATGATTGAGTTATCTTTGCAAGTCTCTTGAATTATCCGTTTGGTTTGGCCAACTAGATTGGTAGTTCTTGCAATGGGAGAAGTGCTTAGCTTTGGGTTCAATCTTGCGTGTCCTTACCCAAGGGCGAGAAAGGGTTGCAAGGCACGTATTGTATTGTTGCCATCGAGGATAACAAGATGGGGTATTTATCATATTGCATGAATTTATTCCTCTACATCATGTCATCTTGCTTAAGGCGTTACTCTATTTTAACTTAATACTCTAGATGCATCTTTGGATAGCGGTCGATGAGTGGAGTAATAGTAGTAGATGCGAGAATCGTTTGGTCTACTTGTCACGGACGTGATGCCTATATACATGATCATTGCTGGATAACCTCATAACTATGCTCAATTCATCAATTGCTCAACAGTAATTTGTTCACCCACCGTAGAATACTATGCTCTTGAGAGAAGCCACTAGTGAAACCTATGGCCCCCGGGTCTATTCTCATCATATCAATCTCCATCACTTTATTTACTTGCTTTGCTTTTACTTTTTACTTTGCATCTTTATACCAAAAATATTATCTCTATCAGATCTCACTCTCGTAAGTGACCGTGAAGGGATTAACAACCCCTAATCGCGTTGGTTGCGAGTAGCTATCGTTTTGTGCAGGTACGAGGGACTTGCGCGTGGCCTCCTACTGGATTGATACCTTGGTTCTCAAAAACTGAGGGAAATACTTACGCTACTGTGCTGCATCATCCTCTCCTCTTCGGGGAAAACCAACGCAAGCTCGAGACGTAGCAAGAAGGATTTCTGGCGCCGTTGCCGGGGAGGCTTACGCAAAAGTCAACATACCAAGTACCCATCACAATCTCTATCTCTCGCATTACATTATTTGCCATTTGCCTCTCGTTTTCCTCTCCCCCACTTCACCCTTGCCGTTTTATTCGCCGTCTCTTTCCCAATCTCCTCCTCTTTTTCCCTTTGACTTTTTCCTTTGCCTTTTGTTTGCTCGTGTGTTAGTTTGCTTGCTTGTCGCTATGTCTGAAATTGGGGAAATTATCGCCGATATGGGTGATAATAATATGGAAAATTCTGAAGCTCCTCCGAAGAATCCCCTACCTATCACACAAAAAGATTTTGAATCGGTAGTGGTAATATTATTGGAAAAGGAGTTATTCAAGATTTCCTTACTTGTGCTGGTGCTTTACCCTCTATGAGTGGTTCTATTCTCCATAGAACTAGTAGTCTTGCGGACGCTATTGCCATGCTTATCGTTGAACTTGAAAGGCAATTTATGCATATGCACCCTTCTATACAAAGAATTTTTCTAGAATTTTCTAATATTGAACACTCCTCTGTTAAGCGTGCCGCTACTATCTTTTTGGCTCATGAATTCAGATTTATAATTAAAGAAGCCAAAGAAATCTTTGCACATTATAGGGTGGACGCCGTCCGTCCTCCCATAGAATCTATCCTTTTTGATCAAGAAGAAATAAGGCGTTTTCAATCTATCGACTATGTTGCTTTCAATGAAAATCTTAGAAAAAAAGTGCCTACCAATATTTTAATTGATAGAATCTCTGAGCTTAATGATGATTTGGCTATTCGAAATAATGAGCTAGGATGCTCTCTTGAGTATAGGCTCACCAAGTTCTGTCAAAAGAATGCTTATAATGATGAATTGGTTGTGCAATACGAAGGGCCGAAAGAGGAACCTATACCTCCTAAAATTGATCTTGGGGACTTTTGTCCTATTAAATTTAGCCCTTTTGATTACTTTTGCTTGCCTCAAAGAAAACTTGCTGCCGAACGTAGAGAATATGAAATGAGTTTCACCGATCTATCTTATTACTACGGCACCACCTAGATCTATCCTTGCTTTTATGCCTAGCTAGGGGCGTTAAACGATAGCGCTTGTTGGGAGGCAACCCAATTTTATTTTGTGTTTTTTTGTTTTTGGTTCTGTTTTAGAATAAAATAATCCATCTAGACTCTGTTTAGATGTGATTTTATTTTTTAATTAGTGATTGTGCCAAGTTGGACCTATTGGATCTTCTTGGATGATAGTTATTTGATCTTGCTGCAATTTCCAGAATCTTTGTGCTCAGTGCCTGAATTGTGAAAAATCACCAGAACGTGATAAAATACTGATTCCAATTTCTGCTGATCAATAAAAAAATTTTCCAGGTCTTCTAATTTTGGTAGAATTTTTTGGGTTCCGGAAGTTTGCGTTAGTTACAGATTACTACAGACTGTTCTGTTTTTGACAGACTCTGTTTTGCGTGTGTTGTTTGCTTATTTTGATGAATCTATGGCTAGTAAAATAGTTTATGGTCCATAGAGAAGTTGGAATACAGTAGGTTTAACACCAATATAAATAAATAATGAGTTCATTACAGTACCTTAAAGTAGTCTTTTGTTTTCTTTCTCTAACGGAGCTCATGAGATTTCTATTGAGTTTTGTGTTGTGAAGTTTTTAAGTTTTGGATGAATTCTTTTGATGGATTATGGAACAAGGAGTGGAAAGAGCCTAAGCTTTTGGATGCCCATGGCACCCCCAAGATAATCCAAGGACACCAAAAAGTCAAAGCTTGGGGATGCCCCGGAAGGCATCCCCTCTTTCGTCCACTTCCATCGGTAGTTTATTTGGAGCTATATTTTTATTCACCAACATGATATGTGTTTTGCTTGGAGCGTCTTGTATTATTTGAGTCTTTGCTTGTTAGTTTACCACAATCATCCTTGCTGTACACACCTTTTGAGAGAGCCATATATGAATTGGAATTTGTTAGAATACTCTAGTGCTTCACTTATATCTTTTGAGCTTGATACTTTGCTCATAGTGCTTCACTTATATCTTTTTGAGCATGATAATTTTTGCTCTAGTGCTTCACTTAGATCTTTTAGAGCACGGTGGTGGATTTGTTTTAAAGAAAATTGATCTCTCATGATTCACTTAGATTATTTTGAGAGTCGTTAATAGCATGGTAATTTGCTTAATGTTAATATACTTGGTATTCAAGATATGTGAAACTTTCTTTTGAGTGCGTTGAATACTAAGATAAGTTTGATGCTTGATAATTGTTTTGAGATATGAAGGTGATAATATTAGAGTCATGCTAGTTGAGTAGTTGTGAATTTAAAGAATACTTGTGTTGAAGTTTGTGATTCCCGTAGCATGCACGTATGGTGAACCGTTATGTGATGAACTCGGAGCATGATTTATTTATTGATTGTCTTACTTATGAGTGGTGGTCGGGGACGAGCGATGGTCTTTTCCTACCAATCTATCCCCCTAGGAGCATGCGCGTAATACTTTGCTTTGATAACTTCTAGATTTTTGCAATAAGTATATGAGTTCTTTATGACTAATGTTGAGTCCATGGATTATACGCACTTTTTCCCATCCTTCCACCATTGCTAGCCTCTCTAATACCGCGCACTTTTCGCCGGTATCATACACCCACCATATATCCTTCCTCAAAACAGCCATCATACCTACCTATCATGGCATTTCCATAGCCATTCCAAGATATATTGCCATGCAACTTTCCACCGTTCCGTTTATTATGACACGCTCCATCATTGTCATATTGCTAGCATGATCATGTAGTTGACATCGTATTTGTGGCAAAGCCACCGTTCATAATTCTTTCATACATGTCACTCATGTTTCATTGCATAACCCGTACACCGGAGGCATTCATATAGAGTCATATTTTGTTCTAAGTATCGAGTTGTAATTGTTGAGTTGTAAGAAAAATAAAAGTGTGATGATCATCATTATTAGAGCATTGTCCCAAGTGAGGAAAGAATGATGGAGACTATGATTTCCCCACAAGTCGGGATGACACTCCGGACGAAAAAAAAGAGGCCATAAAAAAAGGAAAGGCCCAAATAAAAAAAATAAAAAAATGAGAGAAAAAGAGAGAAGGGACAATGTTACTATCCTTTTACCACACTTGTGCTTCAAAATAGCACCATGATCGTCATGATAGAGAGTCTCTCATTTTGTCACTTTCATATACTAGTGGGAATTTTTCATTATAGAACTTGGCTTGTATATTCCAATGATGGGCTTCCTCAAAATGCCCTAGGTCTTCGTGAGCAAGCGAGTTGGATGCACACCCACTTAGTTCTTTTGTTGAGCTTACATATACTTATAGCTCTAGTGCATCCGTTGCATGGCAATCCCTACTCACTCACATTGATATCTATTGATGGGCATCTCCATAGCCCGTTAATACGCCTAGTTGATGTGAGACTATCTTCCCTCTTTTTCTCTTCTCCACAACCACCATTCTATTCCACATATAGTGCTATATCCATGGCTCACGCTCATGTATTGCGTGAAGACTGAAAAAGTTTTGAAAATGTTAAAGTATGAAACAATTGCTTGGCTTGTCATCGGGGTTGTGCATGATTTAAATACTTTATGTGGGGAAGATGGAGCATAGCCAGACCATATGATTTTGTAGGGATAACTTTCTTTGGCCATGTTATTTTGAGAAGACATAATTGCTTTGTTAGTATGCTTGAAGTATTATTAATTTTATGTCAATATGAACTTTTGTCTTGAATCTTTCGGATCTGAATATTCATACCATGATTAAGAAGATTTACATTGAAATTATGCCAAAGTATCACTCCGCATCAAAAATTCTTTTTTTATCATTTACCTACTCGAGGACGAGCAGGAATTAAGCTTGGGGATGCCTGATACGTCTCCAACGTATCTATAATTTTTGATTGCTCCATGCTACTTTATCTATTGTTGTGGACTATAATGGGCTTTATTTTCCACTTTTATATTATTTTTGGGACTAACCTATTAACCGGAGGCCCAACCCAAAATTGCTGTTTTTTTTGCCTATTTCAGTGTTTCGAAGAAACGGAATATCAACGGAGTCCAAACGGAATGAAACTTTCGGGAACGTGATTTTCTCACCGAACGTGATCCAGGAGACTTGGACCCTACTCCAAGGAGTGCCAGAGGCGGTCACGAGGGTGGGGGCGCGCCCCCTGCCTTGTGGGCCCCCTGATGCTCCACCGACGTACTCCTTCCTCCTATATATACCTACGTACCCCCAACAGATCAGAAGGGGAGCCAAAAACCTAATTCCACCGACGTAACTTCCTGTATCCACGAGATCCCATCTTGGGGCCTGTTAGGAGCTCACGAGGGGGCATCCACCACGGAGGGCTTCTACATCATCACCATAGCCCCTCCGATGAAGTGTGAGTAGTTTACTTCAGACCTTCGGGTCCATAGCTAGTAGCTAGATGGCTTCTTCTCTCTTTTTGGATCTCAATACAATGTTCTCCCCCTCTCTCGTGGAGATCTATTCGATGTAATCTTCTTTTTGCGGTGTGTTTGTTGAGACCGATGAATTGTGGGTTTATGATCCAACTTATCTATGGAAAATATTTGATTCTTCTATGAATTCTTTTATGTATGATTGAGTTATCTTTGCAAGTCTCTTCGAATTATCCGTTTGGTTTGGCCAACTAGATTGGTAGTTCTTGCAGTGGGAGAAGTGCTTAGCTTTGGGTTCAATCTTGCGGTGTCCTTACCCAAAGGATGTAAAGGGTTGCAAGGCACGTATTGTATTGTTGCCATCGAGGATAACAAGATGGGGTATTTATCATATTGCATGAATTTATTCCTCTACATCATGTCATCTTGCTTAAGATGTTACTCTGTTTTAACTTAATACTCTAGATGCATCTTTGGATAGCGGTCGATGAGTGGAGTAATAGTAGTAGATGCGAATCGTTTGGTCTACTTGTCACGGACGTGATGCCTATATACATGATCATTGCTGTATAACCTCATAACTATGCTCAATTCATCAATTGCTCAACAGAATTTGTTCACCCACCGTAGAATATCTATGCTCTTGAGAGAAGCCACTAGTGAAACCTATGGCCCCCGGGTCTATTCTCATCATATCAATCTCCATCACTTTATTTACTTGCTTTGCTTTTACTTTTTACTTTGCATCTTTATACCAAAAATACCAAAAATATTATCTCTATCAGATCTCACTCTCGTAAGTGACCGTGAAGGGATTGACAACCCCTAATCGTGTTGGTTGCGAGTAGCTATCGTTTTGTGCTGGTACGAGGGACTTGCGTGTGGCCTCCTACTGGATTGATACCTTGGTTCTCAAAGACTGAGGGAAATACTTACGCTACTGTGCTGCATCATCCTCTCCTCTTCGGGGAAAACCAATGCAAGCTCGAGACGTAGCAACGCCTTCGAGGTAAGAACTCGCGACATGCCGGTCCCCAGTGCTGCCCAAGATCTTGGCACGCATGTAGAAGGGGTCGACTATCACGATGTCCGGGGTCTTGTCTCTAATGATCCGCATCTCCATACTCAGCAAAAACAGCCGAACGAAGGTGTAGTGCAGCGGATGAAGGTTAAACATAGCAAAGATGTCATCAAACCGCAGGACGATCATACCCCCGATGGCGCCATCCACAAAGCCCTTGCCCTCTGACACCTTGGCCACGAAAACCGGGTATGCCACATCATTCTCTCTAAGACGCCGCTTCTCCAAAGAAAGAACACTGTCATGCAGACTCCGCATAGCACCAGTTGCAGCATTGAGCATATTTGTCGGTAGCATCGCCCTACCAGCCACATGCACCCTCCTCGAGATATCCTTAGGTGAAGGTGGCCCGTCCTGAGCACGGATCGTACTTGGTGCCGGCTGGCTCGCACCGGCGCCCTTTTTAGTCTTTTGTTTTCGTCCCTTCTTCTCGTTCTGATGTAATGGGACCGAGTTCTGCTCACAGACCGCCTTCTTGAGCGTGTTCGGGCTGATAATATTTCGCACCTCAGCTATCTGAGGCTCGGTGAAGGCGGCAACTGGAGGCGTCTCTTGAGATCTGAACGCCAGACGATGCCTGTTGCAATTGGGTTTCTCCGCCATACCAGCTAGATCACGGTCGTCTTGGTTGGGTTCTTGAGAAAGAGGCCCGCAGAACTCGTCAGCGTACCCATGTTTGGCAAAGTACTTATCGATGTTGGTAAATGTACCGTCGCGTTGTCGTTGTCGTCCGGATCCCGTGCCATATGCATGTCCGGATCCTATGCCATAGGGATGTCTGGTAGCGTTGCGGCGTTCTTGCCATGGCTTGGCGCCGGCACGACTGGCGGTCTTGACTGTGGGGTGGTGTCCCCCGCCCCCAAACGAATCTGGCTCTTCGGCCAAAGCACGGGCCAGCTTACGCAGGCGCTGAGGGTCATCACATTGTCTTCGTCGGCCCCAGCGGGCCGAATCGGAGGTAACACCTTGTCGCAGCCTGGCAGCACCCGAACCAGTTCAACCCCATACAAGGTGGGTGGCATCGGATTACCGTGGAACACGGTGTTGCACGGTTGAACGATTCTGCCCTTGGCGACATCGACCAACTCGCCGCCCACGAAGTGCAGGAGAGTGCAAGGAACGTCGGCGGCGCCGCGAAAACATGTAGGGCGTCGGGATGCCCGATCAAAGGCAAGGAGATGAAGTCATCGGCCGAGAGGCTTAGTTACCGTGATGCCGTCGAGCTCGGCTAATGTCGAGGCGCCGCCAACAGCGGGCGCTGTAATCGACGGAGGGCCGCTTCTCGGCGAGGTGCCGGCCGGCG
Source organism: Aegilops longissima (assembly GCA_021605205.1). NCBI lineage: Eukaryota > Viridiplantae > Streptophyta > Magnoliopsida > Poales > Poaceae > Aegilops > Aegilops longissima. Next base: position 541,518,271 of record CM038682.1, read on the forward strand.
TACACCCGGGTGCATTAAGCTCCAATGCCCGTGCCGGCGCCGGAGACACGAATACCGCCTCCGCCGGAGACACCAATGGTGCCGCCTGCGCGTTGTGCGAGTTGCTGGCCATGAAACTGGGAACCGGGGGAGGCCCCTGTTGGCCGCCCGCAATCCACGTCGTCAGCCCATGAATCAACATAGGCACCATGGCGGTGAGCGTCGTTCCCAGTTGTTGTTGCACTTGCTCTTGGACAATCTCCGGAATCCGCCCCACTTGTGCCTTGAGTGCTTCAACCTCGCGCGATTGGCTTTCCGAGCTGGTCTTTTTCTCCTTTCACCCACCAGCGGTATAGTATGACGACCATTTTGTGGACAAGCCTTTGCCGGCCACACGACGAGCTGGCGTCGACTTACTGAGCTTATCCTTGTTTTTCATTACGTTCAACGCCCTATTTAAAGGGGTGTCAAAAGGGGAGCTCTGAGACGACCCAGCCATCGCTTTCAAAGGTGCGGAAGGAACGTGAACCATTTAGAAATATTGGGGATTAATTAGAATGCAACCATATGGAGCTAATTACGCGGGGGTGTATTCCTTACCAGAACAAGCTCAACCGCCCTGGTCTTCGGATCTTTGGTAAGCTCCTTTGTTACCGAGTCCTCCTTGTACCGGGCCCTGAGAAAGTTCCTGGTCTGCTTGTCATGGTATTTCTCGAAGCGGGGCGGTAGGCCTTGCTCGGCACACTCCGCGTCCTCCTTGTCCCATATAGGCTCCGCCACTCTGTAACCGCCGGGACCGAGTTGGCGGACCCCTAAGTTCAACTGCCGCATTTCTTTCCCACACTGACTTGATTCGGAGGTTGCGCTGCTCTCGCACTTGATCTTGAACTCCTTGTAGTCATCTTCGCTGATCAAAGGATATTTCACCTTGATCTTCTCATAACTATCACCTTTGTCAATCATTGCCTTCACCGTGCTTCTCCAAGTAGACAGGGCCGTGCTCATCTTCGTGAGGGTGACACTGTTCACTTTATTCCCTAAGAGGCGTGTGTTTGCAAAGTCAGCGGGGAACTTGTATCGTTCGTGCAGCTTCGTGAAGAGGAGGCTGCGCAAATTCCCTCGGTCCTTATGCCTTAGGTTCTGGGTGTTGATCGAGACGGTGCTCCGGAGAATGCACCCGAGCTGAACCGAGTACCCCTTGACTACTTCTTTGGGCGCCGTCGGATGCCCGTCGGAGTTCACTTCAGTGAATTCCTCCTTGACGGTGCCGAGCACGCCGCACCGTCCTTCCGCTGCCTCTTGGGTTGGCTGCCATCGTGCATGCGCCGCCATCATCGATGGTGGCATCCTCGGCGGCACCATCGGTGGTGTCATCCCCGACGCCACTAGGGGTTGTGTAGTCGGATCGGTGTCTTCCGTGGCGTCCTCATAGCGGTGAGGTTCTTCCTCCATCTCCGGGACAGCTCCTGAATTGCTTGCCGCCGAACCGCCGGCCTCATCGTTGTGGGCCATGTTTCGCTCTAAATAGGAAAAAAGTTTGGTCAAAAAGTTGGTTATTGTCAAGGAACAAGATCATGGTCTCATCATTTAGGGTTTGTCGACACTGAGGCACCCTAAAAGCTAAGCTTTTATCATTTAGGGTTTGTCAACGCCGAGGCACCCTAAAAGCCTAAGCGTACATCATTTAGGTTCTCATCGACACCGAGGCACCCTAAAAGCCAAGGTTTCATCATTTAGGGTTTGTCGACGCCAAGGCACCCCAAATGCTAAGTTAAGTTTTCATCATTTAGGGATTATCGATGCCGAGGCACCCTAGGTTGGACCTAATCACTTGGCACTAATCACTTGGCTCTATTGCCACCTATGTTGGGTTTATCATCTAGGGTTTATCGATGCTAAGGAGAATTCTAAGTTGGGCCTAATCACTTGGCTCTATTGCCACCTATGGTTTAATGCAGCAAGAATGGCGGGGCAGTTGATCCTACTTAATTAAGTACTAAGCTACCCGACCCATGCATTAGTCGCAAGTACCCCATATGTCCGATTTTTAGCAAAGTCATGCTAAAATTCACGGAAAATTTCAGCACGACCTTTGCTGAAAATAGGACATATGGAGTACCTGAATTTGTCGGAACGGAAGTTAATCGACATTCCGGCAAACTCAAGGGCCTCTCGGGGTACAACAACAGCATCACAAGTTGACAAAATTCCCAAGTAGTACAGGAGCAGCATCACAAGTAGTACCAATGAACATATAGTCCAGCAAGTTGAAAAGGTTGAAGTTCTCATCATGAAGTAAACAGGAGTATCTAGAATAGTTATTTTCTTGATCTCAAGTTTGACATATACGATAGTGATAGATGTAAGGAGCAGAACAATGCCAAAGCCACAACCTCAAATCAGGAACAAATAAAAACACAAACTACAAATTGATGCGATCTAAATATACTTTTCCCTTACAACAAAATAGCACTGTGATTTACAATGTAATTACTCTGAAAATAACACTATGATTACTCTAAAATTACACTGTAAATAAAATGGAATTACATTCATGAAGCTGATGTAAACTTAGATGCAATACTGCACAAAACATAGAAAAACAGAAGAAATGGTTTTAAAATGGATGCAAATACTACCCAAGTGTCACTGCTCTATAATTTCAGAGGAACTAGAGTTATGAAGCTGTTGTAACTTAGATGCAGTTACTACCTAAAAATTTACTGGCTCTAGACACCAATTGTCGCTACCTGAATTTAACATTACAAATTTCAGAGATTCAGAGCAATATTGGATTAATTTGCTAGGGTTTACATAGCCAAAGGCCACTGGCAGCTAGATCCCCTACAAGTCCTACCTGAAGTGAAAAGAATGATTTTTATTTTCAATTGCAAGTGCTCAGTTTTGACTTAATTACAACACTGTCAGTGACTTGAAGATGAGGAGAACTGTCAGACGACAAAATCGATGTCAACAGCAACTAAAACAGCTCACGCCAAAATTGTAATTCAACATAATCTCAAAAAATGTTGCAGCCAGTTAGCATAACAAGGTGAACTACCGCCTTCGTCAACTGTTACAGCAAAAGGTCATCATCAGACAGTAACAAAAGTATGCAGGACGATCGCCGCCACTTGCTTCCACCAAAAAATCCTGGCCCAGTGCCTCATAAATGACATAGATTTTTTTTGAACCAATGGAGCTCACTACATGATTTTTTTTTCAACCAATGGAGTAGTAGAGGGACTGGGATCAGGTGACATGCCTACAACATGTCACGCTGCAACATGCGGCCTCCCATCGGCCCTCCAATCTTCATCCAACATGCATCAGACTACTGTTTTCAGAGTTTGTTCAATAAAATCATCAACTTTTCAGTCATTGTACAGTACAAATAGCAGCTATAACTTTTTTTTACCGAATTTGCATATAAATTTCAAACTTAGCTATACAAAAAAAAACTGTATGTAAACATCAGTCATATAACAACAAAAACAGCAGTAATTTGACAATACAAATTCAGTACCACTTGATTGAAATTCAGTACCACTTGCTTGTAATTCAAAAGCTCGATACATTCAAATTCTCCACCAAAAATAGCAGTAAAAATAGTGGGGCATTATAATTCCTAGAGCATCTTCAAGGGCTATGCAACAAATGTTGTTTAGGTCCAATTTTGCTGACAAGTTCGGACATCTTCAAGGGCTATGCATCAGCAGGTCAGCAACAAGAACAAGAAACCTAATTTTGCTGAAGACACGGCTATGGGAACGGAGAGCAGCAGGGGGGAGAGGGGAAGCTCACCGGGTGGCTCAAGGAGGCCGGCGAGAGCTTAGTAGCAGCAGAGGGTGGCGGTGCCCGAGGGGGAAGACGAGGGCGATGCAGCGGAGACGAGCTCGAGGCCGGGGTCGGGGAGGACGAAGCGGAGCTCGTGGACTTGCCGCCGAGGTGCGTGGACGGTGATGGCCGCGGCTAACACGACGGCGAGGGGGAAGACGAGGGCGATGCTGCGGAGACGAGCTCGAGGCCGGGGTCGGGGAGGATGAAGCGGAGCTCGTGGACTTGCCGCTGAGGTGCGGGGACGGTGATGGCCGCGGCTAACACGGCGGCGAGGCTCGGGATCTGGCTGAGAAGGCGAGCGGGGCAGAGGGCGAGAGGGCGAGCACGGTGGCGCGGCCGGTGGAGCGTGAGGGCGAGCACGGCGGCGGAAGGAGGGGTGCACGTGAGGGGGGAAGTGGATCTGGCGAGGGAGGGACGAAGAGGATCGGGCGACTAGCTATAGGGGGGAAGATTACTAATGGCGCACCCCCGGGCGGTGCGCCATTAGTATGTTTTTCTTATAGCAATGGCGCACCCCCGGGACGGTGCGCCATAAGTAATCCTTTTTTATATATAGCAATGTCGCACCAGCCAGAGGTGCTCCATAAGTAATTTTTTTATCATTATTTTTTGTTGCATCTAATAATTTTTTAGAAAAAGAATATGAATATGAAACAGTAATAATTTTTAATAAAAATAGTAATATTTTTTTGAAAAATATCATCAAATTTGTGGCGGCGGTGGGGGGGTCGGCAGCCGTGGAGCGGGGAGGTGCGGTGGGTCGGCGGCGGTGGAGTGGGGAGGTGCGGAGGATCGGCGGCCGGTGGAGCGGGGAGGTGCGGGGTCGGCGGCGGCGGTGGAGCGGGTGAGGTGTGGTGGGTCGTCGGCGCGGCCGTGGAGCGGGAAGGTGCGGTGGGTCGTCGGCAGCGGTGGAGCGGGGAGGTGCGGTGGGTCGTCGTGATCGGTGGAGCGGGAGGGTGCGAGGGTCGTGGCGGCAGCCGTGGAACGGGGAGGTGCGGTGGGTGGCCAGTGGGCGGTGGAGCGGGGGGTGCGGTGGGTTTGGCGGCGGTGGAAGCGAGCGGGGAGAGGGTGCGGGGGTGCTCGGCGGCGAGGGGGACCGGATCTGGCGAGGTGGGATAGCGGTCGAGATGGAGGGGGATCGAGATCGAGTGTTCAGGAAATTTAAAAAATATTCATGAGTTCAAAATTACAGTGCCCATGAAATACAATCGAGAAATGAAGGCTACAGTTTAAATACAATCGATCTTAGCTAGCTATCTGTTCACAATCTTCTTGCCCTTATTTTTCGTAAATGGAGTTCTTCTCTTGAACGGACGTCCTTTAGGTAGGGTGGTCCTGCTTCTTGTTGTGGTGTATGCTGATACTTCATCGTCGTCGTCATGTTCCATCTTGGTCGCCGTATTTGTCAAGTCTTGCTCATTGGCAACTCCATCCATTCCGATGATCTTCCTTTTGCCTCTCCTCACGACAACACGATCGGGCTTTGGCGGGTCGGTAATCAAGAAGCATTGGTCCACTTGGGAAGCCAGTACCCATGGCTCATTTTTCATGGTGACGCTTGCCCATGGTTTTGGATTTGGCTTCGTATAACCATGGTGGTGAAATACCGGTCTTCTTTTATGACGCTCTTGGCCCATCTCGACACGGAACATCGGGACCTTCTCTCCAACAGAGCTCAGCTCCCAGATCTCCTCGATCCTTCCGTAGTATCTGTCCTTGTCGTTACCGGTGTAGGATTCCATCGTTACCCCGGAGTTCTGATAACCATCGCTCTTCATGTCCTTTCCCTCGGTGTAGAATGTGTAGCCGTTGATATCGTACGCCTCATACGTCATCAGGTTGTGCTCGGCGCCCTATGACAAGGCGAATATGAGTTGTTCTTCCGCGGAAGAATCCTCATGTAAAGGGTACGACAGAAGCTTCTGCTTGAACCAACGCGTGAAACATGAGTTGTGCTCTTTGATTATATCTCCGTCCGTCCTCTGTTGGCCTCGGTCATTGTACGTCTTCTCAATAAAGGTTTTGTGCTCTACCACCCAAGGATCGACCACGTCTATGTGTTGTAGCGCGACTAGGTTTGCTCTTTCAAAGTCGGTGAGTCGACCCTCGAAGTCGACATGCATTTCGCAGCGACCCTCACGGTGACCCCATCCAGCGAGCCTGTCGAGGTGCCTGTTGATGGGCAGACCAACGGGGTTCTCGATGCCTAGATAATTCTTGCAGTAGGAGATGCACTCTTCGGTCAGAAAGCCCCTGGCTATGCTTCCCTCTGGGCGTGACATGTTGCGAACGTATCCTTTTGATGACACCATTCATCCTTTCAAACGGCATCATGCTGTGCAGGAACGTCGGCCCGAGTTGGATGATATCCTCCATGATATGGACCAGCAAATGCACCATAACATCGAAGAATGCGGGCGGGAAGTACATCTCAAGCTCGCATAGTATCACCACGATCTCTTCCTGTAGCCTTCTGAGTTGCCTCACGCCAACCGACTTCCGAGAGATGACGTCGAAAAAGTTGCATAGGCCAAATAGCGTTTCACGGACGTGCGCGTCCATGATCCCACGGATTGCAACTGGAAGTATCTGCGTCATCAGCACGTGACAGTCGTGAGACTTCGTCTCGCTGAACTTCTGCTTCGCTGTGTCTAGGTATCTGCTTATCTTCCCCGCGTAATCGTAAGGAAGTTTTACTCCTACGAGGCAGGTGAAAAACTGATTGATCTCCTCCTGACTTAGAGTGAAGCACGCGGGAGGGTAGTCATTTCCGGTCTTCTTGGCCTTTTTGCCTTTGCGACGACTTTCCGTGTCCTGCTTCGCCTCATCATCATCATTAGCGTGAAGCTCCTCCCTGATGCCCATTGATTTAAAGTCTGCCCTTGCTTTCGGCCCATCTTTGGTCCTCTCTGGCATGTTGAGCAGGGTACCAAGCAGACTCTCGCACACGTTCTTCGTGATATGCATGACATCAAGGCTGTGAGGCACACGGTGGATCTTCCAGTACGGCAAGTGATGTCTACTACGCAACCTTCTCCTTGTAAATTGTATAGGTGCACTAGTTCGGCGAAGAGATGGTGATACAAGTGCAATATGGATGGTAGATATAGGTATTTGTAATCCGAAATAATAAAAACAGCAAGGTAACAAGTGATAAACGTGAGCGTAAACGGTATTGCAATGATAGGAAACAAGGCCTAGGGTTCATACTTTCACTAGTGCAAGTTCTCTCAACAATAATAACATAAATAGATCATATAACAATCCCTCAACATGCAACAAAGGGTCACTCCAAAGCCACTAATAGCGGAGAACAAATGTAGAGATTATGGTAGGGTACGAAACCACCTCAAAGTTATTCTTTCCAATCAATCCGTTGGGCTATTCCTATAAGTGTCACAAACAGCCCTAGAGTTCGGACTAGAATAACACCTTAAGACACAAATCAACCAAAACCCTAGTGTCACCTAGATACTCCATTGTCACCTCAAGTATCCGTGGGCATGACTATACGATATGCATCACACAATCTCAGATTCACCCAACCAACATAAAAGTACTTCAAAGAGTGCCCCAAAGTTTCTACCGGAGAGTCAAGAACGTGTGCCAACCCCTATGCATAGGTTCATGGGCGGAACCCGCAAGTTGGTCACCAAAACATACATCAAGTGGCACATGATATCCCATTGTCACCACAGATAAGCACGGCAAAACATACATCAAGTGTTCTCATAAAAGACTCAATCCGATAAGATAACTTCAAAAGGGGAAACTCAATTCATCACAAGAGAGTAGAGGGGGAGAAGAAACATAAGATCCAACTATAATAGCAAAGCTCGGGATACATCAAGATCGTGCCATAGAGGGAACACGAGAGAGAACACGAGAGAGAGAGAGATCAAACACATAGCTACTGGTACATACCCTCAGCCCCGAGGGTGAACTACTCCCTCCTCGTCATGGATAGCGCCGGGATGATGAAGATGGCCACAGGTGAGGGATCCCCCCTCGGCGCGGCTTGGGAACAGGTCCCGATTGGTTTTGGTGGCTACAGAGGCTTTGCGGCGCCAGAACTCCCGATCTATCTTCTGTTCTGGAAGTTTTACGATACGTAGGTATATATGGGTGCAGGGGGTACGTCGGTGGACCGAATGGGGCCCACGAGGCAGGGGGGCGCGCCCCAGGGGGGTGGGCGCGCCCCCCACCCTCGTGAGCACCTCCATTCTTTCCTGACGTGCACTCTAAGTCCATCGGGTGGCTTTCCTTCCAAAAATAACTTCTCCAGTTGATTTCGTTCCGTTTTTACTCCGTTTGATATTCCTTTTCCTTGAAACACTGAAATAGGCATAAAACAGCAAATCTGGGCTGGGCCTCCGGTTAATATGTTAGTCCCAAAAATAATATAAAAGTGGAAAATAAAGCCCAATATTGCCCGAAATAGTAGATAATATAGCATGGAGCAATCAAAAATTATAGATACGTTGGAGACGTATCAAGCATCCCCAAGCTTAATTCCTGCTCGTCATCGAGTAGGTAAATGATAAAAAAGATATTTTTTGATGTGGAATGCTAGTTGGCATAATTTCAATGTAATGCTTCTTAATTGTGATATGAATATTCAGATTCGAATGAATACAAAATAAAAGTTCATATTGATAAAATAAATAGTAATACTTCAAGCATACTAATCAAAGTAATCATGTCTTCTCAAAATAGCATGGCAACAGAAAGTTCATCCCTACAAAATCATATAGTTAGGCTATGCTTCATTTTCGTCACACAAAGATGTTCCCAACTTCCATACCCCTGATGACAAGCCAAGCAATTGTTTCATACTTAAATAATCTCAAACTTTTTCAACCTTCACGCAATACATGAGCGTGAGGCATGGATATAGCACTATGGGTGGAATAGAATATGATGATGGGGATTGTGTGGAGAAGACAAAAAGGAGAAAGTCTCACATTGACGAGGATAATCAACGGGCTATGGAGATGCCCATCAATTGATGTCAACATGAGGAGTCGGGATTGCCATGCAACGGATGCACTTGAGCTATGAATGCTCAACAAAAGAAAACTAGTGGGTGTGCATCCAACTTGCTTGCTCATGAAGACCTAGGGCATTTGAGGAAGCCCATCGTAGGAATATACAAGCCAAGTTCTATAATGAAAAATTCCCACTAGTATGAAATAGACAACTTATGAGACTCACTATATGAAAAACATGGTGCCACTTTGAAGCACATTATATGAGACTCACTACATGAAGAACAAGGTGCTACTTTGAAGCACAAGTGTCGAAAAAGAGGATAGTAACATTGCCCTTTTTATTTATTTTCTTTTTTTGGGGCCTTTTTTTTTCTTTTTGGCCTTTCTCTTTTTTTGGGCAATGCTCTAATAATGATGATCATCACACTTCTATTGATTACAACATAAGGATTACAACTCGAAACTAGAACAAGATATGACTCTATATGAATGCCTTCGGCGGTGTACCGGGATGGTGCAATGAATCAAGAGTGACATGTATGAAAAATAATGCATGGTGGCTTTGTGTAAGTGCATCTAGTGCCACCCCTAGTTGGTTTTGGAGTATTGACGACAAATGTGGTTGAGGGACTAATGCGTTTGTGAGAATTGCAGGATAACGCAGGTAGTGTCCCCCATTGATTCGGTTTACCTACGGAGATGACCCTAAAATGTATAAAGACATTGATGACAATGGTGGCATGTGAAGATATTCACATTGAAGACTATGACATGAGAAGACATTGAGTGAAGATTATGGAGCCTTGAAGACTGTGTCGCTTCGTTGTTTCCTTTTCTTCTTTGTTGAGTCATAGGAACCACCGTCTCGTTAAGTGGGGTCCAAGTGATCAAAGTCGAAATGATCAAGTGATGCTCAACCCAAATCCTATGTCTTGACGAAGACAATGAGAGCAAAACTTATCCAGAGCTGGATGAGTCAGCTTTGTTTGTAGCCCAAGTAAAGTTGCCGTGTGTGTTTGAAATCGACCGTTGGAACACGTGTCGGTTCCTTAGTGACCTGTGGTCATTTCGGACATATCAGGTCGGGTTGCCTAGTGGCTATAAATAGCCCACCCCTACACCATAAATTGGTGGCTGCTCGAGTTAGTGCACGGCTTTTGTCGTTTGAGAGCAACCCACCTCAAGCCTTTGAGAGAGAAAAACTTGCGAGGACAAAGCCCAAACACCCAGAGCCAAAGAGTGCTAGGCATCATCAAGTCTTTACATGCAGTGACTGAAGACTTATTACACTTGAGGACTGTGAATCCTCCAGCCGGTTAGGCATCGCGTTCTGTGCATCCAAGAGTCATTGTGGATTGCCGGTGAACACAGTCTGTGAAGGTTCGGAAGTCTACCTTGAAGACTTACCAGAGTGATTGGGCGAGGACTGTGTGTCCTTAGCTCAAGGGGAATAAGGTGAAGACTCGGTCTTCTGAGTTGAATCTCAGCCTCCCTAACCAGATGTACAGTTGTGACAACAACTGGAACTGGTCCAACAAATTCTGTGTCTTCAACAAGTGACTGGTTCTATCTTCTCCCTCTCCTTACTTAGAGTTTGTCTTAATGAAGTCATTGCCTATTTGTCATACCTGTTTGACTTCATTGCTTGACTACTTTTGTTGATTGGCTTCTCACTATCTTCCATCTTGATCCTACTACCAAGCTGCTATTAGTCTTGTACTTTCACATTATTGCATACTTGACTATGGTTTGCTTGTTGTAGTTTATCTTCCGCTGCATATCAATTAGGTCATTTCTATTGTTTGTCTTTGAAACATCCGTGTTTTGAAGACTTTCCTAAAAATCGCCTATTCACCCCCCCTCTAGTCGATAACTAGAACTTTCAATTGGTATCAGAGCAAGGTACTCCCTTGTTCTGTGTGATTCGGTTTAACCACCTGGAGTTTTAGCTATGTTGACTGCAGGGATTATCAAAGTCTCCGCTGCTTGCCCGTGTTCGATGGAACCGACTATCCCTCTTCGGAAGAATAAGATGCGATGCATCTTGAAGCCATTGATGTCGACCTACGGTATGTCGTCAAGAACGGCGTTCCCAAAACTGGTGAAGGTGTCACCCCTGCTGATGTCAAGAAGTTCATTCAACTGGACTCTACTGCAAAGAACATCATCTGTGGTCATCTAACCAAAGGACAGTATGGCCGTGTGAGTGCTCTGGAAACGTCGAAGCTAGTCTAGGACTGGCTATCCAAGGTCAACGAAGGCGTCTCAACCCAGAGAGATCAAAGGATCAGTGTTCTTCGCCAACCTCTTCAACCGCTTCAAGAGAAACGACAATGAAAATGTCCAGCTCACGTTTGATCGCCTCACTGACATCACTAATGAGCTTCATGCTCTCGGCGCCACTGAGATCACCAAGCATGAAATCGTCAAGACACTACTGAGATCACTTGACAACTCCTTTGACACCCTTGCCCTCATGATACAAGAACGCCCTGACTTCAAGACACTTGGTCCGTTTGACATACTTGAGAGGCTCAACACACATGAGTTCCAGCTTTCTGAGAAAAGAGATACCTATGGTCCCAACTATGGCCGAACTCGCGCTTTGAAGGCAAAAGTTGTTTCCTCATCTGAAGAAGAATCAGACTGCGGTTCTGATGATCCTGAAGACATTGGAAAGGAACTTGCTATGCTTGTGAAGAAGTTCCAGAAGTTCACTAGGAAGAAAGTGATACGGGGCTAACCCGGTATAGGCCGATCTTTCACGATTGGAGTGGGATCCCTCGAAGAACGATGAACACGGGGAAGAACAGGGAGAAATCACAAGGGGAAACACTCAAGAACAAGTCCAATCACACATCCACTAGACAATCAAACACACAAGATCCACAAGGTACACGAACAACAAAGGGAAAGATACAAGGTAGAGTTCATCTCCGTGAGGAGGTCTTGAAGGGGTCCGCCCAAGAGGGGGTCTTGATGATATATCCCGCAGGATCTTCTCCTAGATGGAGGTCTTGGCCTCCAATGGAGTAGGGGTCTCTCTCTCTCAAGAGTAGAGGTAGGAGCAAAGCTCACCTAAGAATGAGCTATCATATTTGCTAACCCTAACTAGAGGAAGGGATGGAGTATATATAGGCTAGTCCACGAAGGGGTAAGTGAGGATGGGATACATGGGCCTTTGGCCCGACTCTGCTGCAGCAGGCGCGGATGTCCGGCTGGGGCGGATGTCCGGCGTTCATGGGAGGCCGGATGTCCGGGGCATGGGCGGATGTCCGGGCTGGCGAGGTCGGCCTCGGTGCTCTCTGGATAGGGCGTCGGTTCGGGCTTGTGGCGGATGTCCGGCTGTCGGGGCGCGGATGTCCGGCTTGGGGCGGATGTCCGGGCCTGTAGGTACTTGGCGGTGGGCGGCTGGTGTGGGTGAAGCTCCAGGGGCGGATGTCCGGGTCTGGCGGATGTCCGGGTCTGGGGTTGTCTCCATCTTCTTTCGCTGCCGCTTCGTGCTTCCCTTGCGGATGGTGTAGTTGTTCCTTGGCGCTTGCACTCCTCCTCAACATCCGTGAAGCTCCGACAATACCTATGCATGCACACGGAGAAGTGTCAAGTAGTATACCATCCTCGAAGGGGTCAAGTGAGCACGTATAAAGGATAAGATTCACCTTTGAGTATGTGAAGTAGAGGTCGCACGTGTCACTTGCCAAACGGACTCTTGACATGGTGATGACCGTAGGATGCTCCGCATCATCCCCTCCCCCTTGGAAAAGATCCGACCTCGGATCGAAAACCAAATCACCATGGGAAAGAGATGGCGGTGCCGTGTCAAAGTGGTCGATCACCAAGCACTCATCGTCAAGTAGCTCGAAATGTGCACTCGCCAATGTCACACCATTTTGTGATTCCTTCAAAAGGAGCAAATAGAACAAACACTTGGAAAAACAAATGTGGTTAGCGTTAGTGCAAAACCAAGCATTCAAGAGGTGATTCACCAAACAAGTGTTGTCATCAAGCATAGCATAGGGTGTGACAAAGGATTGTGACATGACATGTAAGCATATCAATTGAGCACAAGCAAAGATATCATGTGGACAAGTATGCAAATGTGAGGTAGAGATGCAAATATGTGTGACAAGAGCATAAGCATCCACCTCAAGGTCATAGCAAGCATGCATAAAGCGCCCGACAAATGGTCGATGGTAGGCATAGGAATCATTCACAACACCAAATAAGATGAGATGTCTAAACACATGGGTCAAGTGCAAGACAATCCAAGCATAATGTGCATAGGGTGTAGTGAATATAGTGTGGCACTCAACACTATAGAAAGAGCAATTGTTCATCATGTGTGAGGCAATCAAGTGAAGCATGTGACAAGCAAAGGGACATGGCATATGTGAAGAAGTGATATTGGTGCAACCAACCATATGATAGTAGCAAGTAGTCCAAGAATAGGATGCAACACACAAGGTATATATGTCGTGAAGCATGGAAATGTGGCAATCATGGTTGAAAGCAATATCTCGAGCATGCGTGCAAATGGTGCAAGCAACACATGAAGTATGATCCACAATATCCAAGCTCAAGAAGGATGTCACCTTGAAAGTGTGTCCTTGTGCATTCTTCACAATGCCGAAGTGGAAGTAAATACGGTGTAGAACCGAGTCGTGGTAGAATGTATGATGCTCGCTCTCAAGAGCTCGAATGGTCAACTCACGTGAAGTGGAAGTCGACACAAAGTCCAAGTATCCTACACATGCACAAAACAAAACAAAGAACGTATGTGCATTGTAGATAAACACATCATCCATCATGATGGTTCTCATCTTTTGCACATAACCATTAGAAGCACAAGCGCATGGATAATATGATGCAACAATGGCAATATTCATGGCACTAGGTATATGGTGCAAAGAAGTAAGACAAGCATGCTTCACAAGAATTATGTCAAAATCTCCAAATATATGCGAGAATGCTATGGGGGCAATCTCATGAGCAAGAAGAGAATCATTGTTGCACTCAATACATGGCAAATCATCTAGCATGAGAGAGGCAACACATAGAGATATATGACAAGAAGCAATATGAATCATGTGCAAAGCATATAGATGGTTGTCATCAACCGCATGAAATGGTGATGCGACATAAGCACGCATAGTAATCAAGTCATGCAAACTAGTGGAGCGAAGATGCAACACACTAGGATAAATCATGTCAATCATGTCATGTGAGCAAATAATAGGCATAGACAATGCACATGACATATCACAAGCACGAACACAAAGCAAGATTATAGTATCATCATAGGGGTGGGTCACAAATGGAACATGGCAACAACAAGCAATATCTCCACCAAGCTTGCAAATACACAGAAAAGTATGAGAGTCAATCATCATGTGTAAAGCAAAGCATGGGTCACAAATGCATGGAAAAGGCATAGGAATGGGCATATCATGCAAAGTGAACATGGCAAGATGGGCATATAATATGTAATGGACAATAACCCATAGACAAGTGAGGGCCATGTAGAAGAAATGCACGACATCTATGCGCGAAGAGAGCGGTGGGAAAAACAATCCATGAGATCCCAAATCATCGTTGCTCTCTAGAGCTCGTTTTGTCAACTCGTGGGATTGCGAGTTTGACAAGTATTCATGGGTACCTACACAAAAGAGACACAAACCAAAGAAATTGTGCGCGTGGTAAATGTACACATCATCCATCATGATGTGTATGTGCGTGTGCGAGTTAGCACAAGATAAGCATCGCTCAAACAAATTTGATGCATGGTATAAGAACATGTCATCCGTCATGAAAGAATAGTTATTGTGTATGACACGATGGGGACACACATTGAGAATGCAAGTATATGGCGCATCGATAGCATTTTCATTCATGGGGAGCATATGATGCACACAAGTATGGGGATCATGCAATGAATGGGATGGATCAAATTCTCCTAACATGTATGAGGAAACTATGGGGGCCTCCTCATGAGCAATAGCGGAAACATCACATGGAGAAAATGGACAACATCCAAAACAATGCATATCCGAAGCTAGGAGGGCATGGCATGGCATATGAGATAAAGGATGCAAAGGGAGCATATCAATATCATCACAAGAAATACAAATGCCAATAACCATGGGCTTGTCATCTATGCCATATGTGCAAATTGGGTTCATTTTAATGGCATATGCATAGTCACTATGAAGAGATTGCAAATAAGACATATGGTTGATCTCATGCATAGCATATGACAAGTCAAGCGGATTAGCAAACATGATGTGACCTAAAGAATTGTCACAAGAAATCCTATGTAACATGGCATCACAACTAATAGACTCCACATGAGAATCATCATATTCATCATAAATGGGCAAATCATCACATGGGGAAATCATACTAGCATGAAGCAAGGTACTAGGTGGATCAACATCATGCAAGCAATCAATGTCAAGAATGTCCACTAGTGGGACTTGAGCATCACCTTCACCTATGTTACCTTGTTCATTCCACTCAAGTGGTGTAGGTGAGGTGGGAAAGACCAAATGGTGGTCATCTTCATCTTGATGGAACCATGTGGGGGGTGCATCATATTCCACCATGGCCATCGTCTTGTCCAAAGGGAGGACGAAGTCGTCGAGGATCGGCGCGTCATCATAAATGGGACCTAGCACCAAATGAGAAGACACAATAGAGGTAGAGGTCAAGTTGTTAGAAATGGAAATGGCCTCACGAGACCTATCAACTATCTCACTCTCTCTATGTGGTGGTTCACTCACTCCCTCAAAGTAGGTCCACTCAATGTCACATATGGTGGAGTCACTCATCTCACTCAAGTGGTGGTTGTGGCTCTCCTCACATGGGATTTGTGGCAACACATCATATATAGGGCTAGTGGTGACGGCACTCTCACTCTCAATATGGTGGCACAAGTCACTCAAGTCATCATACGTCATCGTGGTCGAGGTGAAATACTCAACCATCTCATCGTCGTCGCCATGGATGAAGGCCGAAGATGGCACATCATCACTCTCCTCCATGACCGAAGGGAAAATCCCATGCTCGATCATCTCGTCTCCATCGCCATGGATGAAGGCCGAAGATGGCACATCATCACTCTCGCCTCCAAAGATGGAAGCATCATCCTTGCTCGCCACCTTGTCGCTCGCCTCCAAAGCTTGGTCCTTGAGGGTCTCCGTAGTCGTACTCGTCGCCTGACCATCTTGAAAAAGAGTCAAGGTAGACTCGGCATCATCAATGCCACAAAGAGGAATGGCGGTGAAGTCGCACTTGGGAGCATCGTCTTGGAGCTTGTCGGGCTTGGACATCATGGTGGTACTAGCCTCCTGCTTGTCGTAGAGCTTGGTCGCCGCAAAGTGTGCTTGGGGTGGAGAAGCCTTGGCCTTCATGAGTTCTTGTTCCGCCTTGAGAGCACCAATGTAGTAGTCGTCAATGGACTTGTAGTTCTCGAGGAAGATGGTCTTGGAGATGTCGTTGTGCAATCCCATCATGAAGTGGAACTTCATCAAAATGGGGTCGTCCACGCCGGCTCGTCGCAAGGCAATCTTCATCTCCTTGAAGTACTTGTCGATGGACTTGGATCCTTGGGTGGTGTTCTCCAATTGGCGTCGAAGTTGTTCCGTGTAGGTTGGAGGCACAAACTCTCGCCGCAAAGCTCTCTTCGTCTTGGGCCAACTCATGTCGTAGTACTCCGAAGGTGTGTGAAGCCACCATGTCAAGGCGTAGTCGTGGAAGTTTCTTGTGGCGCACTTCACTTGATCTTCGGGAGGAACTTGATGTAGCTTGAGGTAGTAGTCCATCAAACGCTCCCACTCGAGGTACTCCTCGGGTTCTTGAGTCCCATAGAAAGGAATCGCATGGTCGATGTTGAGGTCGTAGTAGCTCGGTGAAGTCGCGGACTTGAGCTTGGGGAGCTTCTCTTGAGCGTAGCCTTGAGGTTCTTGTTGGCGAAGATGCCGTATGTCCGTAGGCGAAGATGCCTTGAAGTCGCTTGGCGAAGATGCCAAGGGAGATGGTGAAGTCATTGAGCGGTTGTTGATGTAGAGCTCTTGACCTTCATGTTCTTGTTGGTGATGGTGTCGATGCCGATGTGATCTTGCCGGAGACTGTAGCTCGGAAGCATGTGCTCTTGAGCGTCTTCTCGAAGATGAGGAAGATCGCTTGTAGGCCTTGATGAGGGCTTTGATCTCCTCCATTTGAGCTTGCATCTTGGCGTCGGAGTTGTTGTTCGTGGCATCGAACTCGTCGTTGTTGTTGTAGACCAAAGGTGAAATGCCTTGCCTATCCATCACAAGACTCGAGTAGAGGTGAGTAGGAAATGAGATAAACAATACCAAGTTACCTTTTCCCAAAGTTGAGGATGTATCCCGTTTCACTCAATGTAAAATGAAAGAATAGTGGAATTGGTATCGGACTTGTTCACTCACACCTATCAATTAAAGCTTATGGTAGAGCTCGGTGAGGATAGTGGCACAAAAATTTGATGCAAAATGTTAGCAAGAGTCAATAATGTTGAAAGAGATTCACAAATTCGCAAGCGAAACAAGTAGACCAATAGCAATATGTGGCACACGGAAACACACACACGGATAGATAAATGGGGTCGTGCAACCAAGGAATGAGCTCAAAATGTGGAATCCACCAAAATGCTCGTGTTGCACAACTCAAGAGAGACGCTAGCACGATTGCTCAATAGGCGGATACGACACTTGTGCACAACCTATAAGATGCAAAATGGATAAACTTTCTATCCCAAGTATGCTATATATGTATGGTTCCCGGTGCTTCTCACACAATGATCCAAGATGATCAAGTATGATACCATATGATGTATTGTGGTATGATGCTATGGCTCTTGCTTACCAGCTCTTTGCTCTCTCTCTTTCTTTGCTTAAAAGCTTATTCTCTTTTTTTTTCTATGGCCACTTTTGCACAATGCACAAACCAAGATAGCTATTGTGTATATGCGGGAACGATATTGTGACACAATGGATGATATGATACCAATATGATATGGTATGTATGCAATGGATGGTGTAGATCAATGATCACTAATGTGCACAAGTCACGTTGCCGGCAATACTCAAATGGCTAGTCTCGATAGGCAAGTAACGCAAAATGGGATAAGGGGTTATCAATGCAATTGCAAGGGTAATATACAATGGTGTCGTCGAGGTTACCGTCCTTGGCGATGATGAGTGGCGGTGTTCTTGATGTCGAGTCGTTCCTAGTTAGCCGAAACACCCTAGGAAACGGAAAAACCACAACTCAAAATCTCAAGGACAAATGTCAAATGGTGGTAGCGGGAATGCGGTGGTGGTTTGCACTTGGCAATGCGGAAGTGGAATGATGGGCTATACACGTGTCAGAGTTGAAGTTGCCTTCCTAAGTAGCCGAAACACCTTAGGAGACACAAGCCACAACTCGAAAAGGCTCAATCAACAATTGGGTTAAGTTGGGTTGTCGGAAGTGTATGGTGGGCAAGGTTATGTGGAAGTGGTGGTGGTGGTTGATGAAGAAGAAATCGTCCCTAAGTAGCCGAAACACCTTAGGAGACTCGAATCACTACTCAAGCAACCACTAATGCTATGGGGAACAAAATGGGTTAGGTTGCGGAAGTCGGTGGTGGCTATGCGGATGATATGGTGGAAGGCCTAGGCAAACTTGCCAAATTTTCAAAAATTTGATGGAGTCAAATGATCTTGGTGGTATTTTTGTGGGATGGGGGATGTCAATAGCTTCAAAACGAGCTAAAGAACGTCAAAATCGGACTCCGGATGAATTAGTTATGGCCGAAACGGTGAAACGTGAAAAGCTGAAATCCCAGGGGCCGGATATCCGGGGTAGGGGCCGGATTTCCGGGGGTGTATGTCCAGAACCATGCGGATTTGGTGCTCCAGGGCCCGGATGTCCGGCTTGGGGCCCGGATGTCCGGCCGGATGGCCCGGATGTCCGGCCCGACGATTCCAGATCTCGTTTGGGGCGGAAATTTTCGACTTGGGGGCGGAAATTGATGATTTCGGGGGCAAAATTGGAGAGATTTCGTGGATGGAAGGTGGGGAAACTTGGGGGAAAGCTAGATCCACTTGAAACCAAGCAAATCCACGGATCAAAATCAACAAAACATCATCAAACCAACAAATCACAAAAAAAAATTTGGGGCTATTTTTGGTGGGGATTTTCGGATTTAGGACGAAAACAACAAAATCAAGCTAGAAAACACGGGGTAGGGGCTCCAAAAACGTGATCAACGTGGCTCATGATACCATATGATACGGGGCTAACCCGGTATAGGCCGATCTTTCACGATTGGAGTGGGATCCCCCGAAGAACACGATGAACACGGGGGAGAATGGGAAGAAATCACAAGGGGAAACACTCAAGAACAAGTCCAATCACACATCCACTAGACAATCAAACACACAAGATCCACAAGGTACACGAACAACAAAGGGAAAGATACAAGGTAGAGTTCATCTCGAGGAGGTCTTGAAGGGGTCCGCCCAAGAGGGGGTCTTGATGATATATCCCGCAGGATCTTCTCCTAGATGGAGGTCTTGGCCTCCAATGGAGTAGGGGTCTCTCTCTCTCTCAAGAGTAGAGGTAGGAGAAAAGCTCACCTAAGAATGAGCTATCATATTTGCTAACCCTAACTAGAGGAAGGGGATGGAGTATATATAGGCTAGTCCACGAAGGGGTAAGTGAGGATGGGATACATGGGCCTTTGGCCCGACTCTGCGGGCAGGCAGGCGCCGGATGTCCGGGCTAGGGGCCGGATGTCCGGGCGTTCGCGGGAGGCCGGATGTCCGGGGCATGGGCCGGATGTCCGGGCTGGCGAGGTCGGCCTCGGTGCTCTCTGGATAGGGCGTCGGTTTTCGGGCTTGTGGCGGATGTCCGGCTGTCGGGAGGCGCCGGATGTCCGGCTTCTTGGCCGGATGTCCGGGCTGTAGGTACTTGGCGGCCGGGCGGCCGTGGGGTGAAGCTCAGGGGCGGATGTCCGGATCTGGCGGATGTCCGGGTCCTGGGGGTTGTCTCCATCTTCTTTCGTCGTCGCTTCCAGGCTTCCCTTGCGGATGGTGTAGTTGTTCCTTGGCGCTTGCACTCCTCCTCAACATCCGTGAAGCTCCGACAATACCTATGCATACACACGGGAGAAGTGTCAAGTAGTATACCATCCTCGAAGGGGTCAAGTGAGCACGTATAAAGGAGAAGATTCACCTTTGAGTATGTGAAGTAGAGGTCGCACGTGTCACTTGCCAAACGGACTCTTGACATGGTGATGACCGTAGGATGCTCCGCATCAGAAAGGCTTCAGAAAGTCTTCACGATCCAGCTCAAGAAATGATGAAGCTTCCACTCATGACTACAAGAAGAGAACATGTCACAAGTGCAAGAAAACTGGACACTATATCTGTGAGTGTCCTCAGTGGGAGAATGAGAAGAAGAAGAAGAAGAGCAAGGAATATGATTCTGACGACAAGAAGAAGAAGAAATCTTCAAAGTCTTCTTCCAAGTCCTCATCAAAGTCTTCATCTCATAAGAAGAGCTCATCTGGCAAGGCTCGTGCTTTTGTTGGCAAGGAAATGGAAGGAGTCTGCTTCTGAGGAGGTGGAGGTGGAGTCTGAAGAGGAGTCTGACCCAGGCGTTGCAAGTCTGGCTTTAGCCACAGCCTATGTTGCCAAGTCCATCTTCAACATCAAGACAATGACTTCCACACCAACGCCAAGCTGATGACAAGGGCGACCCTGCTCCACCTCTCGCTTCATGGCACGTGGTGCCAAGGTAAAATCATGTGATGCTTACTTTCAAACATCAATTGAAGATGACTCTGATTGTGAATCCAAACCCAGCTACAAAACACTTGCTAAAATTGCAACCGAACAACAAAGAGCTATGGAACATACTCAAAAACTGTTAGACAAAAGCGATGACCTGTTGGACGCGGAAATGACACGTTCATAGTCCTTAGTTGAAGACATTAAAAATCTTCATGCTAAGTACCAAGAACTTGAGAGTCGTCATGAAACGCTCTCAACCACTCGTGAAAAGCTCTCCTATGATTATCTTCAAAGGAAGCAAGAGCTTGAGAAATTGAGAGCGGCTCATGAAGATCTTCAAAAAGAAAATGAGTCACTTCGCGCTCAACAGATCAGTTCCGCTCAGGATGGATTTGAACCACCATGTCTAAAATGTCTTGAGCGTGATATCGCTACCTCTGCTGCTGAATGTTCAACTACTAATGTGGTAACTAACCCCTCTGCGGAGGATACCACTGCTATTTCTGATGAAAATGCTAGGTTGAAGACATTGCTTGAAACAGGGATGTATAAAAGTCCGAAAGGGCATCGGACACTTTATGATGTCCTCAAAAGCAGATTCTGAACGAAACCCTAGGAAAGAGGGTGTTGGGTTCGAGAGGAAAATGAATGTTGATGGTTCCTCTTGGAAGCTTTGAGCAAGATGCCAAAACCACATGGGTTGTGCAAAGGGACCTTCAAAGGATCCATCCACCTTATCTGGCTTTACCTGTGCTAACCCTATTATCATTGATGAATCCTTTGATGCAAACTATAAGCTGTTCAAGAATCAGAATGGTGAAGTGTTTGCCAGGTATATTGGTACTAACTGCA
Organism: Aegilops longissima; assembly: GCA_021605205.1. Lineage (NCBI taxonomy): Eukaryota > Viridiplantae > Streptophyta > Magnoliopsida > Poales > Poaceae > Aegilops > Aegilops longissima. Next base: position 541,539,731 of record CM038682.1, read on the forward strand.
GGAATGGACCACCTATGAAGAAGATCTGGGTTCCCAAAAGCTATCTTGAGAATCTTCCAGTGAATTTCATCATGACACCACCTGAGAAGAAGACAAACCCCATACCTAAGGCGTCATATGGTCCAAAGGCTTCATACAGACAGAGGACTCACCTGAGTCACCCTAACGCCAATGTTTTGCAGGGAAACCGTACTCAAATTTATGAATATGAGCGTGTGTCTTCAAACCGCTATGTTCATAGAACTAAGAACTTTTCTGCTTATTCATATGAGTATCATTCATCTCCTGCAAGGCTATTTGCTAGGGCTCCAAAGCCGAAGTTCTCAGATGCTGCACTTAGACTCATTGCTTCTAAGCCACCCCTGAAGATGTGGGTGGTTAAGAAGAATTAACTCTCTTTTGGAGGAAAGGGTCTCCAGCCGAAAATCAAAGGCGTCTGATGCTATTGCTGGGGACCTAAAACATCTTGTAGGGCGCAAGATCAAATGCCCAAATGGTCTCACTATGTATTTTGTTCCTGAATTGTTTGCCATTCATCCTATCAGTCCTAATCTTGATTTAAGATTCAATAATCCACTTGCCCGTCAAATTTTTATGCTTCACAATGCTCTTGGTGAAGCCTATCCCCCTAACTGCATCAGAGGGTATGACACCTCATGCTTCGTAATGGATTATGGACAAGGGTGCACTAATCATATGACTGGTGATCGAAGTCTTCTCATGGACTCAACCTTACGTCCATCAGACAAGAGTCACATCACATTTGCTGACACTGGTAAAAGCAAGGTATTGGGTTTAGGTAGAGTTGCAATCTCAAAGGATCAACACATGGATAAAGTGATGCTTGTTGAATCCCTTGGTTTCAACTTGATGTCTGTCTCAATGCTTTGTGACTTGAACATGATTGTGATATTCGGAAAATATCGTTGCCTTGTACTAATGGAATCTGACAAGTCTCTAGTCTTTGTAGGGTATAAGAAACATGATCTATACATGGTAGATTTCTTAGCAGGTCCACAGCTTGCCGTATGTCTTCTTGCAAAAGCTTCAGAATGCTGGCTCTGGCATCGGAGGCTGGGGCATGCTAGCATGAGGAACTTACACACACTCGCCAAGAAGAAGCATGTCATAGGCATCAAAGGTGTCAAGTTCAAGAAGGATCATTTGTGTGGTGCCTGCGAAGCTGGAAAGATGACTAGGGCAAAGCACCCCTCGAAGACAATCATGACGACATCTCAACCCTTCGAGCTGTTACACATGGATTTGTTTGGCCCTACTCACTACTCTACCCTCACAACAACTGCTTGTCTCTATGGCTTCGTCATTGTTGATGACTACTCAAGATACACATGGGTGCACATAATTCTCTATAAGACTGAAGTGCAAGATGTCTTCAGACGCTTCGGCAATCGAGCAATGAACAATTATGGCGTCAAGATCAAGCATATCAGAAGTGACAACGGCACTGAATTCAAGAACACCGGACTTGATCTTTATCTGGACACCATGGGAATCACTCATGAGTTCTCTGCTGCATACACACCTCAGCAAAATGGCATCGTGGAGTGCAAGAACAGAACCCTCATTGAGATGGCTCGAACAATGCTCGACGAGTACAAGACACCAAGAAAGTTCTGGCCTGAAGCTATTGATACAGCATGTCACGTCATCAACCGTGTTTACATCCATAAGCTTCTGAACAAAACATCCTATGAGCTCCTTCTCGGCAAGAAGCCAAACGTCGCCACTTTAGAGTTTTTGGGGCTAAGTCTTTGGATCAAGGATCCCCATCACAAGTCAAAATTTGAACCCAAAGCTCACGAAGGCTTCATGCTCGATTACGGAAAGGACTCGCACTCTTCAGTAGTCTTCAACCTATATCTCTACAAAATCGTCGAAACTGTGGACGTGCGATTTGATGAAACCAATGGTTCACAAAGAGAGTTCCCGCAAGTACACTAGACGAAGCTCCGCCAAATGAATCTATCAAGCGATGGGAACCGTGAAATCATGCCTTCAAGCACAACTCAAGAGGAACTTATCATTTCGCACCTAACGAACCGAAAGACAATGCTCATCCTCAAGACAATCCTCCCAATGATGACAATGATCGGCAAGAGCAAAGTCTTCGTCCAGATTCATCCTCGAGTTGCAAATGAAGTACGGATTGAGAAGATAATCGATAGCATCAATGCACTGGTCCGCTTACTCGCTCAAGAGCAACACAGCTAGCAAATTTCAGGGCACTTTTCTTTTGTGTCAATATCGTAACCCAAGAAAGTTCTCAAGCCTTTATGGAACCTGAATGGATACAAGCTATGCAAGAAGAACTTCAACAGTTCAAGCTGAACAATGTTTGGGAACTTGTCAAGCGTCCTGACCCTCGCAAGCATAACATTATCGGCACAAAATGGATATATCGAAACAAGCAAGATGAGCATGGTCAAGTCGTCGTAAACAAAGCACGCCTTGTGGCTCAAGGATATACTCAAGTTGAAGGAATTGACTTGATGAAACATTTGCTCCTGTAGCTAGGCTTGAAGCTATTCGCATACTACTAGCCTATGCTAACCACCACAACATCTTGCTATATCAAATGGATGTGAAGAGTGCATTTCTCAACGGCAAGATTGAAGAAGAAGTATATGTCGCTCAACCACCTGGATTTGAAGATCCAAAACATCCCGATATGGTGTACAAGCTAAATAAAGCAATCAGATGGCCTCAAACAAGCTCCTCGCTACCGGTATGATACGATCAAAGACTTCAAAGAGCAAAGGCTTCAAACCTGGATCCCTTGATCCCACACTCTTCACGAAGACATATGATGGTGAACTGTTTGTATGCCAAATATATGTGGATGACATTATCTTGGCCGCACCAACCGAAGTATAGTGATGAATTGGATACATGATGCAAGAACAATATCGAGATGTCCATGATGGGAGAGCTCAAGTTCTCCCTTGGTCTTCAAATTCACAAGAAAGGAATGACATCTTTATATCTCAAGAAAAATACCTCCAAGATTGTGAAGAAGTTTGGAATGCAAGATTGCAAAGGATACACGACGCCAATGCCGCCAAACACCATCCGGGCCCCGACGACAATGGTAAAGAGTTCGATCAAAAGGTATACCGCCCATGATTGGTTCCTTACTTTACCTATGTGCATCTAGGCCAGATATCATGCTTAGTGTTTGCATGTGTGCTCGATTCCAAGCGGCATCAAGGAATCGCATCACTTAGCGAAGAAGCGAATTCTTCGATATTTGGCTCACACCCCAACACTCGGATTATGGTATCCAAAGGGCTCAAAATTTGATTTGGTTGGATTTTCGGATGCTGATTATCTGGTGACATGGTGGATCGCAAGTCTACATCGTGCACATGTCACTTTACGGGACGATCACTTGTCTGTTGGTCTTCAAAGAAGCGTAACTGTATCACTCTCAACTGCTGAATCTGAATACATTGCTGCTGGATCTTGCTGTGCTCAGCTTCTATGGATGAAGCAAACTCTCAAGGACTATGGAATCATCTGAAACAAGTACCTCTCTTCTGCGACAACGAAAGCACCATCAAAATTGCCAACAATCCAGTCCAACACTCAAGACAAAGCACATTGAAATTCGCCATCATTTTCTCGTGGATCATGTCATGAAGAAAGATATTGACATCATTCACGCCAACATCAAGAGCAATTGGCGAGATATCTTCACGAAGCCCTTGGATGAGAAAAGGTTTTGCAAGTTACGGTGTGAGCTAAATATCTTGGAATCCTCAAATGTCCTGTGATCAAGCACACATCCTAACACTTATGCATGTTGATGACTTAGATGTGCAACACACGAAGTAAAGTATATCTTCAATCAATGAAGACTTACAATCTGAGTGTGAATACATTAACGTGGAATTTGACTTCGGAGCGCCACGATAATTGTGCGCCGTGTCTGGGTCTAATACTTCCTATGCGGCGGGTAACGCCACCACCAAATTTCTCTGTTTGAAGTGTTTCACTCATGGCGTTATTTCTCAATATCTTCGCATTTGATTTGTCTTCAACTTCAACCTATCTTCATGATTTTATTCACTATGTTGATTTGGTTGCTTTCTAATATATATTGTTCTGTCCTCTACAGCATTCACTTATAGCTATGTCTTCCTAGTTGAATCTTTTGAACTAAGTGAATGTGATCGGACCCTAATCTCTCTATGCTTTCCATCTCAAACTCTATCTGTCCAAATCATATGCATTCTATTGAAACTGTCGAATGTCTTCTCTGTGTCCTTGTCGTGAAGACACAGAGACAAACTTTAAGTCTGTTTTAAATGATTCATCCTTCTTGTTGAAATCCGGAAGCCGGAATGACCATCCGACAAACTGGCGGGCGTGGGAACGATGGGACAACTCGAGTATGTTGCATGCTTGCCACGTGCCCCTCAGATGTGAACCGCCAGGGGCACCTGCGTAATTGCGCTGTGCCGCACACCTCCTTATAAATACATGTCCCCTGCGGTAAAGAAGACCTTCTTCCACCTCTCCACCTCGTCAAAACCCTAGCGCCACCGCTAGCTCTCGACGACGCCGGCGACGAAGCGCTTAGCTGCCGCGACTTCTCCGACGCCGTCCTCACGCCGGCCGCGAACATCATCTTCTCCGCCGCCGCCGTAGCTGTCCTCCGTCGCCAAGTTAGGGCACGGTGGATTGAACTGCTCGGTCTCCTTTTCTTCCTGTCTAGCAGTTCTTCGAGTGGTAAATATAACTCTATTTTTACCATCTTTTCGATCCTCAAAGATTCATCCTACTTACCAAAATTGGTTTCTGCCTATACAATGTTAGATCTATTCTATCTGCATCTCATACTGCCTAGTATATTCACTTAAGCTTCACAACTAGTTAGATTCCTCACTTGTACTTATTCACGGATTCGCATAAATCTGGAACCAACTCTCGGCAGATAAGTGAATGTCTTCGCATCATGAGGTCAATGTCTTCAAACTGATTTATCTTCAAAATCTTCCGAGAATGCATATGACCTCTTCCCTTCCTCGCATCTCTAATGCTGTCACGGTACATGTCCGTGGGAGAATCCTTGGTTCTCATAGTCTGCATTCGCTTGCAGAATTCTTACAAGATCAACTTAACACTCCGAGGCCGTTCTGTTTGTCCAAAGAAACGCAAGCCTTTGAAGCCTCTGAGCGATTGAAGCCATTCAGTTTGAAATTCATGGCTGCAGATAAATCAGTTAGGAAGGGCCGCAGACAAGATCGTGGGGAACCTCAAAAGATCTCGCTGATGACCTCGCAGAGCTTTACAAGACAGATCCCAAGAGAATTACAATCAAGAAGACACGAATCCAATGGATTCGCGATATTGGGCTGAACAATGGTTCAAGTACAATTTTGTGACCCAGGAATATGCAGAGAAGAATGCTATCAGAAGCCCTTGGGGGTGATATTCTCTTTCGAGGCCTTCCACCCAAGAACATGGCTGAAGCTATTGCACAGTGTTTCTTTCCTTGTATGGTCCGTGGACCTCAACCTGAGAATGCCGACCCAACGTCATTGCTCTGGTGTCATGACGATAATATCTTCAAGCGCAACTTCCAGCACGCAAAGGCTTCGGCAAAGGAAAACAAGAAGTCATTGGGATTAGACTTCAACCCTGGTCCCTCTGCTCCCCGTGCTGACGGCTCACGTGATGCTGAACCCAATGTCATCGGCCCCTTTTCGAACCTTGATGGCCTCATCACTTACATCTTGGTCCAATGTGCCAAAGTGGATCACTCTGACGACGATGCTGACTCTGATGAAGTCCGAGCTCCTGCTCCTGCTCCTGCTCCAAAGCCGCAGAAGCAAAAGAAAGTCAAGGCTTCAAAGTCAGCAGCTCCTCCAAAAGCTTCACGTGTGAAGCCACTGGCTACTGCACCTCCTGAAGCCAGTGCGTAGTCTGAAGATCAATCCCGTATCTCCAAGAAGACGGAGAAGAAAAATAAAGTTGTCAAGAATACTGATCTGACACTGACTCCTGCTGCCATTTTGCGAGAAGAGCACATTGATCTGTCCAGTGATGAAGATCTTGCAGATGATGCCCTTGAGCAACTTATCAAGAGCAAAGAAGAAGCAGAAATTTTCAACAATTTGCCACTCTTTGATGTAGCAATCATCCATCACTTCATTGATGAGTGGTTTGACACCCCAAACATCAGCTTTGAAGATCTGCAACTTCCTATTGGCCTCAGCGTCTCCTTCAATGGAGCCATTGCTTCTGAGCTAGCTCTTGCTCAGCGCATTGTTGAACTGAAGCATAAGATTGACTATGAGAAGGCTCAGTTCAAGAAGCATATGGCTGCACTCAGCGTGCAAGATGTCAAAAACTTCAAGGCCATGCTGCACGACCTCAAAGAAGCCTTTCTCAAGAAGCGTGAAGAAGCCAGAGGCTCTCGTGAGCGCATGAAGAGCTTGGCTGACAAGTGTGTACTAGCCTACAATGAGGCTGAGAAGCGCAAGGCTCTTGGTCGTCCCGCATTGACCCTGAATGACTGCAAAGAAAAGAAGACTTCAACTGATCAAGCTGCACCGTCAAGACAGGAAGAACCCCGCATAGTCTTCCCAAGCAGCATGACTGGCTCGAAGCCAAAGGTCAGGTCAACCGCTTCTGAACAGAAGAAGACGAGGGCTGCTAAGGCTGAAGCCAGAAAAAGGAAACATCCTGAAGCCTCTGATGCTGCTCCCTCCAAGAAGAAGCTCAAGACCAAGAAGAATCGGGCTGCTCCCACAGAGCCCTTGGTTGTTGAACCCATTTCAATGGTTCGCCCTGCCTCTACTATCCAAGAACCCATTCCAGCAGTTGATCCCATCGCTGCTGAAGACATTGGTCATCATGACAATGTTGAAGATGATGAAGTTCTTCCTCAGATCGAACCAAACCCGGTATCATCGCCTGTTCTCACGAACAGCAAACTCATCAAGATTGATCGTCCTCCGACGCCAATTGCGCAGATGACGGTGTCTGGACTAGGGTACTCACCACGCCGCCTCCCGATCAGTTGATTGGGCCGAGGATCCCCATGGTCAGATACTCATGGGCCAGTCCGAGCAGTTGCCGATACAAGGAAGATTCCACAAGACTTGGCGATCAAGACAAGGACTCCTCCCCACCGGCGATTCGGCTTAGGACTCTTGTTATCCTAGGCCTCGGTGCATTATATAAACCGAGGCCAAAGCTAGTCGATAGAGAGATACAACAATCATACCATAGGCTAGCTTCTAGGGTTTAGCCTCTCGATCTCGTGGTAGATCTACTCTTGTACTACCCATATCATCAATAATAATCAAGCAGAGTAGGGTATTACCTCCATCGAGAGGGCCCGAACACAGGTAAAACATCGTGTCCCTTGTCTCCTGTTACCATCCACCTAGACGCACAGTTCGGGACCCCCTACCCGAGATCCGCCGGTTTTGACACCGACATTGGTGCTTTCATTGAGAGTTCCGCTGTGTGTTCGGCAAAAGGTCGATGGCTCGCCTGCAGATCAACTGTGACTTCGGCATCTTCGTCACCAGCTCGACTGGTCACCTTGGTTCGACCAAGGACTGCGCCCTATCTTCGATCGTCATGTTCGGATGAGGGCCTTCATCAACATTAACTCCGATCTCTATCAAGATCATGGAGGAATCATCCAGGGAGCCCGGGGGCTCAACGTCAACATTGCCCTCGGGCGACCGTACTGTTTTTCTGGACAACGGACTTGTGTCCGCCGCCACCGCCTCCTCAAGCGTCGTTTTAACAATTGCTTCGGTGGAATTGTGCGGAATTGAGTCTACAACAACCCTGGAAAATTTCGTCGAGTTCCGATGGAGGAATCTCTGGCAATCTCCGATATACCGGAGCCGCATTGAATCTGGACGAGAATCCGGACGAGTTTAGGGCGTGGTGTCCAGATTCTAGCTCGGACTTCCTTTGGAAGATCCAACCGTTGATCGGCTGCGGAATTCCTATATCTACCACCCCTCAAAATTTCAGCTCGATCCGACCGTCCAAACTCCAGGAACCTTTAGGTTAGTGCATCACTTTTCGGATCTGTTTTCTGCGCGAAAACGAATCCGACCCGAGTTCGTCTTTTTTATGAACGGGATTTCGGACATCCTTTTTGAAGGAAGTTTTGTATGGGGTATTGTGTTTTGTTTCCGAACACATCCCACTAACTTTAAGATCTTTTGAACATGATCTTCAACATCATGCTGGTGTCAAACCAGTCCGGCAATATTGCTCCACGGCTGCCGACCTGCGCTAGACACGTCGTCACTTTGTTGAGCCGAGCTCAACTTCTTAGGATCATCATCTCGGTAAGCCGAACAAGAGTCCGGCATCGCGAAGGATAAATCATCACCAACATCGCTGCCCCACGGATTACACGGAGCGGGCATACCGGCATCGCCGCACGGTCGCTTCATCAAGCCGGCATCGACCACGTCACGACCTGCATCGGCAGGGCCGCACTATTGCTTCTTCAAGCTGGTGTCCATCACGCCGACCTACTTCGACATCTCGGCTGGACCGGGGGCTTCACCATCTTTTCATCAACCTACTCCGGACACTTCGGCGTCACTAGCCGACCAGGCAATGGGTGCGCGGATCGAGTCCCAATTTTGGGAATCACCTTCCTTCGGATTGCTACAACAAATAAACCAAAGCTATTAATCCTAGTATTTCTTTTTGCTTGTTTGGGTTAATTTTTCCCAAGGAATTATTACTCTGGTTTGTCCATCATATGTGCACAGGTCTATCAAATGGTGGCCGATTATCAACGGTCGCATGATGGTTCGGTCGGTTCGTACATAGTCCGCTGACGCCGCATCCTAACTCGGACCGACTGTGAATCCGTGCTTTGCCACGCCTTTATTGCATTACGCCGACGACCTGCATCGACATCGACTTCGGCGCCAGGCCATATTTCTTTTATTACTCACTTTGCATAAATTATTTATTATGCAACGATTTTTTTTAATTATCATTTTTACTATTATCTCCGGTTTGTGCCATTTTTTGTGCACAGGAAAATGGTCCGGGGACTTCGGCGTCACTCTGCAGGTCTGCATTGACCGTGCTATGTCACCACTTCGGCGTGTCGAGCTCTCTGCTCCGCCACCTTGGGACCGGCTTGGGGGATGGAACCTTATCCCGTATCAAGCTGGGACCGCGTCATCAGTACCGAACATATTAACCAGCTAAGTAGCTTTCATGCTCAAAGCTTTAATTTCTAACTTGTGTTCGGTTCGACCAAGCATTATACTTTTTCGGAAAATTTTGCTTGTAAATTTTTTTCTTGTCCAAACTTTGTTTGTGACGCATAAATTCAAATACCCAATTCATTTGGGGCTTCCTTCATGAAGCTTTTCCTCTTGCATATGATTATACTTGTACATTTTCGTTCCTTGTTAGTGTATTATGCCACAATATGCACCATATTGACTTAAGCGATTTGCAAGCTGGGTTGCCTCGCTCATGTGTTTACCCCTACGTTCCCGATTGTTCGGCTAGGGAGTAAAGGGAGCACCTCTGCGATTGTCACGATCGGGTCACCCGAGCCGGACCTCAGACTGGGTGAAGCCGAAAGCTAGCGCTCTTACTGTTTTCAATAATGGTCGGCACACAACTAAACTCATGAGTACAAAAATCTATTGCACAAGTCTCATATTAACAATGAGCACCAAGAAAGGTATTGGTGGGGTACTATTTTCTTCAAGATGCTTCTTACACTTTATCGATAATATAGCATAAGTTCCCCGAGCGCTTTGTGCTGTTACAACCTTATGACCTGATTTCCTGGTTATTGGAAACACCGTCGATATTCTCGACGATGGAGTACATAACACTTTTCGGTCCTTGACCAAGAGGGAGAAGCCGACGATCGGTTAAGACGCGTTTAAAGTTCGGTTGAACATAGATATGATATAAGTACTTCGGTACATGCAATCATTCTTTTACCCAAGTCACTTGGGGGCTCTTAAATTTATATGAGCCGTTTTATGATAAGTGTTTTTCTTCTTAGTCGTTGCAGAGTTATTATTATTATTTATCACTCCTTTTCTCGACACGAGTGTGGGGTCACTAGCCGGGGAGCCTAATTTCTCTCTCAAAACTGCTAGAGTTTAGTTTTCTAAACTGGCCTAATGAGAAGTACTCCGCCTTCGGGGTGGGAGAATGAAGCCGTAGGCTGACCCGCTCGAAGTCTTGAGATAGGATGTGTCATGTTAAAGCACGGCAGAAGCACTTTTTTTTTCTAAAGTCCAATTTTCGGATTGACATCGAACACTTGATCTTGTTCGGACGTCATGTTTTTACTGACTTTTTTGGTTTGCCAAGCTTTTGGCACTTTTAAACTATTTGTGTGTTTTCAGCACAAGTCTCACAGTGCAACGCCGGACACCTTTAGAGATTCGGCAAAAACATTCTCGGATATTGCTATATTTGCATCAGTTTCGAATTATGTCTTTGGTCAATAGTTGGGTTGCCCGGCTCCCGCGCTTGCCTCCTACATTCCGCTTTGTTCGCTAGGTGTGCAAAGGAGAACCATCATGATTGTGCTTCCAGCTCGCATGGTCAAGCACCTCGATGGAGAAAGCCAAAACCGACCGTCACAAGAGGTGTAAACTGGTCAGCGATCCGATGACTATATTAAATGACGGGCCATTCATAACATTGGCGAAGTGTTTCCGGCTTGACCTCGATCGTCGCCGAACACTACCGGGGCTAGTAATCGCCTCCCAAACTAAATCCTCAATATTTTTCTCTTACATTGAGCTGAGGTTTCATGATCATGCTTAGCATGACAACCCAAAGAAAGGAACCGATAAGCGGGACTATTTTCTTTGGAAGACATTTCTTCTGTTAAATAGTAATATAACATATCTCTCTGCGTACCTTTGTTTATAAAACCATATGGCCAGATTGCCTTGTTTGTCGTAAATCTTTGCCCTCATAAAGGCTTTATAAAGTAGGACAAACACTCCTCGGCTATTAGCCGAGGAGGTGGAAGCCGATGGTCGGTCAACAAAGTTTTGTACAATGTGGATCCGAGCATTAACGACGTAAAAGTACTTGGATACATAAAGTCATTACACATAATTGTGATTTTACTATGGATATCAATCCTTAATTCGGCCACCCGTGCTCGCATTAAGGCTCGGGGGCTACTGGGCTTCGGGCTTATTATTTACAAATATTAAAGGGGTACATCGATCCCCTGATCTGGTGTTGCCACCCGACCAGTGTCTCGGGGGCTACTGCATTGCCTGTCCAATGCAGAAAATTTTAAGTGTAATACAGTCTCCAAGGAGATTTTGATCCTCGGGTTGGTCGGCCGCACCCAACCTGAGTCTTGAGGACTGAGCACGCCGCTTTTTGTGTCCCAAAGTATCCTTCCGAGCTAGGACTTGATCCTCGACCGATTTTGCAAATCAACCTTGAGTCTCAAAGAGCTACGGGATCAGCGGTATTATGTCATCCTTCATGTGCATCTCGGTTTTAGACCGATACCCACCTTAAGGGCTCTCGGCTATGTATCTCGGCAGAGAATAAATTGCACCAATCAAAATATTGACAAAATCGCCCATATTCGGGTGGTGCACCACCGGAAGCGATCGCATAAAGCTCGGGCGCTAGTGGCTGGCTCCATAGAGGGCATTTCCGCATTAAGCTCGCTAAACTCCTTCAAACTTCTTTGAACCAAGGTGATTTACGACACCTCGGATACAATCCGGCGTTGGAGCTCGGATACATAGTACGGCGTTGGAGCTCGGATACATAGTCCGACGTTAGAGCTGGGAAGCAGTCCGGCATTGGTGCTCGGCTGCAAAAGATACCTCGAATGCAGTCCGGCGTTGGAGCTCGGACTCAAGAGGACGCTGCCGCCTGGGAACAACTTCAAACCCGAGGTGCGGCATAAAAATAACAAGGCATTGATAAAGGCCGGAAACTTAAAGGGGCTCCTCGGATACCCGACGTGTAAACTCGTCGAATGCATTTCGGCGATCCTCAAGATCGAAGATGAGAAGATTTGTTGAACCAGTTTTCAAGACCGACGACCGAAGATGAAGAACAGTTCGGAAGAATCGAGGAGCGTCCCCAACTTGAAGACCGGTTCAGGGGCTATCGACGGTGTCCCGGACTAGGGGTACTCACCACGCCGCCTCCCGATCGCTTGATTGGGCCGAGGATCCCCATGGCCGTATACTCATGGGCCAGTCTGACGATTGCAAGCATACAAGGAAGATTCCACAAGACTTGGCGATCAAGACAAGGACTCCTCCCCACCGGCGATTCGGCTTAGGACTCTTGTTATCCTAGGCCTCGGTGCATTATATAAACCGAGGCCAGGCTAGTCGATAGAGAGATACAACAATCATACCATAGGCTAGCTTCTAGGGTTTAGCCTCTCTGATCTCGTGGTAGATCTACTCTTGTACTACCCATATCATCAATAATAATCAAGCAGGAGTAGGGTATTACCTCCATCGAGAGGGCCCGAACCTGGGTAAAAACATCGTGTCCCTTGTCTCCTGTTACCATCCACCTAGACGCACAGTTCGGGACCCCCTACCCGAGATCCGTCGGTTTTGACACCGACACGCAGGATGCATCATGGGCTGATCACCCACAGCAACAAGACTCCCGCAGTACTCCCCAACAACAAGTCACTCAACAACAACAACAACAACAACAACAACAACAAGAGGAAGACTTTGAGGCCCAGGCAACCCCATTTCCAAAGGCGTCGTCAGCATTTCGCAGGCTTCGCAAAGGTCAAAGGCCTCAAGTACCTCTCTCGAGCGTTCCAGAAGGAGAAGTGCACCACCAACCTGTTGCACGTCAAGTGTTTTCAGAAGCCACTCCAACTGTGAATGTCTCCGAGTCTGAAGCCAAAGCTGCTGAAGACAATCCGGCTGCATCAGCCGAGGACACCCAAGAAGAAGAAGAACGTGTCCCTACACCCCCTGTTATTGAAGAAGTTATTCCTAATATCAACGTGCCAGTGCCCGACCCTCCAGCTCCTCAAGTGGAGGTTGAAAACATTGCGGCTGCCACCTCCAACACCAATGAAGCCAATGACGTGGTCATGGCTGAAGCAAATGTGGAGCCTGCACCAACAGCTCGTGAAGCCAATGAGGCAACTGCTCCTGAAGCATCTGCTGAGCAGCCGGAAGCCTTAGTTGTTGCCACTGCTCCAGTTCCGCCACCAAGGCCCTACACCATTGAGCAAGCATACAACTATGGTCAGCTAACCACAGTAAGATGGCCCATTCTGGTCCCTCCGCCTCATGCCTCTGGTCCTCAGTTCGAATATCATATTGCGCATATGCCTCGGGTCCAGAAGCCAAAGCCACGTCTGCCAAGGTTTCCAGGCACTGCCACCTCTACAGGTTCCTTCAATGCAAATGGCTTCAAATCCCACAACACTTTCTTTCACAGAGCAAAGAAGCCCTACACAAGGCCAAGGATATCATCTGACCGCTTCTGGAGCTATCAGCAACGAAGCTATTACTCCTGCGTTCTGTATGATCAAGGGCGCATTTTTCCTCATATGCGCCTCGACACTGAAGCCATTGCCGGACTGCCGTGCTTAGAAGAAGCACTTGATTGCTTTCTTGATGCTGGTCTGCTAGGCTTCGTAACAGACAAAGAACACTGGAATGAAGAACTTTTGCTTCAATTCTATGCTACCCTCCACATCCGCGGCTACTACAGAGATACGAAGACATGGGTTCTCGAGTGGATGACAGGAAATGTTCGTCATGAAGCCAAAGCTCTTGACGTCATTGAGCTCACAGCCTACCCACTCCGGAGAGTTGTTTGAACCTGGTTGTCAACTCCACCGCGATGCATTGAGAGCATCTTTCATAAGCCGTAACCCAACATGAGTCGATGTTGAGCATGATGAAGCCTCTCGCCACGTGACGCTGAATACCCTCAAGAATTCCTTGTTGATGACCTTGAGTATCCGCCTCGCATAATATATCACATAATCAAAGCGAACTCTATGGCCTATCAAAGGGCATTCATCATCCGCAAAACTTGAAGGAGCCATGAAGACATTGGTCTTTTACATCCTCAATGGCATCATCTTCAATACGCAAGAATTCTTCATCCGGCAATTGGCTGCATCTGGATCTGATCTTTTTGGTCTGAAATTTTATGCTCCATGGGTCATGCGCCTCATCAAGATGAAATCTGCTATCAACTATCAGCCTTCTGCTCGCAATCATCTGATCTTTCTACCAAAGGTTGATATGTCAGTTGAAGCCATATACCCTGAGCCTGCCAAAACGCCACTTTGTCTTCAGAATGCAGATCACCATAGCTTCTCTCAAACCATGGAAGGCGTCCAAGAAGTATCTCGTATTTATCCTCTGGCTGGGAACACACGTCTGCCTCACCGTCCGCAGACTGAAGCTACTGAGAGCACAATTGGCCAAAGACCCAGGAAGCGCTCTCACATCCTCAATGATCGAGAACTTCTTGTCGCACTGCGTCAGAAACAAGATAAGCATCACTCCTGGCTCAAGCGACAGATGCAAAGCCTCTTGGTGGACGTCAATCGCATTCGAAATCTTGCCACCAAGAATGCTTTTGTCACTCACGAGACATGTCGGCGATCATGGAAGAGTTTGACCCTGCTCAAGGTCTTTGAAGCAGATCTTCAAGACGATGGCTTCACTGAACGCTTCAAGTTTGACTCCACTCCTCCACGGAATGCAGTCCTACGACGAACTCCATCTCTTGAAGGCTCTGACTATTCTGCCTCTGCGGCAACTATCAATGCCAGAGTGATCGATGATGAAGCCGATGCTACTTCACCGCCCCTACTTCGCACGCCGACATCGCACTAAGTTCGCTCGCACCGCCTACCAACAACGACAACCCTGCTGCATCATCTTCTTCTGAAGAGGACGAGTAGACACTCTATGTCTTCAAACCTTTTTGGTCCTTGCTGACAAAAGGGGGAGAAGCATATGAGTTTGATAGTCTTCAAGCGGGTTCATATGGGCGGTTGCATTATATTTTGCCTAGTGTTTACAACTCTCGTTTTTGATACATTTGGTTCTTTGAGTTGTAACACTTAAACTCGATGGTCGTCTGCTACTTATTTGCTTTACTCTGGTGCGATGATAAATTCCGCATGTGCGATGATAACTTCCGCACTTAGATCATTCTGCAGACGTCCATTTTTCATTATGCATGTCATTCTCTTAGTTATATCATTTCATGCATGATGAATGATCTTCATAAGTTGAAGAGGATCTCCACAAGTACAACCTGCCATGTGCATTTGCATTCCAAAAGCAAACTACTTATATGCACATCTTTAGGGGGAGCCTTTGCCACTTATGAAGACAATTCCCTATCCTTTACAATTTCACATACTTTATCCCCGTTGAAAACTTCAACCAGTTTGTCATCAATCACCAAAAAGGGGGAGATTGTAAGTGCATCTAGTGCCACCCCTAGTTGCTTTTGGAGTATTGACGACAAATGTGGTTGAGGGACTAATGCGTTTGTGAGAATTGCAGGATAACGCAGGTAGTGTCCCCCATTGATTCGGTTTACCTACCGGAGATGACCCCTAAAAATGTATAAAGACATTGACGACAATGGTGGCATGTGAAGATATTCACATTGAAGACTATGACATGAGAAGACATTGAGTGAAGACTATGGAGCCTTGAAGACGTGGTCGCTTTCTTTGTTTCCATTTCTTCTTTGTTGAGTCATAGGAACCACCGTCTCGTTAAGTGGGGTCCAAGTGATCAAAGTCGAAATGACTAAAGTGATGCTCAACCCAAATCCTATGTCTTCGACGAAGACAATGAGAGCAAAACTTATCCAGAGTGGATGAGTCAGCTTTGCTTATAGCCCAAGTAAAGTTGTCGTGTGTGTTTGAAATCGACCGTTGGAACACGTGTCGGTTCCTTAGTGACCTGGGTCATTTCGGACATATCAGGTCGGGTTGCCTAGTGGCTATAAATAGCCCACCCCTACACCATAAATTGGTGGCTGCTCAGAGTTAGTGCACGGCTTTTGTCGCTTGAGAGCAACCCTCAAGCCTTTGAGAGAGAGAAACTTATGATGACAAAGCCCAAACACCCAGAGCCAAAGAGTGTTAGGCATCATCAAGTCTTTCTCATGCATGTGACTGAAGACTTATTACACTTGAGGACTGTGAATCCTCCACCCGGTTAGGCGTCGCGTTCAGTGCATCCAAGAGTCATTGTGGATTGCCGTGAACGCAGATCTGTGAAGGTTTGGAAGTCTACCTTGAAGACTTACCATAGTGATTGGGCGAGGACTGTGTCCTTAGCTCAAGGGAATAAGGTGAATACGCGGTCTTCTCGAGTTGAATCTCAGCCTCCCTAACCAGATGTACAGTTGTCACAAAGAATTGAACTGGTCCAACAAATCCCATGTCTTCAAAAAGTGGTGGTTCTATCTTCTCCCTCTCCTTACTTAGAGTTTGTCTTCGTGAAGTCTTTGCCTATTTGTCATACCTGTTTGACTTCATTGCTTGACTACTTTTGTTTATTGGCTTCTCACTATCTTCCATCTTGATCCTACTACCAAGCTGCTATTATTCTTGTACTTTCACGTTATTGCATACTTGACTATGGTTTGCTTGTTGTAGTTTATCTTCCGCCGCATATCAATTAGGTCATTTCTATTGTTTGTCTTCGGAACATCCGTGTTTTGAAGACTTTCCTAAAAATCGCCTATTCACCCCCCCCCCTAGTCGATAACTAGCACTTTCACTTTGCCACAAATACGATGTCAACTACATGATCATGCAATGGCAATATGACAAAAGTAAAGTATGTCATGATGATGAACAGAACGGTGGAAAGTTGCATGGCAATATATCTCGGAATGGCTATGGAAATGCCATAATAGGTAGGTATGGTGGCTGTTTTGAGGAAGATATAAGGATGTTTATGTGTGATAGAGCGTATCATATCACGAGATTTGGATGCACCGGCGAAGTTTGCACCAACTCTCAAGGTGAGAAAGGGCAATGCACGGTACCGAATAGGCTAGCAAAGGCGGAAAGGTAAAAGTGCGTATAATCCATGGACTCAACATTAGTCAAAAGAACTCATATACTTATTGCAAAAATTTAGAAGTCATCAAAAATCAAGTACTACGCGATGCTCCTAGGGGATAGATTGGTAGGAAAAGACCATCGCTCGTCCCCGACCGCCACTCATAAGGATGCACAAGCCAGGTACACTTCATGTTTCAAATTTGTTACACAACTTTAACCATACATGCATGCTACGGGATTTGCAAACTTCAACACAAGCATTTCTCAAATTCACAACTACTCAACCAGCACGACTTTGATATTATCACCTCCATATCTCAAAACAATTATCAAGCATCAAACTTATCTTAGTATTCAACGCACTCAAAGAATTCTTACAAATCTTGTATGCTTAGCATATTAGGATTATTTAAGAAAATTACCATGCTATTTAAGACTCTTAAAATAATATAAGTGAAGCATGAGAGTTCATCTATTTCTTAAAAATAAAACTACCACCATGCTCTAAAAGATATAAGTGAAGTACTGGAGCAATAACAAAACTACTCCGAAAGATATAAGTGAAG
This sequence comes from Aegilops longissima, assembly GCA_021605205.1. Classification (NCBI taxonomy): domain Eukaryota; kingdom Viridiplantae; phylum Streptophyta; class Magnoliopsida; order Poales; family Poaceae; genus Aegilops; species Aegilops longissima. The sequence goes on from CM038682.1 coordinate 541,557,392, forward strand.
ATCCATGAGTAGTCGGATAATTATGCAACTATGTGAAGACTCTCCTATTTAATAATTTCAGATCTTGATACTTTATTCAAACAGCAAGCAAAGCTAAAGAAAATAAAATGACGCTCCAAGCAAAACACATATCATGTGGTGAATAAAAATATAGCTCCAAGTAAAGTTACCGATGAACGAAGACGAAAGAGGGGATGCCTTCCGGGGAATCCCCAAGCTTAGACGCTTGGTTATCCTTGAATATTACCTTGGGGTGCCTTGGGCATCCCCAAGCTTAGGCTCTTGCCACTCCTTATTCCATAGTCCATCGAATCTTTACCCAAAACTTTAAAACTTCACAACACAAAACTTAACAGAAAACTCGTGAGCTCCGTTAGCGAAAGAAAACAAAACACCACTTCAAGGTACTGTAATGAACTCATTGTTTATTTATATTGGTGTTAAACCTACTGTATTCCAACTTCTCTATGGTTTATAAACTATTTTACTAGCCATAGAGTCATCAAAATAAGCAAAAACACACGAAAAACAGAATCTGTGAAAAACAGAACAATATGTAGTAATCTGTAACTAACGCAAACTTCTGGAACTCCAAAAATTCTAAAATAAATTTGTGGACCTGAGGAATTTGTCTAGTAATCATCTGCAAAAAGAATCAACTAAATATCACTCTCCAGTAAAACGTTGAAGCTAATCTCGTGAGCGCTAAAGTTTCTATTTTTTACAACATGATCATAAAGACTTCACCCAAGTCTTCCCAAAGGTTCCACTTGGCACAAACACTAATTAAAACATAAAACCACATCTAAACAGAAGCTATATGGATTATTTATTCCTAAACAGAACCAAAAAGCAAGAAACTAAAATAAAATTGGGTTGCCTCCCAACAAGCGCTATCGTTTAAAGCCCCTAGCTAGGCATGATGATTTCAATGATGCTCACAAAAAGATAAGAATTGAAACATAAAAAGAGCATCATGAAGAATATGACTAGCACATTTAAGTCTAACCCAATTCCTATGCATAGGGATTTTGTGAGCAAACAACTTATGGGAACAATAATCAACTAGCATAGGAAGGCAAAACAAGCATAACTTTAAAATTTTAAGCACATAGAGAGGAAACTTGATATTATTGCAATTCCTACAAGCATATGTTCCTCCCTCATAATGATTTTCAGTAGCATAATGAATGAATTCAACAATATAACCATCACCTAAAGCATTCTTTTCATGATCTACAAGCATAGAAATTTTATTACTCTCCACATAAGCAAAATTCTTCTCATGAATAATAGTGGGAGCAAACTCAACTAAATAACTATCATGTGATTGAAAATTAAGATCAAGATGACAAGTTCATGATTATAATTATTCTTTAAAGCATACGTGTCATCACAATAATCATCATAGATATGAGGCATGCTTTCATCATAGTAAATTTGCTCATCAAAGCTTGGGGGACAAAAAATATCATCTTCATCAAACATAGCTTCCCCAAGCTTGTGGCCTTGCATATCATTAGCATCATGGATATTCAAGGAATTCATACTAACAACATTGCAATCATGCTCATCATTCACATATTTCATGCCAAGCATTCTATGTAATTCTTCTTCTAGCACTTTGGCACAATTTTCCTTTCCATCATTCTGACGAAAGATATTAAAAAGGTGAAGCGTATGAGACAAACTCAATTCCATTTTTTTGTAATTTTCTTTTATAGACTAACTAGTGCTAAAACAAGAAACAAAAAGATTTGATTGCAAGATCTAAAGATATACCTTCACTTACCTAGCCTCCCCGGCAACGACGCCAGAAAAGAGCTTGATGTCTACTACGCAACCTTCTCCTTGTAGACGTTGTTGGGCCTCCAAGTGCAGAGGTTTGTAGGACAGTAGAAAATTTCCCTCAAGTGGATGACCTAAGGTTTATCAATCCGTGGGAGGCGTAGGATGAAGATGGTCTCTCTCAAGCAACCCTGCAACCAAATAACAAAGAGTCTCTTGTGTCCCCAACACACCCAATACAATGGTAAATTGTATAGGTGCACTAGTTCGGCGAAGAGATGGTGATACAAGTGCAATATGGATGGTAGATGTAGGTATTTGTAATCTGAAATAATAAAAACAGCAAGGTAACAACTGATAAACATGAGCGTAAATGGTATTGCAATGATAGGAAACAAGGCCTAGGGTTCATACTTTCACTAGTGCAAGTTCTCTCAACAATAATAACATAAATAGATCATATAACAATCCCTCAACATGCAACAAAGAGTCACTCCAAAGCCACTAATAGCGGAGAACAAACGTAGAGATTATGGTAGGGTACGAAACCACCTCAAAGTTATTCTTTCCAATCAATCCGTTAGGGCTATTCCTATAAGTGTCACAAACAGCCCTAGAGTTCGTACTAGAATAACACCTTAAGACACAAATCAACCAAAACCCTAATGTCACCTAGATACTCCATTGTCACCTCAAGTATCCGTGGGCATGATTATACGATATGCATCACACAATCTCAGATTCATCCAACCAACATAAAAGTACTTCAAAGAGTGCCCCAAAGTTTCTACCAGAGAGTCAAGAATGTGTGCCAACCCCTATGCATAGGTTCATGGGCGGAACCCGCAAGTTGGTCACCAAAACATACATCAAGTGGCACATGATATCCCATTGTCACCACAGATAAGCACGGCAAGACATACATCAAGTGTTCTCATAAAAGACTCAATCCGATAAGATAACTTCAAAAGGGGAAACTCAATTCATCACAAGAGAGTAGAGGGGGAGAAGAAACATAAGATCCAACTATAATAGCAAAGCTCGGGATACATCAAGATCGTGCCATAGAGGGAACACGAGAGAGAACACGAGAGAGAGAGAGAGAGAGAGAGAGAGAGAGAGAGAGAGAGAGAGATCAAACACATAGCTACCGGTACATACCCTCAGCCCCGAGGGCGAACTACTCCCTCCTCGTCATGGATAGCGCCGGATGATGAAGATGGCCACAGTGAGGATCCCTCCCAGGGTGCCTAACAGGTCCCATTGGTTTTGGTGGCTACAGAGGCTTTGGCGGCGGAACTCCCGATCTATCTTCTGCTCGGAAGTTTTATGATACGAGGTATATATGGGTGCATGGGTACGTCGGTGGACGAAGGGGGGGGCCACGAGGCAGGGGCGCGCCCACCCTCGTGAGCACCTCCTTCTTTCCCGACGCAATCCAAGTCCATCGGGTGGCTTTCCTTCAAAATAACTTCTCCAGCTTGATTTCGTTCTGCTTTTACTCCGCTTGATATTCCTTTTCCTCAAACACCTTTGAAATAGGCATAAAACAAGAAATCTGGCTGGGCCTCGTTAATAGGTTAGTCCCAAAAATAATATAAAAGTGGAAAATAAAGCCCAATATTGCCCAAAACAGTAGATAATATAGCATGGAGCAATCAAAATTATAGATACGTTGGAGACGATCGGCGAGTCCCGTAAAAGACCTCGCTTTCCATACCTTCAAGATGCGGCTCTGGCGCCTTTCGCTTCTTTCCGGCTCGCGCCTTTTGCTTCTTTCCCGCGGTGGGCAATCTTTCCAATTTTTCAACAGCTGGTCTATTTCTCGCCGCTCCTCGTGCGCTGGCGCTCTTCGGGTTCGGTTTCACCATCGAATGATCCTTGCGTTTCCTCCACGGGTCATCGTCGCGAAGCCACCTTCGATGTCCCATGAACACGGTTTTCAAGACCCGGATCTCTATCTAGCTGGCGATACATTGTGTCATCCATGCACTGACGATCCAGAAAATCCGTGGACCACCTGCCCCATGAGATATCCAGAATCGAGATAGCCGTGCACCGCCATGAGCAAAGCGGCTCTCATAGGGAAATATTCTTTCTCTGCGGCGTCCGACGATTGGCTGGCGTTTTCCATAGCGTATAGCTCCTCTTTCAGCAGCCCCAGATATGATTGATGCCGCTCCTGGTTGTTTCGCCCTTCAATTAGCATACTCATGTGAATGTACTTCCTCTTCATGCACAACCAGGGGAAGGTTGTACATCCACACAAACATAGGCCAGGTGCTATGTGTGCTTCTCTGGCTGCCAAACGGATTGACTCCATCGGTGCTCGCGCCCGACGATGTTCCTTGGATCCTTCCCAAATTCGGGTGTTCAAAGTTCAACGCTTGCACCGCTCCCATCCTTAGGGTGATTCAGCATCTTGTCTTTTTATTTATCTCCGGATCATTTGCGCCATCTTCTCGCTTCTTCTCCTCCCTATCCACGTGCAACGCAGGAGCTTTGCTACCTTAGGGTCCTCGAAATACCGCTTGACGAGGAGTGATCGAAAGTACCACACCACTTTTCGAGGAGCTTTCTTCCTCTTCTTGTATCGAGTGACGCCGCACACCGAACATATGGTAGACTCCGCGTGCTCGTCCCGATAAATGATGCAATTGTTCAGTCACACATGGTATTTCACGTGCGGTAAATCCAGAGTACACATGATTTTCTTCGCCTCCTTGAAACTGGTCGGGCACTTGTTCCCCTTGGGAAGACGTTCGTGCCAGAATGACATGTTCTCGTCGAAGCATGCGTCGGTCATTTTGTGTTTTACCTTCATCTCCGAGCCATGAGCGCTACTTTCAGCGGTATCCTTGGGCCTGCATCCTTCATACAATGGAGTAACCGTGTTCATCTCCGCTGATCCAGCTTGGCTTTCTCTCGGCGACAGCTCTTGTGTTATCCGTCTCGCTTGAGAAGCAGCTCTTGAATACGAGGGTCCTGCACCCAGCCCATCGATGGTCCATCGTCGCTCGCTCCGCCGCATCTTCATCTTCATGATCATGCCCTTCGCCCGCTCCGACATCTTCCTCATCATCATGTCCTGCATCTTCTACATGATGATCGTGTACAACATCACCGCTCGTGATCATGTCCTCGAGATTCTTCGTCTTCTCGCCTACCGAGCCGCGGTGGTTGTTTTGCTGCCCTTCCTCATTTCTTGCCCGCCCCCATGGACGACTTCAGAGTCATCTTCATCACCTTGCCACCGATAGCCATCCATGAAACCACGCAAGAGCAGGTGGTCCCGCACCTGCCCGGAATCCGGTACGCAATAAGGCTCTTCACTGCATCTTCGACACGGACATCTTATCTCCGTCTCGTTCTTTTGAAGCATCTCGGCCTTCACGGAGCTCAAAAACCTATTCACGATGCCTTCGGTCATTGTGCGGACCATGGTCGCCTGCGGGGTAGAGCAAAACGATATTTTAGAACCAAGAAAAAAATTGGCATGACTTTCCCTAAAAATAGGACCAAAAAGAATGCATAGTGCCAAAATTCTCGCCGAAACGGAAATGAATCAACATTTCGGCAAAATATTGGCAACTATCGCATTTCAAATACCGATACATGCAAACACAAACATATATGCAACACCACAAGCATATGCAACACCACAAACATACATAGATCTAGTTGGGCCGCAAAATGTGCATGTGCACGTTGTTGGAGGGAGAACAACATAAAGATAGCTTCCCCCCTTACTTACCTATCAAAAAAAGGTAATTTAACCACTTAATTTGGATGAATCTATGGTGCAAATGAGGTGAGGAGGAGGAGGCAGCCGAGAAAAGCTTGGAGGAGGAGGTGGAGAGAATGAAGTGCGGAAAGTGAGTGGGTAGGTGTGGCTGTCCAAAATATCTTGTTGGTCCCAGGTTACTAATGGCGCACCTGCTGGTGGTGCGCCATTAGTAGTTTTGCAAAAAATAATATATATATATATATATATATATATATATATATATATATATATATATAATGGCGCATCGTGCCATAGTGCGCCATTACTAGTTTAAACTAGTAATGGCGCATCGTGCTACAATCGCCATTAGTAGTTTTGCAAAAAAGAATAAAAAACTATGATGAGTGGCGCCTCAGGTGGCTGGTGCGCCATTACTAGTTAGCACTAGTAATGGCGCATCGTGCTGGATGCGCCATTAGTATGTTTGGAAAAATAAAAATTAGTTACTAGTGGCGCACCATGTGTCCAGTGCGCCATTAGTGTCTTCCACACTAATGGCGCACTGCACATGGTGCGCCATCGCTATAGTAGTGGCGCACCACATGTCGTGCGCCATTAGTATCCATTTCATCTATAGCCCTTTTCCTAGTAGTGAACCTCGGATCGCCGCCGTTTGAGAAGCTCGCAAGAGGTAACTTTATCCTCTGGAAGACGCAGGTCCTCCCAGCCCTGCGAGGCGCGCAGGTGACGGGGCTCCTGGACAACACTGACGCCGTTCCGCCCAGGATGGTGGAGATCACGAAGGCGGACAAGACCACGGCCCTAGAGCCGAACCCCCTATACGGACCTTGGATCGCCAAAGACCAGCAGGTTCTATCATACCTTCTCAATTCCATGTCTCCAGAAATTCTTGCACAAGTCGTTGGGAAAGATTTCACCTTTCAGCTCTGGACGATGGTGACAAATCTCTTTGCCTCACAATCATAGTCTCGGATTACTAATCTGAGAATCGCCATCATGAATACCAAGAAGGGCACCATGTGAAGCTCGGCGTATATGGCGAAGATGAAAAGCCTTGGGGATGAACTAGCTGCTGCCGGTCGTCCTGTATCTGATCCGGAGATGGTGGACTATATCCTGGCAGGACTGGACCGCGACTACAACTCCGTGGTGGCGGTGATCGGCGTTGTCAAAAATACCATCACCGCCGACGATCTCTTGCTCAGATCTCTGCCTTTGATCAAAGGACGGAGATGCTAGGCGACTCATCTTCAGGCGGGTTCCACTCATCTGCTAATGCGGTCTACAGAGGCCGTGCCAGTCCCGTGGCAGATCTCGCGGGCGCGGAGGAAGGGCGCGTGGCCGTGGTGATCATGGTGACCGCGGTGACCCCCAATCCTCTTCCTCCAATGGAGGCGGCGGATTCAGAGGCCGCCCTCGACAGCAACAGCAACAGCAACAACAGGTTTGTGAGCAACAACATGACTATCCAGAATGTCAGATATGCTACAAACACCATCCAGGAGGTGCAAGAGTTTGCTGGTGGTGCTATGAAGAAAACGACCAAGAAGAAAAGGAGGCGCATGCAGTCTCCTATGGCATGGACACCAACTGGTACACCGACAGTGCAGCAACAAACCACATCACAGGTGAACTTGACAAGTTGACGATGTGGGAGAAGTACAATGGAGGCGACCAAATTCTTACGGCAAGCGGTTCTGGTATGGATATCACACACATTGGTAGTTCAATTGTTAAAAACCCCGTGAAAAATTTACACTTGACCAATGTCTTGCATGTTCCTCAAACATCCAAAAATCTTGTTTCCGTTCATCGATTCACTCTTGATAACAATGTTCTTATTGAATTCTATCCTTATTTTTTCTTGGTTAAGGACTTGAGAACAAGGAGAATCATTCTTAGAGGAAGGTGCATGGGAGACCTCTACCCACTCATATCATCATCATCATCATCATCATCATCATCATCTTCATGGTCCAATAAACAAGCAAATATTGTCACCAAGCTATCTACATCAAGGTGGCATAGTCGCTTGGGTCATCCATCTTCATTCATAGTTAGATATGTTCTTAGCAAAAATAAACTCTTTCATGAGCCTAGTGTTGAGTCAGTTTGTGATCCGTGTCAACAAGCAAAAAGTCATCAGTTACCTTACCCAATTTCTACTAGCGTGTCTACTGCCCCTCTACAACTTATCCTTTCAGATGTATGGGGGCCAACTCCTACTTCAGTTGGTAGATTTTCCTATTATGTAAGTTTCATTGATGACTATAGTAAATTTACTTGGATTTACTTATTGAAAAAACGATCTGATGTATTCCAAGTTTTTCTCAATTTCCAAAATATTGTTGAACGCAAACTGAACTCTAAAATCATTGCTATGCAAAGTGACTAGGTGGTGAGTATGAAAAATTAAATTCTTTCTTCCAAAAGCTTGGCATATCACATCATGTCTCTTGTCCTCATGCTCACCAACAAAACGGATTCGCTGAAAGAAAGCACCATCACATAGTTGATATGGGGCTTGCATTGCTAGCAAATGCTTCCATGCCACTTAAATTTTGGGACGAAGCATTCTTAACTGCCACATATCTTATCAACTTGCTTCCAAGTAAAGTCATCAAATTTGAAACACCCATTACACGACTTCTTGGTGTCACACCCAACTACACATCTCTTTGTATTTTTGGTTGTGCCTGTTGGCCCAATCTTAGGCCCTACAACACACGCAAACGCGCTTTCCGCTCAAAAAGGTGTGTCTTTATAGGCTATAGCCCCATGCATAAAGGGGTCAAGTGCCTTGATGTTCCTACTGGTCGGGTCTATATATCTAGAGATGTTGTATTTGATGATTCCGTGTTTCCCTTTGCATCCCTTCATCCTAATGCCCGTGCACTTCTCCGCAAGGAAACTCTTCTTCTTCCTTCACATCTTCGGTCTTTTGATCATGGGGCCGACAATTTTACTAACCAATGTGATGATGTTCCTGCTGGTACTGGTTTCCTCTTATGCTTGTGCAGGTCCCTGGAGAAAACGGTGCTCAAAAGGAACAAAATTTCGAAAATATGGCTGATTTTGACCCAACATTGCATGCTGAGGAAGAAGACGAACCTGGCATAGATGACGAAGGAGATCCGGCGGCGCCTGCCACCCCTGCATGCGCGCAGTCCTTGGATCGTGCAAGCACATCCTCCTCGAATCGCGCTCATGTCGGCTCCAGCTCGATTCGTGGAGGGCTACTCCCAGCCAGCAGCGTCGACCTTCAAAGGGACCAGCGGCGGGCCGAATCCCCGCAGCAAGACGCGCCAAAGATCAAAGGGACCAGCGGCGGGGCCGGATCCCACTCGCACCGCGCGCGCACCCAGTTGCGGTCGGGTGGCGAATCCTCTGCGTCGGGTCGGACGGGCGATGCCCATGTGCCTGCGGGAGGGGCAGCCACACCAGCAGGCACAGGATCCCCTGTGCACATGACGACAAACCGGCCCACTGCATCAGCCGATTCTCCTGGATCTTCTGTGGCGAGTATACCAGCGGTCCAGCTAGAGGTTTCTTCACGTGTTATGACCCGGCTACAGAAAGGTATACGAAATCCTAAAATTAGGAAAGATGGAACTATACCATATGGAATGTTGTGTATTTCAGGAGAACCAACATCGTTGAATAGTGCACTTGATGATCCTAAATGGAAGAAGGCAATGGATGAGGAGTATTCTGCACTCATGAGGAACAAAACTTGGCATCTTGTACCAAATCAGAGAGGTAAAAATATCATTGATTGCAAATGGTTGTATAGAATTAAAAAGAGAGCAGATGGCTCCATTGACAGATATAAGGCACGTCTAGTTGCAAAGGGCTTTAACAACGTTACGGCATTGACTATGAGGACAACTTCAGTCCCGTTGTGAAAGCTGCAACTATCAGACTTGTGTTAGCTATTGCTGTATCCAGAGGATGGAGTCTAAGACAGCTAGATGTACATAACGCGTTTCTCCATGGTGTTCTGGAAGAGAAAGTGTTTATGAGACAGCCACCTGGGTACGAGAGTAAGAAATTGCCACATTATGTTTGCAAGCTTGATAAAGCACTCTATTGTTTAAAGCAAGCACCCAGAGCATGGTATTCTAGATTGAGCTCACAATTGAAATATCTTGGCTTCGTTGCCTCCAAGGCTGACACATCCTTGTTTATTTATAATAAGGCAGGAGTAGTCATTTTTGTTCTTATATATGTTGATGATATATAGTTGCAAGTTCTTCACAAAATGCTACTAATGCTCTTTTGCATGATTTGAGCTCAGAGTTTGCCTTGAAGGACCTAGGTGATTTTCATTTCTTCCTAGGTATTGAAGTCAAGAAAACTCAAGATGGCATTGTGTTAAATCAGGAAAAATATATTATTGAGCTTCTGTTTCGTATGGGGATGAAAAATTGTAAGCCAATGCGTACACCTTTATCCTCCTCAAAAAATCTCTCAGCATATGAGGGTGGGCCACTTCAAGAGGAGGAGAGCACAAGGTATAGGAGTACTTTGGGAGCACTACAATATCTAACCCTCACACGTCCAGATATCTCATTTGCTGTCAACAAGGTTTGTCAATATCTTCATGCACCTACTACTGCACATTGGTCAGCTGTCAAGAGGATTGTAAGATATGTGAAACATACTATGGGAACAGGACTTCATTTCAAATGGTCTAATTCCTCTCTTGTGAGTGCATTCTCGATGTTGATCAAGGCAGGATGTAGTGATGATGAGAAGATCAACTGGAGGTTTTGCGGTGTTCTTTGGATCTAATCTTATTTCTCGAGTGCTAGAAAGCAAGCTATCAGATCGCGGTCAAGCATGTAAGCTGAACACAAGTCTTTGGCAAATGCAACTGCTGAAATCAATTGGGTTGAATCACTTCTTGAGGAATTGGGGATCAAGAAGAATCGTATCTCATGTTTATGGTGTGATAATTTGGGAGCAACATATCTGTCTGCAAATCCAGTGTTCCATGCCAGGACAAAGCACATATAAATTGATTTCACTTTGTGCGAGAAAGAGTTGCAGCAAAGAAACTTGAGATTCGACTTATTCCCTCCAAGGATCAAGTGGCCGATGGTTTTACAAAAGCATTACCAGCAAGGCCATGTGAAGAATTCAAGAGTAATCTTAACTTAGGTTAGCTGAGATTAAGGGAGGGTGTTAGAATATACGATGTTGTAATCTCAACCTCTTTCCTTCTCTTGTATTCTACTCAAACTCCTCTTGTATATCCTTATACGCCAAGCTAAGGGCTGCGGCCATATCAATATAAACACCCACGCGGCTCCCTTGAGGGAGTAGGAACGCTTGATACCTTTCAACCTTGATACCTAGATGCACATTAATTACATGATGTTAAGAGCTACTACCCCGGTTCTAAAATGTAAGACCAAACAGAGGGTGTAGTTTATACCAGTGGCGCGCACATCCATTTAACGGTAGATTTTTTTAAAGTCCGGTTTTAAAATTTCGCTAGAAGTAAAATGCATCTAAATAACATAATAAAAGTTACACTGCGGTCCTTAAACCATCGAATTGCCACTTCCGCTGCCCGAACGAGCCGTCGACACGTCATTGTTGCCGCTCTTATACCGGAGCTGGCCTAATTTTGTCGATAACAACCAAGAACTCTTCGGGCACGTATCTCTAAGGACCAAGGTTCTTGGTTGCACCCTTGAATCGACAATATGTTGTGTATGCACTACAAGAAATCCTAACCTTGCCACATTGAGAAGCTGGCAGCAATCTATGAGGGACTTCTGTCTAGACCGTCCCGATGAAGGAACTTAAGGAGGACCAGAGCCTGGAAGACTCGAAGAAGAAGCATTAGCATTCATCCGAGCCCCTCCCCGTGAGGACTAAAAGCCTAATATATCTACTAGGCGGAACCGAGACACTAGCATTTCCCTCCAAGCCATAGGTAAGCGGCAAGCAGAGGGGCTGAATCCGTGAGCTCATTGGCAGAGATCGTGGAAAGAAAGACTTTGTCCTGGTCTCCTTGCGAGAAGGAAACACATATTCAAAGTAGGGAGAAAAATCCCATGGACATAGGTTCACCAAACATCTAGTATAATTAATAGGGACATTTTCATTTTTGCCCTTAGTTGGTTTTAATCAAAGTTGAAGGAGCTGGTTTGTGTGTGTGGAGACTAAAATAATAAGCCGAACAGACTAAAAAGGATCGCAACGTTTGTCGAGTACCATAAGAGGTAAAAGGTTAGATAGTACTCCCTCTGTAAACTAATATAAGAGCGTTTAGATCACTACTTTAGTATTCTAAACGCTTTTATATTAGTTTACGGAGGGAGTACATGATTGGGTGTGTCGTCGGGTTGTTGTCATTGCATGCCTCGTCTTTGTGATGCGTAGTCTTTTTTTCTAGAATTTACAATGCATAGCTGCTTTTTAAAGAAAACTTCGCCGCACTTTGTTAAACAATGATGGGAGCTCCTATTCCCCGACCAATGGAGTGGAAAGGGCAAACACATGCCCAACCCGTGCACTGTGGGCCGGCCCAGCACCGGATGCATCCCCTTTTCCCTTAATTTTATTGTTTATATTTCCCCTGCTTTTTCCTTTCTTATTTTCAACAAAATTTAAAGAAATATCTTCAAACATGAAAATATATTCTGAACTTGAAAAATTGTTCATGGATAAAAAATATTCATGATGTTTTAAAATGTCTATGAATTCAAAATATATTCATGGTTTTTATGATATCCGTGAATGCAAAAAATGTTCTATAATTCAAAAAATGTTAATTATATACAAAATGTTCATGAATGCAAAAATATTCTAGAATAAAAAACATTGACCCCTTAATAAAAAATAAAAAAAATCCTAGATTAAATTGAGATAAAAACATAAAATAAAAGGATAAACATGAATAGAAAGTCTCCGAAGAATGTATACATGAGCTGGTCGAATGTCTTTGCTTAGTGATTTATTGGGTATATGTGTATGCTGGGAGCTCCAATACGGCGCTTAGAGCGCTGCTTCGTCAACTAGTGCTCGCGCGGGCATCAAGTGGGCTGTGGCCCAATAACGACTCACTCGTTGGTCGCCCAGGCCGCTGGTTGGTCGGGTCGCTCGATCCTAGGTTCCTAGCTCATAGACTTTTTTAAAATGGAGGAGAGGAGAGGATGGAGGAGAGGATGTAGGGATCATCAAAGAGATTGTAGAAAGAGTTAGACTTTTTTCATCATGTAATTTCTCTTTTGAATCTCGAATTTCCAATGTGGAAGCTCATAGACTTGCTAGGTTTGGTGTCTCTCTTCCACATGAACCTATTCCTGAACCTGTAAACATTGCAGTTGATCAATAAAACCTAGTTGTTTTGCTAAAAAAAGGTTCCTAGTTTATGTTTTTGTTGTTGTGGGGAAAACCTTCTGGTTGATCATGACCATTGACTTCGATAATTGACCCTTTACTGGGCTGTTGATTATTGACTTTTAAAAATAAGCTTACAATTTTTTATAAATTACAGAAGTCGATTTTTGAAAAGTTCACAAAAATTTCGTGAATTCGAGAGAACTTTGCGCATTGGAAATTCATGAATTCAAAAAGAATACTTGGTATTCGAAGAAGGTTCACAAAATTTCAATAAAGTTCATTCATTGGAAAATAGTCATGAATTAAAATAAATCTTAAATTCAAAAAATATCTTGATTTTTTGAAAGGTTTTGCTGATTTTGAAAAGTTTATAAATTTGAAAACAATGCAAATATAAAAAAAGTTCATGAAAAAACCCAAATAATCAAAATAAAAAAGATATCGATAAAAACGAGCATAAAATTATATGAAATCTAAGAAAAAACTGACGAAAAGCTTCAAAAACCGGTTGGTGGGAGCGTATAAGCAAAGTGCGACTACTTTAGATGGCATGCCCATTACTACTGATTTACACTGAAGGTGAATCCCATGTACAAATAACTCTATAAGTATCACTATAGCGTAAAATAGGGATTGCACATTTGCACGCCATCCAGCGGCCCGCGCGGTAAGTAAGAGTGACCAACAATGATTTTTAAAGAGAATGATACAATGATGCATAGTAGGGCTAGTCAATTTAGGCAACTCACATTTCATTTGGTCTCGGCACAATGGGGCTAGTAGCATGGGACTTATATCTCGCTTCTAGCAGGATAAAAGCCCTCCTCGTCAGAAGCTTTTACCAGACCGCCAGTATCGTTAGTTTGCTCGCTCGCATCACTCTTTTCTTTCACTTTTTTTTTTGTTTTTCTTTTGTTTCTATGTTTTCTTTAGTTTTTTTACTTCCTAGTCTTCTTTGAATTTCTTTGTTTTCCACCGATTTTCTTCGTTTCTCTATCGGTTTCAAATGGTTTTTCTTTTCTTTTTTCCTTCTTTTTTTCTGTTTCTTTCTTGGTTTTCACTGGTTACTTTTCTTCGGGTTTCTTTGTTTCTCTCTTGGTTTTCATCAATTTTCCTAGTTTTGCTTTACTTCTTTCTCGGTTTCACTATTTTTCATTGGTTTTCTTCTGTTTTATTTTTATTTTCTTATTTCCTTGTTTTCATTTGTTTCTTTTCTTCAGTATTTACTTCTTTATTGGTTTTCTTCGGTTTCTCTTGTTTTTTTGTTTCCTTTCTTTTTTCAGTTTTACTCGGTTTTCAATACATTCAACATTTTTCGGCAACATCACATTTTTATATACATGTCTCACATTTTTAAAATACGTTATTAACATTTTTCAAACTCTACATTTGTTTATGTCTACTATTTTTGATAGGCATTGTGCATATTTAATACATTATTATAATATACATTTAATGTTTTAAAATAAAATTTATACATTTTTTATACATGGTCGAAATTTTTCTATTCACATTTAGATATTTTTCAAATGCTTGGTTAAATTTTTTGGAATACAAGATTGACATTTTAAGAAATTCTCAATATTTTTAATACATTTAAAACCTTTTATCAAATGCATGATTAATCTTTTTCATATACAAGATTAACATTTTAATACGTGGTCAACCCTTTTCTCTATACACAATTAACATTTTTAAATTGTTGGTCAATAGTTTTAAGTGTTTTTCGACAAATTTTCAAATGCTTCATTAGAATTTTTAAATACATTATCAAATTTTTCATGAACATTGTATTTTTGAGTACATTGTTCAGATTACCAAGAAACATTTTGTCCATATACATTTAACATTTTTCAAATGCTTGTCCAGCATTTTTTTATGTAGAGTCTTTTTTGTTCTATATATAGGAGTATTCAGAATATTTGGAAATCTTAATAAAAGTAAAACTAAAATAAAGCAAAACAAAAAGCTGATAAGCATGAAAAAAGAATAAAATGAGGCTATGGCCTCCTGTGCGCCTGGGCTAGCCGACCTGGCACTCTGGCCTTCACAAGGACGTGCCCATACATCTCACGTTAAGTTTTTTTTTATTGACATTGATGAATAATAAGAGATAGGGGCACCCAGGGGGGACCTCCTAACCGAGAGCTCCTATTGGACGCTCTTTGCGTCAAATTGGTGGCAAGACGCACATGGGCACCTCGACTGGGCCGGCCCATGAAGCTTCATCGCAGGACGAGAAAATGGCAAAAAGAAAAGTCAGACGCGACGAGGAATCGAACTTGTGACCAAGTGCTTGCGACCGCGCATACATCGCCAAAACAATAGACCACACCAGTTGGTTAAAGAGCAGCACATGTTGAACAAGAACCAATTACTGCAGTGAACCCAAAATTACGTGTTGTATTGATTTGTTTTAAAGTATACTTTCTTTGAATGTGTCTCTTTAAAAAAGTGCGCACATTTTTTGAATTCATGAAAAAATACAGACAAGAACATTTTTTGAATATGTGAACAAAAAAATTTGAAAGGTCAGAAGTTGTTTTTGTGATAACGTGAACAATTTTTTGAATTTGTGAACAAATTATGAAATTCTGAACAAATTTGAAACCGTGTGAACAAATTAAGAAATTCCAAAGAAATTTGTAACCGCGAATATTTTTGAATTTGTGAACAAATTATGAAATTCCAAACAAATTTGAAACCGCGAACATTTTTCAAATTTGTGAACAAAAGTTCAAAAAATGTAACATTTCGTGATATTCCGAACAAAAATTCAAACAGCGAACATTTTTTGAATTGGTGAACAAATAAATTAACAATGGAAAATTTCGTGAAAGTATGAACAAAAGTTTATAACCATAAACATTTTATAAAAATCTTGAACATTTTTAAAATTTCTATCCAAATTTTGAAAACATGAACAATTTTTGAAAATGCGAATATTTTTTGAAAAACACAAACAATTTTCGAAAATTGGGAACAAATGTGAAATTCCAAAAGTATTTTGAAAATTTGAACAAATTTGAAAACGCGAACATTTTTTTGAAAATCACGAGCAAATTTTGGAAAATGGGAACAAATGTGAAATTCCAAAACTTTTTGAAAATTTAAAAAAACTTGAAAACGCGAACATTTTCTTAAAATCACGAACGAATTTTGAAACACCAAACACATTTAGAAACACAAACAAATTTTGTACATTTTTTTGAAAAGAACTGAATGTTAATTGAAACCTGAACAAAAAAACAAATATTTTTTATAAAAAGACGAATAAAGTATTAAATATAATGAACTTTTTTGAAATTGCGATATTTCTAAAACAAAAATGAAATAAAGAAAGAAACAGGAAAGCGAAAAACGAAAAAACGTGAAAGAAAGGAGCATATAATAGCAGACAGCTTTGCACTTAAAAGACATTATTGTTGTTAAGGTCGAGTGGCTGGACTCGCATCACCAGAAGTGGGAGGTTTTGAGGTTCGAGTCCTCCCTCTCTTTATTTTTTTAGCGATTTTCTCTGTAGGATGCATCCGACATGGGCCGGCCCACGAACGGTCGATGGGTGTGCGGCAAGTCGACATTTTACCGCAAAATGCGGCGAATAGTGAATTCCGCCGGTTCCACGTCCTGGCGCCCGAAGGCGATGGGACTGGGCCGGCCCAGCAAAAAGATTCAGTGCATAGAGGTTGTTTGCGCGAAAAAACACATAGAAAATAGTATAGGTAGAGCATCGAACACGAACCCACCAGCAGCGGGCAACCAAGGCCAACCAACTGGACTACCAATTGGTACTGAAAAAATCCAGGGCCAATATATAATGTATATTTGTAGCCGCGCAATTTACTACACATGTAACGTTTAATGTAGCGCTATCATTTTTTAATTATTTGAAAACATTTGGGAAAAAGTTCATTGGCTTTCGAAAAAAAATCATTGATTTTTAAAAAATTTCATCGGTTTTGAAAAGAGTTCATTGATTTTGAAAAAGTGTTCATCAATTTTGAAAAGAGTTCATTGATTTTTAAAAAAGAGTTCATCGATTTGCAAAAATGTTCATCAACTTTGAAAAGAGTTCATCAGCTTTGAAAAGAGTTCATCGATTTTCAAAAGAGTTCATCAATTTTGAAAAGAAGTTCACCGATTTTGCAAAAAGAGTTCATCGATTTTGAAAAAGAGTTCATCAATTTTGGAAAAAAAGTCATCGGTATTGAAAAAGAGTTCATCAAATTTGAAAAGAGTTCATCGATTTTGAAAAAGAGTTGATCAATTTTGGAAAAAAGTTCATCGGTATTGAAAAAGAGTTCACCAACTTTGGAAAGAGTTCGACGATTTTTAAAAGAGTCATCAATTTTGCAAAAGAGTTCTTGATTTTGAAAAGAGTTCATCGATTTTGATAAAGAGTTTATCGATTCAAAAAAAGAGTTCATCGGTTTTGAAAAAGAGTTCATCGGTTTTGAAAAGAGTTCATTGATTTTGAAAATAGTTCAACGATTTGGAAATAAGTTCATCGATTTTGAAAAAGAGCTTATTGATTTTAAAAAAAAGTTCACCGAATTTAAAAACTAGTTCATCGATTTTGATAAAAAGTTCATTAAATCAGAAAAGGTTCATTGAATTTGGAAAAGAATCACACATTTACGAAGAAAAGAAAAAGGAATAAGAAAAGAAAAATGAAAAAAGAACAGGAAAAAGAAGAAGAAGAAAATCTCATGACTTGGAGAAACAAGAAAATAAGGAAAAGAGGTGTTCTCTCTAACGACACATCCCGAGTTCGAACCATCACACTCGCCCTTTTTTGATCGATGCAGTTTTAACAGAAAAAGGATTAAATGGGCCGGCCCAGTACATCGCGGGGGGTATGCGCCCGTTTGCGCGCAGCGAAGAAACGGGCGCCGTTTAGGATTTGCCCACCAAGGGACCTCCTATACGCCCGACTTGGCCGGCCCATGGAGTTCTACCGCAGGACGCAAAAATACAGGACAAGAATGAGACGTGCGTGACCCAGGGAATCGATCCTGAGACTAGCTGCGTACTAGCACACACTTGTAGCCACTACAACTAACCAGACTTGTTGTCAAATAAAGCAGTGCATAGATTAAAGAACTAACCATAAATGTAAAACAGAAGCAAACTGGAACCAGTACTGTAGCTAATTAGCTATTGTAGCGAATCTGAATTAGCTACTGGGGTGAACGTTTTTTAATGCAGATTTTGAAAAAGTATCAACATTTCTTGAATTCCCGAAGAAGAAAAACGGAGACATGAACATTTTCTGAATATGTGAACAAAAAATTGGAAAAGCTATGCACGGCTTTATTAAGTTTCCATGCGTGCTAATGATTACAAGTTTCCAATTGTCCGATTTACAGCGCTAATATCTAAGAATAACAACAGTGCCAGAACTCAACACTTTTTGATTTTATTCGTACAAATCTTGGAAATTATGAACAATTTTAACGTAAGTAATGTTTCAAAGTTTGAACATTTGTCAAACAACACGAACAAGTTTTGAAACTCCAAACCAATTTTTTGAATACATGAACAATTTTACAAACAGGAACATTTTTTTTTCAAAATTTCTGAAAAAAAAGTTGAAAAGCTGACCATTTATTGAATCTGCGAACAATTTTTTGAAAATGCGAACAAATTTTTAAAAAACACAAACAATTTTCGAAAAATGGGAACAAATATGAAATCCCAAAAAAATTGAAAAAATGAACAAATTTGGAAACGCGAACATTTTTTCAAAATCAAGAACAAAATTTGAAACTCCGAACAAATTTTGGAAACACAAACAAAATTTTGTACATTTTTTGAAAAGAATGAAATGTTTTTTGAAACCTGAATATTTTTTTCGAACATCTCTTTTAAAACCGAATTAAGTATTGAATATACTGGACTTTTTTTATAAAAAAATATAGAAAGAAACAGAAAATCCGAAACAAAAACAAAGACGAAAAAACGCGAAAAAAAGAAACAGATAATAGACGCCCTCTTGCACGCTATGACACTAGCGTAGTTAAGATGAAGTGGCTGGCAACCCACCTCCACGAGTGGGAGGAATTAGGTTCGATTCCTCGGTGTCTTCGATTTTTTTTTTGGGATTTTCTCTGTAGGAAGCATCCGTCATGGGCCGGCCCGCGAACGATCGATGGTGTGCGGCAGGTCGACACTTTGCCGCATAATGCGGCGAATAGGGATTTCCGGGCACCCGGCTAGTAGGTAAACGGCAAATTGGGATTGGGTTGGGCTACACGCGCTTGAATATGGGCCGCGACCTTGGAAAACGGTTTTCAGTTATTTTCCCCTTTGTTTTCTTCATTTACTTTCTCCTATTTGTTTTTTTGATTTTTTTTCTGTTTATTTTTTGTGCCTAATGTTTATTTTAGATTTTATTTTGTCCTTATTATTTTATTGCCATTGATGAATATTTTATATGAAAAATTGCTCGAACATATTTTTAGAATTTTACTTTCTTCTTACGATACCTGAAGATTCAGAATAAAAGTATATTTATAAAAAAGGAACTTTATTCAGAAAGTTTTTTTGGTAGACCTGAACATTTATTTTTCAAAATATGAACATCTCTTCAAAGAAATATGAATATTTCTGTTCGAAGATACATTGTTTTAAGCTTTGAGCGGCAAATTCTGGCGTTTCACATAGACAAAGCAAAAGCTAGCCCTCAGATGGCCCAATAGATTTTAGCAAGCGTACGCACTCAACAGGATTTCGGTGTTACTAGCCTTTTCTAAGGTTCTTGTATAATTTTTACTGGTTTTGGAAACCTTCTAGAATTATCTTGTAATTGTTTTCTGTTTTTATTTTCTTTGAATAGTTTTCTTCTTTCAAAAATTTCATTTTACTTTTAAGAAATTTTAAAAATTATTTGTAAGCTTTTACAAATGCTCATAGTTTCATTGTAATTATCACCAAATCTTCGTACAAAATTTGATCAGAATCTCCTATTAATCTTCAATATAAAAATGTGTGCCTTCTTAAAAAAATTTAAAATTGATTAATACATCCCAGAAATATTCAAATTTTTAATAATGTTTTTGTTTTTAAAAATGTTTTTTTACAAATAGCCGCATTTTTTAAAGAAAAAAGGTTGGAAATTTTAAAAATAATCATGATTTTTTATTATAAAAAGTGTGTTTTGAAAAGCCACGAAGCTACAAGACATGTTGAGTCGCTATAGTATTGTCTGAGTCGTTGTGGAACCGGTCGAATCACTATAGTACCCCCGGAGTGATGGGTCGGCCCAGTCGGGCACTTCCTGTGGGACACAAGGATCGTTTAACGTAGAGTGCGTCCAATAGGAGCTCCTCCAAACCTTTGCTGGTTCTCGTTCTTGTCTTTTCATTTTCTTTTGAGATGAGAGAAACTGTTATGTGTCCTGTACTTCAACTAGGATAAGCCGCATCCCATGTCTCTCCCACCCGCTCCCACGCTCCTGCGACGCGTTGCTCCGACGCCCGCAGCCACCGCCGTCCAGATCCCGGCCTCGTCCTCGCCGGCTACTGCCCCCTCGTCCTCGTCGCGCTCCCCCCTTCCCCCCGGGTTCCACTCGTCGCGATATGCCGGATCTGCGCTGGCCGTAGTCCTCATCCCGCAGCTGGCGGGTCTTGTGTCAGATCCGCCTGCCCAAGCCAGCGCCTCGCCGCTTGCCCCTCGCTGCTGCCGGGATGGGACGGTCCCGCCGACGGTAAGCTTTGTTTGCACGCAGTCCTGCTGAAGCCACCTCCACCCCTATTCATGGCGCCACCAGCCATGTTTTAAATCGCCGTCGGCTCGCTTCAAGTCGCTCTCGGTGAGAGCTGGTGCTTCGAGCCCTGCGCTCACGGCCGAGGAGTCAAGGCGCCCCGCGCACTCTCTTTGTGGAGTCATGGCGCTGCTTGGCATGCTGCTGACCATGAGGCGGAGTGGCAGCTTGTTCGCCCAGCAGACAGGAGAGAGCTCCCCACCCACCAAAGATTCAAGACGGCGTGCGGTGTCCTCATATTCCCCTCCTAGGCAGCGCCTTCAAGCAAGCACAGAGACAGAGCATGCCATCGCTGCCTCCTCAAGGGCCACATCAAGATTGACTGCCGAAATCCCTTCACCTGCCTCCGCTGCCGGCAGATTGGTCACCGGGCGCGTTTCTGCTCCAACCCAAGTTGTCTGCCGCTGCTCCATCTCCGTCTGTGGCTGTTGCGCGTCACCAGGCGTCGTCTGCTGCACCTTCTCCAGCACTTGCAGCAGTTCGGAGGTCGTCGCCGCAGTCCCCGTCTCCCCCAGCCTCTGTCGTCATGTCGCGACAGCCGATGCGCATGGGTGACCCGTCGCTGAGCCTAGAGGAGGGCCACGTCGTTGTCATCTCTACTCCGGAGATGGAGGCCAATGCTGCAAGACTCACAAGACTGGGCGCCTTCATCTGGCTGGGTGGGAACCGACCGTCTGTCAACGCGGCTGAGATCCGCGAGGCTCTTCAAGTGCAGTTCGGCATCGAGCGAGTCAAGATGGTCCCTCACTACCCGAAAGATTTCTTCACTCTGTTCGACTACCAACATCACCGCGACAAGGTCACGGCGTCCCCGGGTCGCTTTCGGCACGCCGGTCTCGACATCCATGCGGCGAACTGGAGGTTCGACGCCCAGGCGGATGTGGTGCAGGGCAACTACCATGTCCATCTATGCATCGAAAGCATCCCGCTGAGTGCATGGAGCGACTCCGTGGCAGCGCAGGTGCTAGGCCGGTATCTTTTGTCCACTACTTCGACATCGCCACTCTGCGTCAGGAGGACGCCACATGCCTCAAGTTGTGGGCGTGGTTGGCGAACCCTTCGGCCATTCCCAAGGTCCAGCAAGTCACCTTCGCTTCCCATGTCGCCACTGGTGTTGGAGGTGCTCCATCGACGGCCATCGGCCACTCAGGCATCAAGAAGCGGGTGCTGGTCCATATGGACCTCCTTGAGGATTACACGCCTGATGCCTCGGGGCGGATTCCCCGTCGACCACGTACGCAACCCTTCACTATCGGCTGGGTGTGGTTGATGGAGAGTCGCGTCTCCGCGACAGGTAGGAGCCGGCTCCGCAGCGCCGGGACGACGACCGTCACCGCCGTGATGATGACGACGACCGTGACAGGGAGGACCGGCGTGGCCGGGACGAAGACATGCAGGCCTCCTCCTGGAGAGACCGCTTCTTCCGTAGCCGGTCCCGTGCCTCGACGCGTCGGCCAGTAGATGGCCGTGGCGACTCACGCCACGGCGACCGTGATGGAAGAGATGGCCGACACGAAGACCGCAGGGACGGGCGTTGCCCGCCATGCGGACATGGACTCCTCGGGCGGCCGCAAGATCGACCTCTGCCGCGTCCAGTGGCTGGCATCCGGTGAGGTGATCCCGGCTTCGGGTCTCCACGCTCGCCATCGCCCTCAAGACTGCTCTCCAAGACTTGCTGCTGCCGTCGTCTCGGAGGAGTCGCGCGGCCGCTCCCCTCCACCGTCTCCGCGTACAACTTCCAGAGACATCATCGACATCGCCCCGGACTCGTTAGTTCTGTCTTGGTTGCGTCGGGCTACTTGTCTGGGCTCCAAGGTGCAGCCATCTCTCACCCTAGAGGCGCATTAAGTGCCCAAGGCCTCTGCTCCTGTGATCTTGACCCCTCCAGCTCCTGCTGACCTGCCCCCTAAAGTGAGGCAGATCTCTCCATCCTCCTGTTCGTCCATGGTCAGGCTTGGGGCCTCTCCGGTGCTGGCTACCTGTGACGCCCGGGTAATTAAGCTACAGAAATCCCACGTTAACGGTGCCACGTCACCCCGGTTGCTATTGATAATATCGCGTTGGATCAAAACCATTTCAAAATTCAATTTCAAATTAATGTCACGATAAAAGTTTTTCAAAATTTAAAACAAAAATGTTCGGGTTGTACTAAATATTACATAGATAAATATGGTGCAAGAAACACATTTTATAAAAGGCCTAGATAATTTAAAATTATTTAAAACAGAAAAGTAAATAAATAAAAGAAAAGAAAATACAAAAAGAAACCCCCACCCGATGGGCCAACCGCCCACCGGCCGCCCATCGACACATCCGCCAGCCCACCGCCCACCCCGCGCCCCCCTCTCTCCTTGTCCCCCGCAACCCTAGCCGCCACTCCACTCTCCCCACTCGCCCCACTCGCTTCTCCTCCTCCCGATCCAGATCGGATCGGGAACGAACCCCACAGCCCGACGCCCGCGCCTCCAGAGCCGCCCGCCGCGCGGACCGCCTTGTCCTCCTCCCTGCCGGCGCCGCCCCTCTCCGTCCTCCTCCCGACGCGCTCCATCGACTTCGACGCCGCCACGAACCGCCGCCGCTGAAGCGCCATTCGCCGGAGCTCCTCCGTCGTCGGAACGCTCGTCCCGTCCTCCTCCTCGCGGTCCTCCCGACCGCCACGCCCATCGCCTTGCCCCCCCCAACCCCCGTGAGGCTACCTCTCCTCTCCTCGCTCGCTCATCGCGCTGCGCTGCGCCGCTGTCCGGCTCGCAGACGCCAGCGCCCGCCAGCGCCAAGACGCGCCACGCGCTGCCACAGCCATGTTCAAGACGGCCCGCACGCCGCCGCTTCTCACGCACGGGCCTCGCCCCGTTCTCCCGATCACAGCGGTCCAGCCCCGGCGCCATGGCCGCGCTTTTCCCCGGTCGCCTCGCCTCCACCCCTCCCTCTGCCTCCAACGCCAGCGCCCACGAACCCCTCGCGACGCCCTCGCGCGTCGGCCCCCTGGCCGCCCCGACGCCACGCCTCAATCCCGACTGGCTTATGCCTCCACGGACCAAGGTCTGGCTCCTCTACTCGCCGGAGTCTCACGGCGTGCCTCAGCCTGGCTGCCCTCGGCTCACGCCTGCTCGGGCGCCTCGCCCGTTGCTCGCCTTGCGCCTCGCTAAGCCCCTCAACATAAACACATGGGGCCCGCCTTAACGCTTAAAAAAGGAATTAAAAATAAAATATAATAATAAATATTAAAATTAATTAATTAATTAACTTAATTAATTCTGATTAAATTAACCAAATAAGATTAATTAACCTAATGATTAATTAACCTAATTAACTAGTGTTAATTAGCTAATTAATTAGTATGGCAGTGGGGCCCACCCACTAATTAATTGTTATTAATTTAATTAATCTGTTAAATTAAAATGTGTCACTGACCAGTGGGGCCCACTGGTCAGGTTGACCAATCAACCTCGTTGATCGCCGACGCCAAAGATGACATCATGCTGATGTCATAAATCTAATTTCGAATTTATTTAAATAATTAATTAAATTCCAGAAATTAATAAAATCTTTAGAAAATCATATCTTTTAATCCGTAACTCGGATTAAAATATTTTCAACATGAAAGTTGCTCAGAACGACGAGACGAATCCGGATACGCAATCCGCTCGTCCGCCACACACCCCTAACCTATCGAACTCGCAATTTTCCTCCGCGCCTCCCGCTTGCAAACGCTAAACACCGGAATACTTTCCTGATGTTTCTTAACCGTATCACCTCATACCACGTTAGGGCATGCCTAGCATCGTTATTTGTCATGTCATGCATCGATATGCATATGTTTACATGGTATTCATTGTTTCTTCCCCTCTTCTCCCGAGACTACGAGACCGACGCCATTGCTACCCAAGACGACTACGGAGTCGACGACCCTCTCTCTTGCCGGAGCAACCAGCAAGCCCCCTTGATCACGGATATCGCCTACTCTCCTCTATATCGCTTGCATTAGAGTAGTGTAGCATGTTACCGCTTCCGTAATTCCTATCCCGATGCATAGCCTGCTTTTTGCTATTGTTGATACCTTACCGCATTCCTACTTGCCTAGTATAGGATGCTAGTATTTCCATCTGTGGCCCTACATTCTTGTCCGTCTCATTGTGTGCTATACTATTGGGCCGAGATCACTCGGGAGGTGATCTCGGTATATACTATATACTTATACATGATACATGTGGTGACTAAAGACGGTCGGCTTGTGGAGCACCCGAGTGGATCTTTGTGGCGGAGCGACAGGCAGGTTGAGACCGCTTAGGAGAGAGGTGGGCCTGGCCTGCTCGGGCGCTCATGGATACTTAACACGCTTAACGAGATCTTGGTATTTGATCCGAGTCCGCTACGGGCCTATACACACTAACCAACTACGTGGAGAGATATGGGCACTCGGCGACGTGGTATCACCGGGACTTCGTGACGTCGGATCGAGCGGCGCTGCCGGATTGGACCGAACGCCACTAGGCTAGGTCTGCTTCGGCACAGACGCAACGCTGCAGATGTGCTTTCAGGCGATGGGCCCGCACTTCGCGGCGCTTAGGTTTAGACCGCGTCTCAACCTCTCTGTTGAGCCTAGGTGGGCTGCGACGTGTTGATCTTCCGCGGCGGGCATGACCCGTAAAAGTGTGTCCGCCAAATGGGATCAAGCGTGTTGGGTTATGTGGTGCACCCTGCAGGAAGTTTAATCTATTCAATAGCCGTGATCTTCGTAATGTGACGACTTGGAGTTGTACCTTGACCTTATGACAACTAGAACTGGATACTTAATAAAACACACCCTTCCAAGTGCGGATACAACCCGTGGTCGCTCTCTAACAGGCATTGAGGAGGGATCGCGGGTAGGATTATGCTATGCGATGCTACTTGGAGGACTTCACCGCTCTCTTCTACATGTTGCAAGACGGAGGCTGCCAGCGTAGTCTTCGACGTGATTAGATATCCCCTCTTATTCGGCATTCTCGCAGCTTCACCCACCGATATGGCCCTTTACACATATATCCATGCATATGTAGTGTAGCTCCTTGCTTATAGTACTTTGGATGAGTACTCACGGCTGCCTTGTTCCCCTTTTCCCCTATCTCTACTCGATTGCTGCGACTGCACGATGGAGCCCAGAGCGACGCCATCGTCGATGACGACTACTACCCCGGAGGTGCCTACTACTACGCAGCAGCCGGCGACGACGCGACTGAGAGTAGTTTAGGAGGATCCTGTGCAGGAGGCCTGCGCCTCTTCGATCAGATCCCGCTTTGTGCTAGCCTTCTTAAGGCAAACTTGTTTAACTTATCTCTGTACTAAGATATTATTGCTTCCGCTGACTCGTCTATGATCGAGCACTTGTATTCGAGCCCTCGAAGCCCCTGGCTTGTATTATGATGCTTGTATGACTTATTTATGTTTTAGAGTTGTGTTGTGATATCTTCCCGTGAGTCCCTGATCTTGATCGTACACATTTGCGTGCATGATTAGTGTACGATTGAATCGGGGGCATCACACTACCGTCAGCTGACTGTGAAGAGGCTCAACATGGAGATGCCACGATGGAACAACTGTCCAGAGATGCAATTGAAGAAGGAGAAGCAACCCCATTGTTCATCCGTCGCATGCTAGCGCTACTACCCTCCGCATCTCCGCGATCAACGCCGCCCAGAAGGCCAACAGCAAGACGCAAAACTTTTGCTGGGGTCTCTGGTTTCCAGCTCACCCGTCACAGCCCTCGCATTCAGGCAAAGAAGAGAGACATTCGCATCGCCAAGCTTGCTGAACAACTGCTTTGCCATCGCATGGGCATCATTTCTGAAGAGGGGAAAGTCACAGAAGCTGCCATATCCAAGTTTGCTGACATGTTCCAGGGGCGCTTGCCGGACATCACTATTGCTGCTTTGCGTGCTCTTTTCATGCTGGACTGTGGTCTTGCCACGGCTGTAGAAGATGCCCTTGTGCAGCATGGTGGAGAGGGAGGCCCTGACATGAGCGCAGTCACTGCCGGTTGTGACGCCCCGATTCGACCGTACACTAATCATTCACGCAAATGTGTACGATCAAGATCAGGGACTCACGGGAAGATATCACAACACAACTCTAGACACAAAATGAAATAATACAAGCTTCATATTACAAGCCAGGGGCCTCGAGGGCTCGAACACAAGCTCGATACACAAGAGTCAGCGGAAGCAACAATATCTGAGTACAGACATAAGTTAGACAAGGGTGCCCTAAGAAGGCTAGCACAAAAGCAACACGATCGAAGAGGCAAGGCCTCCTGCCTGGGACCTCCTAACTACTCCTGGTCGTCGGTGGTCTCCACGTAGTAACATCCGTCGGTGATGGCATCTAGCTCCAAGGATCCACCATCTGGTTGCATCAACCGGAAAGAAGAAGGAAGGGGGAAAAGGGGTAGCAAAGCAACCGTGAGTACTCATCCAAAGTACTCGCAAGCATCAGATCTACACTAAGTATGCATTGGTATCAAATGGAAGGGCAGATTCGTGGACCGAATCGCAGAATGCCAGAATAGAGGGGGAAGGCCTAGCCTATCAAAGACTAGCATCTTCAAGTAGCTCCAAGCATCTTGCAGCATGTAGAAGAGTACAGAATAGCAATTTAATTAACAAGCATGTTATAACATTAAGGCCCAAAGATCCTTCCTCGACTCCCTGCTGGAAAGCAATCCCGGAGCCAACATATCCATCACATATCAAGTATCCATTTCTAGTTGTATAAGATCAGGATACAAGTCTGAACATCCATTACCGTGGACACGGTATTCGAATATAGATTTTCCCTTCAGGGGTGCACCACGTTACCCAACACGCTCGATCACTCTGGCAGTACATAACTTTCTGGGGTCAATGCCCGCCCCCGGAAGATCAACACTCGCAGCCCTACCTAGGCTCAGCAGAGAGGTCCCCGCCGGTCTACATCCTAAGCGCCCGGTCTTGGGCCCATCGCCTGCAAAGACTCCGGTCGCTATGCAGCAGGTGGATACCAAGACCACCTCGGATGGCCAAGACGATCCGACCGTGCCGCATCGCTGAATCAACGTCCGACAAAGCTTCGCCGATATCGCGATGTCGAGGCCCATAACTATTCTCGCAGGTGGTTAGTGCGTAAAGGCCAAAGGCCAACTCGTAACAAATACCCAAACCGTTAGTGCATTATTAAAAGGAGGACGGCCGCCGGGACAAGTCCGAGCTATCACCCTCCCGGTGATACCGCTAAACAGCCACCGCCATCGCCACATCACACGGGTGCTCTCCGGCCCGCCCGACTTTCACAACGGTCTCCAAGAAAGTCAAGGTAACTGTGTCCGCACACCAAGGGAAAACCCAAGGAATCACCCTCGGAGGATTCCACTCGATGTAATCATCAAGGTGAACGTAAGAGGAACCACCCTCGAGGTTCACACTTGAGGTGTTGCACGATAGAGCCGTATCGGGAATGGTGAAATAGGAACCACCCTCGATGACCACACCGAATAGCTACACTACGTAATTATCATCGAGTGCGTTAAGAGGATCACCGACACTCGATAGTAGCTCTGCAGAGTCGAGCAACTAAAGGGGCGTGATGTGATGTGAGGTGTCGGGCTCTAGTCGTCGATCACGTTGATCGAGTCGTCGATGATGAAGCAGGGGCAACAAGGACAAGTGGGGGTCACTGATGGATCACTAGCCAACCTATACTAAGCATTTTAGGACAAGCAGATAGGTAACAATAGCAGGTACAAAAGCAGGCTATGCATCAGAATAGGAGCAATCAATAACAGTAGCAAAATCTAATGCAAGCATGAGAGAATGGAATGTGCGATATCAGGATGATCAAAGTGGGGGCTTGCCTGGAAGCTCCGATGAAAGGGAAGAAGGGTCGTCGTCGACGTAGTCGATCACAGCGGCATCGGCAGCGGTCTCGAGGTCTACCGGAGAGAAAAGGGGGAAGAAACAGTAAATACACGCAAACATAGCATAACAAGACAACAGGCAGATCTAGACGTGTTCTAACGCGGTGCTACATGTTACCGGCGAAGGGGGATAACATCCGGGAATGTTTCCCCAGGTTTAGCATTTTCGGACAGATGAAATGGAGGGGAAAAGTTGCATGTTCAGGTAGTTAGGGGCATGTGGCAGACAAACGGATCGCGTATTCGGATTCGTCTCGTCGTTCTGAGCAACTTTCATGTAGACAACTTTTTCATCCGAGTTACGGATTATTTTATATTAATTTCTAAACTTTAAAGGATTTTTAAATTTATTTAATTCGAATTATAAGCCGTGAAATGTTTTTTTTAACTCAACAGGGGGCTAGTCACACTCAATGACATGTGGGGTCAAGGAGCTGGGTTGACTCAGTCAACATCTTTACTAGTCAACCAATGAACAGTGCATTGGGCCCTACTTGTCATTGGCACACACTATTAATTAGGCTTTCAAAAATAAGAGGCCACATGTCATTTGTACATAGACAATTCTAGCCACTAATTAACACCTAATAGTACTAATCTAAGCAAGGGCCGGCCACTACTCCGGCCACGTGCACGACGCACACACACAGGACACACAAGTTAGTAGGCTAGGAGTTATTAACATAAGATGTCATTTTATGATTTTTGTAGGATTTAATCTATTCATCAAATAGATTTGGTACAGTGGGATGGAATAGAGTTTGTCAAGCACACTTTCTACTCATATTATTTTCAACCATGTTAACCGTTGTTTAGACGCTGTTTAAGGGCTCACTAGAAGGTCAGTCATTGTAGAAACAGAAAAGCTAGCTAGTAGCAGCTACAGTAACCAGCAGTAATACAACAGTAGTACAAGCAGAGCAACGCTGGGTAGTGGCGTGGCGCGGGCGTGCACGAGAGACAGCGGGCGGACGGACGCACATGCGCATGAGCACGGCAGAGGCCGGCCACGGCGCTGGTCAGCGAGGAGCGGCAGGGCAGACGCGGCCAGCGCTGGCGGGCAGTAGCAGGCGAGTCGGGCAGCAAACAACAGCGACAGCAGGGTAGCGGCGGCGGAAGTCTCGGCGCGTGGCAAAGCAGGATGCGGCGCGGGCGCAGCTGGCCACGGCGAGCAGGTGGAGCACGCGGGCGTGCATGCGCTCTGCTGCTCTGACCAAGTTGTAGTCTAGTTTCCCATGTTAGATCGCCTGTTTGTACGCCTGTTTGCAGTGGCACCTATGCGCTTTTGATGTTGGTCCTGGCGAGACCAGAGATGATTTGTACGTGTCTAGTTTTTCATGACTATTGTGATTGTCCTGATGATGGATGTGTTTGCCCGGAGGTGTCCCCTGTGTTGCTATGTTAGACACAAATCTTTCAATCCTATACTGGAATGTATGTGGGTTAAACTGCCCGGATCATCGAGCGACCGTCCATGAAACCATTGCTTCTTCCTGCTGTCAACTCGTCTGCATCCAAGAGTCAAAGCTTCAATCTGTTGACCCCTTCTTAGCTGCATATCTAGGTGGACAACGCCTAAAGAGTTTTGCCCAAAGGCCGGCTGATGGCACAAAAGGCGGCATCTTGCTGCTTTGGGACGACTCCACGGTCACGGTGACCAATTTGCAGATTGGAGTCTACTTCCTTTCCGCAACTGTGGCCATTAACAACTACCGCGATGACAAATATTTTAAGCTAACCATAGTGTATGGACCAACCCATAACACTAACAAGGAAGCTTTCTATCTTGAGCTGACTTCAGAAAAGCCTCCGTCTGAGACCAAATGGCTTGTAAATGGTGATTTCAACCAGATCTATCGTGCCAGGGACAAAAACCGAGCCAATGTGGATCGAAGCCGTCTCGTGCGTTTCCGCAACGCCCTCAACACGTGTGAGCTCAAGGAGATACACATGCAAAACAAGAAATTTACTTGGAGCAATGAACAAAATAACCCGACGATGAGCAAGCTGGATAGCTTTTTTTTTCAATGAGGACTGTGATATCGAGTTTGCCACGCACATACTGCATGCCCTCTCCTCATCACTTTCGGACCACTGCCCCCTCCTTCTTGCTAATGATGTTGGACCAAAGAAGCCTAAATCCTTCCACTTTGAAAATTACTGGACAAAAATGCCGGCGTTCCAACGTGTCGTTTCCGAGGCATGGAATGAGATTTCATGTCATGTCGAGCCATACCAGCAGCTATTCCACAAGCTAAAGAGAACATGCCAAAAACTGCATTCCTGGAGCAAGACCCTTTTCTCGAACGCCAAGGTCCAGCTCCACATGGCTCTTGAGGTTATTCTTCGTCTTGACCTCGCTCAAGAACAAAGAGAGCTAAGCCCGGAGGAAAGGGACCTTCGGAAAAGATTAAAAAGAAGGATCGTTGGCTTGGCGGTGCTCGAAAAATCCAGAAAAAGACAAAACTCGCGAATCACAAACCTTAAAGAAGGAGACGCCAACACCCGTTATTTCCACCTTCGGGTCAATCACCGGAGGAGAAAAAAATTTATTCACCGCCTCAAACACAATCAGGGTTGGGTCACCTCTCACGAAGACAAAGAGAAGATTGTTCACAACCACTTCAAGAACATAGCAAAAAAGGCGCTACACGTACCATCGACATCAATTGGGGTCTGTTGCCAACTCCTAATTGCGATCTTCAGGGCTTGGATGAGGCATTCACTGAGGAGGAGGTCAAAGCTGCGGTGTTTGAATTACCGGGTGACAAGGTGCCTGGGCCGGATGGCTTCACGAGCACTTTCTTCAAAGCATGTTGGAACACAATCAAGCTTGACATCATGTTGGTCCAACCTTCAGACTGCTCACCTACACTGGTTGAACTCGGCTGATGTTGCTCTCGTCCCAAAGAAGGATGGGGCTGAGGATATTTCCAACTTCCGCCCTATAAGCCTAATTCATGCAATTGCAAATCTTATTGCTAAGATGATGTACAAAAGGCTGACTCCCCATATGAATGATCTGGTCTCCCAAGCTCAAAGCGCTTTCATCAAGAGGAGATGTATTCACGACAATTTCATGTACGTGCGCAACCTGGCGAGATGCTTGCACCACAATAAGACCCCAGCTCTTTTGTTCAAGCTTGACATCAAGAAAGCGTTTGATTCGGTGCGTTGGGACTATCTCCTGGACTTGCTGAACCATCTAGGCTTCCCACCACGGTTTCGTGGCTGGGTGTCTGCCCTCTTGTCTACAGCCTCATCGCGCGTTCTGCTCAATGGTGTACCGGGCAGCCCCTTCAAACTTGGACGTGGGCTCAAACCAGGGGACCCTCTGTCCCCACTCCTCTTCGTGTTGGCCATCGATCCGTTGCATCACATACTGGAGAAGGCCACATCGCAAGGTCACCTTCATCCCATTGGCGGGCACGCTATGCCGATCCGGGCTTCACTTTACGCGGATGATGCTGCTGTCTTTATTGCCCCTCTCAAGGAGGACGTCAGTTTCTTCGCCGATACCCTTAGGAGCTTTGGAGATATTTCTGGTCTGGTGACAAATTGCTCCAAAAGCTTGGTTGCCCCAATTAGCTGTGACAATGTGGACCTTCCGGATATTCTTCAATCTTTTCCGGCTCAACTAACCACCTTCCCGATGAAGTATCTTGGATTACCATTGTCTATGAGGCGTCTAAAGAGAATTCACTATCAGCCTCTAGAGGACAAGATTGCGGCCCAGCTCACACCTTGGATGGGAAAGCATGTTACAGCCCCTGGAAGGATGGTTCTTGTTAAGTCTGTCATCACAGCCATCGCCATCTATTACATGACGGCTCTAAATCTTCCGGTTGAAGTTATGAAAAAGATTGATGCCCTCCGGCGTGCTTATTTCTGGGCTGGTTGCGACAAGGTCACGGGTGGGAAATGTAAGGTCAACTAGGATCAAGTTTGCAAGTCAAAGCTGCATGGTGGTCTTGGGATCCTAAATCTTCAAAAGTTTGCGGCTGCACTTCGTCTCCGTTGGTTGTGGTTTGACTGGCAAGACCCGATCAAGCCTTGGTCGGGCTTGGGCTCCCCTTGTGACAAGAATGATTAGAACATCTTCGCGTCGGCCTCCAAGGTTCAGGTGGGCGATGGTCTTCGGGCCAGTTTCTGGGAGTCAGCTTGGCTAGATGGCATCAGGCCCAAAGATATTGCTCCCAAAATTTACGACATCTCTAAGAAGAAGAATTCTTCCGTTCACAAGGCATTGCTCAATGGCTACTGGATCTTCCAGGTGAATGCTGCCTCGGGCATCTCCTCTGAGCACATCGTCCAGTTTGTTACGCTTTGGGAAAGACTAGCCCACATCCAGTTAAACCCGGACAGGCCAGACTCCATCACGTGGAAACTCACCACTAATGGCCATTACTCCGCAACCTCGGCATACAGGGCTCAGTTTCTTGGCTTGGTGGACACGGATATGAATCAAAATGTGTGGAAGAACTGGGCGCCCCCAAAGTGTAAATTTTTCGCTTGGCTTGTTATCAACAATAGGATTTGGACGGCTGACTGACTCCACCGCCGTGGGTGGCCAAATTGCAATCTCTGCCCGCTTTGCCAAAAAGTCCAGGAATCGGCGACACATCTCTTTTCAAGTATCGGTACACCATTCGAGTTTGGGGCATGAACAAAGCCTGGCTTGCTCTTCATGATTTACAGCCCGGCGAGTAGGGTGTTCTGGACTCAGTTAAGGATTGGTGGAGTTGAAATGCCACAAAGCAGACTCCGTCGAGAAGGCCGCTTGTCTCATTGATGATGCTCATTTCTTGGGAAATTTGGAAGGAATGTAACGCGAGAGTTTTCCACAACACTGTAGTTCCGGTGGGAGTGTTGGTCGCCAAGATCAAAGAGGAGTGCCCGCTTTGGAGCTTTGCGGAAGCAAAATATTTGAGTAACATTATGTCGCGAGAGTAATGTGTTGTATTCTGGCCTATGGCCTTCATCTGTAAACCTCTTAATCAATGAAAATGGCAAATCTTTTGCCTTGTTTTAAAAAAAAAGAAAAAAAAACTGTTCTAGTCTGTCCAAGACAGGCATGTGCAAAAGCAAAGCTTCCAACTACTCCCTCCGTTCCCAAATATTTGTCTTTCTAGCCATCTCAAATGGACTACAACATACGGATGTATGTAGACATGTTTTAGAGTGTAGGTTCACTCATTTTGCTCCGTATGTAGTCACTTGTTGAAATCTCTAGAAAGACAATTATTTAGGAACGGAGGGAGTAGTTTTTTGAGAGTGCACTCAGTTAGTAACCTTATCGCCCCTTTATCTGTTTGGCGACATGGCATAATGCATGCATGGACGCAATGACTCGCCATTATCACCCAAGCACGTATGTACGTACAAACCGCATATACCGGTCATTTAAACAAAACGAGCATACTGCATACAAGAAAAGTGATTCGATCTTTCATGAAAGTCTTTTGTGCCTGCCAGTTTCTTCGCGCTTGCTAATCATCATATGCCTGATTTTTTTTCCGAGGGTTGCTACATTTTTGCTTTGCTCGAGGACAAGCCAAGACCTAATACAAGATGGAAACGATGTTGCGCGTCCTAATAAGATGCGAGGAAGCAGGTTTACGGGTGCGGGGCGCTTAGAGGGATGGTCGCGGCGGTGGCAAGCAATGACAGTGAAGGAGGCTGAGGGGAGGGCGAGGCGACGAGGCAGCGTGTGGCAATGCCAGCCAGCCACGCGGCGTGTAGCAGGTGGATGGAGCGGGGTAGGCCGAGGGTTTTCGGGAGGAAGAAGATGAGAGTGGTTGAAGCCTTGAAGATGAACATGTGTGGGAGGATAGCGGTCGTTGGACGGTGATCCAACGGCCTAGAGAATTGTTTGATGGATTTTTTTCAGTCATCTGATGTATAGACGGTCCTTTATTTATTTATCTTTTACATTTTTTTTTGCTTTTTTGCATATTTAAAGTTTAAGATTGCTAACCGGGCCTGCCACCCGGTTCTTTTTTTGTTGTTAGCCACGCATCCCTTGCAGCCACGGTATGTATCGCTGGAAATTAAATACTTGGAGAGTACAAAATACCATGAGATTTAAATACTTCATCATATAGTAAAATCTCAACCCAACTAACTTGTGGTTGTGGTTGTCATCACACCGATGACAACACACCTGAAGACGGCCACGTCCGCTCGACACACAAGTTCAAATTAACGTAATAACCATGCATGCATTTTACTACAACAAATTTATTCGGACGTACTACTAGTGGCGTTGCGGTCAACTGGACGTACGTATGCGGGCACGTACGTACGCTTTCGCCGGATAACATGCATGCACGAAGACGTCATCATTCATTGACCATCTCTACCTCACGCATGCAGACTCTCTCTGACTGCATGCCTCTATGGAGCGACCGAAGTTGGCGGCACGCTGCCATGGTGGTGTATCGGGTCCGGCCCGCCTGGCACCTCCCTATCGGCGCCGTCTCCACCAGCGGCCTGGCTCGACGGCGTCTCGACGACGTCGTCCCCCATCGTGAACGACGCAACGGGCCTTGGCCGGTGGCCGTCGTCGACGAGCCCGTGCTGCAGCGCATTACCGCCACCGCCTCCTCCATTACCCACCACAACATCACCTTTCTGCATCATCCTTGCCGCTTCCATCTTCCTAGCAACACCGAGAGTGCAAACCAAGAACAGCAGCACGGCCATCCTCAAAGAAGCCATGGACGAACTGAAAACCTTACTTGACAAATTAAGCCGCGAGCCTGCCACTCGATTGTTATCAATCCCTGAGATATTTGTCTTATCCTATGGAGGAAGGAAGCGAGTGATATGGGTCAAGCATGCACCTGGAAACCCTTATATACACGCGGGCCGGCCGGTCCAGGTGAGGAAACACCAGTCGGTTGGACCGATGGCGACGTTAACTAATCGTGGCTTAAATACTCAGCAAAACATCCAAAGCAAAACAGATCAAGCATCCGTAGGCGGATCGAAAATGCGACGATCTTTTAGAGAGAGGGAGAGGGCATGTGATAAAAGGTAGTGGGGGTCGCTTCGGCATCGCAACGACCTCGATCGTGCATTCAGATAAATCCAGAGCTGGCGGTTAATCGTGAGCGTGCACCCTGAAAGCATTTAGTTTAGTACCCTGCTAGTGCAGCGCAACCTGATACTCTGTCGAACCCTTGTTTGCTTATGGAGGCCAAAGCCAGGCTTTGCTAGCTAGCGAGATGTGACAGTGAGTGAGATGTGTCATGTGTGATGTCACCAAAGCATAATGTGAGCCAGCAATACAGGTATAGAATGACTCTGATTCGGATAGTCTGACTGTGTACTACGGCTTTACACCACCTTTGACTAGACGGTGGATCTTGGAGCGCAGTGCCTTTTAAACACAGTAGGTACGCAGACACTCATACATACATACTTACACACATCCTTATAAACGCACACGTACCAATTCTCTACCCCTGTGAGCACCTCACAAAGATTGAGCCAGAGAATTGCATGGTTCTGGTTGAACAGAGTGCAATCAGTTAATTAGGAGCAGCAGCATATTGACACTCCCTGTCATAGAAAGCACAACTACACAACTGGCCTGCAATAAATCCATAAATCCAGTAGGGCCTATTTGTGTGGTGCTAATATGTACGGTAACAACTGTTGTAACTTTCTCTCAGTTTTAAAATTATTTAACCTTGGTTGTAGTGGGATCACTGTGTAAAAGGAGTATCTTCATTCACAATGACATGTACATAGTTTACAAAAATGTCTTATATTGTATGCAGGACGGAGGGAGTCAACTTTGTATTTATTAACCATGCACATGCAAAGCAAGTCCAATTAACAAATATTAAACCAAAAACAGTTTGCTTAAAATTTCCTGCATATGTTCGTAATTTCGTAAATACATGCCGTCAAAGAATGTATCGTCAAACTTATGTAACTTTGACTGTAAAAATATTTTGAAGTACGTATAAGTAAGGTAAAATAATATTTTTAGGTTTGTCATAAAATATACTTATATATTATTTTGTTCTTTTAGTAACATATACATATGAAAAGTAACGTACGATGTGTATATATTGGAGAACGCCAGAAATAAGATGCATTTACAGACGGAGGCTACCCTGTCAAATTTTGCAGATCACAAAATTGCACACGTCCCCAGGGAGTGCAATAAGCTAGCGCATGAGCTCGCAGCGGAAGCCAGAGGTGATCAGGAAATTATAGCTAATGTGCCTGATAGACTACAGAGCCTCGTTGCTTCTGAATGGTCTACTGCCTGAGTTTTGTACTCTGGCTCTAAAAAAAGAACTTATTTGTGTATGTTTTCTTACCTTGATAATTGGAAGACGACAGTAGAAAATAGTTAATCATGCATGCTCTTAGAGTCATAGTTTAGAAAGGAAAAAAATGTATTTACTAATGGACACATAATTCCAGAAGTGCACATAAATATGTATGTATTCATCTTAATTGCTAAACAATTTTGGGAAATTTGTAAGAATAGGTGCTCAACTTAAGAATATACAATCATGTATGTAAAAAATAGGTGAGTTATTAGCAGGAAATAATTATAACCATGAGACAGTTAGTAGATGAATGATCAAGACATTTATGAAGAATTATGAAATTGGTTTGATGATTTTGGATTCTTGGATGGTAAGTATGCATATTCTTACTCATGCTTTTATTTATACTGGTAGTTGATAACTTTCAGAAGTAGCAGTGACAAGTGGCGGCGGCAGCACCGGAAGATTTCATTTTTGGGGTGCTCTTAGGGTGCTAAGTCATGACTTTCGATGTGAAAACTTAAGGCCTGACCTTTATTGGTTGTGCCTGACAATTACCTTGCTGAAGGAATTGTTTTGAGAGCTCGGCTACGATCTTGGATTGGGCGACGACGGCGCTTGTGCGCTGTTTTCTTCTTGAAGACGTCGTTTTTGGAGACCATTTAAATTTTTCTGGTGTTGTCTTTGGTGATGGTTTGTGTGCTGCTACCGAAAAGAGTTGATTACTATGACAAGACCTTTTTTTTTAATTTTTTTGGGCTATGTGCATCTTAGATGTTTTTGTGGTATTATGTTGATGTAGAGGTTAGGTGTAATTGATATCTTCCGGATATTAATATATTCCTCTTTTCAAAAAGTTGATTGTACAAATCAAATCAGATAGCACACCTTGAGACAAGAAGATTACTTAGACATAGGGAACTTGATTTGATGTCTTCATTCGAACGATCAGTCTCGGTTGAATGAGGAGTACGAAAAATGTACGCACTCTTGTTAAATCGGCCGAGCACCATGCACCGTTACCACGGCCGTTTAGTTTGACCGTCAAAATTCATACTTTGACAATACCATGTAGTTTGTATAACACGAAATGTATCCGTTATATTCTATTCAAAAACGCTCTTGATCCTACATTTTGAGTTAATAAAATTGCTCTTTATCAATAAATATTCTTTTGAAAGCACTTCCATATGATTATAACTGTGTAACCATTAACTAAATACTTTACGAGAGTTTTATGATCAAATAGTAAACTTGGACATCCAAACAAAGCCTTGTAGCTTCGCAAGAATAAATTAAAACTAGGCCTTACAGTTTGGAGCGGATATTTTCGGTCGAATAACCAGCTGACAACATGGGCATGGCGAAACCCCTGTTGGTTCAGCTGTCTTAACTAACGCACGATCTCTATCGTACGGATGCATGGTGGTGGGCTTCTGGGACTGAGATCCGGTGCCTTGACTGAGCCAAGGCACCGGTGAACAGTGCGGTGCTTTACCGACTTGGCCGTTGGATTAAAAGCGGACAGACAGGATCACGCACTGTAGATTATGTACTATGGCTGGTCCCGTAGCACTGACTTGTGAAAGATCTCTGTAGCAGACATATTCTGACCACGCTGACGCGACAACAAAGCTCTTTTCATGTGGTCTTATCAACACATCCCACGTAGACGTCGCATCATCATGCATGAAAAGTGCCTAACGGCCGGATTATGCCTACTAAATCGAATCGAAGAAATCAATATCAGAAGCCCAGGATTGAGATCCAGTGCCTTGACAGAGCCAAGGCACCAACAAACAGTATCGTGCCTTGCCCCCTATTTATGTCCGTCGGATCGGGAATCAATGGTCGGATGAACATGAA
Organism: Aegilops longissima; assembly: GCA_021605205.1. NCBI lineage: Eukaryota > Viridiplantae > Streptophyta > Magnoliopsida > Poales > Poaceae > Aegilops > Aegilops longissima. The sequence goes on from CM038682.1 coordinate 541,596,139, forward strand.
CAGGGGCATCGCTATAGGAACCATCCACAGTACAATCTGCTACAGAGATCTTTCACAGGTCGGTGCTACAGGACCAGCCATAGTACATAATCTACAGTGCGTGATCCTGTCGTCGCTTTTAATCCAACGGTTAAGTCGGCAAGGCATCAAGATTGTTCATCGGCGCGTTTTGCTTGGCTCAAAGGCACCGGATCCAAAGGTTTCGACAGAGCCAAGGCACCAACGAACAAGATCGCGCCTTGCCCCTATTTATGTCCGTCGGATCGGGAATCAATGGTCGGATGAACATGAACAGGGGCATCGCTACAGGAACCATCCACAGTACAATCTGCTACAGAGATCTTTCACAGGTCGGTGCTACAGGACCAGCCATAGTACATAATCTACAATGCATGATCCTGTCTGTCCGCTTTTAATCCAACAGCCAAGTCGGCAAGGCACCGCACTGTTCACCGGTGCCTTGGTTCAGTCAAGGCACCGGATCTCAGTCCCAGATATATATGCGGCAAAGAGGACTTGAGCCTATCGGTTGATCCAGCTGCATGGATCGCGAGTGGATAGAGATGTATGGCCAGACTAGACTTTCCAAATGCCAAATCCGTCGGACTACACTCCCCAAAGGCCAAATCCGTGCAAGGCTCCACTAGGAACGAATGTTTAACAAAGGTCAGGTGGTGATTAAACAAGCCAGCTAGCAGTTATCTTGGTCATAAACCGGCAGATACGGTGACCCACATGACCGCAGACAGCGCACAGATGGACATGCCTCCACGGGAGGCGATTTGTGGCACACATGGGTGGGGCTCGCGGGTTTTGGACCGTCGATCTGCGCTAAATTTGGGGATATGTTTATGTATATCAACTATTTCCCTTGATATAGCCCTAGGTGTATATCTGTAATTATTTTATGTTGAATCTTAGAACACAAATAAAAATAGATGTAGTACTAAGTTTGCATCTATAAATCGGGTTGTGCTAAGTTCGGAGCACAAAAACTTATATGAGTTTGAAAGTACACGTTAGTTACAGAGGAAAAAACTTAATCCATGTGTTAGTCTCGAGTTAAGTTACTGGAGATAAAAATTAGGGTTATGTTATTATAATAGTGGGTTAACTTCTGTGGCTTAATGGTTACAATATGCTTTTTATGGATGGACATCAGTTCATAAAGTATATAATTGTCAAAGACTTCACCAATATTAGATTGCAATTTCTAATGTCACATTAGTTATAAAATTTATTCAGTTAAGTTAGATATAATTTAGCACCTGGACGTGTGTTAGTCAATTTACTTGCATGACTTACCAAAAATGATTTTTTACTTAGGTTAGTTCAGTCTATAATAACTTTTATGGTGTAAAACATGAAGCTAAAGAGCAGTTTCTTGAATATTAAATTTTGTTGTATTACAATTTGAACCATATAACTTGTTAATGTTGTGTAATTTGATAATTTTAATTATGAAGCTTTACATGCTTATAAAAATTCATATGATAGTATACAACTATTTGTTTGGTATATTGACTAATTTTACGGAAATCATCCGGTGTCCATTTGTGTACTACCCCACCCCTCCATCAGTCGTCCATTATGTGTCTTTCATTCAACGTCCACGAGTTAATCTCCACTAAGCATGTCTATCTTCTGCCATGAGGTATAAGAGGCAGAAGCTACGAAGGCTACTGATAACCCACAAGTACAGGGAATAGTTTGTAGCCTTTTTCAATAAATAACAGTGTCGAACCCAACGAGGACCGAAAGGCAGACCAAATATTCCCTCAAGTTCTATCGACCACCGATACAACTCTACACACACTTAACATTTGCTTTACCTAGAACAAGAATAAAACTAGAAGTACTTTGTAGGTATGAAGGGATAGGTTTGCAAAATACTAAAGAACGTAAGAATAAAAAGTAGGTGTTGTTCTAATTAAAGCACAATTAAATTAGTATAGCGAGTGTGGATTAGTAGTGGTAGGTTTTGCGGAGTTGTCCCTAAGCAATTGACTACACTACTAGACCGATAGCAAGTTTTTATGTGAGAGAGGCCACTGCTAGCATGTCATCCCTTATTTGGAATTCTATGCACTTATGATTGAAATTGTTAGCAAGCATCATCAACTACTAACATTCATTAAGGTAAAACCCAACCATAGCATTAAGATATATTGGTCCCCCTTCAATCCCGTATGCCTAAATTTCTATGTTAGGAAGAAGCTTCCGTTACTCTTGCCCTCCAATGCATAGTCCTATCAACATACAACTAACACTATGGTGTGATTCACATGCTCGCTCATATGATAGGCACCAAAGGATAGCAACATAACCACAAGCAAATTAAACCAATCATAGTAATTCACCAATTACCGGTAGGACAACAAAAATGTACTTAAGCATCATAGGATGGCAACACATCATTGCATAATAATATGAAGCATAAAGCACCATGTTCAAGTAGAGGGTATAACGGGTTGCGGGAGAGTGGGACGCTGTAGATAGATGGGGGAAGGTGATGAAGATGTTGGTGAATATGACGGAGTTGTTGAAGTAGATCGTCGTCACATGATGATTGCCTCGGCGGTGTTCCGGCGCCACCAGGGGAGAGGGGGAGCAAGTCCCCCTCCTTCTTCTTCTTCCTTGGCCTCCCCCGTAGATGGGAGGAGAGTCCTGTCGTGGTTTTAAGTCTGACAGTAGAATGGGAGGTAGGAATGGAGAGGCAAGATCCTAGCTATGGAGTAGTTGTATACGCAAGGGATTTACGAGTTCAGGCCCTTCTCGGAGGAAGTAACAGCCCTACGTCTCGGAGCCCGGAGGCGGTCGACTGGATTATATGCGTATGTGTTACAGTGTGCGAACCCTTCACGCCTGGAGGGGTGGCTTATATAGAGTGCGCCAGACCCCACCAGCCCACGAAAGTGAGGGTTTAAGGTACATTAAGACTGGCGCATCGGTAACGCCGACATAAAGTGTCATCATGACCATGAAGACTACTTAATTACGCACCGCTTGGATACAGAGTGATTCCTGAGCACCGATGGTCGAGTGAGCCTTCTTGGTCGAAAGTGTCTCGGATTCTGTCGAGTGGAAGCCTACCAGTCGATCGAAGGCAGCTTATTTCATGAAAGTGTCCTTGGGGAGGGTACCTTTGGGCAGGTCCATGACCCTACCCTAGGTACATGACTTCATCATTAGCCCCCGAATGGATCGAGGTTTGAGTGAGGAAGGAGTTGATAATCTTTCCGACCTGTTCTTTGTGTTGCGAGTGTGCCTTACTCAGATCAACGACCTTTTAGTGATGGCGCTAACTTCTCTTTCACGCCTTTGATCCAATCTTCACATTTGTCGAGTGAACTTTGTGAACTTGAGGATTTCCGAGCGACGGATCGGAGGAAATCTGTTGTCCGACAAAGTTGCTCCCGGTTAGCGGATTTCGGGATCTGAATTTTGGGAAGCGCTAAGCGGAGAAAACTGCGGCACTCGGATGGGATAAGGCGATGACGCCGATCTTCGCGCGCCTTTTCGCCACGACGCGCTAGCCATTGCGGGATTTGACGGATTGCTCGGGCCTACCAATCAGCCACTCGAAGCGGCCTCATATAAGGCATCGGACGGGTATTTTGAACAGCAGACCCCAATCTTCCCTCCTCCGCCTCAAATCCTTCCTTTCGCCTTAGTTCGCTCAACAAGCAGCTCAAGACTGATTCGCCGCCACCATGGTGAAGGAGAAGACCGCAGCCTTGGAGCGGTGAAGAAGGCGACGGCGAAGGCGAAGGAGAGCGCCAACGGGCGGATCTTCTTCGCGGTCCAAACTGCCGCAAGGTTGGGTCCAGGAGATTGGATCCGCCGACCATCACCGAGAAGGACCTCAACGATCCGCCAACGAGGGACTGATCCTCCATGGGTCGGCGAGGCTTCGAACGGAGTGGCAGCCGCAGCTCAAGAGGGTGAGTGCGTTCTCCTAGCCACTCACGAGATCGGGATTTTCTCCGCCGCCAATCCTTTCTTCCAGGGTTTCGAACTTTTTGGAGCGCAACTCCATCATTTCACTCCCAACTCCATTGTCTATCTTGCTGCTTTCGTGTCGCAGCGAAAACTTCTTGGGTTGTCGGCCAGACCGGGCCTCTTCAAGCATATATTCACTTGTCGCCTCAGACGGTGAAGAAAGCAAACCCGAATGACGAGAGAACCAAAGTAATCCAGATGTGTGGGGGACTCGGGGTCCAGATGAGGGGGAAGAGCGCTTTTCCGGCTATGACTCTCCCCGACTGGTTAGAGGGTGGCAGCTTGACCGTTCTATCGCTAAGACCAGCCGACGCCGGCAAATGACCGGCTCCCTCCTTTCTCCATGAGTCGAGTGAACAAGCCATCTTCCCTGAAGGTGCTACCAGAGGAGAAGGCCCAAGTAAAATTGTTGATGGAAAGCGTAGTCCAGCTCATTCGCGACGGGGTGACCGGCATGGATCATCTGGAAGTTTTCCTCCGACGGCGATTCAGCCACTCCAATACCGAGGCCATCCGATGTGGATGTATCTGCACGGATGATACCACTCGGTCCATCCAGAGGAGGTCGATGACGCCACGCCGGAGAAGTGGATGACTGCCATCGAAACAAAGATAATCCTCGCGGAGCTAGGAGGATTCCCCACTCGACCATTCTTACGATCCGCATAAGGTATAACCACTTATCTCCGACTGTGATTCTGCTGCATTCATTCTGTTTTGATGCAAATTCGTCGACTGACTTTTGCCTTGTTTTGTTGTCTTCTAGGCCACCACTGAGATGTACTCGATGCCCAACGGGGCGCAGGAACCAGTCGAAGAAGGAGAAGGAAGCGGAGATGAAAGCCAGGAGGAATGGGAGTCCAACGGCGAGGAGGATGAGGGGGACGACAGCTCTGGTGAAGAGGAGGAAGAGGAGGAAGAGGAGGAAGACGTCGATCCTCCCCGCTCGGAAAGAAGGTCCAAGTTGACGCATGACTCGGCGGCCGAGCGCGGTAAAGCTGTTGCGCCCATTGGGCAGTCGACGGTTTACCGACCTCGACGATTTCCTCTACCGACCGAGAAACCGCCAAGCAACCTCGAGCAACGTGCCAAAGCCGGGCGAAGGCCCTGCCCAAGATGCGGATGGTCATTCCCACCATCTCCGGGTAATCAGCGAACTTGTATTTCCTATTCAACATGAGTGTACTTTTGGTCGACTCGATGACCGATCAGCCGATTCTTGAAATCTGCAAGGTCTTTACCTCCGAGACCTCAGCCAAGCACGAAGATCAGAAATGGAAGATGTCGCCACCTCCAACCTTGGTATGATCTTGAACACGCTTAATATGCGACCCTATCCAAAAGGAACTCAAGGTCCCACCAAGGATAGACCCGCATATTGAAACACTTTTGCAAGGTGGATATCATTACATCAACATTACATAATACATAGGGATACATACATAAGGCACAAATGCCACAAGAATACATCAACATCATATACAAGATCAACATCCGACTACGGATGAAACATAAATGTAAGCTCAAACGACATCCACCCTGCTAGCCCAGGTTGCCGACCGAACCTATCCCCGATCAAGAAGCGTAAGAAGAACTCCAACACAAGCAACATCGCTCTCGCGCCATGAGCATCGCACAACCTGAACTCGCAACTGTTGGTGTAGTAATCAGAGCCACGAGGACTCAAAGAATCCCATTACCATGGGTATCAAGACTAGCAAAGCTTAAAGGGAATGGAAGGGATAAAGTGGTGAGGTTGCAGCAGCGACTAAGCATATATGGTGGCTAACCAACGCAAAAAAGAGCGAGAAGAGAAACAAAGGAACGGTCGTCAACTAGTAATGATCAAGAAGTGATCCTGAACTCCTACTTACGTCAAACATAACCCAGAAACCGTGTTCTCCTCTCGATCAACCCCGAAAAGAGACACTCACGGTTACGCACACGGTGGTGTATTTTAGAAGAGGTTTGCTTCAAGTTTACTACAACCGGATATTAACAAATTCCCATCTGCCACATAACCGCGGCACGGCTCTCGAAAGTTTATACCCGCAGGGTGTCCCAACTTAGCCCATGATAAGCTCTCGCGATCAACGAAGGATATTCCTTCTCCCGGAAGACTCGATCAGTCTCGAATCCCGCTACAAGACATTTCGACAAAGAATAAAACAAGACCAGCAAAGCCGCCCGATGTGCCGACAAATCCCGATAGAGTCGACGCACTCGCGCTCGTGGCAACACCGGATGAGACTAGCTACGAGTAAAACCAGACCTCGAGTTGCTTCGAGGGGCCCCGCAGTAGCTTCGGTTCAGGCCAGCACTTAGAGAAGCACTCGCCCCGGGGGCTAAAATAAAGATGACCCTTGGGCTCCTAAACCCAAGGAAAAAGGGCATAGGTGAGGCAAATGGTAAAACCAATGTTGGGCCTTCTTTGGAGGAGTCTTATTCAAAGCGAACTGTCAAGGGGTCCCATAAATCACCCGACCGCTAGGGACGCAAAATCCGGGAACATAATACCGATATGACGGAAACTAGGGCGGCAAGAGTGGAACAAAACACCAGGCATAAGGCCGAGCCTTCCATCCTTTACCAAGTATATAGATGCATTAATAATATAAGATATATTGTGATATCCCAACAAGTAAACATGTTCCAACAAGGAACAACATCTCCATGTTCCAACAAGGAACAAACTTCATCTTCACCTGCAACTAACAACGCTATAAGAGGGGCTGAGCAAAGCGGTAACATAGCCAAACAACGGTTTGCTAGGAAGGGTGACAAAGGTTAGAGGCTGACATGGCAATCTGGGATGGCTTGATAAACAGGTAATAGGTAGCGCAACATAGCGATAGAACGAAGCAACTAGCATAGCAATGATAGTAGTGAGATCCAGGGTAGCGGTCATCTTGCCTGAAATCCCACAAGGAAGAAGAACGAGTCCATGAAGAAGACGAACGGATGAAGCCGAACCAAGCGTAGACGAACGAATCCTCACGATCGCAACGAAACAGGAACTAACAAGAAGAAGCACACAACAAAGTAAACACACCACACATGAACAAGACATGATGCACAACAAGCATGATGCATGACAAAGCTACATGAAGCTACTCATGGCAAGAGATGATGCAAACAAGAGCAACACAACAAAGCAAGTTTAAATGAGGCCGGAAACAACACATAACAATTCCGGTAAGTCCTCATATGCAAATTTCGAAATTGTTCCAGATCTGAATAAATCTTATGTTCAAGTTGTTAAACAGCAAGTTAAGATGCACCACGATGATCTACACGAAATTCTAGTCAAGTTACATATAAAGTTCATTTAATTCGGAGCTACGGCCTAGAAGATATGAGCAAAACAAGATAAGCATGGCATTGATGCAAACAGCATACAAACATCAAGCAAACACCTCAAAACAAGGATCCAACATGATAATATGAAACTACATGAAAAATCAAGCAAGTTTCATATAGAGCACACTCAAAACGGAGCAACGGTGCAACACATACACCCTATACAAGTCATGACAACAATCTATCCAAAACAGCAACTAGTCATATTGCAAGCATCAAAACAATATGCTACAGGACCTCAACATGAAAACAAAAGGCATGGTCATGATGTACAGGTAAAGCATGACAAAACATGAACACTGAGCTAACTCCATAAATCACTAGAACATGCTCAAAATGACATGGCAAGATTGCAAATAATAACAGTTTCAGGCTTAGCAGAAAATAACATCAGGTTGCAATGTTTAGAGCAAGAAAACAGCATGCTACAAGAACTTATAATAGCAAAACAAGGCATGGCATGATACTACTAAATGCATAGAACAAAAGTCCCTTACTGACCATAAGCCAAAAAGGATCATAAAATATGATGGCACCCATGTAAACATGGCAAGTTATATTACAGATTCATACATGGCAGGAACAACGATAAGTAGGCATGTTGGTGAGCTTGAATCACTCACCACAGAGCAATACATGGCATGGAAAGGCACCCAACAGTAAGAAGACATGGCATAGAAGCTATACATGGCAAGAACAATAACATAGCATGCAAGGATCAACCACAACAACCTTGGCAAAATTGAATAACATGTAAACAATCTGCCAGGAACATTTTATAGCAAAAGTAGAGCTCGATTGACTCAAGCTATACTACTCCATAATTTCAAACAAGGGCATGGATGGATAGAGCAAGACATGTAGAACAAAACATCCTTACTGAAGTATCTCAAAATATGCATGGATCTCTCTGTAGCATCAAGTTCACATGGCATAAAAAATATCAGCAAAACAGAGCTGAACACAGCAACATCAGGACACCTACTTTGCATGCTTGTGCTAGTCACCACAGAGATCACAAAAATACATGGCATACACCCCTGGAAAGATGGCATGGCATATTACAAAACACATGTAGGACTCAAATTCATAGGTGCACACATCAATCATGGCAAAAATGACAAAAGTGCATGTTCTGATAAAAATCAGAAACTAACATCACATAGCACTCTTCTAACAGCATTTCGGGCATCAAGATAAGCTCAAATAAAAATGATGCAATGAGATGAAATGATCTACTCTTCGATACGAACATTTTGACATATTACACGCACAAAACGGAGCTACGGATGCAGAGTTACGATGCAATGAAAATGCAACAAAATGTTAGCAGGAACGGGGACTTAGTGGATTTGGAGGGGAGAGGAAAGTCAACCATCGGCACGGATTGCGAGGTTCGCCGGAGAAGAGGCCCGGAGGTCTCCGCGAGGTCTTGCAGGGCGGACGAGGCGGATCCGCCGGATCTCGCCGGATCCGCCGAAGCTCCGCGGCGGCGACGCGGCCGGGCGCGGCGGTGATCGGGCGGCGACGGCGGCGACCAGCCGGACGACGGCCGGCGACGACGGGAGGCCGGAGGCGGGCGCGGCAAGGCGAGGGAGGCGGAGCGCCGCCTCGTGGCGGGCAGGCGGGCGCCGGTGGCCGGCGAGGGCGGCGCTGCTGGAGGCGCGGTCCGCGGAGGCGGGCGGGCGGGCGCCGGACTCGGCAGAACGGCGGCTCGACGGCGGCGCGCGACGGCGGCGGCCGGGAGCGGCAGCACGGGCGCTGGCGCCTGGCTGCGCTGGCGGCGGCTTCGGGCCCGAGCGACCCACGGCGGGCGGATTCTGCCTGGAGGGCCCGGCGGGGAGAGAGAGGGTGGCGACGTGGCGCTCGGGGATTGGGCGCGGCGGCGGCGGCGCTGAGGTGGCGGCTTGCCATTGGCCGGACGACGTGGAGGGGAGCGGCGGACATGTCCGGGCAGCCGGGGAGATGCGTCCGGCGGCGCGCAGGGGAAGAAGCTAGGGTTTGATCTGCGAATTTTTCGGGGGAGGCCACATATATATAGGTAGAGGGAGCTAGGAGAGTCCAAATGAGGTGCGGTTTTCGGCCACGCGATCGTGATCGAACGACCGAGATCATGGAGGAGAGTTAGCTGGGTTTTGGGCCACTTTGGAGGGGGTGTTGGGCTGCACACAAAAGAGGCTTTTGTAGTTACCCGGTTAACCGTTGGAGTACCAAACGACCTCCAAATGATCCGAAACTTGACAGGCGGTCTACCGGTGCTATACCAAGGCCGCTTGACAAACCTCGGTCCATTCCGAGACCATTTAACACTCGCACATGAAAAGAGGTAAAAGGGGGCGCCGGGAGACATAGGAGTGCCGGATTGCAAAACGGACAACGGGGAAAATGCTTGGATGCATGAGACGAACACGTATGCAAAATGAAATGCACATGATGACATAATAAAAATGCAGATGATGGCATGGCAAAGTGCAACACGCAAGCACATGACATGGCAAAGACGACGAATAACTGGCAGACACCTGGCGCATCGAATCCGGGGAGTTACAGATCTCTGCAGTTTCGCTTTTAGTCGATTGGATTTCCGTGTTTACTTTTGAATCTTTCTTGTAGTTCCGCCTCATGTCATTGATCTCCCCGATGATGACGAGGAAACACCGTTGAGGAAGAGGAAGAACAAGAGGGTGCCTGCTGGCAAGGCTGCTCCAGCCAGACGATACCGAGACGCTTGTTTTCGAGGGAGGCAACACCGCCGGGCCTCTATGTCTTTTGCTGTACACGACAAGTGCCCCACCCACTTCATCGATCGCTGATCCACCATCCCTTTTGCTACACACCACGCCCCTAAGACCAAGTGAGTGCTTCTAAGGAGGCTATACGCCAGCAGGGATCATGATGGAGCAAGTGAAGGCAGTCCGAGAGGCCAGCCAGCGGCCTATGATGCTAGTTCAGCTCTCGCAGCAATGTCCAAGTAAGTCGATCGTTGCTTGCTCATAGGATATGCTACCCAAACTGCTTGCTCATAGGACATGCTACCTGAACTGCTTCTTTCTCAAGATTTATATCTGTACACCCACCGGGTGGGTGTGTCGATTGAGTTTTGTGGGGGCACGCTGAGTGCACCCACCGGGTGTAGTCCCCAGACTATGGTGGATCATGGCAATGACTATAGTCTTTACACTTTGAACTTCTTCACTCGGCCTGGTCGGACCAAGTCGAATGGAACCAGAAACCGGTGGGGGCACGCTGAGTGCACCCACCGGGTGTAGTCCCCGAGACTATGGTGGATCTGCGGCAATGGCTATAGTATAAAGAACTGTTTTTTACCGCTGGCCGATCACGACAATTAGCCATGGTTTTAGAATCATAACCTTTTTGCCTCTTTTGGTCGACTGGTCGAACCAAATTGGTAAAACTAGTGGGGGCACGCTGAGTGCACCCGCTGGGTGTAGTCCCTGAGACTACTGTCTAATGTTTTGACTCGGCCGTAGTCTTAGAAATGCTTGTCGGCGCTCGGGAACGGGGTCCCCAGACTTGCTCGCCATGCCCGCGGCGTGGTTTCGGAGGAGGCCCAAGACGGCCCATCTTCATCAACGCAAGCTTAAGACCCTCGCGAGGGGCCAGATTGCATGGGCGGACGACAAGGAGCTTCTCAAGCACGGCCTCGCCAGCTGGCTCATGAGGAGGCGGAGAGTTCAAGGCAGGTACTCATGAGGTGCCCATGACGCAAGCCATGACGACCAAGGGCGCCACGGGCGCCAGCTCACCAAGCGGCCCTCCTTTCCTTTGGTGCAAAGGAGCAAGCGCAGCGAGAGCATCAAGCAAAGGCATCCGCTTCGTGCAACAAGATTCAAGACCAGCCCAACGGCCGGAAGGGAGTCATTGTGGAGCCCAAGCAAAGGCCATCACCAGAGCCTTTGGCAGAGAGGACCAACTTTAGTCAGATAAGCGCACTACTGTTCCCTTCAAATGGCTAATTGTCAGCGCCTTCCCGCCAATATTTGGGAAGAGGCCCAGGCCTTCACAGATAAATAGGAGTAGCCACACCCAGCAAGGGGCATCAGGAAGAGGGAGAGAAGGAGAGATCCGAATCCTCATCAAGAAACCAGAGCTAGAGCGATCAACACCACTTAGCAGTTCATCGCACCCGCCAAGAATGCACCTCGCGAGGCTGTTCTTCCTTGTATTGTTCCTCATCAGCCCAAGAGGCAATCCACCACACCACACACCGGAGTAGGTTACACCACAATGGTGGCCTCAACCAAAGATAAATCTCGTGTCTCTTGTGCTGTTCCGCTTAGTAGTTTAGGTCCCAGCGATTCGCTAAGTGCGAGACGGTGGAAGGTTGGATCTCCGCAAGCACCCCAAAGGTTCGAACCTCAAGGGTCTGCCGGAACCCGAACCGACATTTGGCGCGCTGTAGGTGCACCGAATCGCCTTTCGTCGCGCGTTTTTCTCCGACCACCGCAACCATGTTCGACGCCTGCCGGGCTCAAGGCCGAAGCGCCGAGCCGCCACCTCCCATGTCGCCAGACAGCTCCTGTCGGGGCGCCTCGCTATTCCCGTCACCGCCGCCAACGCCGCCACCGCCCGGGCGGAGAACGAGCAGCAAGCATCATCTCAAAGACTCGCCCATGAGGCGGACGGCCGCACCGCCACGCCGCGCTCACCCCGCCGTTTTTCGCCACGCGCTTCAAGGCGCTATGGAGGCCCGAGCTGCACTCATCGCGCAAACGAGCTCCTGCGCTACCGCCTGCCGACGACGTTTATGAAGAATGGCTCACCGAAGTCACCGAGCTCGTCTGCTGCAGAGGCGCCCCCGTCCGTCTTCATCAGACCGCATCCCGCCTCACGCGGGCGATGAAGCTCCCGGGCGCGCCAGCCGCCTCCTCCTCAAGAAGGCGCCTGCCCCCAAGGCGCGCGCCTCGGGCGGAACTCGCCCGCCAGCGCCGCGCAGCAAGAGCAGAGCTGTCAAGAAGTTCTCGCCCACAAGAAGCTGCCCGAAGCGCCTCCTCGCCCAAGACGTCAGACCTCAGACGCCTCAGCCAAGCGCGCAGGAGGCCCGCAAGACCAAGCTCTCGTCGTCCGAGGCCCCCGCGCCACGGCGGGCCGCCGCGCTTTCACCTCCGAAGCTCGCAGGCGTCGCGTGGCCCGCCAAGTTCAAGCTGCACTGCCTCCTCGCCACGAAGGCACAAATGACCCTTACGGAGTTCCTCCAGCTCTATGAGCTGGGCATCGAGGCTACCAACGGCGATGAAAAGGTCATGGCGAACTGGTTTCCCATGGCGCCAAGGACGGAGCCCGCACTGCTCCTGAATCGCCCCGTGCACGATCTCTTCCTGGGCCGAGATGCGCACTCCGCTTCATCGCCAACTTCCGTGGTATCGCGACCGCCACCGCCGTGAGCGACATGCGCCAATCAAGCAGCAGCCGGGGAAACCCTACAAAAGTACATCCAACGCTTCAACAACGCACGCCTCAAGATCCCTGTGGTAACGGAGGAGGCCATCATCTTCGCTTTCTCCGACGGCGCGGCGCGACGCCAAGATGAAGGAGGATCCGCGATGCATGAAGATCTGCACCTCCTTGAGCTGTTCAACTGGCGACCAAGTGCGCCAGGTTGAGGAGGGCGCCTCCCTCCTCAAGATGCCCGCCATGATCCCAAGAAAAAAGTCCAAGGCCAAGGATGTGAAGCGCAAGGGGCTGCCGATCAGGCGGCCAACCAGACACCAAGCGAGGCGTAGATCTGCCCGAGTCCTCCAAGGGCAGTCGGCATCATGCGGTACCACGACCTCCACACCCACAACACCAATGAATGCCAAGAGCTCAGGTCAGACGCTGAAGGAAGGGTCGGCAGACGCCTCGAGCGCAGCGACCGGGCTACGGCCGAGGAGGAGGAAGGAATGCAGACGCTGGAAGACCATGCCCGCGCCAAGGGTGGCGCGACCAACCTCGTGAGGACCGCTGGCAAGGCCTGGCCATGAGGGAGGCCGAGGATCAGCCTCGCGAGGATCGCCTGCAGGGGAACGCAGGCCTCCCTCCACCGCCCGCCGCCAAGGAGAAATGAGGACCGCCATCGACGAGGGGCTGGGGCTTCAGAACTGCGCGCGATCGCAGATCCCGGGCGGAGCTCAAGCCCCAGCCTCTCAACAGATCTTCAAGAAGTTCGTCCACGAAGTGAATGCAGTCCTCCCCAAGCTCGAGGCCACGCGCCCTCTCAGATGGTCGACGTGCGCCATCACGTTCAGCTCAGCGGATCAGCTCAAGTGCGCGGCCACAGCCAGAGTTCTCCCGATGCTTTGTTCCCCAATCATCAGCAATGTGCTGGTCACCAAGACCCTCGTCGACGGCGGGGCAGGACTCAACGTCCTGTCCATGGAAACATTCAACAATCTTCAAGTGCCTTACAGTCAGCTTCAGCCAACCAAGCCTTTCTCCAGAGTCACCGACGGCTCCACGGTCCCGATCGGGCAGGTACGCCTTCCTGTCACCTTCGGGGCTCGCGACAACTACCACACCGAGCTCATCGACTTCGACGTCGCCCACATTCGCCTACCGTACAACGCCATCCTCGGGTACCCGGCGCTGGCCAAATTCATGGTCGTAACCCACCACGGCTACAACGCCCTCAAGATGCCGTGAAGCGGCGGGTCATCACGGTGCCCTGTGAAGAGAGAGACGCAGCAGTGCTCCTCGGAGCGAGCCTTTCAGCCGCATCGCTAGAAGACCTGCACACAGCAGCAGGAGGCCTCCCGAGGCCGCACTCCAAGAAGAAGAAGACATCGGCCGCCCGGCTCCTCAAGAGGCAGCCCCTCGTGGCCCGCGCCGGCCAGGGGAGCCTCCTTCCATCGCATAGGAAAGCGCGCCTGCGCCTCCTCAGCCGGGCTCGGGGCTCTCCTCGAGGGCCGCCGACCTGCCAAGGTCACGAGGAGGCGCTTGGGCACCACGTGGGGCGTGCTTGAAGCACGCTTCCCGCAAGCAGAGCAAGGCAAGGAGGGCCGAACCTCAGGAGTTCGCTGCCAAGGCCATTCAGAGCTACAGGAGTCAAGGGTCATGAGGGCAGCCAGCCGCCACTGCTGTGGCCCCCATCCAGCGAGGATGGTGGGCTGCGCGTCAAGATCGACATACCAGGCTCAACCGAGCCAAGATCTCAAGAGCGCCTGCCCTCGCGAGTGGGACGTTGCGAGGGCCCGCCCACCAGCTTCTCATGAGGGCCATCCTGGAGGCTCGAGAGGTCAGGCACGCCACAAACCCTGGCAGAGATGGAGATGGCCCCCGAGGAGCCGCCAGCGCCTCCGGAGCCTCCCGAGGCCCCCGGTCCTGGGGGCTCGTGAGGATCGGCTCCCGCAGCCCACCGAGTCTGCTACACCAACACCCCTTCGTCCTCAACATCACCAGGTGACATCTTTAAGTTTTATTCCCGGCTGGGAGCACCTTCAGGTCAGATATTCCTGTGCCGCAGGGTCCGCCCCTCGGCATGTATCCCTTCTATTTCATGTCATTAGCCTATCGTGTTGGGGGCGCCTCGGCTGCATCATCCCCAAGCCGCCGGGCCTGTCCCAGCCGCACGTATCCTTCTTACGCTTTCCTTAGGGTTATGCTCTCGCCCATCATGCTTGTTATTTGGTGCCTTTTCCGGGTGACGGAATCTTGCACGCTAAAGGGGGTGCCCGAGCATCGCAACTCAGGCTCCTACCGCCTCCGCCCTCACCCTCCGGTCTTGTCCATGGCATCGCGACCGGCTTGCCAAAGAACGGCCGAGACCAGCCCGAGAGCCGGTACCGAGGACGAGAGTTTCACATCTAACCCAGCTTCTTGCTAAAGGGGGGTGCCCGAGCATCGCGACTCAGGGCTCCTACCGCCTCCGCCCTCACCTCCGGGTCTTGTCCATGGCATCACGACCTGGCTTGCCACCGACGGCCGAGACCAGCCCGAGAGCCGGGACCAAGACGACAAGACCGCATCCGCCAAATTTGCAGAACACACTCAAGATAAGGCCCAGAGCCAGCGCAACCCGCCTTGAGGTAGGGCCTCAGGAGCCCTGTGGCCGGCTCATGAATGCCCCAACACACCTCGCGAGGCCTCTCGCCTCTCCCAAGCAACTAATGGCAGGATTAACGACGCCACGGCGAGCTCTTGTTCCTTTTGTGGTGAACCTGCAGGTCCCTCCAAGGAGCACGAAACGACCTCGCCAAGCAATCAATCTCGCCGCCAAGGGACGGACCTAGCACCGCACTCAGAAGCATTGTCCTGACCTCGAGATAAGTCACCCCGGACACACTAGTTATCGCAACACCATCCCCACACTCGATGCAACCTCAGTTAGCAACATCGCCTCCTTTGTCGCCTCCTTTCTCACCAATGATGGCTGCTTGAGCGCTAAGGGGACCCCGAGCATCGCGACTCGGGGATCTTACCGACCTCGGGCCGCCACCTCCTGGCCTTGACCACGGCATCACGACCTGGCATACCAGCGACGGCTGCAGCCGCCTTGGGACTGGGACCTGTCGGCGCAGAGCATCAGGCCCTCGTGAGGACTGAAAGGAGGAAACTGATCTAGAACGGAATGAGCATCTCGCACTGCCTCATAAAAAGGATCATATTGACAAACGAAGTTACAAACATCTTACAAGCCCTCAGGGTACATTCTGGCTCCTCGCAGGGACAAAAGACGCGAATCCTAAGGAGTCCTACCTACAGGGACCACCGCGCAGACGCCATCATCAACAAGGGCACCCGTCCAGCGCCAACCCCATCCAGATCGGGCGGCGACGGCTCGACGAGCCCGCCTGCCCGGAGCGGCGCAGGATCGGGGCTCAGAGTCGCCGCCGCCGCCTCCGCGCGTCCAAGAGCTCATGGAGTCGCTGGATCCCCGGCGCCTTCATCGCCTAAGGAGCTGCCAAGGAGTGGTCGGCCGGCCTCTGCCTCACCACAGCAGACCCCGACCACCTCTCTGGGGCAGCACTCCACCGACGCGACCCTCAGCGTCAAGACCTTGAAGGACACCACCAAGCACCATCGCACTCCAGTGGATCGTGAGGGCGCCTCGCCCTGCAGACCGGAAGCACTCGCCCCAGCCTCGAGTCAAGAAGACCTCGCCTGGGCAACCACTCACACCTCCCGTCCGCGAGGGTGCCGCAATCGGCGTGTTGCAGCCAGAGTCCTGTGGGGTTCCTCGCCGGATGATGGAGGCGAAGAAAGAAGGAAGACGAATCCAAGATTTAGGAGGCATGGCGACGTGAAGCACAAACTCCCGCAGAGAGCCTCGGCGTGGACTGTGGGGAAGACGACACCTTCGTGACTGCCGGCGCTGCCGGGCGGCGCCGCCCAGGCGCCGCGCCGCCTTCTTGAGCCACCAATTTGCGCAGATAAGGAAGAGGGAACCCGGTGGCGGCCGCCGCACTGTGGCATGGGCGCCTCGGCAAGCACTCCCGCCTCGACACCGAGAGCAAGCCGCTTTTTGGGGGAGCAGGTCAGATCCTCTTGAGGAGCCTTTCCCTTCTCTTCCGTGGAGAACCAAAGGATCGAGCCATGGTAACCGCACAAAACGAGGAGGAGGAGAAGCGTATGATAGACCGAAGGGCGCGCACTGCTCTGCATTTATAGCCGGGCGAAGGCCAACCGTCGGCCTCCACGATCACCGTAATCATGACCGACTCGCATGCGTGGACTTGTCGAATCCGGTGGTTACCGAGGCATCGTGGGGAAGCAAGGCGCACGATTCAATCAACCGCCACGCTGCGCCTAAGGCCGCAGGCTGTTAGGGCCCGCGACGCTCAAGACTTGCCCTTTCGCTCTCGCCGCTGTTCGGGCGCGCCAGGCCCGGGCTATCACAGCTGCTCGGGAACGAGGGTCCCTGACTTGCTCGCTCGCAGCTCGCGGGCGTGGCTCGGAGGAGGCCCAAGACGCCCATCTTCATCAACGCAAGCTCAAGACCTCGCGAGGGGCCAAGCCTCGTGGGGCGGATGACAAGGAGCTTCTCGTGCACGGCCTCGTCAAAGCTAGCTCATGAGGAGGCGGAGAGTTCAAGGCAGGGTACCTCGCGAGGTGCCCATGACGCAAGCCATGACGACCAAGGGTGCCAATCGGGCGCCAGCCAGCAGCAGCCCTCCTTTCCTCTTTGGTGCAAAGGGAGCAAGCGCAGCGAGAGCATCAAGCAAAGGCATCCGTTTTGGTGCAACAAGACCAAGACCAGCCCAACGGCCGGAAGGGAGTCATTGTGGAGCCCAAGCAAGCGCCATCACCAGAGCCTTTGGCAGAGAGGACCAACTTTAGTCGATAAGCGCACTACTGTTCCCCTTCAAATGGCCAATTGTTGGCGCCCTTCCCGCTCAATATTTGGGAAGAGGCCCAGGGCCTTCGCCTATAAATAGGAGTAGCCACACCCAAAGCAAGGGGCATCGGGAAGAGGGAGAGAAGGGAGAGATCCGGAATCCTCATCAAGAAACCAGTAGCTAGAGCGACTGAACACCACTTAGCAGTTCATCGCACCCGCCAAGAACAGACCCTTGCGAGGCTGTTCTTCCTTGTGTTGTTCCTCATCAGCCCAAGAGGCAATCCACCACACCACACACTGGAGTAGGGTATTACACCACAATGGTGGCCTGAACCAGTATAAATCTCGTGTCTCTTGTGCTATTCCGTTTAGTAGTTTAGGTCCCAGCGATTCGGCGAAGTGCGAGACGGTGGAAGGTTGGATCTCCGCGCGCACCCCAGTGTTTGAACCTCAAGAGTCTGCCAGAACCCGAAATCCGACAACGATTTTTCCTTAGTCACTCGGAAGTGATCTGTCTTTGATGTCTTTTGTTGATTGACGCTTTGTAGAAATCTTGCGAGCTTGTGGCTCGCTATACTGAGTTATAGAACAAACAGATCCAGCTCAACCTCGACTTGAAGCTTGCTCGTGAGAATTTGCGTATAGCGAAGGATGAAGCAAAAGGTATGGCTGGTGAGAACTTGACGACTGCCTTTGTTTTTCTGCTCATTCTCAACTCTGTTCTCATTGTTGCTTTGCGATAAGCCGGAGGAGACTCAAGAAGAAGGACATTGACCTTGCAGAGGCACGTATATGCGGCTTTGGAGAAAACAAAGCTCATTGAAGAGAAACTTGCCTCACCGGCAAACTTGAAGATGAAAATGCTGTTGAAAGCCGCTCTTGACGCGCCAACAAGGAAGTTAGTCGATCAAGAACGACAAGATTGCTTTGTCTCGACAAGGCTGGCCAATCAAGGGAAGCGAAATGACCAGAGGTTTATCTTGAGGGCTCGCCAAGAAGCTGTTCCTCATGCTTGAAGGTAATCTCTTTTATCCGACTGTCTTGCTATCACCGCTCATCGCATGATTGTTGTTTTGAGTCCGAGCTATGTTTTCAGAATTCGCAAAACTTCAAGAAGAAACCAGCCGAGTGGAAACCAGCCGGACCCCATCAACTCTCCCGTTAAGGACGGTTGCTATGAATGTGCTCCGACCGAGTCTCGCGTTGCTAGCGTGGTGGATTATCTTGCTCAACTGAAAGCTGCGTGTCGCGGATCGACTCAACTCTCTCGCCGGAGCGGACGCCTGTAATGACCTTGAATCATTAATGACTCGAATCAATGAGATTCCAAGTCGAGTGCAAGAATGGAAAAGTCTTCGCCAGTGTGGTGCTAATGTTGCTCGCTCTCTCGTTCGTGTCCACCGCAAGGAAGCGCAAGAGGAAAAGTTACGCCCTCAAAGTTGCCAACACCAGGAAGTACGACTTCCGATCTTTCATGGAGACCTTCATCGCTGCTGCTACCAGTATTGCCGACGGAATCGACCTCGACCAGTTTGTTGCACCTTCCAGCCTCCACCGGAGGAGTAAAAACTTCTAAGTCCCACCTTAAATTTGCCTCGAATGCCGAGTGGTTTTTGTAACCGATAAACTTTAACAGTGCTTAACACCGAGCACTTTAGGATCCGTGGGGCGCTTATCCCAACTTGATCTATCCTTGAACAAGCTTTATTTGCCTTCAAGAGAACTTTGCTCTTCATTCGAATATATTTCATTGTTGTAAGTAGTATCCTTGAGGTGAAACTCCAATGACTTGTACTTCATCTATCTTGTAGTAGAGACGAGGCACGATCGCGATCGACCTCATCGTTCTTATGGATTGGGATGGACCGCACGTTGTACTTGTGGCGAAGTCTCAAGGAGAAGGTAGCAATGACCTGCACCTCGTCGTCCTTATGGATTGGGATGGACCATACGTTGTACTTGTGGCGAAGTTCAAGGAGAAGGTAGCAATCGACCTGCACCTCGTCCGCCCTTGCGGATTGGGATGAATTCCTTACTTAGGCGTAGCACGGACTGCAGCTAAGCCTCCGAGTGGGAGGTTTGCTCTCCACTGGTAGGATTTTTATCACTTAGGCGAGCACTGGCTGCAGCTAAGCCCCGAGTGGGAGGTTTGCTCTCCACTCGGTAGGATTTTGAATACTTAGGCGAGCACTGGGCTACAGCTAAGCCCCCGAGTGGGAGGTTTGCTCTCCACTCGGTAGGGTTTTTATGGTGTATCTCTGAAGGAGAAGGTAGCAGCCGACCTGCACCTTGTCGTCCTTGCGAAGCGTTCAGTATATTGAATGTTTAGGCGAATCCTTGGGCTGTTGCTAAGCCCCCGAGTGAGAGGCTGACTCTCCACTCAGTAGGATTTTGAATACTTAGGAGAGTACTTGGACTGCAGCTAAGCCCCCGAGTGGGAGGTTGGCTCACCACTCGGTAGGATTTTGAATACTTAGGCGAGTACTTGGACTGCAGCTAAGCCCCGAGTGGGAGGCTGGCTCACCACTCGGTAGGATTTTGAATACTTAGGCGAGTACTTGACTGCAGCTTAAGCCCCGAGTGGGAGGCTGGCTCTCCACTCGGTAGGATTTTGAATACTTAGGCGAGTACTTGGACTGCAGCTAAGCCCCCGAGTGGGAGGCTGGCTCTCCACTCGGTAGGATTTTGAATACTTAGGCGAAGCAGATTCACAGCTAAGCTCCCGAGTGGGAGACTGGCTCGCCACTCGGAAAGGATTTTTTTTACAAACTTAGGCGAACCGGATTTGCAGCTAAGCCACCCACTGGGGGAAATTTCAACAAAAAGTAATAACAATCACCGGGAAGATTATAACATTCTTGTCTTAGATAAACAAACTACAAAAGTACTTTTGTTACATCTCAATCGAGTGAGTATTTAAGTATAAAAGGGCGGAGCAGCCCGCATTCCAAGCTCGAGGCTCGCTAACTGCGATCAACATTGTAGATATGATATGCTCCGCTGTGGAGAACTCTCGTGACGATGAAGGACCTTCCCAAGTGGGAGCGAGCTTGTATGGTTTCTTGATCCACTCGAGGACCAAATCTCCTCTTGGAAGGCTCGACTCTTCACATTTCGCATGGAATCGACGCAAGTCTTGCTGATAGATAGTCGAGCGGATCAGGGCCATCTCCTCTCCTCTTCCAAGAGGTCGATCGCATCTTGCCGTGCTTGTTCCGCTTCTTCTTGAGTATAGTTCACTCGAGGCGATTGTGAAGCAGGTCACCGCAGAACTGCTTCAGCTCCATAGACCAGAAGAATGGAGTTCTCCCGGTTGACCGATTAGGAGTGGTCCTCAATCCCGAGAACTGATGGAAGTTCGTCGACCCAAGCTCCTGCTGCGTGCTTGAGATCACGATCAGCCATGGTGTCACCCTTTGAGAATGAGGCCGCTTGCACGCCTCGCTTGTCCATTCGACCGAGGATGAGCAATCAAGCATAGTCGACCAGCGTGCCCGAGAGGCGCAGAAGGCTTTGAACTTGTCATTATCAAGTTTGACCCATTGTCGGTGATGATGCTATGCGGAACTCCATATCTGAATATCAACTCTCCGATGAAACCGATAGCAAAGGCATGCATCGAGGTTCTTGATGGGCTTGGCTTCGATCCACTTGGTGAACTTGTCGATCGCTACTAGCAAATGAGTGAAGCCGCTTCGCCAGCTTCTCGCGGTCCAATCATGTCTAATCCCCAAACAGCGAAGGGCCGACGAGTGGAATGGTCTTCAAGGCGAGGCGGTTGTGTGACATGTTGGAATAGAACCGACACCCTTCACACTTGTCGACTATTTCTTTTGCCATTTCATTTGCTTTCGCCAAGAAAATCCCGCCGGTATGCTTTAGCCACAATGGTCCGAGAGGACGATGATGGCCACAGTCCCCGAGTGGATATCCTCAAGAATTATCTAACCTTCTTCTGGCGTGATACACTTCTGGCCGACTCCAGTCGCGCTTTCTCTGTACAACTGTCCCTTGATCACTTTAAAGGCCTTGGATCGATGGACGATCCGTCGAGCCTCTTCTTCATTCTCTCGGGAGCTCTTTCCTTAGGATATATGCGATGTACGACATCGTCGGGCGGGAGTGATGACCACAACTTCCATAATCAGGTCGACCACGGCTGGGACCTCAACTTCACCGGATCATTGGCACTCTTTTGCTGCGGGCTTCTTCACGTGAAAGGATCTTCCTACACCGATGGTGCATGAATGTGTTCCAAAATACATTATCGGGAATGTCTTCCTCTTGGACCCTATCTTCGCCAAATCATCCGCAGCTTGATTTTTCAGTTGGGGTATATGATGAAGCTCTAACCCTCGAATTTCTTCTCCAAATTTCTCACTGACATACAAGAACTCGTCATAGCTGGGCTTCGACATCCCACTCCTTCATCACTTGATTAACAACTCAGATCCGAGTCGCCAGAGACCATAAGGCGACGGACGCCGAAAGTGAAATGGCCATACGCAACCCATACAGAGTGCTTCATATTCTGCTTCGTTGTTGGAAGAATCAAAGTGAATCTGAGAACATATTTGAGCTTATCTCCTCGGGGAAACCAATACAACCCCGCACTGTAACCGCTCAGCATCTTGGAACCATCGAAAACATAGTCCAAAGGTTCGAGTGAACTTGAGTCGAAGCTGCTGTTCATCCACTCGGCGGAAGTCTGCTATTGCTTGGGACTTGATG
Organism: Aegilops longissima; assembly: GCA_021605205.1. Lineage (NCBI taxonomy): Eukaryota > Viridiplantae > Streptophyta > Magnoliopsida > Poales > Poaceae > Aegilops > Aegilops longissima. Next base: position 541,618,508 of record CM038682.1, read on the forward strand.
GCTTTTTTGCCTCAAATTTGATATCAAGGGAAGGAGTTCAATCGCCCATTTAGCCACTCGACCAGCTTGCATCTCTGTTATGAAGAATTTCCGACAATGGGCGTCACGACGATCGTTATGGAATGATCGAGAAATAATGAGCAACCTTCTTTGTGGTCATATAAATCCCATAAACAAGCTTCGATAGTGAGGGTATCTTTGCTTTGATGGGGTCAAGACTTCGAAAGATAATAAACCGGGCGTTGAACTTTGAAGGCTTTTCCTTCTTCTTCCCGCCGACCGTAAGTACAAGATCGACGACTTGTCCAAAGGGCTGCAATGTAAAGCAACAAAGGCTCTTTCTCGATAGGAGCAGCAAGCACGGTTGGTGGAGAGCGAGCTTTTAGCTCGCAAACGCTGCATCAGCTTCGAGTCCACTCGAACTTGTCCGACTTCTTCATCACCGGTAAAGAGGCAATGCCTTTTCACCGAGGCGAGAGATGAATCGACTTAAAGCGCCAAGAATCCAATAAGCTTCGACATCGCGCACACGCATGAGGCGCTTCATTCGGAGTATAGTGCCAACCTTTTCGGGTTAGCATCGATTCCTCGCCGTAAACAAGAAAACCGAGTAACTTTCCACCAGAACTCCAAATGTGCACTTTGATGGGTTGCTTGATATCATACCTCCCGAGATTGGCAAATGTTTCAGCAAGGTCAGTCAAAAGGTCGGAACCCTTTCGCGACTTGACCACTATATCATCCATGTACGCTTCCACATTCCGACTGATTTGAGTGAGCAAACACTTCTGAATCATCCTCATGAATGTGGCTCCGGCATTCTTGAGACCGAATGGCATGGTGACATAACAGAAGCACCCAAATGGAGTGATGAACGCTGTTTTAATCTCATCGGGTCCATACAGACGGATCTGATGGTACCCGAAATAGGCGTCTAAAAAACACAACCTCTCACATCCCGCAGTTGAGTCGACTATTTGGTCAATGCGAGGAAGAGGGAATGATCTTTCGGCAGGCCCGATTGATATGCTTGAAATCGATGCACATGCGCAACGACTTGTCCTTCTTGGGGACCATGACGACATTGGCGAGCCACTCGGAGTGGTAGATCTCTGATGAACTCTGCCGCTAAGAGCCGAGCCACCTCTTCACCAATGGCCTTTCTCTTACATGACGGCGGACCGTCAAGATGTTCTTTAACCGGTTTGACTTTTGGGTCGACTCGAGGCGGTGCTCAGCCAGCCCACAGAACACCCGCATGTCGCCAGCTTCCATGCAAAGATGTCCCGCTCTCACGGAGGAACCGGATGAGCGCTTCTTCCTATTTTGAGTCGAGTGTTGTTGAGATGTTGGTCGAGCAGCATTGGGATCGGTCGGGTGAATGTGAACCTGTTTCATCTCATCGGACGACTAGAATGCTGACCAGAAGCGGCTTCTTAGCTCGCAACAAATCACTCGGATCTGCAGTTTTCGATACTCTTGTAACTCTACCATCGCTAACCGAGCATCGGCGATCTTAGAGCCCTTCCGAAGCACTCTTCCGCCTTCTTCCGATTGCCCGTAATAGTGATCACGCCTTGGGGCCGTGCATCTTCGCTTAAGATACATGTAACATGGTCGGGCCATGAACGTGCATATGCCGGCCTTCCCGTAATAGCATGATAAGCGCTCGAAATCCACGACCTCAAAGGTTAACTTTTCTTTCGAAATGCTTCAATCACCAAAACTACATCAAGAGCAATTTGGCCGAGTGACTCAGCCTTCTTTCCGTGAATGACTCCGTGGAAGCTCATGTTATCGGTACGAGTCCGTACATCGGAATGCCCATCCCTTTCAACGCCTCTACGCATAATATGTTCAAGCCACTACCACCATCCATCGTAACTTTGGTCACCGAGTGCCTTCGACGATCTGGTCGACCACCAACGCTTGCCTCCTGTGGGTGGCAATGTGCGTCGGGTGATCGGACTGGTCGAATGTGATGGGGGTCCGGGACCATTTCAGATAGTTAGGCGTCGCCGGAGTGACCATGTTCACTTCCCGATTGATAACCTTCAATCGACTTTTGCTTTCGACGTCAGCAAAGATCATCAGGGTGGAATTGACCTAGGGATATCCATCATCGTTGTCATCTTTGTCCTCAACTTTGTCTGTCTCCTTATCCTTATCCTTGGGCTGTTTCCCTTGGAACTGCTGAATCAAGAGCCGACACTGTCGAGTGGTATGTTTCAGGTAAATGAGTTTACCCTCTTCATCTTTCTTCATGTGAATGTGACATGGCAAATCCAACACGTCATTTCCATCCTGGTCTTTCACCTTCTTGGGGTTCCAAGGACCCTTGGGTTTCCCCTTGAACTTTCCTGGGGTCACAGCCAAGGCCTCTCCGGGAGCAGCTGGCTCGGCTTTGCGCTTCTGCTTCCGACTGAAATTTCCTCCGCCGGCCTCATTAGCGTCCGATTTGTATTTACCACTCCGGAGCCGATCCTCTTCTTCACCATTTGCATACTTGGTGGCAATCTCCATCATCCGACTCAGGGTCATATCTCCGGTTCGACCAAATTTCAAACTCAACTCTCTCGTTTGACACCTTCTTTGAAGGCACAGATCGCCGGTGATCGATACATTCTCAAGCTGTGTGGTGCAAAGTGATCCACCTCTGATATAATCTCTCAAAGTTTCACTAGACTTCGCACACACGATCGCAACTCACAACCTATTTGGTCGCTTGCAAGTCCCTTCAAATGTCTGACAAACACTCGGCAAGATCCTCCCAAGTGTAAATCTGCTGGTGCTAACTGATTCAACCACGCCCGCTGAACCCTCCAACATAAGAGGCAAATGCTTCATGGCTACCTCATCGCTGCCGCCGCCGATCTGAACAGCCACTGGTAATCTTCAAGCCAAGTGTCGCTTGGATTCACCAAAGAACTTATCGACTCCGACCGCCAACCTGAAGTTGGGAGGAATCACCGCGCTCGATGGCTCTGCTGAAACACTCGCCCCGAGACATGAACTCTGCTGCTTTGAGGGAACATCTCTGTCATGGCCTTCTCGGTGAGCTCTGTTCCCGTCGACCAAACCTTGAACGATAATAGATCTCGCATCAAAGCCTGGTTCCCTGGGGTCGATTGGAACTCTTCGCCAACACTTGTCTTCAAGGCGTCGTCGTCCCGCTGCCGAGGAGCGTATGACCCACCCCTTGGGGGAGGAGTGGGCACTCAACGTCGATCATTGCAATCGAATCGGTGCTCATATTGCTCGTGGCTCTTGTACTGGCCGGCCCCCATGTTCCTCACGCCTCGGGGGCGATCTCGGACTATGGGCCGACTGGACTGAATTCGCAGGACGGATCGGCTGTGAATCCTGTTCCTTGATCGTGATACGACTGAGTTTTGGTCTCCGCCGCCGGAGCAGATCTCGATTTGTAGCAACCTCTACCCGCCTCCGATCGGGAAGGCTGAATTGACTCGCTATACGGGAGGTAGCTGCTAAATTCTGAATCGGAGTTCGATATACCTGAGTTGGTGGCTGGAAGAGCTGACGTCGACTGGATTCAGGAACCCTTGGTCGCGCGCGCTCATCGAGTACCCGCTGAAGGTTCTCCAGTCGAGTGCGCTCAGCCAGGTTGGCCAAGCGCGCATCCTCCAAGGCACGGGCGTCGGGGGTTTCTCCAACGATAGGAGTGTGAAGGGCATCCATGTTCCGACGGCGAAGCTCCTCCCTCTGTAGCGAAGTGAGGGGCTCGGGCAGGTACTCTTCGTGGGCTTGCACCGGATCGCCTCCACCATCACCTCCGTTGGTGCGGGGGAATCCGGGGGGACTGCGTGGTCCATCGACCATCAAAACCTCTGCCACCGGGTCACTGCTATCGCACTCGGACGCAGTCTCCGCGGAGCCATTCGACAGATCAAACAAGCCGTAGAGAGATTCGTCGGGCTCGATCACCGCGACTTGGGGGGTGGCCGACTGGCAAGCCACCGCATGCCTCACCCACCGTTGAAGCCTTGACCGACCGGAACGCTTGCGCCGGCGGGAGACTGGGAGCGAGGACGGCACAGGAGCCGACCCATACTGGGTCGACGGTTGCCGCAGGAGGACGCCGCATGACACGCTGCAAAGTCGCCGCCTCATGGACGGGAGCGCGTCCACGCCGAGTGGAGCCTCCTGAAGCCGGAGTCGTCGGCGATTTAACGTGAGCGCACCGAGACGGATCTCGCGCCCTCGACCGTAACTCCACCGAAACCATGACGAGGAGATCGAAAGAATCCCAACTTCTCCAACAAATCGCTAGAACACCTGCCCCACGGTGGGCGCCAACTGTCGTGGTTCTAAGTCTGACAGTAGAATGGGGGGTAGGAATGGAGAGGCAAGATCCTAGCTATGGACTAGTTGTATACGCAAGGGATTTACGAGTTCAGGCCCTTCTCGGAGGAAGTAACAGCCCTACGTCTCGGAGCCCGGAGGCGGTCGACTGGATTACATGCGTATGTGTTATAGGGGTGCGAACCCTTCTGCCTGTGGAGGGGGGGGTGGTGGCTTATATAGAGTGCGCCAGGACCCCAATCAGCCCACGTAGCAGAGGGTTTAAGGTACGTTAAGACCTGGCGTTACTGGTAACGCCGAACATAAAGTGTCATTATGACCATAAAGACTACTTAATTACAGACCGTTTGGATACAGATTGATTCCTGAGCACCTGCTGGTCGAGTGAGCCTTCTTGGTCGAGTGTCTCGGATTCTGTCGAGTGGAAGCCTACCAGGTCGACTGGAAGGCAGCTTCTTTCGCGAGTGTCCTTGGGGAGGGTACCTTTGGGCAGGTCCATGACCCTACCCTAGGTACATGACTTCATCAAGTCCCCCCTCTGGTCCATGGCCTCCATGGCGATAGAGGGGTGTGAGCCCCTTCGAGATTGGATCTCTCCCTCTGTTCTCTTCTATTTCCCGTTTCTATTTTCTGGCCGAAAACCGTTTCTTACATTCCCGGAGATCCATAACTCTGATTGCACTGAGATTTTAACACATTTTTTTCCGGATATAAGCTTCCTTGCGCTCGAAGTAGAGCATCAACCGCCTTACGTGGTGGCCACCACCCACCACTACACGCCTGGGGACTGGGCCGCGCCGTGGTGTCTTGTGGAGGCCGTGGACCTCCGTTTGCGTTGATTCCACCTCCCAAAAATCACATATATTCCAAAATAATTCTCCATAAATTTTTATCGCGTTTGGTCTTCGTTTGATATGGATATTTTGCGAAACAAAAAACATGCAACAAACAAGAACTGGCACTGGGCACTGAATCAATATGTTAGTCCCAAAAAATAATATAAAATGTTGCCAAAAGTATATAAAAGTTGTATAATATTGGCATGAAACAATAAGAAAATATAGATACGACGGAGACATATCAGCTACCCACATAGCATAACATTAAATTCCAATCACATTTTCTTTACGGGCTTTGTACACACCGCAATTAATACCTTTTGAATTCAGGTGATTTTTCCTTGCAGAAAAATTCTTACAATATTTTCTTGCAAAATGCAGGTTCCCATGCAAATTTTTCGTGCAAAAAATTTCTTACAATATTCTCTTTCGAAATGCAGATTCTCTTTGCAAATTATCGTGCAAAAATTTCTTACGGCATGCATGCAAAAATACTATAAAGACAGAAGATTTCCAGTACATGATGCTATCCCCCGTCTAAGTGCATCTCCAACATTGACCCGCAAATTCTCTCCCACACCCGTCCGCGGACCGGGGGGACCAGTTCGCAGACACAAATGCGGGAGCCGGCCAACCAACGCTGCCCCGATACATTTCAAGCCGGGTTCAACTAGCAGGACGAAATTCATGCAAACAAGGCGGATATTCATATAAATCGGAGCACATTCATTACAATTCAGAAAATTTTCATATAAATCGAACGAAATTCATTATATTTTGGACAATTTGTAACTAAACCCTACTCTAAACCTGTTCTAAATGATCGTCGGTGCCCGTTTTCCATGTCCGGCCATGAGCCCCGAGACCTAAAATTCCGGCTCTTGCCTCCGCCTTCTCCAGTTCCTCCTCGGAGCTCTCCAGCTCTGCCTCTGCAACCTCCGACACCACCGCCTAAGTGGTTAACCGGCTGACGATGATCAGTCCGTCAAGCTTAGCTTCAGCGGGAGGGAATGAGCGGTGGCCTTCTTGGGGCCCGAGCGAGAACGACCTACCAGGCACTATTCTTCCTCGCTACCAGCAGCGCCGCGGACGTGCCGACTTCATGGCGTGGTGATGGGGCGCGGCTGTGGCAGAGCTGGAGATGTCCTCCTTGTCACCGCTCTTGCGGAACACCTCATCCACCGCCTCGTCAATCTCCCTCTAGTGTCCTGTAATTCCGCCTGATGGAGGCAGTACCGCCAGCGGTTGCGGCGGATGTCGCGGGCGGAGCTATAGGAGTCGACCAGCGCCTCCTACTCCTCGATGAGCACCGACATGCGGAGGAGCAACTTGCCACCGGCACGACCATCGTGACGGAAGTGGATGTGGCGAAGGAGTCAACCAACGCCTCCAACTTCGCCACGTCCACTTTCGTCACGATGGTCGTGCCGGTGGCAAGTTGATCCTCCGCATGCCGGTGCTCATCGAGGAGGCCGAGGTTGTAGTCCATCAGAACTTGGTCTCCTGCTCCTCCCACATCATTTCCATGTAGTGGACACGGTCCTCGCCGATGGTGATGCTGGCATGCACCAGCGAGGAAGGTGGAACTGGATCGTCTTCGGTCGCGTCCTCCATTGGGACGTCGTCGGCTTCCGTCTACCTGCCAGCCATAGCTATGGCGGCAATCCTCTTCTCCTGCTTGGATGAGAGGTTGTCCCAGAGGGCTTTGGAGCATGAGGAGGCCATGACGGGTGTGGTGCGGAGAGGAATAAGGGATCAGAGGAGGATGACTTCGGCTATGTCCGGGGCTCTCGTTTATATAGCGGGCATATGGCAATGGGCCGCAGCGATGTGATTAATGGAGGGCGGCATGCGGGCAGAGCGTTGGCGCTGGAGTAGGTTCCTCGGGAACCTCATATCATTAATGTAGGGTGACGGAACGCCGGGGTGTTGTTTGAACACGGAGAAGACGCATGCATCGGGAAGTGACGCGGGCGGCGCTCTCTCGGCTGAGACCCCGCGTCAATGCCAGCAATAGTGAGAGGTCGCGTCTGCTCTGACTGAGCCTGAATTTGAAATTGCAGCTCTGGAGCCGCGCTGACCGCATCAGGCGGGAAGCGTGCACGCGCGAGGGATAGGGCTAATGATGGACCAGGGTAGTCAGAAGTGGAAGTGGCAGCAGTCCGGACGCCTGCAAAGCCCCCATAGTTTGCCTCTGGTTTGTGAGAAAAGTGCAGCCGGGCCGCCAAGTGGACCAATAATGGACCATGTTGGATGGCAAAACATGTCCCGACCACACGATTTGAATGTATGTTGGTGGTTCGTGGGTTAGCGCTGGAGGTGCCCTTGAAAGAAATATGCCCTAGAGGCAATAATAAAGTTGTTATTTCATATTTCCTTATTCATGATAAAGGTTTATTATTCATGCTAGAATTGTATTGATTAGAAATCTTAATACATGTGTGAATACATAAACAAACACTGTGTCCCTTAGTGAGCCTCTACTTCACTAGCTCGTTGATCAAAGATGGTTAAGGTTTCCTAACCATGGACATTAGTTGTCATTTGATAACTGGATCACATCATCAGGAGAATGATATGATGGACAAGACCCATCTGTTAGCTTAGCAAAATGATCATTCAGTTTTATTGCTATTGCTTTCTTCATGTCAAATACATATTCCTTCGACTATGAGATTATGCAACTCCTGGATACCGGATGAATGCCTTGTGTGCTATCAAACGTCACAACGTAACTGGGTGATTATAAGGATGCTCTACAGGTATCTCCAAAGGTGTTTGTTGAGTTGGCAGAGATCGAGATTAGGATTTGTCACTCCGAGTATCGGAGAGGTATCTCTGGGCCCTCTCGGTAATACACATCATAAGCTTGCAAGCAAACGACTAAGGAGTTAGTCACGAGGTGATGTATTACAGAATGAGTAAAGAGACTTGCCGGTAACGAGATTGAACTAGGTATGAAGATACCGATGATCAAATCTCGGGCGAGTAACATACCAATGGATAAAGGGAATTACGTACGTTGTCATAACGGTTTGATCGATAAAGATCTTTGTAGAATATGTAGGAGCCAATATGGGCACCCAGTTTCCGCTATTGGTTATTGACCGGAAAGGTGTCTCGGTCATGTGTACATATTTCTCGAGCCCGTAGGGTCCGCACGCTTAACATTCGATGACGATATAGTATTATATGAGTTATGTGATCTGGTGATCGAATGTTGTTCGGAGTCCTGGATTAGATCACAGACATGACGAGGAGTCTCGAAATGGTCGAAAGGTAAAGATTGATATATAGGATAATGGTATTCAGACACCGGAAGTGTTTCGGGGGGTATCGGGTACTTATCGGGTCACCGGAAGGGGTTCCGGGCAACCCCGACAAAAGATATGGGCCTTATGGGCCAAGAGGGGAAATGCACCAGCCACATGGGGCTGGTGCGGCCCCATAGCAGGCCGGCCTAAGGAGGGGAAGGAAAGGGGGAAGGGAAAGGAAAGTGTGGATTAGGATTCCTACTCCCCCCCCTTGGGAAAACATGGCAGGGGGCGCAGGGCAAGGCAGGGCCCCTAGGGGGCCGGCGGCTAGCCCTAGGGCATGCCCTGGCCTATCCCCTCCCCTCCCACCTATATTTATGTGGGAGGGTGGGGGGGGCACCTAGCACACACCAGATCAATTGTTAGCCATGTGCGGCGCCCCCCTCCACCGTTTACACCCCCGGTCATATTTTCGTAGTGGTTAGGCGAGGCCCTACGAAGATCAGTTCACCATCACCGCCACCATGCTATCATGTTGAAGGAACCCATCTACTACCTCGCCATCTTGCTGGATCAAGATGGCGGAGGACGTCACCGAGCTGAACGTGTGCTGAACGCGGAGGTGCCATACGTTCGGTACTAGATTGGTTGGATCACAAAGAAAGTTTGACTACATCAACCGCCTTGTGAAACGCTTCCGCTTAAGGTCTACGAGGGTACATAGACACACTCCCCCCTCGTTGATATGCATCTCCATGGATAGATCATTGTGTGTGCGTAGAATTTTTTTGTTTTTCCATGCAACGTTTCCAAATAGTGGCATCATGAGCCAGGTCCATGCGTAGATGATATGCACGAATAGGACACAAAGATCTGTGGGCGGTGATAGTCATACTACTTACCACCAATGTCTTATTTTGATTCGGCAGTATTGTGGGATTAAGCGGCCCGGACCAACCTTACATGTCCATGCACATGAGACCGGTTCCACCGACAGACATGCAACTAGTTTTGCATAAAGGTGGCTGGCGGGTGTTTGTTTCTCCTACTTTACTTGAATCAAATTTGACTACGACCGGTCCCTAAAGAAGGTTAAGACCTCAAACTTGATGAATCACTGTTGTGATTTTATGTGTAGGTAAGAACGGTTCTTGCAAGAAACCCGCAATAGCCACGTAAAACTTGCAACAACAAAGTAGAGGACGTCTAACTTGTTTTTGCAGGGTATGTTGTGATGTGATATGATCAAGACATGATGTGATATACGTTATTGTATGAGATGATCATGTTTTGTAAGATATCAGGCAACCGACAGGAGCCTTATGGTTATCTCTTTATTGTATGAAATGCAAATGCCATGTAATTGCTTTACTTTATCTCTATGAGTTAGCAATAGTTGTAGAAGCAATAGTTGGCGACACAACCACGACGATATGATGGAGATCAAGGTGTCGAGCCGGTGATGATGGAGATCATGATGATGCTTTGGAGATGGAGATCAAAAGCACAAGATGATGACGGCCATATCATGTCACATATTTTGATTGCATGCGATGTTTATCTTATTTTGCTTAGAACGACAGTAGCATTATAAGATGATCCTGTAACTAAATTTCAAGGTAAAAGTGTTCTCCCTGAGTATCCACCGTTGGTACAGTTCATTGTTTCGAGACACCACGTGATGATCGGGTGTGATAGACTCTACGTTCACATACAACGGGCGCAAGACAGTTTTGCACATGCAAAATACTTGGATTAAACTTGACGAGCCTAGCATGTACAGACATGGCCTCGGAACACTAGACACCGAAAGGTCAAACGTGAATCATATAGCAGATATGATCAACATAGAGATGTTCACCATTGATGACTACCCCATCTCACGTGATGATCGGACATGGTTTAGTTGATTTGGATCACTTATCACTTAGATGACTTGAGGGATGTCTATTCAAGTGGGAATTCTTTAGTAATTTGATTAATTGAACTTAATTTATCATGAACGTAGTCTTATAGTTTTGCATATCTATATTGTAGATCAATGGCCCGAGCTACCCTTCCCCTGAATTTTAATGCGTTCCAAGAGAAAGCTAAGTTGAAAGATGATGGTAGCAACTACACGGACTGGGTCCGTAACTTGAGGATTATCCTCATTGCTGCACAGAAAAATTATGTCCTTGATGCACCGCTGGGTGAAAGGCCTACTGCAGGAGCTGAAGCTGGTGTTATGAACGTCTGGCAAGCTCGATCTGATGACTACTCTATAGTTCAGTGTGCCATGCTTTACAGCTTAGAACCGGGACTTCAAAGATGTTTTGAACGTCATGGAGCATATGAGATGTTCCAAGAGTTAAGTTAATATTTCAAGCAAATGCCCATGTTGAGAGATATGAAGTCTCTAACAAGTTCTATAGCTGTAAGACGGAGGAGAACAGTTCTGTCAGTGAACACATACTCAAAATGTCTGGGTATTATAATTACATAACTCAGCTGGGAGTTGATCTTCCGGTTGATTGTGTTATTGACAGAGTTCTTCAATCACTGCCACCAAGCTAAAAAGGCTTTGTGATGAACTATAATATCCAAGGGATGAACAAAACAATTCCCGAGCTCTTCGCAATGCTTAAGGCCGCGGAGGTAGAAATCAAGAAGGAGCATCAAGTGTTGATGGTTAACAAGACCACTAGTTTCAAGAAAAAGGGCAAGGGGAAGAAATGGAACTTCAAGAAGAATGGCAAGCAAGTTGCCACTCCCGGGAAGAAGCCCAAAGGTGGACCTAAGCCTGAAGCTGAGTGCTTCTACTTCAAAGGGACTGGTCACTGGAAGCGGGATTGCCCCAAATACTTGGCGGATAAGAAGGATGGCAAAATGAACAAAGGTACTAATGCTCGTAGTAGCGCCTGGGTATTTGATACTGGTTCAGTTGCTCATATTTGTAACTCTAAACAAGAGCTATGGATCAAACGAAGATTGGCTAAGGATGAGGTGACGATGTGCGTCGGGAATGGTTCCAAGGTCGATGTGGTCGCCGTCAGCACGCTACCTCTACATCTACCTTCGATATTAGTTTTAGACCTGAATAATTGTTATTTGGTGGCAGCATTGAGCATGAACATTATATATGTGGATCTGGTTTAGTGCGAGACGGTTATTCATTTAAATAAGAATTAATGCTTGTTCTATTTATATGAGTAATATCTTTTATGGTCATGCACCCTTGAAGAGTGGTCTATTCTTGTTGAATCTCAATTGTAGTGATACACATATTCATAATATTGATGCCAAAAGATGCAAAGTTGATAATGATAGTGCAACATATTTGTGGCACTGCCGTTTAGGTCATATTGGTGTAAAGCACATGAAGAAACTCCATACAGATGGACTTTTGGAATCACTTGATTATGAATCATTTGATACTTGCAAACGATGCCTCATGGGCAAGATGACTAAAGCTCCGTTCACCGGAACAATGGAGTGAGCTAATGATTTACTGAAAATAATACATACCGATGTACGCGGTCCGATGAGTGTTGAGGCACGCGGCGGGTATCGTTATTTTCTGACCTTCACAGATGATTTGAGCAGATATGGGTATATCTACTTACTGAAACACAAGTCTGAAACATTTGAAAAGTTCAAAGAAATTCAGAGTGAAGTGGAGAATCATCGTAACAATAAAATAAAGTTTCTACGATCTAATCGCGGAGGCGAATATTTGAGTTACGAGTTTGGCCTTCAATTAAAACAATATGGAATTATTTCACAACACCTGGAATACCACAATGTAATGGTATGTCCGAACATCGTAACCATACTTTGTTAGATATGATGCGATCTATGATGTCTCTTACCGATTTACCACTATCATTTTGGGGTTATGCATTACAAACAACTTCATTCACGTTAAATAGGGCACTGTCTAAATCCGTTGAGACGACACCGTATGAACTGTGGTTTGGCAAGAAACCTAAGTTGTCGTTTCTCAAAGTTTGGGGTTGTGATACTTATGTCAAAAGGCTTCAGCCTGATAAGCTCGAAACCAAATCAAAGAAGTGCGTCTTCATAGGATACCCTAAGGAAACAATTGGGTACACCTTCTACCACAAATCCGAAGGCACAATCTTTGTTGCCAAGAATGGAACCTTTCTAGAGAAGGAGTTTCTCTCGAAAGAAGTGAGTGGGAGGAAAGTAGAACTTGATGAGGTAATTGTACCTTCTTTCAATTTGGAAAGTAGAACATCAGGGAAATCTATTCCCGTGATGCCTACACCAACCAGAGAGGAAGCAAATGCTGATGATCATGAAACTTTAGATCAAGTTACTATTGGACCTCGTAGGCCAAATAGAGCATGTTCTGCACGAGAGTGGTACGGTAATCCTATCCTGGAAGTCATGTTACTAGACCATGGCAAACCTATGAACTATGAAGAAGCTATGATGAGCCCAGATTCCGATAAATGGCTTAAGACCATGAAATCTGAGATAGGATCCATGCATGAGAACAAAGTGTGGACTTTGGTTGACTTTCCCGATGATTGGCAAACCATTGAGAATAAATGGATCTTCAAGAGGAAGACGGACGCTGATGGTAATATCACTGTCTACAAAGCTCGATTTGTCGCGAAAGGTTTTCGACAAGTTCAAGGAGTTGACTATGATGAGACTATCTCACCCGTAGCGATGCTTAAGTCTGTCTGAATCATGTCAGCAATTGCCGCATTTTATGATTATGAAATCTGGCAAATGGACGTCAAAACTGCATTCCTTAATGGATTTCTTAAAGAAGAGTTGTATATGATGCAACTAGAAGGTTTTGTCGATCCTAAAGGTTCTAACAAAGTGTGCAAGCTCCAGCGATCCATCTATGGACTGGTGCAAGCATCTCGGAGTTGGAATATACGCTTTGGTAAGGTGATCAAAGCATATGGTTTTATATGAGACTTATGGCGAAGCTGTATTTTTACAAGAAAGTGAGTGGGAGCTCAGAGCATTTCGATATTATATGTGGATGACATATTATTGATTGGAAATGATATAGAATTTCTGGATAGCATAAAAGGATACTTGAATAACAATTTTTCAATGAAAGACCTCGGTGAAGTGAGTCTTGATAGGATACCCTAAAGAAACAATTGGGTACACCTTCTATCACAAATCCGAAGGCAAGATCTTTGTTGCCAAGAATGGAACATTTCTAGAGAAGGAGTTTCTCTCGAAAGAAGTGAGTGGGAGGAAAGTAAAACTTGATGAGGTAATTGTACCTTCTCTCAATTTGGAAAGTAGCACATCAGAGAAATCCGTTCCCGTGATGCCTACACCAACCAGAGAGGAAGCAAATGCTGATGATCATGAAACTTTAGATCAAGTTACTACTAGACCTCGTAGGTCGAACATAGCATGTTCCGCACCATACTGGTACGGTACTCCTGTCTTGGAAGTCATGTTATTAGACCATGACAAACCTGCGAACTATGAAGAAGATATGATGAGCCTAGATTCCGATAGATGGCTTGAGGCCATGAAATTTGAGATAGGATCCATGTATGAGAACAAAGTGTGGACTTTGGTGGACTTGCCCGATGATCGTCAAGCCATAGAGAATAAATGGATCTTCAAGAAGAAGACTGACGCTGATGGTAATGTTACTATTACAAAGCTCGACTTGTCGCAAAAGGTTTTTGACAAGTTCAAGGGGTTGACTACGATGAGACCTTCTCACCCGTAGCGATGCTTAAGTCAGTCCGAATCATGTTAGCAATTGCTGCATTTTGTAGTTATGAAATTTGGAAAATGGACGTCAAAACTGCATTCCTTTATGGATTTCTTAAAGAAGAGTTGTATATGATGCAACTAGAAGGTTTTGTCGATCCTAAAGGTGCTAACAAAGTGTGCAAGCTCCAACGATCCATCTATGGACTGGTGCAAGCATCTCAGAGTTGGAATATATGCTTTGATGAGGTGATCAAAGCATATGGTTTTATACAGACTTTCGATGAACCCTGTATTTAGAAGAAAGTGAGTGGGAGCTCTGTAGCATTTCTAATATTATATGTGGATGACATATTATTGATTGGAAATGATATAGAGTTTCTAGATAGCATAAAAGAATACTTGAATAAGAATTTTTCAGTGAAAGACCTCGGTGAAGCTTCTTATATATTGGGCATCAAGATCTATAGGGATAGATCAAGACGCTTGATAGGACTTTCACAAAGCACATACCTTGACAAAGTTTTGAAGAAGTTCGAAATGGATCAGCCAAAGAAAGGGTTCTTGCCTGTGTTACAAGGTGTGAAGTTCAGTCAGACTCAAAGCCCTACCACTGCAGAAGATAGAGAGAAAATGAAAGTCATTCCCTATGCCTCAGCCGTAGGTTCTATCATGTATGCTATGATGTGTACCAGACCTGATGTGTGCCTTGCCATAAATCTGGCAGGGAGGTACCAAAGTAATCCAGCAGTGGACCACTAGACAGCGGTCAAGAACGTCTAGAAGTACTTGAAAAGGACCAAGGATATGTTTCTCGTTTATGGAGGTGAAAAAGAGCTCATCGTAAATGGTTACGTCGATGCTAGCTTTGACACTGGTCCGGATGACTCTATGTCACAGAACGGATACATACTTATATTGAATGGTGGGGCTATCAGTTGGTGCAGTTCCAAGAAGGGCGTTGTGGCGGGATCTACGTGTGAAGCGTAGTACATAACTGCTTCGGAAGCAGCAAATGAAGGAATCTGGATGAATGAGTTCATATCCGATTTGGGTGTAATACCTAGTGCATCAGGTCAAATGAAAATCTTTTGTGACAACACTGGAGCAATTGCCTTGGCGAAAGAATCCAGGTTTCACAAGAAAACCAAACACATCAAGAGATGCTTCAACTCCATTCGTGGACAAGTCAAGGATGGATTAGAAATTTGCAAGATACATACAGATCTGAATGTGGCAGACCCGTTGACTAAGCCTCTTCCATGAAGACTCCATGGGTGTTAGATTCATTACAATGTAATCTAGATTACCGACTCGAGTGCAAGTGGGGGACTGAAGGAAATATGCCCCAGAGGCAATAATAAATTTGTTATTTTATATTTCCTTATTCATGATAAAGGTTTATTATTCATGCTAGAATTGTAGTAATCAGAAACCTAAATACATGCGTGAATGCATAAACAAACACCGTGTCCCTAGTGAGCCTCTACTTGACAAGCTCGTTGATCAAAGATGGTTAAGGTTTCCTAACCATGGACATGAGTTGTCATTTGATAACGGGATCACATCATTAGGAGAATGATGTGATGGACAAGACCCATCCGTTAGTTTAGCATAATGATCGTTCAGTTTTATTGCTATTGCTTTCTTCATGTCAAATACATATTCCTTCGACTATGAGATTATGCAACTTCCGGATACCAGAGGAATGCCTTGTGTGCTATAAAACATCACAACATAAATGGGTGATTATAAAGATGCTCTACAGGTATCTCCGAAGGTGTTTGTTGCGTTGGCATAGATCGAGATTAGAATTTGTCACTCCGAGTATTGGATAGGTATCTCTGGCCCCTCTCGGTAATACACATCGTAATCTTGCAAGCAAACGACTAAGGAGTTAGTCATGAGGTGATGTATTATGGAACGAGTACAGAGACTTGCCGGTAACAAGATTGAACTAGGTACGAAGATACCGACGATCTAATCTCGGGCAAGTAACATACCGTTGGACAAAGGGAATTACGTATGTTGTCATAACGGTTCGACCTATAAAGATCTTTGTAGAATATGTAGGAGCCAATATGGGCGTCTAGGTTCCGCTATTGGTTATTGACTGGAGAGGCGTCTCGGTCATGTCTACATAGTTCTCAAACCCGTAGGGTCCGCACGCTTAACATTCGATGACGTATAATATTATATGAGTTATGTGATATGGTGACCGAATGTTGTTCAGAGTCCCGGATGAGATCACGGACATGACAAGGAGTCTCGAAATGGTCAAGAGGTAAATATTCATATATAGGACAATGGTATTCGGACACCGGAAGTGTTTTGGGGGGTACCGAGTACTTATCGGGTCACCGATAGGGGTTTCAGACACCCCCGGCAAAAGATATGGGCCAAGAGGAGAAATGCACTAGCCACAAGGGGCTGGTGTGCCCCCATAGCAGGCCGGACTAAGGAGGGGAAGGAAAGGAGGAAGGGAAAGGAAAGTGTGGATTCGGATTCCTACTTCCTTCCCTCTCCTCCCTCTTTCCTCCCTCCTTGGGAAAACATGGCAGGGGGGCGCAGGTCAAGGCAGGGCCCCTAAGGGGCCGACAGCCAGCCCTAGGGCGCGCCCTGGCTTCTCCCCTCCCCCTCCCACCTATATATATGTGGGAGGGGGGTGCCTGAGCACACACCAGATCAATTGTTAGCCATGTGCGACGCTCCCCTTCACCGTTTACACCCCCGGTCATATTTTTGTAGTGCTTAGGCGAAGCCATCCAGAGATCACTTCACCATTACCATCACAACGCTATCGTGTTGATGGAACTCATCTACTACCTCGCCGTCTTGCTGGATCAAGAAGGTGGAGGACGTCACCGAGTTGAACGTGTGCTGAACGCGGAGGTGTCGTACGTTCAGTACTAGATCGGTTGGATCGCGAAGAAAGTTCGTCTACATCAACCGCTCTGTGGAACGCTTCCACTTACGGTCTATGTGAAGGAAATATGCCCTAGAGGCAATAATAAAGTTGTTATTTTATATTTTCTTACTCATGATAAAGGTTTATTGTTCATGCTAAAATTGTATTGGTCGGAAACTTAAATACATGTGTGAATACATAAACAAATACCATGTCCCTAGTGAGCCTCTACTAGACTAGCTCGTTGATCAAAGATGATTAAAGTTTACTAACCATAGACATGTGTTGTCATTTGATAACGGGATCACATCATTAGGTGAATGATGTGATGGACAAGACCCATCCGTTAGCGTAGCATATTGATCGTTCAGTTTATTGATATTGCTTTCTTCATGTCAAATACATATTCCTTCGACTATGAGATTATGCAACTCCTGGATACCGGAGGAATACCTTGTGTGCTATCAAACGTCACAACGTAATTGGGTGATTATGAAGATGCTCTACAGGTATCTCCGAAGGTGTTTGTTGAGTTGGCATAGGTCTAGATTAGGATTTGTCACTCCAAGTATCGGAGAGATATCTCTGGGCCCTCTCGGTAATACACATCATAAGCTTGCAAACAAACGACTTAGGAGTTAGTCATGAGGCGATGTATTACGGAACGAGTAAAGAGACTTGCCGGTAATGAGATTTAACTAGGTATGTAGATATCGACGATCCAATCTCGGGCAAGTAACATACCGATGGACAAAGGGAATTACGTATGTTGTCATAACAGTTCGACCGATAAAGATCTTTGTAGAATATGTAGGAGCCAATATGAGCATCTAGGTTCCGCTATTGGTAACGACCTGAGAGGTGTCTCGGTCATGTCTACCTAGTTCTAGAACCCATAGGATCCGCACGCTTAACGTTCTTTGACGATATAGTATTACACGAGTTATGTGATTTGGTGACCGAATATTGTTCGGAGTCCTGGATGAGATCACAGAGATGATGAGGAGTCTCAAAATGGTCGAGAGGTAAAGATTGATATGTAGGACGATGGTATTCGGACACCGGAAGCCTTCTGGAAGGTATGACGTACTTATCGGAGTACCGAAAGGGTTACCGGACACCCCCGGGGGAATATATGGGCCATATGGGCTATGAGTGGGGAGCGCACCAGCCCACAAGGGGTGGCGCGCCCCCTATGGCAGGAGGCTGATTGGGAGAAGGAAAAGAGGGGGTTCGGCCCCCCTTCCTTCTCTCTTCCCCTTCCCTTTTCTCTCCGGTGTTTTATGGAAGAGGGGGGGGGGCGCCACTTGGGGAAACCCCAAGTAGGATTCAGATCCTACTTGGGGCACACCTTGGCTGCCTCCCCTCTCCCTCCAACCTATATATATGTGGAAGGGGGGCACCCCTAGCACACCCTGGACAATTGCCTAGCCGTGTGCGGCGCCCCCTCCACCGTTTACGCCTCCAGTCATATTTTCGTAGTGCTTAGGCGAAGCCCTGTGGAGATCACTTCACCATCACCGTCACCATGCCGATGTGCTAACAGAGCTCATCTACTACCTCGATGTCTTCCTGAATCAAGAAGGCGAGGGACGTCACCGAGCTGAACATGTGCAGAACTCGGAGGTGCCGTCGTTCGGTACTTGATCGGCTGGATCGCAAAGAAAGTTCGACTAGATCAACCGCGTTGTGAAACGCTTCTGCTTACGCTCTACGAGGGTACGTAGACACACCCCCTCATTGCTATGCATCTCCATGGATAGATCATTGCGTGTGCGTAGAATTTTTGTTTGTTTTCCATGCAACGTTTCCCAACAGTGGCATCATGAGCCAGGTCTATGCGTAGATGATATGCACGAGTAGAACACAAAGAGTTGTGGGCGGTGATAGTCATATTGCTTACCACCAATGTCTTATTTTGATTCGGCGGTATTGTGGGATGAAGCGGCTCGGACCAACATGAGACCGGTTCCACCGATAGACATGCAACTAGTTTTTCATAAAGGTGGCTGGAGGGTGTTTGTTTCTCCTACTTTAGTTCAATCGAATTTGACTGCGGCTGGTCCTTGAAGAAGGTTAGAACGTCAAACTTGACGAAACACCATTGTGGTTTGATGCGTAGGTAAGAACACTTCTTGCTAAAAGCCCGTAACAGCCATGTAAAACTTGCAACACCAAAGTAGAGGACGTCTAACTTGTTTTTGTAGGGCATGTTGTGATGTGATATGGTCAAGACATGAAGTGATATATGTTATTGTATGAGATGATCATGTTTTGTAAAAGTTATCAGGGACCGGTAGGAGCCTTATGGTTGTCTCTTTATTGTATGAAATGCAAATGTGATGTAATTTCCTTACCTTATCACTATGCGTTAGCGATAGTTGTAGAAGCAATAGTTGGCGAGACGACCATGACGCAACGATGGAGATCAAGGTTTCGAGCCGGTGACGATGGAGATCTTAAGATGCTTTGGAGGTGGAGATCAGAAGCACAAGATGATGGTGGCCATATCATGTCACATATTTTGATTGCATGTGATGTTTATCTATTATGCATCTTATTTTGCTTAGTACGGCGGTAGCATTATAAGATGATCCCTTAACTAAATTTCAAGGTAAAAGTGTTCTCCCTGAGTATGCACCGTTGCTACAGTTCATCATGTTGAGACGCCATGTGATGATCGGGTGTGATAGAGTCTACGTTCACATACAACGGGTGCAAGACAGTTTTGCAAATGCGGAATACTTGGGTTAAACTTGACGAGCCTAGCATGTACAAACATGGCATCGGAACACTGGAGACCGAAAGGTCGAAAGTGAATCATATAGTAGATATGATCAACATAGAGATGTTCACCATTGATGACTACTCCATCTCACGTGATGATCAGAGATGGATTAGTTGATTTGGATCACGTGTCATTTAGATGACTTGAGGGATGTCTATCAAAGTGGGAGTTCTTAAGTAATTTGATTAATTGAACTTAATTTATCATGAACTTAGTCCTGATAGTATTTGCATATCTATGTTGTAGGTCAATGGCCCGTGCTACCATTCCCCTGAATTTTAATGTGTTCCTAGAGAAAGCTAAGTTGAAAGATGATGATAGCAACTACATGGACTGGATCCGTAACTTGAGGATTATCCTCATTGTTGCACAGAAGAATTTTGTCCTTGATGCACCGCTAGGTGAAAGGCGTGCTGCGAGAGCAGATGTTGATGTTTTGAATGTCTGGCAAGCTCAATCTGATGACTACTCGATAGTTCAGTGTGCCATGCTTTACGGCTTAGAATCGGGACATCAAAGACATTATGAACGTCATGGACCATATGAGATGTTCCAGACATTGAAGTTAATATTTCAAGAAAATGCCCGAGTTGAGAGATATGAAGTCTCCAACAAGTTCTATAGCTGCAAGATGGAGGAGAACAGTTCTGTCTATGAACACATACTCAAAATGTCTGGGTATCATAATCACTTGACTTAGCTGGGAGTTAATCTTCCAGATGATAGTGTTATTGCTAGAGTTCTTCAATCACTGCCACCAAGCTACAAAGGCTTCATGATGAACTATAATATGCAAGGGATGGATAAGACAATTCCCGAGCTCTTTGCAATGCTCAAAGCTGCGGAGGTAGAAATCAAGAAGGAGCATCAAGTGTTGATGGTTAACAAGACTACTAGTTTCAAGAAAAAGGGCGAGGGAAAGAAGGGGAACTTGAAGAAGAATGGCAAGCAAGAAAGTTGCCACTCCCGGGAAGAAGCCCTAAGCTGGACCCAAGCCTGAAACTGAGTGCTTCTACTTAAAAGGTATTGGTCACTGGAAGCGGAACTGCCCCAAGTATTTGGCAGATAAGAAGGATGGCAAAATGAACAAAGGTATATTTGATATACATGTTATTGATGTGTACCTTACTAATGCTCGTAGTAGTGCCTGGGTATTTGATATTGGTTCTGTTGCTCATATTTGTAACTCGAAACAGGAGCTACAGATTAAATGAAGATTGGCTTAGGTCGAGGTAACGATGCGCGTCGGGAATGGTTCCAAGGTCGATATGATCTCCGTCGGCACGCTACCTCTACATCTACCTTCAGGATTAGTTTTGGACCTAAATAATTGTTATTTGGTGCCAGCGTTGAGCATGAACATTATATCTGGATCTTGTTTAGTGAGAGACGGTTATTCATTTAAATAAGAGAATAATGGTTGTTCTATTTATACGAGTAATATCTTTTACGGTCATGCACTCTTGAAGAGTGGTCTATTTTTGTTGAATCTCGATTGTGGTGATACACATATTCATAATATTGATGCCAAAAGATGCAAAGTTGATAATGATCAACATATTTATGGCACTGCCGTTTAGGTCATATTGGTGTAAAGCGCATAAAGAAACTCCATGCAGACGGGATTTTGGAATCACTTAATTATGAATCATTTGATACTTGCGAACCATGCCTCATGGGTAAGATGAATAAAACTCCATTCTCCGGAACAATGGAGTGAGACAATGACTTATGGGAAATAATACATACCGATGTATGTGCTCTGATGAGTATTGAGGCACGTGGCGGGTATCGTTATTTTCTGACCTTCACAGATGATTTGAGAAGATATGGGTATATCTACTTAATGAAAAACAAGTCTGAAACATTTGAAAAGTTCAATGAATTTCAGAGTGAAGTGGAAAATCGTCGTAACAAGAAAATAAAGTTTCTATGATGTGATCGCAGAGGCGAATATTTGAGTTACGAGTTTGTCCTTCATTTAAAACAATGTGGAATAGTTTCACAACTCATGCCACCTGGAACACCATAGCGTAATGGTGTGTCTGAACGTCGTAACCGTACTTTATTAGATATGGTGCAATCTATGATGTGTCTTACCGATTTACCACTATCGTTTTGGGGTTATGCATTAGAGACAAATGCATTCACGTTAAGTAAGGCACCATCTAAAACCATTGAGACGACACCGTATGAAGCATGGTTTGGCAAGAAACCTAAGCTG
Organism: Aegilops longissima; assembly: GCA_021605205.1. Taxonomy (NCBI): domain Eukaryota; kingdom Viridiplantae; phylum Streptophyta; class Magnoliopsida; order Poales; family Poaceae; genus Aegilops; species Aegilops longissima. Next base: position 541,640,553 of record CM038682.1, read on the forward strand.
TCATTTCTTAAAGTTTGGGGTTACGACACTTATGTCAAAAGGCTTCAGCCTGATAAGCTTGAACCCAAATCGGAGAAATGCGTCTTCATAGGATACCCTAAGGAAACAATTGGGTATACCTTCTATCAGAAATTCAAAGGCAAGATCTTTTTTGCTAAGAATGGAACAATTATAGAGAAGGAGTTTCTCTCGAAAGAAGTGAGTGGGAGGAAAGTAGAACTTGATGAGGTAATTGTACCTTCTCTAAATTTGGAAAGTAGCACATCAAAGAAATCCATTCCCGTGATGCCTACACCAACCAGAGAAGAAGAAAATGATGATGATCATGAAACTTCGGATCAAGTTACTACTGGACTTCGTAGGTCGAACAGAGCACGTTCCGCACCAGAGTGGTACGGTAATCCTGTCTTGGAAGTCATGTTATTAGACCATGACAAACCTGTTGTGTATCGTAGCAGAAATTTAAAATTTTCTACGCATCACCAAGATCAATCTATGGAGTCATCTAGCAACGAGAGAGAGAGAGAGAGAGGAGTGCACCTACATACCCTTGTAGATCGCGAGCGGAAGCGTTCAAGAGAACTGGGTTGATGGAGTCGTACTCGTCGTGATCCAAATCACCGATGATCCTAGCACCGAACGGACGGCACCTCCGCGTTCAACACACGTACGGTTTGGGAAGACATCTCCTCCTTCTTGATCCAGCAAGGGGAACGAGAGGTTGATGGAGATCCAGCAGCACGACGGCGTGGTGGTGGAAGCAACGGGGATCTCGGCAGGGCTTCGCCAAGCTTAGCGAGAGGGAGAGGTGTTACGGGGGGAGAGGGAGGCGCCAGGGGCTTGGGTGTGCAGCCCTCCCTCCCCCCTCTATATATAGGGGCCCTTGGGGGGGGGGGGAGCCGGCCCCTAGAGATCCAATCTCAAGGAGGGGGGGCAAGGGGGGGCTGCCCCAAGTCGGTGGGCGCCCCCCCCTGTGGTTTCCAACCCTAGGCGTAGAGGGGAGGCCCATGGGGGGCTCACCAGCCCACCAGGGGCTGGTTCCCTTCCCACTTCAGCCCATGGAGCCCTCCGGGATAGGTGGCCCCACCCGGCGGACCCCCGGGACCCTTCCGTGGTCCCAGACAATACCGTGACCCTGAAACTTTCCGGTGGCGTCAAACTGACTTCCTATATACAAATCTTTACCTCCGGACCATTCTGGAACTCCTCGTGATGTCAGGGATCTCATCTGGGACTCCGAACAACTTTCGGGTTACCACATACTATTATCTCTACAACCCTAGCGTCACCGAACCTTAAGTGTGTAGACCCTATGAGTTCGGGAGACACGCAGACATGACCGAGACGACTCTCCGGTCAATAACCAACAGCAGGATCTGGATACCCATGTTGGCTCCCACATGCTCCTCGATGATCTCATCGGATGAACCACGATGTCGAGGATTCAATCAATCCCGTATACAATTCCCTTTGTCAATCGGTACGTTACTTGCCCGAGATTCGATCGTCGGTATCCCAATACCTCGTTCAATCTCATTACCGGCAAGTCACTTTACTCGTACCGTAATGCATGATCCCGTGACCAACCACTTGGTCACATTGAGCTCATTATGATGATGCATTACCGAGTGGGCCCAGAGATACCCCTCCGTCATACGGAGTGACAAATCCCAGTCTCGTCCGTGCCAACCCAACAGACACTTTCGGAGATACCTGTAGTGTACCTTTATAGCCACCCGATTCGTTGTGACGCTTTGGTACACCCAAAGCACTCCTACGGTATCCGGAGTTGCACGATCTCATGGTCTAAGGAAATGATACTTGACATTAGAAAAGCTCTAGCGCATTTAACTACGATCTTGTGCTATGCTTAGGATTGGGTCTTGTCCATCACATCATTCTCCCAATGATGTGATCCCGTTATCACTGACATCAAATGTCCATGGTCAGGAAACCGTAACCATCCATTGATCAACGAGTTAGTCAACTGGAGGCTCACTAGGGACATGTTGTGGTCTATGTATTCACACATGTATTACGATTTCCGGATAACACAATTATAGCATGAACAATAGACAATTATCATGAACAAGGAAATACAATAATCATTTTATTATTGCCTCTAGGGCATATTTCCAACAGTCTCCCACTTGCACTAGAGTCAATAGTCTAGTTACATTGTGATGAATCGAACACCCATAGAGTTCTGGTGTTGATCATGTTTTGCTCGCGGAAGAGGTTTAGTCAACGGATCTGCGACATTCAGATCCGTATGCACTTTGCAAGTATCTATGTCTCCATCTTGAACATTTTCACGAATGGAGTTGAAGCGATGCTTGATGTGCCTGGTCTTCCTGTGAAACCTGGGCCCCTTGGCAAGCGCAATGGCTCCAGTGTTGTCACAGAAGAGAGTCATCGGCCCCAACGCATTGGGAATAACTCATAGGTCGGTAATGAACTCCTTCATCCAGATTGCTTCATGCGCTGCCTCCGAGGCTGCCATGTATTCCACTTCACATGTAGATCCCGCCACAACGCTTTGCTTGCAACTGCACCAGCTAACTGCCCCACCATTCAAAATATACACGTATCTGGTTTGTGACTTAGAGTCATCCAGATCTGTGTCGAAGCTAGCGTCGACGTAACCCTTTACGACGAGCTCTTCGTCACCTCCATAAACGAGAAACATATCCTTAGTCCTTTTCAGGTACTTTAGTATATTCTTGATCATTGTCCAGTATTCCATGCCGGGATTACTTTGGTACCTTCCCACCAAAATTTACGGCAAGGTTTACATCAGGTCTGGTACACAGCATGGCATACATGATAGACCCTATGGCCGAGGCATAGGGGACGACACTCATCTTTTCTCTATCTTCTGCCATGGTCGGACATTGAGCCGAGGTCAATTTCACACCTTGCAACACAGGCAACAACCCCTTCTTGGACTGATCCATATTGAACTTCTTCAATATCTTATCAAGGTATGTTCTTTGTGAAAGACCTATGAGGCGTCTTGATCTATCTCTATAGATCTTGATGCCTAATATGTAAGCAGCTTCTCCAAGGTCCTTCATTGAAAAACACTTATTCAAGTAGGCCTTTATGCTCTCCAAGAGTTCTATATCATTTCCCATCAACAATATGTCATCCACATATAATATGAGAAATGCTACAGAGCTCCCACTCACTTTCTTGTAAACGCAGGCTTCTCCATAAGTTTGCATAAACCCAAACGCTTTGATCATTTCATCAAAGCGAATGTTCCAACTCCGAGATGCTTGCACCAGCCCATAGATGGAGCGCTGGAGCTTGCATACCTTGTTAGCATTCTTAGGATCGACAAAACCTTCCGGCTGCATCATATACAGTTCTTCCTTAAGAAAGCCGTTAAGGAATGCCTTTTTGACGTCCATTTGCCATATCTCATAATCGTAGAATGCTGCAATTGCTAACATGATTCAGACGGACTTAAGCTTCGCTATGGGTGAGAAGGTCTCATCGCAGTCAACCCCTTGAACTTGTCGATAACCCTTAGCGACAAGTCGAGCTTTGTAGATGGTAACATTGCCATCCGCGTCCGCCTTCTTCTTAAAGATCCATTTATTTTCTATCGCTGGCCGATCATCGGGCAAGTCTGTCAAAGTCCATACTTTGTTTTCATACATGGATCCTATCTCGGATTGCATGGCTTCAAGCCATTTGTTGGAATCTGGGCCTGCCATCGCTTCTTCATAGTTCGAAGGTTCACCATTGTCTAACAACATGATTTCCAGGACAGGGTTGCCATACCATTCTGGTGTGGAACGTGTCCTTGTGGACCTACGAAGTTCAGTAGCAACTTGATCCGAAGTACCTTGATCATCATAATTAACCTCCTATCTAGTTGGTGCAAGCACCACAGGAACATCTTCCTGAGCTGCGCTACTTTCCGCTTCAAGAGGCAGTACTTCATCAAGTTCTACTTTCCTCCCACTTACTTCTTTCGAGAGAAACTCTTTCTCCAGAAAGCACCCGTTCTTGGCAACAAAGATCTTGCCTTCAGATCTGAGGTAGAAGGTATACCCAATGGTTTCCTTAGGGTATCCTATGAAGACACTTTTTTCCGACTTGGGTTCGAGCTTTTCAGGTTGCAGTTTCTTGACATAAGCATCGCATCCCCAAACTTTTAGAAACGACAGCTTAGGTTTCTTCCCAAACCGTAATTCATACGGTGTCTTCTCAACGGATTTCGATGGAGCCCTATTTAAAGTGAATGCGGCAGTCTCTAAAGCATAGCCCCAAAATGAGAGCGGTAGATCGGTAAGAGACACCATAGATCGCACCATATCCAATAGAGTGCGATTACGACGTTCGGACACACCATTACGCTGAGGTGTTCCAGGCGGCGTGAGTTGTGAAATGATTCCACATTTCCTTAAGTGTGTGCCAAATTCGTGACTTCAATATTCCCCTCCACGATCTGATCGTAAGAACTTTATTTTTCTGTCACGTTGATTTTCAACCTCACTCTGAAATCCTTTGAACCTTTCAAAGGTCTCAGACTTGTGTTTCATTAAGTAGATATACCCATATCTACTCAAGTCATCAGTGAGGGTGAGAACATAACGACAACCACCGCGTGCCTCAATGCTCATTGGACCGCACACATCATTATGTATGATTTCCAATAAGTTGGTTGCTCGCTCCACTGTTATGGAGAACGGAGTCTTGGTCATTTTACCCATGAGGCATGGTTCGCACGTGTCAAATGATTCGTAATCAAGAGACTCCAAAAGTCCATCTGCATGGAGCTTCTTCATGCGTTTGACACCAATGTGACCAAGGCGACAGTGCCACAACTATGTGGGACTATCATTATCAACCTTACATCTTTTGGTATTCACACTATAAATATGTGTAACATCACGTTCGAGATTCATTAAGAATAAACCATTGACCAACGGGGCATGACCATAAAACATATCTCTTATATAAATAGAACAAACATTATTCTCGGATTTAAATGAGTAGCCATCTCGTATTAAGCGAGATCCAGATACAATGTTCATGCTCAAAGCTGGCACTAAATAACAATTATTGAGGTTTAAAACTAATCCTGTAGTAAATGTAGAGGTAGCGTGCCGACGGCGATCACATCGACCTTGGAACCATTCCCGACGCGCATCGTCACCTCGTCCTTCACCAGTCTCCGCTTATTCCGCAGCTCCTGTTTTGATGTAGCGACCCGACCTCAGACGGTCAAGCCTCTGTGTATCTGTGCCATCCACGGATCAAGATCTTTGCACACACAAGACATCAATGTATATATCAAAGTGCAATCACATGTATAAATAACGTAAAATGATATATACCTCTTAATACTCAGCGGAAACAATCAAGCGGGTGTGGAGCCCCATCAACGCCATCGGCAGGTTGAGTGTAGACCGTAACCACATATCGTAACTCTTACTCGTCGAAGAAAATCCTGCAACATGATACGTTGCAGCCGTGTAGGTCAAGACATTGAATGTACCGCAAGATCACAACATGAATAAACAGATGGTAAAACTATACTATATGCAATTTGGCTTTGTGGCTCAGTATCTGAGTTTTGTTTGCGTAAAAGCTGATTTTATTTTCCCTACATCAAAGGAATAAATGAAGTCTGTACTATGGAGTTTTCTATCATGACATGGTTCCGCCAACCGATGTCTCATAGCCCAAAATCATCATATGTTGCCCACAATTAAGTTATCAATCCGGTGTTGAGAGTTCCGAGATAGATCCAAGTCCGGATGCTCAAATTGTCCGTAATCGGGACACGGCTAATCGATTAGGTTTAAACCCTCTGCAGAGGTTTGTACACTTTACCCGCAAGATTCGATCCCTCTTTTACGTTCTCGCACTTCGGTGTTTGAGAACAAGACGACCAAACATGGTCTTCGAAGAGTTCCTCGACCACCGTCCGTGCTCATCCAATCCTACCGTAGTTCTACATCTGCTAGCACCGCCCCAGCCAGAGTCACAACTAAGGTCAACCAAGCGAGCCCATAGTGACTTGCGGTTGCAGTAAGCTTCCGGGCATGAAGTATTCTTCCGTCTCTTTGAGTCTGGGTGAAGCTTTCCGCAAGATGTCATGGCGCTTCTCCATGCATCCCGCCAACCACTGGTTTCTCCAGGTGCCCGTCAACCATCCTTCACCCAGTGAGTGTGTATTGAATTCTTGTCTCAAGTCTTGAAGTCTTGAGGCCTTGAAGATCAGTCCTTGCAGATTCCATGATGGAGTTATCGTCATTGGCGTAGATCCTCCATTCTCACACCACTCCCAAGCACTCATACCAACCCGTCTACAATAGCGTAGCATTAAAATAAATAACGTCCGGGCTTGGTAACAGGGTGATGGGTTCCTACCTCATGCATACTACTCAACTACAAGGATTCAATATCACTACTGGAGGGTTGTTGCAAAGATGCCACTAAATGCAATAAAACATAGGTATGAAAGCATGGTCAAAGTGAACTTGCCTGGTAATACTTGATGAAGATAACAACGCTGTCAGAAAATGACTTGGTAGAACTAATCGTCACTCCCTTGAAAATCTATATAGTCAAACATAGCATTCATATAAGCAAACATCCTAGCAAACAATTTTAACACTCATAATAACAATTAAAACAAAAAAAACTCAATAATAAAACTCCAACAAAGTCCAAAGAAGCTTCAAATAAAACTAGAAAGAAAAACTACTAACGAAAAACTATGACTTTGCTACAAGCATCTAACATAGTTTTGCCCTAAGTAAAAAAAACTTAACAACAATTAAAACACTAAACTAATAATTTAACAGAAAATAAAAAGTAAAACAACTAAGTTAACAGAAAGTATTTTTTCATAAAATTTTATTTGCAAAAAGAAACAAATAAAAAGCTTTTATAAAACTCTAACTATGACCTATAGAAGGTTTCATACAAAACTAAGGAAAATAATTTTTTAAAATAAAAATAAATTTTCTCCTGTTTTCTAACAGAAACACAACTAATTTTGTCAAAAGTGACAAAAAGAAATAATTTAAAACTAATAAAACAATAAAGAAAAAGCTAAAACAGAACTAATAATAAAACAGTACTGTTTTGCTAAAAACCTAATTTAAATTACCCTAGAAATAAAATACTAAATACTACTGGATAAACAAAGGTCCTAGAGACCAGGAGCAAAAAGAATCGGTCAAAAATAATATTCCTAACTCAAAATAGCTCAAATCTAGTGATTTGAGAAAATTCATACAAACACAAATTTAAACTGCTCAAATGTGAAATAAAATTGAACTAACAGAAACTTCAGCAAATTTGTGACACATAGCAATTGGAACCACTCAAAAATACTAAAAAATCTAAAAGATATGAATTTTCTAAGATTGCTATTTTCTGAAAAAAATGAATTACGGGATTTCGTGGATCTCACTAGAGTAGTCGTCGGAGTTGGGGAAGAAGATCGGCTCCGATGTTGCGGTTGCTCCTAGAGGAAAGGAGATCATGGGACGGTGGAGAGGAGATCATATAAACCTCAGGAGAGGTCGAGGCGCGGCGGCACTTGGCGGCGGTGGTGGTGCTTTGCTTCTTCTGCCTGCTGGAGAGGAGAGAGAGGAGATGAGAGGTGTTGGTTTGATGTGTTGGAGGGGGGTGCTTGGGTATTTATATTGGGGAGGAGGGCTTTGCTTGGGGTAGGGGACAAGAAATAGACTAGGATTAGGAAACAAAGAGGAAAAGATCTAGAAACAAATCGGAATAAGCGGAATAACGAACCGGGATCAAATCCTACTAGGATTTGTAAAAGAATAGGAAACCTGGGCTCCCTGGCCCCCTAGGTGTGTGCGTGCGATGGCCTTGGCCTTGGCCGGTGGCTGGTCGGCGGCTTGGGCCTTTGGGCCAAGGCGCTGCATATTTTTTTTTAACTAAATTTCACAGAACAAAAACAAAAACAAAATAATTAAAACTTTTATATAGGCATATAATATATCAAAATTTGCAGAAAAATATTTCTTACAAGATGAACATTATTCTAATGTCAAATAAAATCCACACAAATCTTAATAATTCACACAGTGCTACTGGTCCAATAAAATCTAATAAAATCATTTTAAAATACCAAAATGACTTCAAATTAATTTCTCTCAATTTTCTGATGTAGGGAATCATGTTACCCTATTTTCCATATATTTTGTTTTTGGAGAAAATAATTTGAATAAAACTCAAATAACTCCAAATTGGAAATAAATTCAAAAGAACTTTGAATTTAATTCTTTTAAAACTCCCAACTCATATTTCATATGTTTTGAAGAAGTCATTTTATCTTCGCTCGTGAAAATCATTGAGTTGCATAAAGTTTCAGAATTGGAAAATATTTTCAATACCCTTGTCATTTAAATAAATGTAAGAAGTCATGTCATCTTCTCTCCGGGGTTTTGTGATGAAAAGAATTTGAATTCCGGAGATCATAAAAGAAAATGAAAGTTTGGGAAAGTCCTTTAATTCCTCTCATTTAACCTTCAAAAGTTTCAATTTCACTCCATCATTCAGACAACAATCAAACAAACAATCAAAACTATTTATTTAATATAACATTCCAAAATTTAGAATTTTGGGATGTTACAAATCTACACATTTAAAATGAATCTCGTCCCGAGATTGAAGAAACTAACAAGAAATAGGTTAGGGTTTGGGGTCTTCTCAAAATCCATCGATCGTCTCCGGGTCTCGGGTGCTACCACCCTTAGAAGCATTATTACGGTTCCATCAAAACTCAGATACTCCATCCTTATTGCTGATGATGTCGGTCTTCTCAGATATTAAGGATAATTCCTTCTCTGGGCTCTTCCGTAGTGGCATAACCTTTTCCTCAATTCTTTTGTCTTTTACTCTTGGTAAGGTTATTCCGAGACTGGGTCTTCATAGCTGACGGTGCGGCGCCAATTCTAAACAAATATCGGTACCTCATGGTGGTCAACGATTTATGGTTTCCCTACAGAAAACGGGTCCAGGTTGAACCTCACCGTATAACCTACGGTTGGCAACAACTGCCGTGTACAAGGAAAAATACCTATACCTTTCTAAGGTTTAAACAAGGTTTTGATCGTCGTCTCTCTACTATAGGTAAGTCACTCAGATTTTACCATCCCATATAGCAAAGCGAATAATAAGAGTAAGTCGGTATGGTGATCAATCCATCCCGCACCCAAATCATTACCTTGTACATGGTTTTGCGAATCTCGCATTCTAACACTCGGTCATCCTCACAAGCATTGCAGAATTTCTCTTGTCGACGAACCAAGTTCGGAAAATCCATTGATTCTGCAGGCCAAACAAACATCTATCGTTCCTTAACAACTCTCGGGTTTTATGTAAACTCCTATAGAATCGTCGGTTGATCAAATCGTAGTCTATTCCCAAAATTTCTCCAAAGGGTACTTGACCCTTATTAATTCCTGGGCCTGTGGGTTATGAGCCCACTTCAACACTTGTACCAATTTCACTCATCCTTGGAGTTACAATTGCTCCATTTTCCAACATTACACCACTTTAAATCCAATAACATCTCATTTCTTAATACCATCATATCAAAGATAAAACTTAAACTCATTTTTTTTCAAACTCCAACCTGTGGGACACATTTCCATTTCCATTGGTCTAGTGTTCTTCATAGGGTACTTTCACCCTTAAAATGAAATTCACAAATCCATCCATAGACCATATTTCTCATATCCTCGAAAATGGTCAAAATCTTTGTTCACAGAGTAACAACTCATACAATTAAACATATGAAAACACGTCACCTTAACTTTATTGATTTCATGAATCCATTACAAACTCTGAGCACCCATTACATAACTCAACTCATTGGACTCATGAAAATGAAATTGCTTTCTACTACTCTTGTTTCCAATATTAAAATTCCAACTACTCAACTCCAGCTTTCATCTTGTTGTCACATTTAGTAGCATAATGTCCTGCTTCCTTGCAGCGAAAACAAATGACTTCCGACATGTCTCGGGGCTTCTTTGTGATTATGTAGGCTCCTTGGATTCTTGGCTTCTTTTCTGGACATTTACTAGCGTAATGACCTAAATCCTTGCACCTGTAACAAGTGATATGACTCAGGTCCTTCTCTGCGAAAATTGTGTTGTTCTGGGGTTGCCTTCTTTTCTCTTCTGGATTTCTCTGTAATGATCGAGCTTCTATTTCCGAGGGTCGACTTCACTTCTGCTGTCGGAAATATCCCGATACTCTTTTCTTTCCTTGGTGCAATCTGCGAAAAATGTCCTTCTTCTCCACATGTATAGCAGGCATTGGAGTAAAATCTGTTGAGGCCTTCTCCATCAGGGTCTTAAACACATTCCTTCATCACAGGTTCTTTCATAACTTCTCGGAGGGCTTCTTTCATTCCTTCTTCCTGCTCCTGAATAGTTTGTTGCACCATGGGGTAAATGTGACCTTTGGTCGGGTAGTGGGTGGTTCCTTCACACAAGAAACAAGTCACACGACTAGTTGGGCATTCCTCACTGGGTGTTTCTCCTCACAATGAGGGCATCCATCCTTGTGTTCCTCCTGGGTGTGTTCTATTTCTCCGCAAATCTTGCAGGCACAAGGTTTATTTCTTGGTGTATCATGGTGCTTCCGGGTAAGACGAGATCTTGTCAGAGTCTTCTTGAATTCTTCCCAAGTCTTTGCTCCATTCCATCCTGTATAGCTTGATGCATCTGCCACCATGTTGCAGCACTTCCTTCAAAGAACTGAAGAGCGTACGATACTTCATGCTTCCTTGAAACCAAATTGCTCCAAGTGATTCTCCATGTTCGAATCCATAGCTCGCCTCCGGTGAGTCTTGATCCAGAGAATAACAGTCCAACTTCATTCATCATCTATGGGGTCCAAAAGTTTTGGGATGAGATATGAGAGAGCTGGATAGAGAGATACACACAATACAACAATAGTTTTGAAGAAACGGGTTTTACTTTGTGGCTGTCGGAAAACATCAAACAAATGACAGCTCACAAATCGCCGCATCTAACGTAAGTGTGTAACAGGGTTTGGTCTTCTAAAGGTCAAATAATTCTTCAGAACATCAAATTCTTCAAGTCTTGAGTCTTCAATTGTTGCAGCTGCAATTCTTCCAACGCATGGTGAAATCCTCTTTACTCTGAAATGGCCATCGGTTGTCCGATATCTTTACTTCTTGGAGCGGCTTGATTGATCCTCCGTGTGGTCAAAAGGAAAGGGGTATATTCTAACTATTTGAGGTGAGAGTGTCTATTTGATAAAATCTGAAAAGATGAGAAGTAAGAGTCTTTTGAAAATAAAGTTTTAGAAATTTCCTGTCCTAGGGCTTTCCGGTTTCTAGGGTCACGTCCTCACAGTCAACATGTGCTCGATACCATTTCAGAGCGACCCGACCTCGAGACGGTCAAGCCTCGTGTATCTGTGCCATCCACGGATCAAGATGTCGGCACACACAAGACATCAATGTATATATCAAAGTGCAATCACATGTATAAATAACGTAAAATGATATATACCTCTTAATACTCAGCGAAACAATCAAGCGGGTGTGGAGTCCCATCAACGCCATCGGCAGGTTGAGTGTAGACCGTAACCTGTATCGTAACTCTTACTCGTCGAAGAAAATCCTGCAACATGATACGTTGCAGCCGTGTAGGTCAAGACATTGAATGTACCGCAAGATCACAACATGAATAAACAGATGGTAAAACTATACTATATGCAATTTGGCTTTGTGGCTCAGTATCTGAGTTTTGTTTATGTAAAAGCTGATTTTATTTTCCCTACATCAAAGGAATAAATGAAGTCTGTACTATGGAGTTTTCTATCATGACATGGTTCCGCCAACCGATGTCTCATAGCCCAAAATCATCATATGTTGCCCACAATTAAGTTATCAATCCGGTGTTGAGAGTTCCGAGATAGATCCAAGTCCAGATGCTCAAATTGTCCGTAACCGGGGACACGGCTGATCGATTAGGTTTAAACCCTCTGCAGAGGTTTGTACACTTTACCCGCAAGATTCGATCCCTCTTTTACGTTCTCGCACTTCGGGTGTTTGAGAACAAGACGATCAAACATGGTCTTCCAAGAGTTCCTCGACCACCGTCCGGTGCTCATCCAATCCTACCGTAGTTCTACATCTGCTAGCACCGTCCCAGCCAGAGTCACAACTAAGGTCAACCAAGCCAGAGCCCATAGTGACTTGCGGTTGCACAGGTAAGCTTCCGGGCATGAAGTATTCTTCCGTCTCTTTGAGTCTGGGTGAAGCTTTCCGCAAGATGTCATGGCGCTTCTCCATGCATCCCGCCAACCACCGGTTTCTCCAGGTGCCCGTCAACCATCCTTCACCCAAAGAGTGTGTATTGAATTCTTGTCTCAAGTCTTGAAGTCTTGAGGCCTTGAAGATGCAGTCCTTGCAGATTCCATCATGGAGTTATCGTCATTGGCGTAGATCCTCCATTCTCACACCACTCCGAGCACTCATACCAACCCGTCTACAATAGCGTAGCATTAAAATAAATAACGTCCGGGCTTGGTAACAGGTGATGGGTTCCTACCTCATGCATACTACTCAACTACAAGGATTCAATATCACTCTTTGGAGGGTTGTTGCAAAGATGCCACTAAATGCAATAAAACATAGGTATGAAAGCATGGTCAAAGTGAACTTGCCTGGTAATACTTGATGAAGATAACAACGCTGTCAGAAAATGACTTGGTAGAACTAATCGTCACTCCCTTGAAAATCTATATAGTCAAACATAGCATTCATATAAGCAAACATCCTAGCAAACAATTTTAACACTCATAATAACAATTAAAACAAAAAACTCAATAATAAAACTCCAACAAAGTCCAAAGAAGCTTCAAATAAAACTAGAAAGAAAAACTACTAACGAAAAACTATGACTTTGCTACAAGCATCTAACATAGTTTTGCCCTAAGTAAAAAAAACTTAACAACAATTAAAACACTAAACTAATAATTTAATAGAAAATAAAAAGTAAAACAACTAAGTTAACTGAAAGTATTTTTTCATAAAATTTTATTTGCAAAAAGAAACAAATAAAAAGCTTTTATAAAACTCTAACTATGACCTATAGAAGGTTTCATACAAAACTAAGGAAAATAATTTTTAAAATAAAATAAATTTTCTCCTGTTTTCTAACAGAAACACAACTAATTTTGTCAAAAGTGACAAAAAGAAATAATTTAAAACTAATAAAAACAATAAAGAAAAAGCTAAAACAGAACTAATAATAAAACAGTACTGTTTTGCTAAAACCTAATTTAAATTAACCTAGAAATAAAATACTAAATACTATTGGATAAACAAAGGTCCTAGAGACCAGGAGCAAAAAGAATCGGTCAAAATAATATTCCTAACTCAAAATAGCTCAAATCTAGTGATTTGAGAAAATTCATCTAAACACAAATTTAAACTGCTCAAATGTGAAATAAAATTGAACTAACAGAAACTTCAGCAAATTTGTGACACATAGCAATTGGAATCACTCAAAAATACTAAAAACTCTAAAAGATATGAATTTTCTAAATTGCTATTTTCTGAAAAAAATGAATTACGGGATTTCGTGGATCTCACTAGAGTAGTCGTCGGAGTTGGGGAAGAAGATCGGCTCCGATGTTGCGGTTGCTCCTAGAGGAAAGGAGATCACGGGACGGTGGAGAGGAGATCATATAAACCTCAGGAGAGGTCGAGGCGGGCGGCACTTGGCGGCGGCGGTGGTGCTGCTGCTTCTGCTGCTGAAGAGGAGAGGAGAGGAGAGGAGAGGTGTTGGTTTGATGTGTTGGAGGGGGTGCTTGGGTATTTATATTGGGGAGGGAGGGCTTTGCTTGGGGTAGGGGACAAGAAATAGACTAGGATTAGGAAACAAAGAGGAAAAGATCTAGAAACAAATCGAATAAGCGGAATAACGAACGGGATCAAATCCTACTAGGATTTGTAAAAGAATAAAACCTGGGCTCCTGGCCCCTAGGTGTGTGCGTCGATGGCCTTGGCCTTGGCCTTGGCCGGTGGCTGGTCGTGGCTTGGGCCTTTGGCCCAAGGCGCTGCATATTTTTTTAACTAAATTTCACAGAACTAAAACAAAAACAAAATAATTAAAACTTTTATATAGGCATATAATATATCAAAATTTGCAGAAAAATATTTCTTACAAGATGAACATTATTGTAATGTCAAATAAAATCCACACAAATTTTAATAATTCACACAGTGCTACTGGTCCAATAAAATCTAATAAAAATCATTTTAAAATACCAAAATGACTTCAAATTAATTTCTCTCAATTTTCGATGTAGGGAATCATGTTACCCTATTTTCCATATATTTTGTTTTTGGAGAAAAATAATTTGAATAAAACTCAAATAACTCCAAATTGGAAATAAATTCAAAAGAACTTTGAATTTAATTCTTTTAAAACTCCCAACTCATATTTCATATGTTTTGAAGAAGTCATTTTATCTTCGCTCGTGAAAATCATTGAGTTGCATAAAGTTTCAGAATTGGAAAATATTTTCAATACCCCTTGTCATTTAAATAAATGGAAGAAGTCATGTCATCTTCTCTCCAGGGTTTTGTGATGAAAAGAATTTGAATTCCCGGAGATCATAAAAGAAAAATGAAAGTTTGGGAAAGTCCTTTAATTCCCTCTCATTTAACCTTCAAAAAGTTTCGAATTTCACTCCATCATTCAGACAACAATCAAACAAACAATCAAAACTATTTATTTAATATAACATTCCAAAATTTAGAATTTTGGGATGTTACAAATGAGATTCGAAGAGGCTAGCAAGAAATAGGTTAGGGTTTGGGGGTCTTCTCCAAAATCCATCGATCGTCTCCGGGTCTCGGTGCTACCACCCTTAGAAGCATTATTACGGTTCCATCAAAACTCAGATACTCCATCCTTATTCTCGACGATTATCGGTCTTCTCGATATTAAGGATAATTCCTTCTCTGGGCTCTTCCGGTAGTGGCATAACCTTTTCCTCAATTCTTTTGTCTTTTACTCTTGGTAAGGTTATTCCGAGACTGGGTATTCATAGTGACGGTCCGGCGCCAATTCTAAACAAATATCGGTACCTCATGGTGGTCAACGATTTATGGTTTCCCTAGAAAACGGGTGCAGGTTGAACCTCACCGTATAACCTACGGTTGGCAACAACTGCCGTGTACAAGGGAAAAATACCTATACCTTTCTAAGGTTTAAACAAGGTTTTGATCGTCGTCTCTCTACTATAGGTAAGTCACTCAGATTTTACCATCCCATATAGCAAAGCGAATAATAAGAGTAAGTCGGTATGGTGATCAATCCATCCCTTTTAAATCATTACCTTGTACATGGTTTTGCGAATCTCGCATTCTAACACTCGGTCATCCTCACAAGCATTGCAGAATTTCTCTTGTCGACGAACCAAGTTCGGAAAATCCATTGATTCTGCAGGCCAAACAAACATCTATCGTTCCTTAACAACTCTCGGTTTTATGTAAACTCCTATAGAATCGTCGGTTGATCAAATCGTAGTCTATTCCCAAAATTTCTCCAAAGGGTACTTGACCCTTATTAATTCCTGGGCCTGTGGGTTATGAGCCCACTTCAACACTTGTACCAATTTCACTCATCCTTGGAGTTACAATTGCTCCATTTTCCAACATTACACCACTTTAAATCCAATAACATCTCATTTCTTAATACCATCATATCAAAGATAAAACTTAAACTCATTTTTTTTCAAACTCCAACCTGTGGGACACATTTCCATTTCCATTGGTCTAGTGTTCTTCATAGGGTACTTTCACCCTTAAAATGAAATTCACAAATCCATCCATAGACCATATTTCTCATATCCTCGAAAATGGTCAAAATCTTTGTTCACAGAGTAACAACTCATACAATTAAACATATGAAAACACGTCACCTTAACTTTATTGATTTCATGAATCCATTACAAACTCTGAGCACCCATTACATAACTCAACTCATTGGACTCATGAAAATGAAATTGCTTTCTACTACTCTTGTTTCCAATATTAAAATTCCAACTACTCAACTCCAGCTTTCATCTTGTTGTCACATTTAGTAGCATAATGTCCTGCTTCCTTGCAGCGAAAACAAATGACTTCCGACATGTCTCGGGGCTTCTTTGTGATTATGTAGGCTCCTTGGATTCTTGGCTTCTTTTACGGACATTTACTAGCGTAATGACCTAAATCCTTGCACCTGTAACAAGTGATATGACTCAGGTCCTTCTCTGCGAAAATTGTGTTGTTCTGGGTTGCCTTCTTTTCTCTTCTGGATTTCTCTAAATGATCAGAGCTTCTATTTCCGAGGGTCGACTTCACTTACTGCTGTCGGAAATATCCCAATACTCTTTTCTTTCCTTGGTGCAATCTGCGAAAATGTCCTTCTTCTCCACATGTATAGCAGGCATTGGAGTAAAATCTGTTGAGGCCTTCTCCATCGGGTCTTAAACACATTCCTTCATCACAGGTTCTTTCATAACTTCTCGGAGGGCTTCTTTCATTCCTTCTTCCTGCTCCTGAATAGTTTGTTGCACCATGGGGTAAATGTGACCTTGGGTCGGGTAGTGGGTGGTTCCTTCACACAAGAAACAAGTCACCGACTAGTTGGGCATTCCTCACTGGGTGTTTCTCCTCACAATGAGGGCATCCATCCTTGTGTTCCTCCTGGGTGTGTTCTATTTCTCCATAAATCTTGCAGCACAAGGTTTATTTCTTGGTGTATCATGGTGCTTCCGGGTAAGACGAGATCTTGTCGAGTCTTCTTGAATTCTTCCCAAGTCTTTGCTCCATTCCATCCTGTATAGCTTGATGCATCTGCCACCATGTTGCAGCACTTCCTTCAAAGAACTGAAGAGCGACGATACTTCATGCTTCCTTGAAACCAAATTGCTCCCAAGTGATTCTCCATGTTCAATCCATAGCTCGCCTCCGGTGAGTCTTGATCCAGAGAATAACAGTCCAACTTCATTCATCATCTATGGGGTCCAAAAGTTTTGGGATGAGATATGAGAGAGCTGGATAGAGAGATACACACAATACAACAATAGTTTTGAAGAAACGGGTTTTACTTTGTGGCTGTCGGAAAACATCAAACAAATGACAGCTCACAAATCGCCGCATCTAACGTAAGTGTGTAACAGGGGTTTGGTCTTCTAAAGGTCAAATAATTCTTCAGGAACATCAAATTCTTCAAGTCTTCAGAGTCTTCAATTGTTGCAGCTGCAATTCTTCCAACGCATGGTGAAATCCTCTTTACTCTGAAATGGCCATCAGTTGTCCGATATCTTTACTTCTTGGAGCGGCTTGAGCTTGATCCTCCGTGTGGTCAAAAGGAAAGGGTATATTCTAACTATTTGAGGTGAGAGTGTCTATTTGATAAAATCTGAAAAGATGAGAAGTAAGAGTCTTTTGAAAATAAAGTTTTAGAAATTTCCTGTCCTAGGGCTTTCCGGTTTCTAGGGTCACGTCCTACAGTCAACATGTGCTCGATACCATTTCAGAGCGACCCGACCTCGAGACGGTCAAGCCTCGTATATCTGTGCCATCCTCGGATCAAGATATCTTTGGCACACACAGACATCAATGTATATATCAAAGTGCAATCACATGTATAAATAACGTAAATGATATATACCTCTTAATACTCAGCGGAAACAATCAAGCGGGTGTGGAGTCCCATCAACGCCATCGGCAGGTTGAGTGTAGACCGTAACCTCAGATCGTAACTCTTACTCGTCGAAGAAAATCCTGCAACATGATACGTTGCAGCCGTGTAGGTCAGTACATTGAATGTACCGCAAGATCACAACATGAATAAACAGATGGTAAAACTATACTATATGCAATTTGGCTTTGTGGCTCAGTATCTGAGTTTTGTTTGCGTAAAAGCTGATTTTATTTTCCCTACATCAAAGGAATAAATGAAGTCTGTACTATGGAGTTTTCTATCATGACATGGTTCCGCCAACCGATGTCTCATAGCCCAAAATCATCATATGTTGCCCACAATTAAGTTATCAATCCGGTGTTGAGAGTTCCAGATAGATCCAAGTCCAGATGCTCAAATTGTCCGTAATCGGGACACGGCTAATCGATTAGGTTTAAACCCTCTGCAGAGGTTTGTACACTTTACCCGCAAGATTCGATCCCTCTTTTACGTTCTCGCACTTCGTGGTGTTTGAGAACAAGACGATCAAACATGGTCTTCGAAGAGTTCCTCGACCACCGTCCGGTGCTCATCCAATCCTACCGTAGTTCTACATCTGCTAGCACCGTCCCAGCCAGAGTCACAACTAAGGTCAACCAAGCCAGAGCCCATAGTGACTTGCGGTTGCAGGTAAGCTTCCGGCATGAAGTATTCTTCCGTCTCTTTGAGTCTGGGTGAAGCTTTCCGCAAGATGTCATGGCGCTTCTCCATGCATCCCGCCAACCACTGGTTTCTCCAGGTGCCCGTCAACCATCCTTCACCCAAAGAGTGTGTATTGAATTCTTGTCTCGAGTCTTGAAGTCTTGAGGCCTTGAAGATGCAGTCCTTGCAGATTCCATCATGGAGTTGTCGTCATTGACGAGATCCTCCATTCTCACACCACTCCGAGCACTCATACCAACCCGTCTACAATAGCGTAGCATTAAAATAAATAACGTCCGGGCTTGGTAACAGGTGATGGGTTCCTACCTCATGCATACTACTCAACTACAAGGATTCAATATCACTCTTTGGAGGGTTGTTGCAAAGATGCCACTAAATGCAATAAAACATAGGTATGAAAGCATGGTCAAAGTGAACTTGCTGGTAATACTTGATGAAGATAACAACGCTGTCGAAAAATGACTTGGTAGAACTAATCGTCACTCCGTTGAAAATCTATATAGTCAAACATAGCATTCATATAAGCAAACATCCTAACAAACAATTTTAACACTCATAATAACAACTAAAACAAAAAATAACTCAATAATAAAACTCCAACAAAGTCCAAAGAAGCTTCAAATAAAACTAGAAAGAAAAACTACTAACGAAAATCTATGACTTTGCTACAAGCATCTAACATAGTTTTGCCCTAAGTAAAAAACTTAACAGCAATTAAAACACTAAACTAATAATTTAACAGAAAATAAAAAGTAAAACAACTAAGTTAACAGAAAGTATTTTTTCATAAAATTTTATTTGCAAAAGAAACAAATAAAAAGCTTTTATAAAACTCTAACTATGACCTATAGAAGGTTTCATACAAAACTAAGGAAAATAAATTTTTAAATAAAAATAAATTTTCTCCTGTTTTCTAACAGAACACAACTAATTTTGTCAAAAGTGACAAAAGAAATAATTTAAAACTAATAAAAACAATAAAGAAAAAGCTAAAACAGAACTAATAATAAAACAATACTGTTTTGCTAAAAACCTAATTTAAATTAACCTAGAAATAAAATACTAAATACTACTGGATAAACAAAGGTCCTAGAGACCAGGAGCAAAAAGAATCGGTCAAAATAATATTCCTAACTCAAAATAGCTCAAATCTAGTGATTTGAGAAAATTCATCAAACACAAATTTAAACTGCTCAAATGTGAAATAAAATTGAACTAACAGAAACTTCAGCAAATTTGTGACACATAGAAATTGGAATCACTCAAAATACTAAAACTCTAAAAGATATGAATTTTCTAAGATTGCTATTTTCTGAAAAAAATGAATTACGGGATTTCGTGGATCTCACTAGAGTAGTCGTCGGAGTTGGGGAAGAAGATCGGCTCCGATGTTGCGGTTGCTCCTAGAGGAAAGGAGATCACGGGACGGTGGAGAGGAGATCATATAAACCTCAGGAGAGGTCGAGGCGTGGCGGCACTTGGCGGCGGCGGTGGTGCTGCTGCTTCTTCTGCTGGAGAGAGAGAGAGAGGAGAGGAGAGGAGAGGTGTTGGTTTGATATGTTGGAGGGGGTGCTTGGGTATTTATATTGGGGAGGGAGGGCTTTGCTTGGGGTAGGGGACAAGAAATAGACTAGGATTAGGAAACAAAGAGGAAAAGATCTAGAAACAAATCGGAATAAGCGGAATAACGAACGGGATCAAATCCTACTAGGATTTGTAAAGAATAGGAAACCTGGGCTCCTGGCCCCTAGGTGTGTGCGTGCGATGGCCTTGGCCTTGGCCTTGGCCGGTGGCTGGTCGCGGCTTGGGCCTTTGGCCCAAGGCGCTGCATATTTTTTTTAACTAAATTTCACAGAACTAAAACAAAAACAAAATAATTAAAACTTTTATATAGGCATATAATATATCAAAATTTGCAGAAAAATATTTCTTACAAGATGAACATTATTCTAATGTCAAATAAAATCCACAAAATTTTAATAATTCACACAGTGCTACTGGTCCAATAAAATCTAATAAAAATCATTTTAAAATACCAAAATGACTTCAAATTAATTTCTCTCCAATTTTCTGATGTAGGGAATCATGTTACCCTATTTTCCATATATTTTGTTTTTGGAGAAAAATAATTTGAATAAAACTCAAATAACTCCAAATTGGAAATAAATTCAAAAGAACTTTGAATTTAATTCTTTTAAAACTCCCAACTCATATTTCATATGTTTTGAAGAAGTCACTTTATCTTCGCTCGTGAAAATCATTGAGTTGCATAAAGTTTCAGAATTGGAAAATATTTTCAATACCCCTTGTCATTTAAATAAATGGAAGAAGTCATGTCATCTTCTCTCCAGGGTTTTGTGATGAAAAGAATTTGAATTCCCGGAGATCATAAAAGAAAAATGAAAGTTTGGGAAAGTCCTTTAATTCCCTCTCATTTAACCTTCAAAAAGTTTCGAATTTCACTCAATTTCACTCCATCATTCAGACAACAATCAAACAAACAATCAAAACTATTTATTTAATATAACATTCCAAAATTTAGAATTTTGGGATGTTACATTTGAGTTACAAATATGAGCAACCGCACCGGTATCAAATACCCAGGAACTACTACGAGTACTGGTAAGGTACACATCAATTACATGTATATCACATATACCTTTGGTGTTGCCGGCCTTCTTGTCCGCTAAGTACTTGGGGCAGTTCCGCTTCCAATGACCACTTCCCTTGCAATAAAAACACTTAGTCTCAGGCTTGGGTCCATTCTTTGGTTTCTTCCCGGTAGCTTGCTTGCCGGGCGCGGCACCTCCCTTGCCGTATTTCTTGAAACCCTTTTTACCCTTGCCCTTCTTGAACTTAGTGGTTTTATTCACCATCAACACTTGATGTTCCTTCTTGATTTCCACCTCCGCTGATTTCACCATTGAATATACTTCAGGAATGGTTTTCTCAATCCCCTGCATATTGAAGTTCATCACAAAGCTCTTGTAGCTTGGTGGAAGCGACTGAAGGATTTTGTCAACAACTGCGTCATCCGGGAGATTAACTCCCAGTGAGATAAGCGGTTGTGCAACCTGATTATTTTGAGTATGTGCTCACGACGAACTATTCTCCTCCATCTTACAACTGTAGAACTTGTCGGGACTTCATATTTCTCGACCGGGCATGAGCTTGGAAAACCATTCTCAGCTCTTGGAACATCTCATATGCTCCGTGCTGCTCAAACGTTTTGGAGCCCGGTTCTAAGTCGTAAAGCATGCCGCCTCGAACGAGGGAGTAATCATCAACATCGACTGCCAAGCATTCATAACGTCTTGGTTCATCATGGTGCATCACCTAGTGGTGCTTCTAGGACATATGCTTTCTTGGCAGCTATGAGGATGATCCTCAAGTTCCAGACCCAGTCCGTATAGTTGCTACCATCGTCTTTCAGCTTGGTTTTCTCTAGGAACGCGTTGAAGTTGAGGTTGACATGAGCGTTGGCCATTTGATCTACAACATATATTTGCAAAAGTTTTAGACTAAGTTCATGATAATTAAGTTCATCTAATCAAATTATTTAATGAAATCCCACTCAGACAGACATCCCTCTAGTCATCTAAGTGATACATGATCCGAGTCAACTAGGCCGTGTCCGATCATCACGTGAGACGGACTAGTTATCATCGGTGAACATCTTCATTTTGATTGTATCTTCTATACGACTCATGTTCGACATTTCGGTCTCTTGTGTTCCAAGGCCATGTCTGTACATGCTAGGCTCCTCAAGTCAACCTAAGGTTTTTGCATGTGTAAATCTGGCTTACACCCGTTGTATGTGAACGTTAGAATCTATCACACCCGATCATCACGTGGTGCTTCGAGACAACGAACTTTCGCAACGGTGCACAGTTAGGGGGAACACTTCCTTTAAATTATTATAAGGGATCATATTATTTATGCTACCGTCGTTCTAAGCAAATAAGATACAAAAACATGATAAACATCACATGCAATCAAATAGTGACATGATATGGCCAATATCATTTTGCTCCTTTTGATCTCCATCTTCGGGACGCCATGATCATCATCGTCACCGGCATGACACCATGATCTCCATCATCGTGTCTTCATGAAGTTGTCTCGCCAACTATTACTTCTACTACTATGGCTAACGGTTTAGCAATAAAGTAAAGTAATTACATGGCATTATTCATTAACACGCAGGTCATACAATAAATTAAGACAACTCCTATGGCTCCTGCCGGTTGTCATACTCATCGACATGCAAGTCGTGATTCCTATTACAAGAACATGATCAATCTCACACATCACATATATATCATTCATCACATCCTTTTGGCCATATCACATCACACGGCATATGCTGCAAAAACAAGTTAGACGTCCTCTAATTGTTGTTGCAAATTTTTACGTGGATGCTATAGGTTTCTAGCAAGAACGTTTCTTACCTACGCCAAAACCACAACGTGATATGCCAATTTCTATTTACCCTTCATAAGGACCGTTTCATCAAATCCGATCCGACTAAAGTGGGAGAGATAGACACCCGCTAGCCACCTTATGCAACTAGTGCATGTCAGTCGGTGGAACCTGTCTCACGTAAGTGTACGTGTAAGGTCGGTCCGGGCTGCTTCATCCCACGATGCCGTCGAATCAAGATAAGACTAGTAACGGCAAGTAAATTGACAATATCGACGCCCACAACAAACTTGTGTTCTACTCGTGCAAAGAAACTACGCATAGACCTAGCTCATGATGCCACTATTGGGGATCGTAGCAGAAATTTAAAATTTTCTATGCATCACCAAGATCAATCTATGGAGTCATCTAGCAAGGAGAGAGAGATAGGATTGCATCTACATACCCTAGTAGATCGCGAGCGGAAGCGTTCAAGAGAACGGGGTTGATGGAGTCGTACTCGTCGTGATCCAAATCACCGATGATCCTAGCGCCAAACGGACGACACCTCCGCGTTCAACACACGTACGGTTGGGGAAGATGTCTCCTCCTTCTTGATCCGGCAAGGGGAAGGAGAGGTTGATGGAGATCCAGCAGCACGACGGCGTGGTGGTGGAAGCAGCGGGGATCTCGGCAGGGCTTCGCCAAGCTCAGCGAGAGGGAGAGGTGTTACGGGGGAGAGGGAGGCGCCAGGGCTTGGTGCAGCCTCCCCTTCTATATATAGGGGCCTTGGGGGGGCGCCGGCCCCCTAGAGATCCAATCTCAAGGGGGGCGGCGGCCAAGGGGGGGGGACTTGCCCCACAAGTCAGGTGGGGCGCCCCCCACCCCCAGGGTTTCCAACCCTAGGCGCAGGGGAGGCCCATGGGGTGCGCACCAGCCCACCAGGGGCTGGTTCCATTCCCACTTCAGCCCATGGAGCCCTCCGGGATAGGTGGCCCCACCCGGTGGACCCCCGGGACCCTTCCGGTGGTCCCGGTACAATACCGGTGACCCCCGAAACTTTCCCGGTGCCCGAAACTGGACTTCCTATATACAAATCTTTACCTCCGGACCATTCCGGAACTCCTCGTGACGTCCGAGATCTCATCCGAGACTCCGAACAACTTTCGGGTTACCGCATACTAATATCTCTACAACCCTAGCGTCACCGAACCTTAAGTGTGTAGACCCTACGGGTTCGGGAGACACACAGACATGACCGAGACGACTCTCCGGTCAATAATCAACAGCGGGATCT
Organism: Aegilops longissima; assembly: GCA_021605205.1. Taxonomy (NCBI): domain Eukaryota; kingdom Viridiplantae; phylum Streptophyta; class Magnoliopsida; order Poales; family Poaceae; genus Aegilops; species Aegilops longissima. Next base: position 541,664,706 of record CM038682.1, read on the forward strand.
GGATACCCATGTTGGCTCCCACATGCTCCTCGATGATCTCATCGGATGAACCACGATGTCGAGGATTCAATCAATCCCGTATACAATTCCCTTTGTCAATCGGTATGTTACTTGCCCGAGATTCGATCGTCGGTATCCCAATACCTCGTTCAATCTCGTTACCGGCAAGTCAGTTTACTCGTACCGTAATGCATGATACCGTGACCAACCACTTGGTCACATTGAGCTCATTATGATGATGCATTACCGAGTGGGCCCAGGGATACCTCTCCGTCATGCGGAGTGACAAATCCAGCCTCGATCCGTGCCAACCCAATGACACTTTCGAGATACCGTAGTGTACCTTTATAGCCACCCAGTTATGTTGTGACGTTTGGTACACCCAAAGCACTCCTACGGTATCCGGAGTTGCACGATCTCATGGTCTAAGGAAATGATACTTGACATTAGAAAAGCTCTAGCGATTTAACTACGATCTTGTGCTATGCTTAGGATTGGGTCTTGTCCATCACATCATTCTCCCAATGATGTGATCCCGTTATCAATGACATCAAATGTCCATGGTCAGGAAACCGTAACCATCCATTGATCAACGAGCTAGTCAACTAGAGGCTCACTAGGGACATGTTGTGGTCTATGTATTCACACATGTATTACGATTTACGGATAACACAATTATAGCATGAACAATCGACAATTATCATGAACAAGGAAATATAATAATCATTTTATTATTGCCTCTAGGGCATATTTCCAACAAAACCTGCAAACTATGAAGAAGCTATGATGAGCCTAGATTCCGATAGATGGCTTGAGGCCATGAAATCTGAGATATGATCCATTTATGAGAACAAAGTGTGGACTTTGGTGGACTTGACCGATGATCGACAAACCATTGAGAATAAATGGATCTTCAAGAGGAAGACGTTCGCTGATGGTAATATCACTGCCTACAAAGCTCGACTTGTCGCGAAAGGTTTTTAACAAATTCAAGGAGTTGACTATGATGAGACTTTCTCACCCGTTGCGATGCTTAAGTCTGTATGAATCATGTTAGTAATTTCCGCATTTTATGCTTGAGAAATCTGGCAAATGGACGTCAAAAATGCATTCCTTAATGGATTTCTTAAAGAAGAGTTGTATATGATGCAACCAGAAGGTTTTGTCGATCCTAAAGGTTCTAACAAAGTGTGCAAGCTCAAGCGATCCATCTATGGACTGGTGCAAGCATCTTGGAGTTTGAATATACGCTTTGATAAGGTGATAAAATCATATGGTTTTATACAGACTTATGGCGAAGCCTGTATTTACAAGAAAGTGAGTGGGAGCTCTGTAGCATATCTGATATTATATGTGGATGACATATTATTGATTGGAAATTATATAGAATTTCTGGATAGCATAAAAGGATACTTGAACAACAATTTTTCAATGAAAGACATCGGTGAAACTACTTATATATTGGGCATCAAGATCTATAGGGATAGATCGAGACGCTTAATAGGACTTTCACAAAGCAGATACCTTGACTAGATTTTGAAGAAAGGGTTCTTGCCTGTGTTGCAAGGTGTGAAGTTGAGTAAGACTCAAAAGCCTGACCATGACAGATATAGAGAGAAAATGAAAGTCATTCCCTATGCCTCAGCCATAGGTTCTATAAAGTTTGCCATGCTGTGTACCAGACATATACTGTACCTTGCCATGAGTTTGGCAAGGGGGTACAATAATGATCCAAGAGTAGATCACTGGACAGTGGTCAAAATTATCCTTAGTTACCTAAGAGGACTAAGGAAATATTACTCGGTTATGGAAGTGATAAAGAGTTCGTCGCAAATATTTACACCGATGCAAGCTTTGACACCGATTCAGATGACTATGAGTCTCATTCTGAATACATATTGAAAGTGGGAGCAATTAGCTAGAGTAGCTCCGTGCAGAGCATTGTAGAAATAGAAATTTGCAAAATACATACAGATCTCAAAGTGGCAGACCCGTTGACTAAACCTCTCTCACAAGCAAAACATGATCACACCTTAGAACTCTTTGGATGTTAATAACATGGCGATGTGAACTAGATTATTGACTCTAGTGCAAGTGGGAGACTGAAGGAAATATGCCCTAGAGGCAATAATAAAGTTGTTATTTTATATTTCCTTACTCATGATAAAGGTTTATTATTCATGCTAGAATTGTATTGATCGGAAACTTAAATACATGTGTGAATACATAAACAAATACCATGTCCCTAGTGAGCCTTTACTAGACTAGCTCGTTGATCAAAGATGGTTAAAGTTTCCTAACCATAGACATGTGTTGTTATTTGATAACGGGATCACATCATTAGGAGAATGATGTGATGGACAAGACCCATCCGTTAGCTTAGCATATTGATCGTTCAGTTTATTGCTATTGCTTTCTTCATGTCAAATACATATTACTTCGACTATGAGATTATGCAACTCCCGGATATCGGAGGAATACCTTGTGTGCTATCAAACGTCAGAATGTAACTGGGTGATTATAAAGATGCTCTACAGGTATCTCCGAAGGTGTTTATTGAGTTGGCATAGATCGAGATTAGGATTTGTCACTCCGAGTATCGGAGAGGTATCTCTGGCCCCTCTCGGCAATACACATCATCAGCTTAAAGCAAACGACTGAGGAGTTAGTCATGAGGTGATGCATTACAGAACGAGTAAAGAGACTTTCTGGTAACGAGATTGAACTAGGTATGTAGATACCGACGACCAGATCTCGGGAAAGTAACATACCGATGGACAAAGGGAATTACGTATGTTGTCATAACGGTTCGACCGATAAAGATCTTCATAGAATATGTAGGAGCCAATATGAGCATCTAGTTTCCGCTATTGGTTATTGACCTGAGAGGTGTCTCGGTCATGTCTACATAGTTCTAGAACCCGTAGGGTCCGTACGTTTAACGTTCATTGACGATCTAGTATTATATGAGTTATGTGATATGGTGACCGAATGTTGTTCGGAGTCCCGGATGAGATCACGCACATGACGAGGAGTCTCGAAATGGTCAAGAGGTAAAGATTAATGTATAGGACGATGGTATTCGGACACCGGAAGCATTCAGGAAGGTATTGGGTATTTATTGGAGTACTGGAGGGGTTACCGGACAGCCCCGGGGGAATATATGGGCCATATGGGACATGAGTGGGGAGCACACCAGCCCACAAGGGGTGGCACCCCCCCTAGGGCAGGACGCTGATTGGGAGAAGGAAAAGAGGGGGTTCACCCCTTCCTTCTCTCTTCCCCCTTCCCTTTTATCTCTGGTGTTTTATGGAAGAGGGGGGGTGGCATTTGGGGAAACCCCAAGTAGGATTCATATCCTACTTGGGGCACACCCTGGCTGCCTCCCCTCTCCCGCCCACCTATATATATGTTGGGGGCACCCCCGGCACACCCCAGACAATTGCCCAGCCGTGTGCGGCGCCCCCCTCCACCGTTTACGCCTCCGGTCATATTTTTGTAGTGCTTAGGCAAAGCCCTGCGGATATCACTTCACCGTCACCGTCACCATGCCGTCATGCTAACGGAACTCATCTACTACCTCGACGTCTTGCTGGATCAAGAAGGCAAGGGACGTAACCGAGCTGTACGTGTGCAGAACTCGGAGGTGTCGTACGTTCGGTATTTGATCGGCCAGAGCTAGAAGAAGTTCGACTACATCAACCGCGTTGTCAAACGCTCCCACTTACCATCTATGAGGGTACGTAGATACACTCTCCCCCTTGTTGCTATGCATCTCCATGGATAGATAATTGCGTGTGCGTAGAATTTTTTTGTTTTCCATGCAACGTTTCCCAACACTATGAGGGTACATAGACACACTCTCCCCCTCATTGTTATGCATCTCCATGGATAGATCATTGCGTGTGCGTAGATTTTTGTTTTGTTTTTCCATGCAACGTTTCCCAACAGCCCTAACTTGTGATACTAGCTCATGCAGAAAAAGTATCCCCCATCTAACTAGTGAGTGACAATACGTTGTGTACTAGTGTACGCAGAAAAAGTACAAGACGATAGCTAATTTTTATAGTTTCATTATATTATGTTTCCTTAAATATCCATAGTTCATCACTATTAGATTCGCATCTAGCAATCCACAAACGTGGGGCACCGCACCCATGATACCAGATCCTCACTCTAATTTTATCTTTTGAGCCATATAGATATGTCAGGTAGGTTAAGTTATTCAGCAAGCGCAACATCAGAATCTACTAGAGATTTAAGATATTATTATTGTGAAGAAGATGACTCATTTCCAGGAAATGAGGATAAAAAAGTATTCAGATTCCAGATGGAAGACTACTAGTAGAGAAATGCTCACACACATACCAAGCTAGTAGCACGCCATACTGTCACCAGTGGCGTGCTAAAAAAGCGTACACCACCTATAATCCATTTCGAGTGGCGTGCACATAGTGTAGCATGCCACCAGTGTGTGGGCACAATAGCATGACCCCGTGTAAGTTACTGGAGACGTGCGGCTCTTAGGTTATGCCACTAATAGAAAATTAGTAGTGGCGCAGGCTAAATCTGCATGCCACTGGTTTCTTAAGCCAGGTCTGCTTCAGGGAGCACACTAACTATTGGCGTGGGATGAATCTTGCATGTCACTAGTATTACTACCCGTTTGACCCACCACTTACCCCTAAACATAACCACTGTGGCCATAATATATCCCCACCTCTCTCTCTCTCTCTCTCTCTCTCTCTCTCTCATGGCATGCAGCCGCTTATAACATGCTAGTTGAACTTTGATGATAGATATTGATCTTGTAAGATGCTAGTGGTATTGATCTAGTAAATTGGTAGCTGTGCTTGGATGATAGGTATTGATGTTGTATAATTCTAGTTGTCCTTGGATGATATGTATTGATCTTGTAATTTTTTAGTTGTGCTTGGTGCTTATTATTGCTCTTGTAAAATTGGTAGTGCTTGCGGCTAGTTGATCTTGTAAATTTCCCAAGGTTTGTCGCATCCAAATTTAGTTCTTGGATGATAGTGTATTTGACGGTGTCCTGGACTAAGGGGTATCAACCTAGTTGGCCCACTGTCCATGGGCCGAGCTTATGGCCCACCGATCTCACAAGGAAGAACTCCAGAAGCCTCAAGCTCGGACGTGATCAAGACAGCCCCAGCCGGGCACTTGGCGTGTACTTCAAGGACTACTCCATTTATCAGTATGTTTATCCCTAGTTGGCAACCGACCATGTGTAACCCTAGCTACCCCCTATGTCTATATAAACCGGAGGTTTTAGTCCGTAAAGGGGAGAATCAAAATTACCAGCTTTAGGGTTTGGAACACAACATACAATCTCGTGGTAGATCAACTTGTACTCGATACTCCATCATCAGTATATTCAAGCAAGACATAGGGTTTTACCTCATCGAGAGGGCTCGAACCTGGGTAAATATTGTGCCTTACGTCCCCTGTTGACCATTGATCCAAGACCCACAACTCGGGACCCCCTACATGAGATCTCCGGTTTTAGTACCTACATTGGTGCTTTCATTAAGAGTTACGATGTGCGGTCAAAAAAGGATCAATGCTAGCCTGTAGATCAACTGCGACATCGACTATGGTGACATATTTGTCCCTGGCCAACTCTTCGTTTTCGGCAGCATCATCCTACACGCCAACTCGACTGGTTGTCTCGACCGCATCGAAATTTCATCTCGAACCAAGTCATCACATTCAGATGCTCGGAATACACCGCTGACTCACGCAGTGATCTCGCCCTCTCTAGCTGGAGGCCAGATCGGCTTGAGAACTCTTCGGACACCATGGCACTAACCCAGGGGGCGGCCTCTGATCTGAACCACAGATCGGATCTTGCATCTGGCTCGACCTTGGGTGCGGACCTAATTGCTTTTGCATCATCAAACTCAGATCCACACATCTCATCAAACCTCTACCTCAAGTTGAGTCTGAGCTCGGAGCCAGCGTCAAGCCCAGATCCGATCTCTTTGCCGGTTAACCAAGGATCATCCCTGGTTGTCCCAAACTCTGAGGTTGCGTCAAGCAGCCCGCAAAATGTATTTTATATTAGCCCAACTTACGGTCAGGCCATGGATACCGAGGACCTTTTGCACTTAAACAAGATGCTGGATCGCATCCAAACACTCTCAATCTTGGATGATCGGACCTCGGTTTACGACAAGATCGAATGTAAAGCCGATGATATGGAAATTTATGTCCCACCTACCATCACCTAGTCGCTACGGTTGAAGATTTAACCGACGTACTGAACTACGGCTCTGATGAGGCGACCAACATGGATGAAGATGTTAGCGGCACATCACAAGCGGCTTCGCCTATGGCCATACCACACATCGGTTGCTGGGCCGCGACCTCCACTTATGAATCTACATGGTCGACACCCCTAAGGATGTGTAAAACCTAAGGTTGATGAGGAGAAGAAAAGAGATTCCTCGAAACGCCGACATCTTTGGAGGTGAACTAAGGGTGACGACATAGGCAAGGAGAGCCAGACCGACAATATGGATGCCACCGATAATGGCACCACCATAGGCAACGCCGAGGACAAGGGCGACGCCAATAATGCCATGCATGGATAGCCTAATGGCCCTACAGGGATGTCTGATAACGAGGACCCCGATAATCCCAAGGATGGGGAGGATCGTAACTACCTCCCTGAATTAGAGGTGGATTGATACGTCTCCAATGTATCTATAATTTATGAAGTATTCATGCCATGTTTACAACAATTTTATATGGTTTGATATGATTTTAATGGAACTAACTGGACTGACGTTGATTCCAGCAGAACTACCGTGGTGTTTGTTTTGTGTGTAGAAATATAAGTTCTCAAAATGGGCTAAAAGTTTACGGTGATTTTTTATGGACCAAAAGAGACCCCCGAAGCTTCATGGAAGGACCAGAAGAGCCACGAGGATGCGACAATCCTAGTAGGCGCGCACTGGGGATAGGGAGGGCCTACTGAGCTTGTCGCTTCCTCGTGGCACCTCTTGACGTGAAACCGACGCCAAAAATTCCTATAAATCTAGAAAACCCCAGAACATGACCTAGAACTTCCGCTCTGCCGCCGCAAGCCTCTGTATTGAAGCAATCTTATCTATAGCCCTATTCCGACACCCTACCAAAGGGGGAAATCATCAGCAGAGGCCATCTACATCATCCCGGCGGGCACCATGTCGAGGAGGGAGTAGTTCACCCTCAGGGCTGAGGGTATGTACCAGTAGTTATATGTTTGATATATATCTCTCTCTCGTTTGCTCTTGTGTTCTTGATTTGACACGATCTTGATGTACCACGATCTTTGTTAATATAGTTGGATCATATGGTGTTTCTCCCTCTCTATGTTGTTGTGAATTGAGTTTTACCTTTGAGGTTTCACTATTATTGGATTGAATACTTTTTGGATTTGAGAACACTTGATGTATGTCTTGCATGTGGATACCCATGTGTGACAATGGGGTGTTATATTGATTCACTTGATATATGTTTTGGTATTCAACTTGTGGATTATCGTGACATTGGGGTAATCTATGCATAGGGGTTGATACACGTTTTTGTCCTTCTTTCTTTGGTAGAAACCTTGGGGCACTATGATGCAGAGCATCCTTCCATCATCCCCATGGACTCTACTACAGCTCATCAAGCACCACGTGGACCTATGACAAGAGCTCGAGCACGAGCCATCGAAACTGAGGTGAACTCACTCCTACTTGAGATCAATATGTATGTGAATGGAACTTGGATGCTACCTCACCAAAACATGCTATGTGTCATTAGGTACGAAGACGAACGCCACCAAGCAGCTAAGGGATACCCCAAAGGAGTAGGAGAAGGACCCTAAGGCCACAGGGAAAGAAGGAGGAGCCCAGCAAGATCAACCTAGCACCTCCCAGGTGACCCCGTGCCCACAGGCCTCCAGGACCCCATGCGCACGGACCTCCCAGGAGGCTTCTGTAACCGAGACGTACACCCCCGTGCGCACGACCTCTAGACCCTGTGCGCACGGGCCCTCGCCGATGTAGCACCCCGTGCACACGAGCCTCCTAGGCTTCGGCCGTGGATGCCCTGTGTTGCCTCCCAAGTCGTGCCCTATCTCCCTTTGGCTATATATTTTGGGTCTAAGACATTTTTTAGGGTTAGCAAAGTATATGTGAGACATTGATAGAGCTTTGCTCCTTCTACCCCTCCTCTTGGAGATCAAGCCTCCTAGGAGAAGATTCCAAGTGGATATCAAGACCTCCTCTTGGAGAAGACTATCATCAAGACCTCACCTCCGTAGGAGTGGGAAGAACCTTACCTTTGTGCTTGTTTCCTTGGACTATTCTTGTATTCTTGTGGATCTCAACTATGCTATTCTAGTGGATGTGTGATTAGGTTTTGTTTGAGTGAATTTCCCCTTTGTGTTCTTGTGGTCATCCCTTCCTCCCTCCAAGTGTGAAAATATCTCCACTTAGGGTTCCACCCTACAACATCTTGGTATTATGAGCCAGGTTGATTCACACCTTGGAGTCCCTACCCCCCATATTTTAGCCTAATTTTGTTGCTTTTTGTCCCAATTCGAAAATCCCCACAAAAATAGCCGGAAAAATTTTCTTGCAATTTGTTGGACCTTGTGAGATTTTGTTGATTTGGTCCACGAATTTCATGTTTGACAAGTGGATCTACCCCTTACCACCATCCCCAACCATCACATCGTTGAATTTGGCTGAAGAGATTTCCCATGGATTCAGGCGTGTTCTTGCGCAGGCGGAACACATCGTGCGCATGGGCCATCGAGACCCCGTGAACACGGGCACAACTTACCCGTGCGCACGGCCTCTTCTGTATAGTTCGGCCACAAGCCATTTTGCATCTTTTTGCCATCTTACCACTGCCATTTGCCTTCCGCACTACACCCCGTTGATGTCTGAGATATTGGGTTGCGGTGCACTGTGTCCTAATTAAGGTGTTTCGGCTACTTCGGGACGGTTCGACTTCGACATCACCACCACTCATCATCGCCTTGGAGTCTACATAGACATCGACCACTTCATCATTTTGACACCCCAACCGTATGCATGGACGGTAACCTCGACGACACCATTGTACATTCTCCGTGCCATTGCATTGTTAACCCCGAGCCAGTTTTGCATCACTTTCCTATCGAAACTAGCCATTTGAGTATTGCTGGGCAACACTACTTGTCCACTTTAGTGATCATCGATACGCACCTTCCATTGCATACATACCTCGTCTTGGTACATCTTACCATCGCTAGTGTCATACATTGTTCCCGCATACACAATTACTATCTTGGTTCAAAAAGTTTGGATAAGTGGCTAAAATATAGAAAAACTTTTAAGCAAAAGAAAAAGAGAAACAAAGAGCTTGTATGCAATAGCATTGACCCAATTTGCATAGTTTCATCTTCGCGTTACATACATACATAGCATACTTGGGATTGTAGATGACACGTTTCTCTCATAGGTGGGTGTGCAAGCGTATCTAGCCCATTTGAGCAATTGAGCTAGCGCCTCTCTAGTATCCGTACAACAAGAGCATTTTTGTGGTTCCACATTTTGAGCCCATTCCTTGGTTGCGCGGATCCCACTTATATTCCGTGTGTGTGTTCCTAGTGATACTTGGGTTTGATCTATTTGTCTTACTTGCAATTTGTGCATCTTTTCAACATTATCAATATCTTGGCTAACACTTCTTGTTTGAATTTTGTGCCACCCTTCCTAACCAAGCTACTCCATAAGCCTTTACTTGTAGTTGTGAGAAAACAAAACCCGGTACCAATTCTCCTATTATAGCATTCCGTTGAGTGATACTCGATACATCCTCAATCTTCAGAAAAGGTAACTTTGGTATGGTTCTCTAATTTTCCAACTCACCGCCACTTGGTTATGATGGATAGGCTAACTTCTTCGGCGAACCCACTCTTCAAGGATCAAGATGATGAACGTGACTACGTCACCAAAAATCACTTCTTTGTCGACCAACGAGCTTCCCATCAAGAATGTGAAGTTTTGAGCAATCACATTGAGCAACTCGCCACTGACCTATGCCAATACGAAGCAAGACACCGGGGTGAGGTATACTGCGCAACTTTATTCTTGTAGACTTGTGTTGGGCTTCCAGGCGTAGAGTTTTGTAGGAAAATATCAATTTTCCCTCAAGTGGATGGTCAAAGGTTTATCAATCCGTGGGAGGCATAGGAAGAAGATGGTCTATCTCAAACAATCCTACAACCAAATACAAGAAATATCTTGTGTCCCCAACACACCCAATACAATGGTAAATTATATAGGTGCACTAGTTCGGCGAAGAGATGGTGATACAAGTGTAGTATGGATAGTAGATATAGGTTTTTGTAATATTGAAATATGAAAACAACAAGGTAACAAGTAGTAAAAGTGCGCACAAACGGTATTGCAATACTTGAAAATAAGGTCGAGGGTTCATACTACCACTAGTGCAATCTCTCAACAATGCTAACATAATTGAATCATATAACAATCCCTCAACGTGTGACAAAGAGTCATTCCAAAGTTCTTATCAAGCGGAGAACATAAGATGAAATTGTTGTAGGTAGCAAACCACCTCAAAGTTATCCTTTCCAATCAATCTACTGAGCCGTCCCTATAAGTGTCACAAATGGCCCTAGAGTTCGTGCTAAAATAACACCATATGAAAACACATCAATCAACCCTAATGTCACCTAGATACTCCAATGTCACCAGAAGTATCCGTGGGTCAATTATACGATATGCATCAAACAACTTCAGATTCATAATATTCAATCCAACACAAAGAACCTCAAAGAGTGCCCCTAGATTTGTACCAGAGAAACAAGGACGAAAACATGCATCAACCGCTATGCATAGATTACCCCAATGTCACCTCGGGAATCCGCGAGTTGAGTGCCAAAACATACACCGAGTGAGTCAATATGATACCCCATTGCCACCACGGGTATTCATACGCAAGACATACATCAAGTGTTCTCAAATCCATAGAAGTATTCAATCCGATAATTGTGAATCACCTCAAAGGTAAAAATCAATTCATCACAAGAAGGTAGAGAGGGAAGACCACCATAAGATCTAACTATATTAACAAAGCTCGTGGTACATCAAGATCGTGCCAAATCAAGAACACGAGAGAGAGAGAGAGAGAGAGAGAGAGAGAGAGAGAGAGAGAGATCAAACACATAGCTACTGGTACATACCCTCAGCCCCGAGGGTGAACTACTCCCTCCTCATCATGGTGGCCGCTGGGATGATGAAGATCGCCTCCGGTGATGATTTCCCCCTCCGGCAGGGTGCCGAAACAGGGTCCCGATTGGTTTTCCGTTGTTATAGAGGCTTGCGGCGGTGGAACTTCTCATCCAAGGCTCTTTTAGGGGTTTTTAGTATTTATTGGAATTTTTTGCGTCAGTCTCACATCAAGGGGGTGCCCGAGGGGTCCACAAGCTTGGAGGGCGCGCCCCCAGGCTTGTGGCCTCCTCGTCCACTTCCTGGCCCAGCTCTGGTGCTTCGGGGGTCTCTTTTGGTCCATAAAAAATCCCCATAAATTTTCAACCCATTCCGAGAACTTCTATTTTTGCACAAAAAAGGACACCGCGGTAGTTCTGCTGAAAACACTGTCACTCCAGGTTAGTTCTAATTGAATCATACCAAAACCATATAAAATTGTGTAAACATGGCATGAATACTTCATAAATTATAGATACATTGAAGACATATCAACATCCCCAAGCTTAATTCCTGCTCATCCTCCAGTAGGTAAATAATAAAATAAATAATTTATGAAGTGTGAACGCTAGCATAGTGCATAAGTTTGATCAATGATAGCTCCAAACTTTTTTATAGCATCATTATATATCTTAAATAGTAGCTCATCTCATAAAACTTCTCATGATCAAGTAGCAAGCCATTTACAAGTTAATGCATAGACCATAAACTTTCTTGAAAACTAACAAACTATGTTCTTAGTCATCAAACAATTGCAATTCATTTTATTATCACGAAGGGTCTATGTAAGAGCTTTGATTTAGAAAATTCCACATACTCAGCTATCATATAGTATTCCATGACTGTTTACACTCAAAGCATATTTTTAGAACAAATATCATCCATCAAACACAGAGAAAGATAGGGGCTTAATGTTTCGCCTCCCAACTTATTTACCATATAGATAATTGTTAACAATATTAATTCATAATCAAATATATCTGAATGGCCATATATGCTTGGATCTTTCCCCACCACATGATACTTGCCAACTAGAGAATAATTGGGGTTGAAATGAGAAGGAATACTACTGACTCTTGCTAAAAGATAGGCCCTTCGCAGAGGGAAGCAGGGATTTGTAGAGGTGCCAGAGCTCGAAGCTTTTAAAACATAGATGAATATAATTTTTAGAGGTATGCTTTCATTTTCAACGTAACGACCGAGAGTTCCAAATATCTTCCATGCTAGACACATTATAGGCGGTTCCCAAATAGAAAGGTAATTTTTTACTCCCCCTCCACTAACAAACACAAGCCATGGCGAGCCAAATCCTTGGTGCCCTCCATACAAACAATGATTCGGGGGAGTTTTGTTTCATTATTATATTTTGATTTTGATTTTGAAAATAGGACTGGGCATCCCAATTACCATCCACTTTATCGTGAACGAAAAGCGAATAAACACTCATCGTGAGAAGAACCCACCTAGCATGGAAGATACTAACCGCCCCTTTAGCTTCATGAGCGATTTAGGCATACAAAACGAATTATTATTTGAAGATTTAGAGTTTGGCACATGCAAATTTACTTGGAACAGCAGGTAAATACCGCATATAGGTAGATATGGTGGACACTCATGGAAGAAACTAGGTTCAAGGATTTTGGATGCACAAGCAGTATTCCCGCTTAGTACAGATGAAGGCTAGCAAAAGATCCTAAGCAAGCACCACATGTTGAAGGATCCGTAACAATATAACTTCTATACAAATATATCCAAACATAACTCATTACGTTATCTTCCTTGTCCAACTTCAACTAATGTGCTCAAGTTTGAAAATAATTAATGGGGATCATAATCATAGAAGATGTCCAAGATAGTTCAATATTCTTTCATGAATTGTTCAAGTGACCAATGTTGTGTTTGTTAACTTTTAATAAATTTTACCACCTATACTTCTTAATTATACGGAAGTCATTACTCCCCATGGAATAAGCATATGAAACAAATATAATTTCAGATTTATGATATTCAATTCATTCAATCATTTACTCTTAGGATATAAGCGAAGCACGAGAGTAAATGACAGACTACTCCAAAGAGATATAAGTGAAGATCAATGAGTAGTCAAATAATTAAGCAACTATGTGAAGCCTCTCTCTCATTAAAAAATAGATCTTAAGTATTTTATTCAAACATCAAGCAAAATAAAACAAAATGGCATTCCAAGGATAACACATATCCTGTGAAGAAGCAAAAACTTATTCTCAGCCAAAACTGACCGATCATTGTTGAAGAACAAAGGTGGGATGCCTACAAGGGCCTCCCCAAGCTTAGAAGCTTGAGACTTCTTGGAATATTATCTTGGGATGCCTTGGGCATCCCCAAGCTTAAGCTTTTGTGTCTCCTTAATTCCTCTCATATCACGGTTTCCCTAAATCTCAAAAACTTCATCCACACAAAACTCAACAAGAACTCGTGAGATAAGTTAGTATAAATCAATGCAAAACCTTATCATTCTCTACTATAGAAAATCACTAAAATTATTATTTAACATTGCATACTAAATGCCTCCGCATATTTAATACTTCCATCCTCAAGTATAATCATTAAACAAACAAACATATGCAAACATAACAACAATCTGTCTAAACAGGACAGTCTGTAAAGAATGCAATAATATTCATACTTCCCTTACTCCAAAAATTCTGGAAAAAACACACAGTAGAAAATTTATCATAGCTCACCGTGTAAAACTTTCAATATTTTATCATGTTGTGACTATTCAGAAATATTCAAAACATAACAACAAACTTTCTATTTTCAGATAGCAACATATAGAGTTGCAAAATAAGCATGGTAAAGGCTATAATTGACACTTTTATTGGAATAAAAGATGTAATACATTATTCTAAATAACAACAAGCAAATCTCAACAAAATAAAATGATGCTCCAAGAAAAACACATATCTACAGTCAAAAAAAGAAAAACACATATCATGTGATGAATACAAATATAGCTCCAAGTGAGGTTGCCGATAATGTTGGAGACGAAAGAGGGGATGCCATCTGGGGCATCCCCAAGCTTAGTTGCTTGGGTCTTCCTTGAATATTACCTTGGGGTGCCTTGGGAATCACCAAGCTTAGAGTCTTGCCACTCATTATTCTTCTCATATCGACATCTCACCCAAAACTTGAAAACTTCAATCACACAAAACTTAACGGAACTTCGTGAGATGGGTTAGTATGATAAAGAAAAATCATTCACTTTGGTACTGTCAACATAACATTCAAAATTGTTATCACAAAATTCCTACAGTACCCTAAAATTTCTACAATTTATATTGACCAATATAAGCCATAGAAACTATAAAACAAGCAAAGTACGCATTCAAAACAGAATCTGTCAAAAACATAAAAGTCTATAATGATATGAATAATGACCATACTTATGTTGCACCAAAAATTCTAAAACTTTAGGTCAACTTAGGAAATTTTTATACCAATAATCTGCAAAATATTCAGATTTTTTCGATGCTCCAGTGATTTTTAACAATTCTGTAACTGGGCGCAAAAGTTTTATGTTTTCCACAGAATCAAGTCAACTATCATCCACACTATCCTAAAGGCTTTAGTTGGCACTTTAGTGAAATAAAAGCCATAAAACATGATTACTACAGTAGCTTAATCATGTGAACACACAAAAACATTAGGTATAAGTGTTGGGTTGTCTCCCAACAAGCACTTTTCTTTAATGCCTACTAGGCATGATGATTTCAATGATGCTGACATAAAAGATAAGAATTAAAACATGAAGAGAGCATCATATGAAGCATATGACTAGCACATTTAAGCCTAACTAACTTTCTATGTATAGGGATTTTGTAAGCAAATAATTTATGGGAACAAGAATCAACTAGCATAGGAAGGAAAAACAAGCATGACTTCAAAATTTTCAACACATAGAGAGGAAACTTGATATTATTGCAATATGTAAAAGCATATATTCCTCTCTCATAATAATTTTCAGTAGCATCATGAATGAATTCAACAATACAGCTATCTCATAATGCATTATTTTCATGATCCACATCCATAGAAATTTTGTTACTCTGCACATAAGCAAATTTATTCCCTTCATAGTAATGGGAGCAAACTCAAAAAATAACTATCATTAGATACTTGATTGACATAATCAAATTGAACATTAAAATCATGATGACAAGTTTCATGGATATCATTACTCTTTATTGCATACATATCATCACAATAATAATCATAGATAGCAACTTTGTTCTCATACTCAATTGAAACCTCTACCAAAATAGTGGATTCATCACTAAATAAAGTCATGACCTCACCAAATCCACTTTTGTCAAAATTGTGAAAAGATTTAACACCCTAAAAAATAGTGGGATCATTAACTAGAGTTTACACTCTTGCAAACCCACTTTCATCAACATAATCATCATAAATAGGAGGCATGCTATCATCATAATAAATTTTCTCATGAAAATTTGGGGGACAAAAAATATCATCTTCATCAAACATGGCATCCCCAAGCTTATGGCTTTGCATATAATTAGCATCATGGATATTCAAAGAACTCACACCAACAATATTGCAATCATGCTCATCATTCAAAAAAATTATGCCTAACATTTTATTGAGTTCTTCTTCTATCAATTGAGCACAATTTTCCTTTCCATCATTGATAACACACAATAATAGGGGATCGCAACAGTTTTCAAGGGTAGAGTATTCAACCAAATTTATAAATTTGACACAAGGGGAGCCAAAGAATATTTTCAAGTATTAGCAGTTGAGTTGTCAATTCAACCACACCTGGAGATTAATTATCTGCAGAAAAGTAATATGATAGTTTTGATAATAGTAGGAGCAACAATAGTAACTGTAACAATGATATCAGTAATTTTGTAGCAAGTGCAACAGTGATGATAGGAGTAGTAACTTAGCAAGAACAATATAATATAAATTCGTAGGCACTAATTGGAACGGTAATTTGTTGGATGATATTCATCACGTGACAGTCATAACCTAGGGCGGTACGGCACTAGCTCCAGTTCATAAATATAATGTAGGCATGTATTCCGTAAATAGTCATATGTGCTTATGGAAAGAACTTGCATGCCATCTTTTGTCCTACCCTCCCGTGGCAGCGGGGTCCAATTGGAAACTAAGGGATATTAAGGCCTACTTTTAATAGAGAACCGGAGCAAAGCATTAACACACGATGAATACATAAACTCCTCAAACTACGGTCATCAGTGGTCCTGACTATCGTCACTCCGGAGTTGCCAGATCATAACACGTAGTAGGTGACTATAACTTGCAAGATCGAATCTAGAACATGGATATAATGGTAACATAAACAATTCAGATCTGAAATATGGCACCCAGGCCCAAAGTGAAAAGCATTAAGCATGGCAAAGTCATAGCAACATAAATCTCAGAACATACTGGATACTAGGGATCAGGCCCTAACAAAACTAACTAGATTACATGATGAATCTCATCCAACTCCTCACCGACCAGCAAGCCTACGAAGGAATTACTCACTCCCGGTGGGGAGCATCATGGAATTGGCGATGGAGAAGGGTTGGTGATGACGAAGATCGAAGGCCCCCCTCTCTGGAGGCCCAAACAAACTCCAGATCTGGCCTCCCAATGAAGAACAGGAGGTGACGGCGGCTCCGTCTCGTGGAACACGATAATTCTTTCTCCCTGATTTTTTCTGGAAAAATAGGATTTTATAGCTTCGGTTTCAGGGTCTGTGGGGCCACCAAGTGGGGACAACCCACCTGGGCGCGAACAAGCGCGCCCTGGTGGGCTGTGCCCACTCAGGTGCCTTCTCCGGTGGTTCTCGGCTCAAGAAATTCTCTTTTATTGTGTAAAAAATTCTAGCAAAGTTTCGTTCCATTATGAGAACTTTTATTTCTGCCCAAAAACATCACCATGGTAGTTCTGCTAAAAACAACATCAGTCTGGGGTTAGTTTCATTCAAATCATGCAAATTAGAGTCCAAAACAAGAGGAAAAGCGTTAGGAAAAGTAGATATGTTGGAGAGGTATCAACTCCCTCAAGCTTAAACCTTTGCTTGTCCTCAAGCAATTCGGTTGATAAAGTGAAAGTGAAAAATAAAAACTTCTACGAACTCTTTTGCTCTTGTTTGCATAAATAAGCTTAAACAACACCCAGGTTTTCAGCCACTATTATAACTAACCATGTCGACAATAACTCTTAAGAATTATATTAACTCATATCAATGACATAATCAGCTAGCGAGCAATAATAAGATATCTCAAACAACAACACGATATCAAAACAACCATGATATAATATGACAATAGTGGTATCTCGCTAGCCCTTTCTGAGGCCGCAAAACATAAATGCAGAGCACCTCCAAAGTTCAAGCAGCGACTAAACATTGTAATTCATGGTAGAAAAGATCCAGTCATGATGCACCCAACATTAGCTACACACAATGCATAAGCATGACAACAGTGCTCTCAGGTTCTAGCGCTTATTTTAGAAGGTGATGACAAAAATAAAAGTAAATAGATAGTCCCTTCGCAGAGGGAAGCAGTGATTTGCAGTGGTGCCAGAGCTCAAGTTTTTAGAACAGAGGTAAATGATATTATGAGAAATGCACCCTTCTTGTTTACTTCACGACCATTAGTTATCAATATCTTCCATGCTAAGCACGCTAGTGGCGGTTCCCAAGCGATAAAAGTAAAGGTTCACTCCCCCTCCACCAACAATTACACTCCATGGCTTGTCCGAAACAAGGGGTGCCATCCATACCAACAATAGTCCCGGGGGAGTTTTGTTTAATTATTTGCAACTTGAGTTCTGGACTGGGAATCCCTATTACCACCCTTTTCTCGTGCGATGGTGAGTGAATAAACACTCATCCTGAGAATAATCCGCTTAGCATGGAAGATACCGACTACCTCCTATCATTCCATGAATGATCCAGGCACACAAAAAGGATATTTATTTGAAGTTTTTTAGAGATGGCACATGCAAATTTACTTAGGATGGTAGGGTAATACCACATATAGGTAGGTATGGTGGACTCATCTGGAATAACTTGGGTTCAAGGCTTTCGATGTACAAGCAGAATTTCCACTTACTACAGGCGAAGGCTAGCAATTAGGTTGAGAAGTGGCCAGCTAGAGAGCAACAACGGTCATGAACATGCATTATGCATAATTAACATTGGACACTAGCATGAGTAGGATATGAACACCATGAACATAAATATCATAGAGGCTATGTTGGTTTTGATTCAACTACATGCATGAACATGTGCCAACTCAAGCCACTCAAACATTCAGAGGAAGATACCATATCATCGTACTACATCACAATCACCTTAACGCAATGTTGATATCCAAGATAAATCATTATCCACTCCTAGCTACTTATGCATGGCATGAGAAACCATAATCTCTAATTGTCATTGCAAACATGCTTAATCATAATGGGATGAATCATGGATACTTGGTTAAACATATTTACAAAAACAGAACAAGTCGAGTTCATACCCGTTTCTCTCTGCCACGGCCAGTCCATCGAATATCGTCATTATTGCCTTTCACTTGCACGACCGAACGATATGAAAATATTAATAGTGCAAGAGTGCCGTGGACTAAGCTGGAATCTGCAAACATTTTATTCAACAGGAGAAGACAAGGTAATATGGGCTCTTTGTTAGATCAACAATTATGCATATGAGAGCCACTCAACATTTTCATCGTGGTCTTCTCCTCGGTACGACTCAAATAAAAAGAAGAGAAATTCAGAGAAACAAACTGAAATATTTTTGGAGTTTTTGGTTTTCTTGAACAAGAAAATAAAAGGGGAAAGCAAAAAACTAGAAAAACTATTTACACGGGAAAGCTCCCAACAAGAAAAAGAAGAACACGAAAATCTTTTTGGGTTTTCTTTTTAGTGCTACAACTATTTAAACTAGAAAGAAAAATAAAAAAGAAGCAAGAAATATTTTTGTAATTTCTCAAAGTTTTTCAAACACCCAAGAAGAAAGTGAGAAAATAAATTTAGCATGGATAGTACAGTGAAAAAGTGTGGACACCGACAACCGGAATGAAATGTGTAAACATGAATGTAATGTCGGTGGGAATACGTACTCCCCCAAGCTTAGGCTTTTGGCCTAACTTGGTAATCATCAATAGTCAAACTGCTGAGGAGCGGGCACTGAAGGATCCCACTTCTGAGGCTCCTCCTCTGCTGCAGCTTCGTTGTCCCGGTAGGCGATGATATCCACATGCATAATCCTGTATCCGCCCCTGGCAACAGGATCAAACAAATAAGGTGCAGGCAATGGAATAATATCACGAGTTCTCACACTGAAAACCAGGTTATATGGAATAGGGATGTTAGGGTAATCGGTAGCAGTAAACTGGTGGTGTTCCATGGCCGCGTGATCTAGGTAAACCTTGTGCAAAGGATAATCATGCAGGCGTATCTCAACATTAAAGCAAGCTGCCAAACGAGTAGCGTAAATACCACCATGTATTTTACCCTTGGATTTATTAAGGTGAAGGCGGCGTGCCACAATAGCTACCAAGCTATAAGTGTTGTCGGCCTCAAGTGCATGACGTAAAATAGCAAGGTATGGGGCACTGAGTGCACCCACCTTCTCTCTAGCAAGCAAGCATTTTGCAATGAAAAGAGTGAAATATTGAACAACAGGAAAATGCAAGCTAGCGGTGGTGATACTCGACACCCCTCTCTCATCACCCACTGTCAGAGTACGATAAAAACCCTCAAACTCCGTAGGCCTAGGCTCTACCAAACTTTGAACAAAGGTGTTTGTGAGAAGATGATACTGTTCACACTCAGCTGGGATGAAGTCGGTGAGGCCGGCATTAGCAGAATATTGTGCAAACTCTTGAAGGATTCCGGCCCCTTCCATGAACGGGGTATGCGGCTGAGGGAGTCCTGGATAAGGGATTCCTCGGGCATCCGAGCTATGTGACATGGGCCGGACTGATGGGCCGTGAAGATACAAGATAGAAGGACTTCCCCTGTGTCCGGATGGGACTCTCCGTTGCGTGGATAGCAAGCTTAGCGGGCAGATGTGTAGTTTCCTTTCTCTGTAAACCGACTCTATACAACCCTAGGCCCCTCCGGTGTCTATATAAACCGGAGGGTTTAGTCCGTAGGGGCAATCACAATCATACAAGCTAGACATCTAGGTTTTTGCCATTACGATCTCGAGGTAGATCAATTCTTTTAACCCCTATACTCATAAAAGTAAATCAAGCAGGAAGTAGGGTATTAACTCCATTAAGAGGGGAACTTGGGTAAACATCGTGTCCCCCGTTTCCTGTTACCTTCAATCATGGGACGCACAGTTCGGGACCCCCTACCCGAGATCAGCCGGTTTTGGCACCGATATTGGTGCTTTCATTGAGAGTTCCTCTGTGTCTTCAATAGAAGGATCGATGGCTCACCTTGTCGTCAACGACAAAATCACCTCTGGAAGGGCCCTAGCTCCTGGCCAGATCCTCCAGCTCGGCAGTTTTACCATGGGTGCCCGTTCGGCCGTTAAGCCAAAGCCGGTCCCCCAAACTGCCAAAAATCATCTCCGCATTGGCCTCGAACACTCCGATAAGATGAATCCGACAGATGTATCGTCTTTGAACGAACTGCTAGATCGCATCGCCGCCCTGGGGGTCGCAACAGACTATGACTGGATTGAGCTTAAACTCGATCAGAGGGAAATCAGGTCCCCGCCGATCACCCATCTGGTGGCGGTTGTGGAGGAGCAAGCCAAGGATATCTCTCCCCTTATGCTGAGAACAAGCTATGTTCGGATTTCCGAGCTCTGTGAGCCGGATACCCATCTTCGGGAAGAGACTCACTGTCCTCCGAACATAGAACCAGGCGTTGAGCCTGAAAACTCCTAGGATACTCCGGATCCTGGGCTAGTGACCTCAGAAATTCTTAAAACTCCGGATCCCACAATGGGTCAGGGTTCAGATTTAAGCCCACCCACCCACCACAAGCAATATTCCCCAAGAAATTCCGGTCCTCCGGACATATGCGACCTAATGTATGTGCGGCAACCACCTCAGGAAACAGTCCATCACTTTTGGGCCAGATTCCTCCTTGTTAAAAATAAGATCAAAGATTGCTGCGACGACAGCGCGATTTCAGTATTTTGCCGCAACTGTACGAATGAGGGGATTCTCAATGCCCTCAACCGACACCACATACTGCACTTTGCAGATTTGGCACACATAGTACGGAAGTATTGCACAATGGAAAGCGCTTGGAAAGCCCAAACAATTCGGTTGGAACCGCTGGCCTTTAAGCTACCCACTGGACGGGCAAAAGGATGCGCCCTCACGGGGCATCTGATCATCACCCTATGAACAAGAAAATTAAGCCCTTAACGGGACACAAAACTATCCTTGAAGAATGGCTCGACAAGCCCTGTCAGATACATACGACGCCAAAATCCGAACAAGCGCATAGCCTTCGGGCATGTTGGTTACTTTGGCAGGTGGCCAAGAGCGGTGAGGTTATCCTCACCAATACGACCTCAGAGAAATACTCTCCGGAGGACGACGATCTCAACGTCTTTATGATCTTCGAGACCTTTTCTGCAAATAATTGTAACATCCCAAATTTTCAATTTGGAATGTTTTACAATTATTAGCTAAGCATCTATGCATTTTGATTGAAATTAAGTGGCATTTGGAAATTTCAGAGGCATTTGAGTTTTATTTGAATTTGAATTTGAATTTGGTAATTGAAATTTATTTCAAAAATACCTGACAAATACTTGTGCAAAAGTATGAGAGCAGCAAACATGACACTCGAAAAAAATGTCGGAAGAAAATATTACCAAAAGGTTTGAATTCAAATTTGATTTTATTTGGAATTTGCAGAAAATATTTTTTAGTTTCTGTTTCGCCTCTGGAAAAAAATGTTCACGTTGTAGGATTTATTTTCCTGATTTTATTGATATATATATGTCCTTTATAAAGGTATTTTTATTTTCTCTCTATATTTGTTTTCCCTCTGTTTATTTCAAAAAAAAAAACTCAGCCGAGCCAGCCGAATGGCCCAGCCAGCCAGCGCCAAGATCCCACCAGCCGCCCGGCCAGTCTAGCGCCACCAGACACCCGATTTCCCCACCGATCGGCCGCCCGATCGCTCTCCCTCTCTCTCGATCTCCCTCTCCCTCACTGACCCATGAGGCCTGCCCTCATCCCCAACCCCTCGCTCATGAAACCAAACCGGAGCATGCCCGAGCGCCGTTGCCGTTCCGATCTTCCCAGGATCGTGATCCCGCGTCGCCCCCTCGCCCAAGACTTTTCCCTATAAATAGCCCTAGCTCTCCTCCTCCGAACCCCCCCAAAAACCTAGCTCAAAACCCACCGCAGCTCGCGCCCTCGCCGAACGCATCTAGCCTCTGCCGCCGCAGTTCATCGCCTCCACCATCGCCGGTGAGCCACCCCTTGCCTCCAAGCTCTGTCATCCGAACCTCATCAACCTCCCGCACTCCCCTGACACCTTTTTGTCACCCAGGAATGACCGAAGAGGCCGCCACGAGCATCGCCGCCCATCGTCGGAGCGCGTCGGGCACATGAGCTTGACGAGCTTGTTCCTCTCGTCTTCGCAGTCTTCAACCACCACTGAGACCACCCCGAGTTCCCCAAGCTCCACCGCATCACCCCGATGCCACAGCCTTCCTCCCCGACGACCGGAGCCGCCGCACCACTGTCGCCCGAGCCGCCGTCGTCCATCGTCGCCGCTGTAAGCCCGAGCCCCCTCCACCGTTGGATCTCACATGTACGGCCTAGATTAGATCACACGAAGGGTTAGGTTTATTTGTTTAGATCGGTTTATTCCCGGTTAGATTGGTTTATTTAATTGCGCTTTAGTTAGACCGGCCGATCAGTTTATTCTGTTTAGCCCGTAGACATATTAGCCTATTAAACGCATGCGCGCTGTTTAGTTCAGATCGCCCACTGTTCGGCCTGTTAACTCGTTTAGTTTTTTTTGTTATTTTAGTTTCTGTTTTTAAAACAAAATAGTTCTGTTTTTGTAAAATCTATAACTTTTATGTTATTTTTTATTTTTTAGTTGATTCTTTTGCTCTAGTTTGCAATTTTCCTATAGTTTCTGTAGAAAAAAGTTTTGGCCATGTTTTAGTTTTTAAAAATTGTTTTATATTAGTTTTAGTCAGATTAGTATTTCCGCTATAAATTGAGCTAGGATTATTTTTAGTGATTCTTTTTGTCACTGCTTTGTTTTGACCTTGCCTAGTAGTAGGAATTTATTTGGGTATTTTTAGTCTTTATTAAAAATAGTTTTTACGCGAAAACAAGATTTTCTATTTTTTTAGCTTGCTGCTGTTTTATGTTGTTCTAGTTAATTTAAGATTTTATTTTACCTTTGTTATAATTTATTTTAGATTAGTTTCGTAGTTCTGAGGGTGAACTTTTATTCTGACGAAAAGAAAATGTTTATTTTATTTTCTTGCTAGTTGTTGGCTTGGAGTTCTTCGAGTTTTCTTTGGTTTTGGTTTGATTGCTTTTGTGTGATTTATGTTAGCATGTTGTTATGTTAATGTGATTGCATGTTTGTATGCTTATATGATTATTGTTTGCTTTGATAGAATTTCCGTAGTGCGAAGCTTGCTATCACGAGTCACTAGCATTTGAAGACCGTCAGCCAGGCAAGTCACTTGATCATATTTTACAATACCTATGATATTGTTGCATTAGAATTATTCCTCCCCACCATGCATGCAGTAGGAGAATTTTAAGTTATGTTCTTGAGTAGTATCATGAGGTAGGATGAACCCAATTCCCCTTGTTACCATTGCGTGGGACGATGTAGTTTATTTTGCTATGCTCGTAGACAGGGTTGGTGGAGAGATTCATAAGGGAGATGTGAGAGTCAAGATGATGACAACCCCATGACTTCAAGCTCAAGATGGACTTCAAATTCACTACTGGGTGGAGGACGGTTGACGGGCACCCTGGAGCAACCAACGGATGGCTGAGATGCATGGAGAAGCACCATGACATCTTGCGGAAAGCTTCACCTTGCCACGAAGAGACGGATGGATACACCTTGACCGAAAGCTTACCTATGCAACTGCAAGCCATTATGGGCTCTGGCTGGGTTGACCTTAGGCGTGACTCTAGACGGACGGTGCCAGCATATGTAGAAGAACGTTAGGACATGGATGGGCACCGGCAGCGCCCAGAGAAACTCTACGGAAGACCCTGTTTCGTTCATCCCGTCTTCAAACAACAGGCAGTGCGAGGACATAAAGGAGGGAACGAATCTTGCGGGTAAACTACAGAAGACTCTGCAGAGTAACAACCTAATCGATTAGCTGTGTCCCCGGTTATAGAGAAATGAGCCTCTGGAATTGGAGTATTTTGGAAATATCAACACCGAACATAATTAACAAATTGATGGGTTATTAATAATTTCGGGTATGAGGCACTAGTTGTCGGAACCATCTCATTAACAACCAACATTTCGTAGTAATTGCAAGCAAGTCCTTTTTGTTGTAGGAACAAATTGGCTTTTTCGCAAAAACATGAAACTTAGAGCCCCACAGCCAAATTGCATATAGTGTTAGCATTATTATTGTTGTTCTCTCTATGACTTGCCGGCATATTCAAAATGCTGACCTACACGGCTGCAACATCTCATGTTGCAGAGGAGTTTTCCAACCAGGAGTGAGGCTACGATCTACGCTTGGTGATTGCCCTATGGAGTCGGATGGACTCGCTTATCGTCTACGCTTCCGTAGCTTTATTTAGTTTATTTCTCATGAGTTGGCCTTCGGCCGAATTTATTATGATGTAATAAAGATTTGATATGAGAATTGTGTAATAAATTCAGGTGTGATTGAACTTTGAATCTTTTCATCAATGTACTATGTGTGCCAGCATGATCTTGGGATGGTACAGCTACACAGAGACTTGACCGATTTTGGGTCGGGTTGCTACAGAGATGGTATTCAGAGCACACGCTGACCGTAGGACGTAACCCCTAGGATCGGAAAGCCATATGAAGATACTAATTTATTTTATGTCCTCATCATTCCGTAATTCTCCCTGTTCATTTCTGACTTCTCTCCGATTTTCAACATTCTAGATGACCGCTGAGTTCACCCCAGTTCTGCTACCAGAGTTTTCCAAGCCAGATGAGATGATGCTTCTCGGCAAGAAGCTGGTTCAGATCATGAAGAAGCTAAAAATTGCTCTGCCCTCAATCACCGGGAAGCCTACCAATGCACTTCCGACGGATACCCGCTACAGGATTAAGGTGCACATTCCAGGGAGGACCTTTGGAGGACATTCAGAACCCATCGATTTTGAGTTTACCGCCTTCACTTGGATCCTCGGAAGAGACATGGCGATTTGTCGTGCACTTGGACATCTCCGAGAAGAGTACAGGGCCGAGCTCGACCCATCAGACCTTGCCATGATTTCTCGGAGAGCTAGGAATGGAGATATCATCCGTACCGTGGAGGACGACTCCATTCTTTCATATGTCCAAGGCTTGGAGAGTCTCCTCAGGAACCAGGAAATCCAGATGCGCCAAAGCTCGTAGGGTACATAGGAGGCTGTTGTTCCATGAACTGGAACTGGAGGAGAAAGCACGTGCAGACTTCCTTGAACATGAAGAAGAAGTCAAGGATTTTATGGATAGAATCGAGGACCGGGATAAATGTATTGCCACACTGGAGGAGAACCTGGGAGAAGACCTTTTTCCGAGTGGAGATGATGGACCCCTCGTGAGCAATGACCAGGATTATGAACAGAGCTCCACCGAATGAAGCCACAAGAGGAGGCGCTGCACCAGAGGATGCCGCACGAGAGGACGCCGCACCAGAGGATGCAAGGATAATTGATGAAGACATTTAGTCTACTGCCATGTTATTTTATTTTATTTTTCGTCGATCAGTTAGGCTGTTATTTTCGATTAGTCGTGAGATTTTGTAATCCGAGATTGAACCTTGTTTGAGATGAATGAATAAATGATTGGTGTGATTATGATTGTGCATTCATATGGGTAGTGCTATTTTCTCATTAGACCCTTGTTCTATTCTAATTTCTCATCCACTCCATAACACCAGATGCCTCCGAGACGTGACCCCGGTTTCAACTTTCCGCCGGAGCTCACCCAGCTGATCCAACAGCAGAGTGCCCTGATGCAGATGCTCATCCAGAACCAGAACAACAACAACAACAACAACAACAACAACAACAACAACAACAACAACAACAACAACAACAACAACAACAACAACAACAACAACAACAACAACAACAACAACAACAACAACAACACCAACAACAACAACAACAACAACAACAATAGCAACAACAGCAACAACAGCAACAACAACAACAACAGCAACAACAACAACAACAACAACAACAACAACAACAACAACAACAACAACAACAATCCACTTCCACCACCCCCTGTTGACAACTTGACCCGCTTCCTAAGGTTGAATCCGCCAGTGTTCTCTAGCAGCACTGAGCCGACTGTGGCCGATGATTGGCTCTGCAAGGTCGGAAGGGAGTTAGCCACCGCTGGATGCATAGATGCAGAGAAGGTGCACTTTGCCGTGCATCAGCTTGATGGACCTGCAGCCTCTTGGTGGGAGAACTACACCGCCACTTATCCGGTCGCCACCATAACATGGGATCAGTTCCAGCAGGCTTTCCGCATCGCTCATGTCTCAGCTGGAGCCATGAGTCTGAAGAAGCGTGAGTTCCGCAACTTACGCCAAGGGAACCGTACTGTGGGGTAGTATGTGGATGAGTTCAACAAATTATCCCACTATGCCCTAGATGATGTGGCCACAGATGCCTCAAAGCAGGAGAAGTTTCTCGAGGGACTTGATGATGAGCTGTAAATGCAGCTAATGGTGGCTACCTTCAACAACTACCAGGAGCTGGTAGACAAGGCCACCATACTTGAAGGCAAGCAACAACAGATTGATAGCCGCAAGCGGAAATATGGCCAAGGAAAGTACAACTCCGGAGCTCAGCAGAAGCCCCGCTATGCCCCATACTCGGGAGGACATACCCATCACACACATGGAGGACATAATCATGGAGGACATAATCGTGGAGGGAATGGGAACAATCGCAACCACGACAACAACTCCAAGTCAGGCAATGGAGGCAATGGCAACCAGCACCGTCCCGCTCCGGCTCAGAAGGATCTGAGTCATATCACCTGTTTCAAGTGCCAGAAGACAGGACACTATGCCACCGACTGTCCGGAGGCCAAGCAGAGGAATGGAAATGGCAACGGTAATGGAAGCTCAGCAAAGAAGCCCAACCCTTTTCCTCGTGCTCAGGTGAATCACATTGACGTGGAGGACGTCTATGATCAGCCAGAAACTGTGGTTGGTAAGTTTTTATTAAATTCAAGTCTAGTATTGGTACTGTTTGATTCCGGTGCAACGCATTCATTTATATCAATGGTAGTTGTGGAAAAGTACGGGTTGCCCACTAGAACCCTTAGAACCCCTCTTCAGGTCACTTCCCCAGGAGGAGAAATGACGGCAGGGTTAGGCTGTCCTTCGACCCTCAGCATCGGAAATCATGATTTTCCCGCAGGCCTCATAGTATTGGAATCCTAGGGATTGGACGTGCCTAGGAGCAGAAGAGGATCAAGTATGTATCCAGACGCACACCGATAAAGAATCAGGTGAATTCCCTCGTGGGAGTTGTTCAGGAGGAAGTTCCCGTAGTGCAAGATTTTCCAGATGTATTTCCGAAGGAATTACCAGGAATGCCACCGGACAGAGAAATATAATTTTTGATTGAGTTATTGCCCGGCACAACCCCAATATCCAAGAGACCTTATCGGATGCCCCCGAATGATTTGGCAGAGATCAGGAAGCAGATCAAGGAATTATTGGAGAAAGGATATATTTGCCCAAGTTCGTCACCTTGGGGAGCCCCAGTTCTTTTGGTAGAGAAGAAGGATGGAACCCTGAGAATGGTTGTGGATTATCGTTCATTGAACGACATGACCATCAAGAACAAGTACCCTTTGTCGATGATTAATGATTTATTTGATCAGCTAGTTGGAGCCAAGGTATTCTCCTAGATTGATCTTCGATTAGGGTATCATCAGTTGAAGATTCGCGAACAAGATATACCCAAAACAGCTTTCACCACCAGGTATGGTTTATATGAGTATACGGTCATGTCATTCGGGTTGACTAATGCCCCTGCGTATTTTATGAGCATGATGAACAAGGTATTTATGGAATATCTGGACAAGTTTGTCGTGGTGTTCATCAATGACATATTGGTTTTCTCCAAGAGCGAGGAAGAGCATAAGGAACATTTGCTTCTAGTTCTGGAGAAACTTCGAGAACATCAGTTATATGGCAAGTTCAGCAAATGTGAATTTTGGTTGAAGGAAGTCGGATTCCTCGAACATGTTATTTCAGGAGAAGGAATAGCAGTCGACCCCACCAAGGTTGAATCGGTCACCAACTAGCAGCCCCCCACCTCAGTCAAGGAGATCCGCAGTTTTCTCGGACTTGCATGATATTATCGGAGATTTATTGAGAATTTCCCCAAGATTGCTAAACCCATGAATGAGATGTTGAGGAAGGAAACCAAGTACATTTGGACCGAGGATTGTGAAGACAGTTTTCAGGAGCTGAAGAAATGTCTGGTTACCTGTGGCACCCCGATCCGCATGGAGCAGGGGGCCTTCGCACGTCAGCACAGGATAACACCTAACGCACGACATGTCCATGATACAGCATTCCAGGTACAAGAATATTCATCAAATACATGTGTATATGATTACATCAGTGATGAATATAATCTTCTGGCATAGCCCTAAGGCTATTTACATGGCAGCGGAAGTCTATTTAAACGGCGGCGGAGGTCTTGGCAGCATATCACTCTGGCTGGGCTCCACAACTCACAGGACTGGCAAGATTACGGCCTAGCACGACGGAACAAGTGAACGACCTACAAAACTGGCATGACATGCCAGGTCAGTACATTGAATGTACTTGCAAGACAACCAAATACATAGCATCCAAACAAGCAGAAGACAAAGCAAGGACCAAGCGTCTACAACAACTATCTCATATCAGAACTAAGCATGGCATGATATCAACCCAAGACATAAATCAAATTAACATCATGGCATCCACTAGCATGGAAACAACATGGTATATCAATTTTACTTCTAACATGGCAATAGCAAAGCATAGCATATCATCTCAATCATATCCATCAAAGCATGGCATGGTATAAATAAACTACCAATCATATCAAATGCAGACATAGCATGTTAACTGTATGCAACCATCTCATGATCTACCATGGTTCTATAAATGCACACATATAACTCATGCAATGCCACCAAACTTGTGCACTGAGTCCCTTGGACTCTCTTACAAACGGTCATCACCTCATTTCTTGATCACAAACAGAGACAAACTCATGATCCTTATGGCGATCAAAACCCGACCAATAACTGGCCCGTGATCCTTACGATGATCACAACCCGACCAACAACTGCCCCGTGATCCTTACGGCGATCACAACCCGACCACATCTGGCCCGTGATCCTTACGGCGATGACAACCACATTAACCAGCTTAATTATTTCAGTTTTATCCTCCATTTCGACAAAGACCCGATAGTGTACCCTACTACGAAATTGTGCCCATGACCGAGGACGCGGCTATCGATAGTTTAAATACACTCTGCAGAGGTAGCGCACTGTACCCACACCACAGAACCCATGGCCTCGTACTCCCAATCGGGTGGACCAACGGCGTTCTGACAAAACCGATCTACTGCCATGACACTCTCCCGGCCACTCCGACTCACTCCCTACTGGGCTAGTCATGGGTGGCCCCGTGTCTACCTCCAGACACCTCAACGACCACCGTCGTGGCCCATCCCACTCTGGGACACGTGCACATAACAACAACAAACGGGCACACAAGGCTTATGTCCGCCTACCTGATCAGGGTAGCGCGCGCCCATAACCTTCCCTCATTGGAGGCACCGGCGAGAGGCATGACAATAGACCGCATTAGGGCCGTCCCATACCGGCAAATGTGGTTGCACTGGAAAAAGTTCGATTTGGCGGCACTATGACTCGATCCCACCGATGACGGAGGGGTTTTGTTATTAAGTCATGTTATTATCTTCTCCATCATCAATCATCATACCAGCATTTTAACATGAATGCAACAATGAGCATACGTCATACAAATGCTTTAATAACATATCGAACTTCTCAAGAGAACTCTTACATCATAAAGAACATGACAATACCAAGTACTAACATATCCACGGTGCATTACCATCATCATAGCATTTTATAACGATGACATGAAAATAAATTAGAGTAGTGACATGGCATCATCAATAACAACATTCTAATTATCATGGCAAAATATATCATGAACACACAAGCATGATAAGCATAATGAAATAACTGCAGACGAAAACGATAAGAAATAACTACAACTACACACACAAGGTGCAAGCAAAGTCAACATGAAAGTTCGGGGCTCATGATAAGAGGTTGAATTGCCTGGGGTCGACAAATACTCCGGGAAGAAGTGAGAAACGACCGCGGAAAAAATTGCCGGAAACAGTTCTCTCTCGGAGGGGGCTGTTTATGGACAAGGGAAAAATGGTCATTTTCAATATGTCAAACCATAGTGAAAATGATGGGAACGGAACGGGCTCGACGAGACGAAGACATGGGCATTGGATTTACCTCAATCGGAGTTACGAGCGCAAAGTTGTGGCCGTCCACTTTTTAGGCAGAAAATGCACTAAGCAGCAAACATTCACAATTTAAACACTTGACGGGTTGGGCTTGAGCTGAAAGCGTGTTTAGCAAAATCGTCTTTGATCGAGAGAACGCCAGCACCGGCGCCTCCACTAATCTGGCGTGGCGACGACCGGGTCAAAGGGCGGAGGAGGGCTGGGCTCTGGGTCGGCCGACAGGTGGGGCCGCGAGGCCCGCCTAGCCAGTCAACGCACCCACCGCCATCTCCTTCTTTTACATTTGATGTCGCCATCCGAGGAGATGCCCGCCCGATGGTGCTCGCCGCACGTCCGGCCACAGCGACGACAGGCGACCTGCCCACAGGATCGGGAGGAGGAGGCGCACCGGGTAGTATCCGTTGTTGGCGGCGAGCACCGGGAGGAGCAGTAGGGACCGCTGCGAGCGGAGCTTGACCTCGGCGAGATGGAGCTATGGTGGGGAAACGGAGAGGCTGAGGCCACGGGAGACTTCGCGGAGTATGGGGATCACGGTGGTGGAGGAGGAACGACGAGGGGATGCCCTGGTCGCCGGAACCAGAGAAGACCGAGGCGGCGGCCATGGCGATGGGGAGGGGGCCAGAGAAGCTCCAGGCGAGGGGGAGAGCCGCGGGAGGCTTGGGGACTGCGAGGGGGGCTCGGGGCTTGCTACTTATAGCCGCGGGGGAGCTCAAGGGGGAGGGGCGAGGTGGCACGCGGCGGGCGAGGTGGCACGCGGCGGGCGACGTGTCCGAGCGTCAACGACGGTGCAATCGTCGGCAGTCGTGGCCAGAGCTCACGGGAGGCAGTGGGAAGGCGACGAGGGGGGTCACGACGAGCGCCAGAGGCTCACGGAGCGAGGGCACTCATGACGAGAGGGGAAGAAAAGCAGAAGAGAGGAAGAAGATGATGGCCATGGGCGCCTGCTCGACCCTTAGCACGGCTTGTCGGAGAAGAAAGCGGAGGGGAGCGGGGTCGAGCGAACAGCGGCAGCGATGCGGAGCTATGGGACATTAATGGTGAGGTCGGGGACGGTCGTAGCAGCGCTGCCGACGAGAACAGTGGCTAGACCACCGTTTTGGCTGGCTGCCATCATGGTCACCATTGGCATGGCGCGCTCGAGAGTTTTACCGAGGTTAAACCATGTCTAATGCGTAGTCCTTCGAAGATAGATTGTTACTATGGTAAATGCTTGGGCAGAGACAAAGTGAGCTGAGTAAAAACTAGCTCCACAAGGTTTCTGTTGCAATCTTGGCAACACCCTAGATGTAAAACCAGAGAGGGTAAAAGGTAGAATTGATTTCTAGGAGGATTAGGGCATCAAGAACTACGGTCCTGGGAGTTTTGAGGGCATCAGGACAATTATTTAGCATAGTTGCTTAACAACTGCTAACATGTGTCCAGAAATCAAATGATGATGAAGCACTCACTAGGAGGGTTGGATTTAGCTATAACTTGGCAAATCCTAATGATTTGGTCATAAGTAGATTCTGTAAAAAGATAACACCAAATGGACTTACCAAATTTGTACTTTCTTCACAAGCATCACTTTGGACCCGAAACTTGCAAAAATTCTAGGAAAATATTGGATAAATAAAATTAGGCAAACTCTTGGGTAGGTGGGTTATATGGATAGGAGAAGGCTTGGAATTATTTTCAGCCATAATGGAGCAAGATAAAATATACTTGCTTCACAAACTAAAAATTTGGACAGAGAACAAGAATTGCTCCTGTGCTCAGATAACTCAATGAAATGAGCAGAATTTGGGTGAAGGATAATGATTTCGGATACTTAATAGGATGGCAACGTTTCAGCCCATTTGGAAACTCTATGAAGGTACTTCCTTCACAAAGTGACAATCTGGTCAGAAAATTTGAAAAATTGCACAGGGAGCTAGGATGATTGGATTGAGCTCATATTTGGTACCCGTGGGTGATTTATCAATATTAAACACCCTGCCAAATTTCAGCTCAATAGGAATTAGTAATAAAGCACTTCCTTTGCAAAATTTCCGAGAAGGCAGAAACTTGCATTGGATCATGTGCCCAATTTTTGAACTGATGATCATGAGATAAGGATGGAACTAGTGATTATATATCAAGGGAAAACTCCACAATTTATGTGAGAACTTTATCTGCTATAAAAATAGTAGTTCCTTTAGAAAATGGCAGAAATGCAATATTGGTATTAAATAGGAAAAGGCAATTTTCCTTATTTAATTATGGCCAGTATGATTGCTAGAGCTTGGGTTACGCATAAATATCAACTCACCAATTCACATGAATTTAGGAGATGGCCAGATATGCCTTTGGATTTTATTCCTCAGAAAGGCAAGAAAAGGAATAAATCATAATTCAAAAATATTGCATGGGACTTGGCAATATTTTTGCATATCCAAGGTTGAAAAGGATAGAAGGATCTCTAGGAGCAGATGGGATGATCAACATATCAAGGAAAATGATAGCCCCTTTCAAATCACAAAGGGCATATTCAAATCCCTAAAATTTGGAATTAGGGTTTGAGAGGGTTTAAGATGATGCAACTGAGGTCTTGCCCACTGAAAAAGACATGAGCAAGTTTTGAAAGTTTGGAAATGATAGGAAATCTCAAAGTCATCCAACAAACTCAGGAGAAAGATTTGGAAAATGAGTGCCAGGAAGAAATAACAGCACAAAAATTGATAACCCAATTTTGGGGCTGTTACATTACAGCCCCAGTGCTGATTTTGCCGGATATACACAAGGATTACCAGGCATATTGTGATGCTTCTCGTCAAGGACTCAGAGGAGTGCTCATGCAGGAAGGAAAAGTTGCAGCTTATACCTCCAGACAGCTACGACCTCATGAGATGAATTATGCCACACACGATTTGGAGTTAGCAGCCGTAGTGCACGCACTCAAGACGTGGAGACATTTCCTTGTCGGAAATAGTTGTGATGTTTACACAGATCATAAGAGCTTAAAGTATATTTTCACGCAGAAGGAGTTGAACCTCAGGCAGAGGAGATGGCTTGAGTTGATCAAGGACTACGATATGAGATTGCATTACCACCCAGGAAAGGCTAATGTTGTAGCAGATGCCTTGAGCCGTAAAAGCTATGTGAACACCCTCATAGCTGGAGGATTACCTCAGGAATTAGCCGACGATCTCAGAGATCTCCGACTGGAGATAGTACCAAGAGGATTTGTCGCCACCTTGGATATTCAATCCACTTTGACCGAAAGAATCCGAGAAGCCCAGAAGACGGACAAGGAAATTGGCGAGATAAAGGAAAAGATGAGTAACGGAAAGGCTAAAGGTTTTCGTGAGGATGAACACGGAACTTTATGGTTTGAGGATCGTATCTATGTGCCCAATGACCCAGAGGTCAGGAAGTTAATTCTTCAGGAGGCCCATGATTCACCGTACTCGATTCACCCAGGCAACACCAAGATGTATCTGGATTTGAAGGAAAGTTTCTGGTGGACAGGTATGAAGAAGGATATTGCTGAGTATGTAGCAGTATGCGACGTTTGTCAGCGAGTAAAGGCGGAACATCAGAAGCCGGCAGGGTTACTTCAACCTCTGTCGATACCCGAATGGAAATGGGAAAAACTTGGAATGGATTTTATCACAGGATTACCGAGGACCCGTTCAGGTTATGATTCTATCTGGGTAGTAGTTGATCACTTGACCAAGGTAGCTCATTTCATTCCCGTGAAGACCACATATACCAGCGCTAAGGTAGCCAAGATATACATGACCAGGATCGTATGTCTGCATGGAGTTTCGAGGAGTATCGTGTCAGATAGAGGAACGCAATTTACCTCAAAGTTTTGGAATTAGTTACATGAAACTTTGGGTACGAGGCTAGAGTTCAGTACAATTTTCATTCCAGATAGATGGACAAACCGAGAGAGTCAATCATATTCTGGAGGACATGTTGAGAGCCTGTGTGCTAGACTATGGGTCTAGCTGGGATGACAACCTGCCATATGCAGAGTTCTGTACAACAACAACTATCAGACCAGTCTGAAGATGGCCCCTTTCGAAGCTCTATATGGAAGGAGGTGCAGAACACCATTGTTGTGGGATGCTGTTGGAGACCAAAAACTTTTTGGTCCCGATCTTATCAGAGACTCCGAAGAGAAGGTCAAGCTGATTCGAGACAGACTTAAGATAGCCCAGTCGAGACAGAAGAGTTATGCCGACAGTAAATGCAAGGAAGTAACGTTCGGAGTTGGAGATCGAGCATATTTCCGTGTGTCCCCACTTCAAGGAATCAAGAGATTTGGTGTTAAAGGAAAATTAGCACCTAGGTTCATAGGCCCCTACAAAATCCTCGAACATCATGGAGAAGTTGCCTACAAGCTGGAATTGCCGGAAGGATTGTCTGGAGTTCTTGATGTCTTCCATGTTTCCCAGCTGAAGAAATGCCATGCTGAGATGGCCGATACTCCTTTGAGAGACACAGTGCCCCTAGAGGCCATACAGCTTGATAGTGATCTGACTTATGAGGAGAAACCCGTCAGAATTCTCGAGACTGCAAATAGAGTTACCTGCAGCAAGATCATGAAGTTCTGCAAGGTTATGTGGAGCCACCACTCTGAGGAGGAAGCCACCTGGGAGCGAGAAGAAGATCTCCGCCGAGACCACCCGCACCTATTTGCTAGCCAACTCGAATCTCGAGGGCGAGATTCATCTTAAGGTGGGTAGGTTTGTAACATCCCAAAATTTCAATTTGGAATGTTTTACAATTATTAGCTAAGCATCTATGCATTTTGATTGAAATTAAGTGGCATTTGGAAATTTCAGAGGCATTTGAGTTTTATTTGAATTTAAATTTGAATTTGGCAACTGAAATTTATTTCAAAAATACTAGACAAATACTTGTGCAAAAGTATAAGGGGAGCAAACATGAAACTCCAAAAAAAATGCCAGAAGAAAATATGGCCAAAAGGATTGAATTCAAATTTGATTTTATTTGGAATTTGCAGAAAATGTTTTTTTAGTTTCTGTTTCGCCTCTGGAAAAATGTTCACGTTGTAGGATTTATTTTTCTGATTATATTGATATATATAGATGTCCTATATAAAAGTATTTTTATTTTCTCTATATATTTGTTTTACCTCTGTCTATTTCAAAGAAAAAACTCAGCGAGCCGGCCAGGCCAACTGGCCCAGCCAGCAGCACCGTAGCCCACCAGCGCGCCAACCAGCCCAGCGCCGTGCCGCACGCCCGATTTCCCCACCGATCGGCCGCCCGATCTCTCTCCCTCTCTCTCTATCTCCCTCTCCCTCACTGACCCATGAGGCCCGCCCTCATCCCCAACCCCTTGCTCACGAAACCGAACCGGAGCACGCCCGAGCGCCGTTGCCATTCCGATCTTCCCGGGATCGTGATCCCGCATCGCCCCCTCGTCCAAGACTTTGCCCTATAAATAGCCCTAGCTGTCCTCTTCTGAACCCCCAAAAACCCTTGCCCAAAACCCACCGCAGCTCGTACCCTCGCCGAACGCATCTAGCCGCTGCCGTCGCAGTTCATCGCCACCACCATCGCCGGTGAGCCAACCCTTGCCTCCAAGCTCTGTCATCCGAACCTCCTCAACCTCCCGCACTCCCCTGACACCCTTTTGTCGCCCAGGAACGACCGAAGCGACCGCCACGAGCATCGCCGCCCATTGTCGGAGCGCGTCGGGCACATGAGCTTGACGAGCTTGTTCCGCTCGTCTTCGCCGTCTTCAACCACCACCGAGACCACCCCCGAGTTCCCCAAGCTCCGCCGCATCGCCCCGATGCCACCGCCTTCCTCCCGAACGACCGGAGCCGCCACACCACCGTTGCCCAAGCCTCCATCGTCCATCGTCTCCGCTGTAAGCCCGAGCCCCCTCCACCGTTGGATCTCGCATGTACGCCCTAGATTAGATCACACGAAGGGTTGGGTTTATTGTTTAGATCGGTTTTAGTTCGGTTTATTCCCGTTAGATTGGTTTATTTAATAGCGTTTTAGTTAGACCGGCCGATCAGTTTATTCTGTTTAGCCCGTAGACATATTAGCCTATTAAACGCATGCGCGCTGTTTAGTTCAGATCGCCCCCTGTTCGGCCCGTTATCTCGTTTAATTTTTTTTGTTATTTTAGTTTCTGTTTTTAAAATAGAATAGTTCTGTTCTTGTAAAATC
The DNA here is from genome assembly GCA_021605205.1 of Aegilops longissima. Classification (NCBI taxonomy): domain Eukaryota; kingdom Viridiplantae; phylum Streptophyta; class Magnoliopsida; order Poales; family Poaceae; genus Aegilops; species Aegilops longissima. Next base: position 541,701,975 of record CM038682.1, read on the forward strand.
TATAACTTTTAGGTTATTTATTATTTTTTAGTTGTTTCTTTTGCTCTAGTTTGCAATTTTCCTATAGCTTCTGTAGAAAATAGTTTCGGCCATGTTTTAGTTTTAAAAATTGTTTTATATTAGTTTTAGTCAGATTAGTATTTCTGCTATAAATTGAGCTATGATTTTTTAGTATTCTTTTTGTCACTGCTTTGTTTTGACCTTGCCTAGGAGTAGGAATTTATTTGGGTATTTTTAGTCTTTATTAAAAATACTTTTTACGCGAAAACAAGCTTTTCTAGTTTTTTTAGCTTGCTGCTGTTTTCTGTTGTTCTAGTTAATTTAAGATTTTATTTTACCTCTGTTATAATTTATATTAGATTAGTTTCTGTAGTTACAGAGGGTGAACTTTTATTTATAGAAAAGAAAATGTTTATTTTATTTTCTTGCTAGTTGTTGGCTTGGAGTTCTTCGAGTTTTCTTTGGTTTTTGTTTGATTGCTTTTGTGTGATTTATGTTATCATGCTGTTATGTTAATGTGATTGCATGTTTGTATGCTTATATGATTATTGTTTGGTTAGATAGAATTTTCGGAGTGCGAAGCTTGCTATCGCGAGTCACTAGCATTTGAAGACCGTCAGCCAGGCAAGTCATTTGATCATATTTTACAATACTTATGACATTGTTGCATTATAATTATTCCTCCCCACCATGCATGCAGTAGGAGAATTTTAAGTTATGTTCTTGAGTAGTATCATGAGGTAGGATGAACCCAATTCCCCTTATTACCATTGCCCGGGATGATGTAGTTTATTTTGCTATGCTCGTAGACGGGGTTGGTGGAGAGATTCATAAGGGAGATGTGAGAGTCAAGATGATGACAACCCCATGACCTCAAGCTCAAGATGGACTTCAAATTCACTCTTTGGGTGGGCAACGGTTGTGGGCACCTGGAGCAACCAGCGGATGGCCGGCATGCATGGAGAAGCGCCATGACATCTTGCGGAAAGCTTCACCCAGCCATGAAGAGACGGATGGATACACCTTGACCGGAAGCGTACCTGTGCAGCCGCAAGCCATTATGGGCTCTGGCTGGGTTGACCTTAGGCGTGACTCTGGAAGGATGGTGCCAGCAGATGTAGAAGAACGGTAGGACATGGATGGGCACCGGCAGTGCCCAGAGAAACTCTACGGAAGACCCTGTTTCGTTCGTCCCTTCTTCAAACAACATGCAGTGCGAGGACATAAAGGAGGGAATGAATCTTGCGGGTAAATTGCACAAGACTCTGCAGAGTAACAACCTAATCGATTAGTCGTGTCCCTTATTACGGACAAATGAGCCTCTGGAATTGGAGTATTTCGGAAATCTCAACACCGAACATAATTAATTAATTGATGGGTTATTAATAATTTTGGGTATGAGACACTGCTTGGTGGAACCATCTCATTAACAACCAACATTTCGTAGTAATTCCAAGCAAGTCCTTTTTGTTGTAGGAAAAAATTGGCCTTTTCGCAAAAACATGAAACTTAGAGCCCCACAGCCAAATTGCATTTAGTGTTAGCATTATTATTGTTGTTCTCTCTATGACTTGCCGGCATATTCAAAATGGTGACCTACACAGCTGCAACGTCTCATGTTGCAGAGGAGTTTTCTGACCAGGAGTGAGGCTACGATCTACGCTTGGTGATTGCCCTATGGAGTCGGACGGACTCGCTTATCGTCTATGCTTTCGCAGCTTTATTTAGTTTATTTCTCATGAGTTGGCCTTCGGCCGAATTTATTATGATGTAATAAAGACTCGATATGAGAATCGTGTAATAAATTCAGGTGTGATTGAACTTTGAATCTTTTCGTCAATGTACTGTGTGTGCCAGCATTTTGTTGGGATGGTACAGCTACACAGAGACTTGAATGATTTCGGGTCGGGTCGCTACAATAATCGGCGTAAAAGGGCACTCTGCCACCTCGCTGAAATCAACCAAGTAGCCGCAGCGAACCCTTGGAATGATACATCAATAACTTTCACTGCCAACGACGAATGAAGGGCTCGATAAGTCCGCGCACCAGCCGCTTTGGTCTTAAACCCAATCGTCGATGACTTTCTGCTCGCTAAAGTGCTCATGGACGGCGGCAGCGGACTGAAACTCATCTACAAGGACGCGCTCGATAAAATGCAAATAGGCAAGAGCCGCATCGAGCAAAGCAGTACAACCTTCGAGGCATTATCCCCGATCGAGAAGCACGATGCTCGGGAAAATTAAACTTCGATGTGGTATTTGTACGCCCGGAGAACTACAGGTGCGAAGAGTTAATCTTCCGTGGCACCTTTCAGCGATGGATATCACGCCTGTTGGGGCGAGCCGCATTCACACGCTTTCAAGCCATACCCCATTACGGGTACATGAAGCTCAGAATGCCCGGGCCCAACGGAGTCATCACTATCACGAGTGATCCGGACATAGCACTCCGCGCCGAAAACAAAACTGCATCCTTGGCCCTCGAAGCATTATCCGAGGCCCTTGCGGCCGAGGAACTCACCGCTCCGCGTTCCATAGTGGACAGAGACGACGTAATCCTTGATAAGAGGCCCAAAGCCACTTTTTTCAAGCCAACAGACGAAATGGTCAAATTTCAAGTTCACCGGCGGATCCTAATAAAACAGCATCCATTGGAGCACAGCTGGACCCGGCGGTCGATGCCGCCCTAAGAGCATTCCTGCGCGAGAATTGGGACATCTTTGCCTGGCATCCCTCAGATATGCCAGGAATCCCACGCAGATTGGCCGAACATAGCATCAACATAATAAAGGGGTTCAAGCCAGTCGAGCAAACGCTGCGACGATTTTCCGAACCCAAGCGGCAAGCTATGGGGCAGAAGCTAGCCAAACTACTTGAAGCCAGGTTCATCAGAGAGATCAAACACCCGGACTGGCTAGCAACCCTGGTAATGGTGCCAAAGAAGGATAAATCCTGGCGCCTTTGTGTCGATTTCAAATACATCAACAAGGCCTGCCCTAAAGACCCCTTCCCACTGCCCTGCATTGACCAAATCATTGATGCGACTGCAGGACACGACTCACCTTGTTTCCTCGACGCATACTCCAGATACCATCAGATTAAGATGAAGAAATCCGACCAGGCCGCAATGACATTCTTTACTCCGTATGGGCCTTTCTGCTTCAACACTATGCCTTTCGGACTCAAAAACGCTGGCGCCACTTACCAACGCATTATTCAAACATGCCTGGAAAAACAAATTGGCAAGACGGTGGAGGCATATGTACATGATGTAGTCATCAAAACTAAACATGTCGAATCTTTGGTGGATGACTTACGCCTTACATTCGACAACCTTCGAACATATTACATATGGCTCAATCTGGAAAAATGCGTTTTCGGTGTTGTCGGTGTCAAAACCGGCGGATCTCGAGTAGGGGGTCACGAACTGTGCGTCTAGGATTGATGGTAACAGGAGAAGGGGGACACGATGTTTACCCAGGTTCGGGCCCTCTCTATGGAGGTAATACCCTACTTCCTGCTTGATTGATTATTGGGGGTTGGGTGCGACATATGCCAATGGATGGCTTATCATGGTGGGAGCGAGTAGAACGTCGCCGGTGCCTGGAAGCGGGATGAGGCGTGAACCTGAGCATGGCGCACTTTACCAAGGTTCGGGGCTCTCCTAGGAGATAACACTCCTAGTCCTGCTCTGCGGGGTCTCCGCATGATCACTAAGGCACTAATGGGTACAATGGTGCTCCTCGAGCTGTATGCTAGAGGTAGAAGAAGGCAGGGCTTGCTCTCTTCTCCCCCTAGGTGTGAGTCTAATTCTAACAGGTTGGAACCCTTTGCATGGGTGCCCTGGGGGGTTTATATAGGCCTACCCCCCAGGGGTACAATGGTAATCTGGCTGGGTGTAGGACCCGGCTGTCAGCCTCTCTGTGTGTGGCTTCTCCGCGCTGGTGGGCCCCTGGCTGATGCAGTGCAGAACCGACAGGCCGCCCCCCCGCTCATGGTCTTGCCGGCTGCTGATTACTGTAGTCATAACGTTAATGACGCTTGCTTGGTCAGGGGAGCGTGGCTACAGTCCCGCCGCTTGGCGGGAGATCACTGTAGCCACCACTCCGTGTCTTATCTGGTTAATGTCGCGTGGGGCCTCGAGGAAGGAACGGGCCGACTGCTGGGAGCCGGCCTCCCTCGGGTCCGACTAGTGATGCCCCCACCGTCTTCCGGGCTCTCGCTGACCGGCATGGCCCGCCGTCTTTGGGCCGTACCGACAAGTGGTTGTGGGAACAGGGCTTCACCTGACAAGAGTGACGTCAGGGGAGGAATGAGTATGATCTTGCGCGCCCGAGCTGAGATCTCCGCTGTCTGAACCTTGGCCACACGGCCCACAGATCTGGGGATTGGCTATATTGTAGCCTCACCCCGTCTTGTCTTCTTAGTGGGGGCGCAGACTTCGAGAGGGCCATGGGCCGACTGCTGGGAGCCGGCCTCTCTGGAGGCCGCCCGCTTAGGAGTCGGCCCGCCTCGGAGCCGTCTTCCCAAGCATGGCAGCCCTCCGGCTGTCGGCCTTCCGGCCACCCGGTCACGAGAAGGCGGCGCTTCATCTTGACGTCTTGAGGGGCGCAGCCGGCCCCGATGCCTTGAAAGGTTCTGGGGCTCGGGTTAGGATACCTGTGGCCCATTACTCCGACAGTAGTCCCCGAAGCTGGTGATGTGCCGTGGCTGAGGAGCCGAGGAGCCTCAACATCTTCCTCCTGCGGGTGCTCTGAAGGAAGCTTCACCTGACTCGGGAAGCCGGTTAGAAGGATTTGGGTACGTCCAGCCGGACCTTTCTGGAATTTCGAACGCAACGGCAGGAACTAGGTGGCGTGCTAGCTAAGCTTCTAGGCCCGCCTCCCGCTGTGCACGAGCGACATGGCGCCAGCCAGCCGGGTCCGCCTGCCAGCCCAAGCACGTGATGGGACGCGACTGCAGGCTGGGCCCGCCACCACCGGGCCTCGGCACGCGAGTGGATCCGCTGCGGCCGAGGTGGGCGGTTGGGTTTCCCTGCGGAGTTACTGCGCACAGTAACTCGTGCGGTAAAGACGGGAGCGTGGGGTCGTGGGCACAGTTAATCCAATGATCCCATACCTGCCCCTCGGCTTCATAGCCCATAGGCTATAAGTAGGGAGAGGAGAGGGAGCGGCGAAGCACGCGCGCCCCTCCACCCCATTTTCCTTCCTTCTTCTTCCTCTCGTCGCAGCACCCCCGAGCTCTACCGGAGCGCCGCCGCTGCTCGTCTCCGATCACTCTTGGCCCCGCCCCAATCTCTGCTCTCCTGCCGCGCCGCTCTCTTCGTCGAGCCCTCCATGGCGCACGAGCATGGAGGAGACTGGGACGGGTCGAATGTCCATGAAGACCACATCGCTTTCCTCCGCGAGACGCGGCGTCTCCCCGGTGCGGGCTACGTGAAGGCGCGCGTGCCGCCGGAGGGAGAGATCTCACCGGCTCCGGGGGAGGGCAAGTGGGTTGTCTTCCGCTCGCACTTCATCCGCGGCTTCGGCTTGCCGGCGAGCGGCTTCCTCCGCTCATTCCTTGAGTTCTATCACCTCCAGCCTCATCACCTCGTGCCCAACATGGTGATGCTCCTGGCCGCCTTCGTCAGAATGTGCGAAGGCTATCTCGGCATCCTCCCCACCATCGAACCTTGGGGAGCTTTTTTCTACACCAAGCTGGGCACCTCCGTCCGGGAGGTGGCTGCCCAGTGCGGTGCCTTCATCGCAGTTCGCCGGCCGTCGTGGAAGAACGCCTTCCCCACCATCAAGCTGCCACAGTCGGTTAAGATGTGGCAGAAATCTTACTTCTACGTGGAGAACGTGGACCCGGCCGTCGACTTCCTCAACCTGCCGGCTTATGTAGCCGGCCCGCCGGCTGAGCCTTGAGCCAGCTGGGGCTACAAGCCGAAGCCGGTGTCGGCAGATGGCGCCGCCGCCATCCAACGTCTCCAGGAGCTGACCAGCACCGAGGGCCTCAAGGCAACCGACTTGTTGGTTGCCTTCGTCGCGCGTCTGGTTCTCCCGCTCCAAGGCCGGCCTCACCTGATCAGCCGGATGAGCGGGCATCACGACCCATGCCGGCTGAGCACCAAGGAGATGCCGGCTGCTGAGGTGGCCAACTTGGTGAACGAGATCTCCGACTTCAAGCTGGAGGGGTCCTGGCAGTTCGGCAAGCCGCTGTACTCCCGCGCGGACCCGCCACCCGCCGTAAGTCTTTCAGCCTCTCCTTTCTTTGACATATCATCTTGATTCCGTATGGTGGTCTTGAGCAGTTGGACTTTGAGATGCAGATATACATGTCTCCGTTGACAGTTGCTGTCGTGGGGCTCGGTGGTGACTACGCGTCGGACCGGGCTATGAGCGACGTGGACGACCCCGACTTGGGGGCGCCCGCCTTGGAGGACACCGCAACAGGCGGCATCTATGGAGCCGGTGGCTCTGAGGAAGGCGACATCGAGACCTGGCCCGACGATGACGACGAGGAAGACGAGCCGAGCCCTTTACGAGGCTCGAGTAAGGCCGACGCGAGCCCCTCCGCCGAGCCGACTACACGAGGCAGCACGCGGAAGCGGAAACAGGGCGTCGTCTTGTTCGGCAGCGTGCCGAAGAAGGCGAAGAACCCGACTGCTGCGACCCGGCGGAAGGAGGCCGTAGCGAAGGCGGCCAAGTACCAGAAGCTCCCAAAGGCGCCTCCTATGGTGTCGGCGTAAGTATCTTCCTCTTGTGTTCTTCTTTCTCGTTGATTCTTTCTGAACTTCCTTTGTTTTATTTTCTTGATTTTAGGGCTCCACTCTCTCTTGAGAAGTCGGCCGCCGCCTCCATCGTGGGGTCGGGGGAGACTTCCACCACCACCCGGCGAATCGATCTGGCCGCTGACCTCCGGGAAGCGACGGAGAGAAATGCACGGGAGGCGCGCGAGGAGCAGGAAGCCGCCCTCCTGGAGAAGGCGGAGGCCGACAAGGCGGAGGCCGCTGCCTTGAAGAAGCTGGCAGAGGCCGAGGCTACCACTGCGGCGAAGAAGCAGGCCGAAGAAGCCGCGCATCGTTAGTCGGCGATATTCTTCACCCCCTTGAGCTCCGCGCCGCCACCACCAGAGTTCGTTGCACCGACAGGGGAACCAGCGACGAACACCCGATCATGGAGAGGGGCAGCAGCGACGTCGTCATGCCGGACGTGATCGTTCCCCCCGCCTCCACCTTCAGAGGAGGCGCGAGACAAACAGCCGGCCGACCCGCCGGCGACACCAGCCGGAGAGGAGATGGCGACGGGCCCGACTCCCGAGGTCCGCACCTCGACACGCCACCGGCTCGCAAAGGCGGCCTCGGCGCCACGCCCGCTGGAGACCAGCGCCGGAAGCTCTTCGATCCCTGACGCCGAGGCGACCAGTGCCGCGCCCACCGAGTGGGTGCGGGGAGGCGGGACGAGCCCTCTGAACAAGGCGATCCTGGACGTTCAGGCCAAGCTCCGCGCCGAGGCCGATGCTCTCAAGCATTGCAACAAGGCGTTCCTGGAGTCGCGAGAAGACATCCGGGTATGCTTCTTGCTCCTTTGTTTTTAATTCTTGTATTGCTTCGTAGAGGCGCTAAGCTCCCTGCTGAGTGTAATCCCGAGTTTGGGCGGCTCTTTGAGCAAGCAGCTCGGAACTTTAATTGGCAAGCTCAAGTACTAATCTTTATGCGATATCTTTGCTGCAGGATTATCATAACCTCCGCGCAGCCGCCTTCAAATCCAAAGTCCAGGAGTTGGATCAACGTGCTGTCGACTTGTTGGAGAGCCGGAGTAAGTCTTGTTATTTCTCTGCGAAGTATGGCTGGCGCACCATGGCTGTAATCCCGAGATTCAGGCCAACTGTTGAGCGATCGGGCGGATCTTCTGGCAGCTACTCTTTTTGTCGGTGTTGATAACTTCTTTCTCATGAAGCGCGCTAAGCGCTCCATCTGTAATCCAGATTGGGGCGGCGCCGGCGGTCGGGCCAGATCTTCCGAGCAACTATGTATATCTGTTGATTGCTGATGTCCTTTCCTTCTATTTTTGCAGAGGCCAACGCCACCCTGCAGCAGTAGCTGGGCGAAGCCAACACCGTGCTGCGTGCCAAAGAGGCGGACTACAACAAGCTAGCCGAGGAGCATGACCGGCTGGTTACGCAACTGGCGGAGCAGGCGGAGCTTCTCAAGAAGGCCTAGAAGGAGGCGGAGGACAAGGAGGCCGGTCTCGTTGCTGAGTTCGAGATCGAACACTCTGCCTGGACCGACAAGGAGGCAATGCTGACTGCCGGCTTCGGCGAGATTGAAGACATGGTCGACTGTAAGCCGCCCTCTTTACTCTTTCTTAAAGCCGCCGGCTTCTGATCGAGCCGACTTCTCGTTTCTGATATGACTCTTTTGCTTTACGTCCGAGCAGACTTCTTCCCAGGTCACTCTGGTGCTGCCAACCAAGCCATCGAGGCTGATTGCGAAGGACGGAGGGCAGAGGGCGAGCAGATCGCTGCCGACGCCCCCCGCACTCTTAGCGAGAAACTTCTTACCATCCAGGCTCGTCTTCGGCCGGCTCATCGGATGCTGCGCCGCCTTGATGTGTCGGCGCCGAGCGATCGCCGCCATGGGCCAAAATGCTGGCTCCGCACACCTAGCGGACCGCCCGGCTGGCTGGAGGTGGCGGCAGCGCATGGCGTGGAAGGGCTCCTCGGCCCGGGCGGGCCGCGGGCCTTGCGGTTCGTCAAGCGTGGTACCACAGGCTAAATCTAGCCCGATTGACCATATTCCGGGAAGCCGGGAGGAGCTGGTGGCGATGGAGGATGATCTTGTCAAGCGGCGGCGGCAATCGCCAGTACACCAACACCAACATCTTCATCCGGAGCTGGCGAGAAGCGGTGCGAGTGCCACGAGATGGTTCGAGCTGAACCGGAGAGGGGCGAGGACTCGGCCGAGGTGATCGACTCCAGCAATGAGGGAGAGGACGAAGAGGAGGAGGAAGGTGAAGAGGAGGTGCCAGAGGTCGGAGCGGACGGCCAGCCTCAACTCGACCGCGCCTGCAGCAATGAGCCACGGCCAAGCGAGCCGGCTGCTGCTGAAGGCGACCAAGCGGAGACCGACCAGCCGGCCGCTCAACCAGCCGGCACCACTGACTCCACCATTCCGCCAAACCCGTCTGCTGCTTCCTAGGCTGCCATTTTACCTTTGTTTCTTCCTGCTTATCAGTCTCAACAAACTTCGTTAACTTCTCACAATTCCACCCACGGGGTGTATTTCAAACTCTTGTTGGATGTCGGCCAAGGGCCTTTTGATGTGTAAATATTTTAGCCGAGTTCTATCTTTCCTTGCTTTCTGCTCTTTGGCTTTTTTCCTTTGCCGCCTTCCCTTGCTTCTTTGTCTTGCCAGTAGAACAGCCGCTCGAGGATGTGGCTGGGTCAAATATAGCCACTTCGGGGAGGCAAGTACTTAGCCGATTAGAGTTTTCTAGCAAGTTAAGTAGAACCAATGGACTAACCTTGACAGCGGTCGGTGAAGAAAGCGGCTTGCCGGCTTGGACTATGTGTATGCTTTGGGTCCTTAGCCATTTTTCATGCAGGCACCCTTTCTACCTTAACTCCTGCCGACCGAACAGTCGCTCTGTGATCTGCGGCTTCTGGCAGAAGAAAGCTTAGGTGCCAACACATTACTTATCTGGCTGCAGGAAGCATTTCATAGTACAAGGTGGCAAGTCCCCGGGTCGACTGGTCGAACCCGGTGCCAGACTGACTAATGAAATAACACAATGACAGGCATAATACTTATCATATAGATAAAAGAGGGCAGTCCCCGAGATCTTCTCGGGGACCGAATCTCGTTACTTAATACAAAACTTGGCGTGGTACATCTTGCATCAAGCATGTAAAACCTTGAAGGAGGTTCACATTCCATAATTAGCGCTCTGTCTCCTTCTTTGAGTCATCTCTTTTGGGTGCTTTCGAGGCTTACGGCGTCGATGAGGTACTAAGTCGTTTCCCAACACCTTCTTGATGATGAAGGGCCTTCACAAGGTGCCGAGAGCTTGTCTGGCCGGCTATTCATTGGATCAGCGGAGCACAAGGTGTCCTTCTAGGAAGGATCTTGGCTTGACCTTTCGGTTGTAGTATCGGTGCAAGCTCTGCTGGTAGATGGTGGGTGGTTGAGTGCCAACGGCGGCCCTCTTCCAGCCAGATCGGCCTATCTTGTCGTGCCTCTTACGCATCCTCTTGGTTATACATGGTGACTCGAGAGTCGAATTCTATATGCATCGGGATGGCGGCCCGGCACCGTGAAGCGAGGAAGAAAAGCGTGAAGCCGGTTGACTTATTGGGGTTGTCGCAGGCTCGAGGGCGGCCGGCAGCTCATCGAGCCAACCGGCCGAGCGAACGCTCGAGGCTCGATCGATCGGGGCTTGATGCCAGACAAAATGAGGCCGTTTGCTCGCTCCACCTGGCCATTTGACTGCGGATGGGCAACAGACGCTAGGTCCACTCGGATGCCTTGCGTCGTGCAGAAACGGGCCAAGGCGCCTTTGGCAAAGTTTGTGCCATTGTCGGTGATGATGCTGTGTGGTATGCCATAACGGATGGTGATGTCGGAGATGAAAGTCACAGCAGTCGGACCGTTCAATTTCTTAATTGGCTTTGCTTCTATCCACTTGGTGAACTTGTCCACCGCGACAAGCAGATGAGTCATGCCGCCACACACCGTCTTGAACGGTCCCACCATGTCTAGGCCCCAGACGGCAAAGGGCCAGGCAATGGGTATAGTCTTGAGTGCAGAAGACGACTGATGTGGCTTGGAGTAGAACTTCTGGCACCCTTTGCATTTCTGGACCAGGTCTTTGGCGTATTCTGGAGCAGTCGGCCAGAAAAATCCGTGACGGAAAACTTTGGCCACGAGTGCTCTTGAAGTTGCATGGTGACCACACTCGCCTTGATGGATATCTTTGAGGATTGCATGGCCTTTCTCTGGCTCTACACAGCGCTGGTAAACACTAGTGACGCTGCGCCTCACAAGTTCTCTATTGACTATGGTGTATGATGTTGCCCGGCGTTGCACTTGTTGGGCCGAGATCTCATCAGTCGGCAACTCTTTGTTCACCAGAAAGTTAAGGATGGGCCGGGCCCATGAAGGTGCTGCAATTTCTTCGACTGGTAGGACTGCTACTTGCACAAGGGTGGTTGGGCCGGGAGGCGGCGGGTTGGAGTCAGCTGCCGCTTGCTGAGTCGATGAAGTCCAGACCAAACTGCTGCAGTCCCGAGTCGGGTTACGAAGTCCCGGACCGGTGCGGCTCTGCGGTCGATCGCTGTCGAATCCCTCGTGCCAGCTGCTGGGGTCCTCAAGTCGGATCCGACTGCTTCAGGAGGAGCCGACACAAAGATGGAATCTGACTCTGGCGATGGCTTGACAGACGGCTTGAGGAGGCGTTACAGGGCGACGCCGGCTGGTATTGCTTGTCGGGTGGAGCCGATTCACGCCAAGGCATCTGCTTGCTCATTATCATTTCTTGGCACATGGAGAAACTCGCACCCTTCAAAGTATCCACTGAGTTGTTGTACGAGGAAGCGGTAGCTTGCCATGTTTGCATTCTTGGCGTCCTAGTCACCAGACGATTGCTGGACCACCAAGTCAGAATCTCCATAACATAGGATCCGGCGAATGCCGAGTTCCTTAGCAAGCCGGAGCCCGTGAATGAGTGCTTCGTATTCAGCAACGTTTTTGGAGGCGGCAAAGTGAATTTACAGCTTTTATATCTGAGCTTATCGCCTTTGGGAGAGGTGAGGGCGATGCCGACTCCCAAACGGTGCGCATCTTGGAACCATCGAGTGCATTAAGCCAATGGGTGGAGTCGCTTTGGTGGCAAATCTTGAGTTCGGCCCGGTCGGCGAAATCGGCCGCGATGCTTGCGACTTGATGGCGGTGCGAGGTTGGTAGTAGATGGTGTGGCGGCCAAATCTATGGCCCATTTGGCGGTCGGCTGAGGCATCTCGGCTTCCAATGATCTCGGCAAGGGGCAGTCACGACCCACATGATTGGGTGCTCTTGGAAGTATGGCTTCAGTTTCTTGGCGGCAAAGTGCACGCCGTAGCACATCTTCTGGTAGTGGGGGTAGTTTTGCTTGGAGGCGGACAACACTTCACTCAGGTAATACACCGGCCTATGGACTGGTAGTGCTTTGCCTTCTTCCTTGCGTTCCACCACTATGACTATGCTGACCACCCGGCTGGTAGCGGCGATGTAGAGGAGCATGGGCTCCTTAGGAGTCGGAGCCGCCAGAACTGGCGGAGTGGCCAGCATCTTCTTGAGCCGGAGAAAAGCTTCGTCCGCCTTGTCGTTCCACTCGAAAAAAGTGGTCTTCTTCATGAGCTGGTACAGGGGAAGAGCCTTCTCTCCTAGCCGACTGATGAAACGACTGATGGACGCCAAACAACCGGTGAATTTTTGCACGTCCAACAGTCGGGTGGGCACCTCCATCTTCTCGATGGCCTTGATCTTCACAGGGTTGCACTCTATGCCGCGCTCTGAAACCAGAAAGCCAAGAAGCTGGCCGGCTGGCACTCCAAAGAAACATTTCTCCGGGTTGAGCTTGATCTGAAATCGGCGCAAGTTCTCAAAGGTCTCCTTGAGGTCTTCTAGTAGCGTTCCATGCTTCTCCATCTTCACCACCACATCGTCCACATAGACATGCGCGTTTCTGCCGAGTTGCTTGAGGAGGCACTTCTGCATGCAACGCTGAAACGTGGCGTCGTCATTCCTCAAGCCGAACATCATGGTCAGGTAGCAGAAGGCTCCGAATGGCGTGATGAAGGCGGTCTTCAGCCTGTCGGCCGAGTTTAGCTTGATCTGATGATACCCTGAGTATGCATCCAAAAAGCTCAACAGCTCGCATCCGGCTGTGGAGTCTATCACATGGTCAATCCTTGGTAAGGCTAAGGGATCTTTGGGGCATGCTTTGTTGAGGCTGGTATAATCAATACACATGCGCCACTGCTTGTTCTTCTTTAGCACCAGGACCGGGTTGGCTAACCACTCTGCAAAGAATACCTCCATGATGAAGCCGGCTGTTAGAAAACTTGAATGCTGGCTTTACATATTTACAACAACAAGAGCAAATAGAGTTTGTAAAAGTTTTTCTTTATCACTTTCAGTTTATCAACTGAATTGCTTGAGGACAAGCAAAGGTTTAAGCCCGGGGGAGTTGATACGTCTCCGTCGTATATACTTTTCCAAACACTTTAGCCCTTGTTTTGGACTCTAACTTGCATGATTTGAATGGAACTAACTCGGACTGACGCTGTTTTCAGCAGACTTTCCATGGTGTTATTTATATGCAGAAACAAAAGTTCTCGGAATGACCTAAAACTCCAAGGAACATCTTTTTGGAAAATATTAAAAATACTGGAAGAAAAATCCACGTCGGGGGCCCACACTCGTCCCGCGAGGTTGAGGCGTGCCCCTACCTCGTGGCCCCCGACGCCCACCAACCTCAACTCCAACTCCATATATTCACTTTCGGGAGAAAAACATCGAGAGAAGGATTCATCGCGTTTTACGATACGGAGCCACCGCCAAGCCCTAAAACCTCTCGGGAGAGCTGATCTGGAGTCCGTTCGGGGCTCCGGAGAGGGGGATTCGTTGCCGTCGTCATCATCAACCATCCTCCATCACCAATTTCATGATGCTCACCGCCGTGCGTGAGTAATTCCATCGTATGCTTGCTGGACGGTGATGGGTTGGATGATATCTATCATGTAATCGAGTTAGTTTTGTTAGGGTTTGATCCCTAGTATCCACTATGTTCTGAGATTGATGTTGCTATGAATTTTCTATGCTTAGTGCTTGGCACTAGGGCCCGAGTGCCATGATTTCAGATCTGAACCTATTATGTTTTCATGAATATATGTGAGTTCTTGATCCTATCTTGCAAGTCTATAGTCACCTACTATGTGTTATGATTCGGCAATCCCGAAGTGACAATAACCGTAGTTTGAGGAGTTCATGTATTCACTATGTGCTTTGGTCCGGTACTCTATTAAAAGGAGGCCTTAATATCCCTTGGCTTCCATTAGGACCCCGCTGCCACGGGAGGGTAGGACAAAAGATGTCATGCAAGTTCTTTTCCATAAGCACGTATGACTATATTCGGAATACACGCCTACATTACATTGATGAATTGGAGCTAGTTCTGTGTCACCCTATGTTATGACTGTTACATGATGAACCGCATCCGGCATAATTCTCCATCACCGACCCAATGCCTACGAGCTTTTCACATATTGTTCTCCGCTTATTTACTTTTCCATTGCTACTGTTACAATCACTACAAAACACCAAAAATATTACTTTTGCTACCGTTACTTTTGTTACCGTTACCACTACTATCATATTACTTTGCTACTAAATACTCTGCTGCAGATACTAAGTTATCCAGGTGTGTTTGAATTGACAACTCAACTGCGAATACTTGAGAATATTCTTTGGCTCCCCTTGTGTCGAATCAATAAATTTGGGTTGAATACTCTACCCTCGAAAACTGTTGCGATCCCCTATACTTGTGGGTTATCAGCCGGCTGCTCTCCGCTGCGCAGGCAGATGACTATTTGTAGTCTCCTTCTATGGTCAGGATTCCCTTGGAGCTCGGCATCTTCATCTTCTGGTAAGCATAGTGGGGGACCGCCATGAACTTGGACAGGGCAGGCCGGCCAAGTAATGCATGATAAGGCCTCTCAAGGTCCACCACCTCAAACCAGACTGGCTCTCGGCGGAAATGATTTTTGTCCCCGAAGAGGACATCTATCTGAGTCTTGCCGATTGGTGAGCAGGAAAGGCCAGGAACTATGCCATGGAAAACAGTCCGGCTGGGCTGAAGATGTCTCTGCTTGATTCCCAACTTCTCCATGGTATCTTTGTACAGGATGTTGATGCTGCTGCCGCCATCTATTAGAACTCGGGAGAAACGAGCAGCTCGCCTCTCTGTGGCAAACGTGGCATCCAACACCAGAGCATAAGAGCCGGGATTGGGCATCACCTCCGAGTGGTCGGCTCTACTCCAGCTGATGGGCTTCTCAGACCAGTGCATGAATTCAGGGGTTTCTGATGCTACTGCATTCACTTCTTGTTGCTGTTGCCGTCTACTGCGCCTGTCGTTGGCCACGCTGGTGAATACGACATTAGCTCCATGCTCTTCAGGATAATCATCTTGTATGGTGCCGACTGGCCGAGCCGCCGGCTGCTGCTGCGGAGGAGGCGGCAGGACGACTGGCGGAGGAGGCTGGAGTCCGTCACCCTTGGCGATCCTAGTGAGCCAGTGGCACTTCCGAGTTGTGTGGTTGGACGGCTTTGCGCCGCTGTGGAACTTGCAGGGTGCATCAAGGGTCTGCTCGTATGAGAAGGCGGGCAACCAGTTGGGCTTTCCGCCCTTCTAACGCTTGAGGGGAGGCTGCCCTTCCGGCTGCTGATCTTCGACAGTTGCCACCCGCCGGCTCGTGGAAGCCGGTTGCATGGCCTTGCGCTTGTTGTCGTTTGGTTGATGTCGCCGACTGGTGTCACCAGCCGGGGTCTGAGGGGCTTGGGGGGCCACCTTGCCCGAAGCGTTAACTTGGATCTCCGCCTTCATGGAGGAGTCAGCCGTGGCGTACTTGTCTGCTATGATCAGCAGTTCGTCGAGGGTTGCCGGCTCGTCACAAAGGAGCTTGTGCTTGAGGAGGGTGCCCTCTCGGCACCCGACAGTGAAGTACTTGATGGCCTGCACCTCGTGCACGCCCTCGCAAGAGTTGCGCAGCTCGGCCCAGCGTGTGAGGTAATCGCGCGTCGACTCGTTGGGGCCTTGGACGCATAAGGAGAGCTGGCAAGGCTTGGGCGGGCCGCTTGTATGTGTTGGTGAAGTTGCGGATGAATGCTTCAGTAAAATCAACCCAGCTGTTGATGCTGCGGGGCTTCAGGCTGTTCAGCCATGTCCGAGCTGTGCCCTGGAGCATGAGCAGAACGTACTTCACGGCAACGGGCTTGTTGCCGTTCATGATGCTGACGGCTATGGAGTAGTCGACCAGCCAGTCCTTCGGCTTCACGGAGCCGGTGTACTTGGGTGTATCTCTCGGGAGAGTGAACCCTTTGGGGAAAGGCTCATCTTGAATGCGGGGGCCAAAACAAGGCGGGCCCAACTCATCATCTTCTTCTAGCGCCAGGGATCAATTGAGGCGATCGATCCGGTGGCGGGCATCGTTTTCTCCGATTTCTTCTCGGCGGCCAAGGCGGTCGCCGAGTGACGGGTGATCAACAGGCGGCGGGGAAATGCGCCTCTCCCTGCGGGGAGGAGGAGGCGGACAGTCGTCCCGTAGCTGCACTGCCCTTGGGCGGCCGTCTTGGTCGCGCTCGATGGTGATGCGAGTCCGGCTGCGGCTGGCAGCCGGCTCCTTCTCTCTTCTATCGCGGGCACCACCAGTCGGCGTCCGGGATGTCGCGCCTTGGTCTCGTCGAGGAGGCGGGTCGTCGTTTCTCCAGTTGGGTGCTTCAGTGCAGCACCCAACATCTTGCTTCTCAGCAGCCGCGTCGAGGAGCTGCTGGACTCGCTCCGTCATGTGGCGACGCTCGTCGCCCTCGAGCTTGTCTAGCTCGTCTACTGCCGCCTGGGCAGCTCGTATGTTCTCTACAGGCGTGGCGTAGATGGGACGATCTGTCCCGAACATGCTGGCGATGGTCGCTCCACGCTGCCGGACCAGGCCAATGCTGCTAGGCCCACCAGGAGCCGGCGTGCCGCCAACAGCACAGTCCATCTCCTGCTGGTTGGCCTCCGAAAGGCGTCTCATGTTGGCCAGCCGGTTGGCGCTCTCAACGAGCTGTACGCGGCGTGCTTCTAGCGTCTCAGCGTCGGCGTCTTCCGGGATAGGCGCAGCCAAGTCTTGCATCGCCGCCTGCAATGGATCCCGGCCACCTCCACAGGAGTGCTCGCCGTGGCTGATGACGAGCACCTCCGTGACGGTGCTACCGCCGCTGTCCGCGCGACGAAGCGGCTCGTCATAGACCACCATGTTGGAGGGGAACGTGTCAAGCGATGCCGTGTCGGATCGACCAACATCGGGTCGGTGGAGCCAACTGACTCCAAGTCGGCAGCAGGCTCGCCGGCAATGTGGAGCTGATCGAGGAGGCACATGAGGCGGCTCTCATGGCCATCGGTGCCCGCATCAGACGCGGGCTCGTCGGAGAGGCGAACCTCGCCAACAAGATCGGCGAGGCAGCTCGCCACGCAAGCGACCTCCGCACCGCACAGCACGTCGGCGCAGATGCCATCCGGCGTGCCGGGCTGGCTGCGCTCACCAGGAAGGAACAGAGTTCCCGTCCAGAACAGGTCTTCGGGAGACGGTGCACCTCGCCCCATGGTGGGCGCCAAATGTCGGGGGTTGGGTGCGACATATGCCAATGGATGGCTTTTCATGGTGGGAGCGAGTAGAACGTCGCTGGTGCCTGGAAGCGGGATGAGGCGTAGACACGAACGCCGTCGCACTTTACCCAGGTTTGGGGCTCTCCTAGGAGATAACACCCCTAGTCCTGCTCTGCGGGGTCTCCGCATGATCACTAAGGCACTAATGGGTACAATGGTGCTCCTCGAGCTGTATGCTAGAGGTAGAAGAAGGCAGGGCTTGCTCTCTTCTCCCCCTAGGTGTGAGTCTAATTCTAACAGGTTGGAACCCGTTGCATGGGTGCCCTGAGGGGTTTATATAGGCCTACCCCCCAGGGGTACAATGGTAATCTGGCCGGGTGTAGGACCCGGCTGTCAGCCTCTTTGGTCGCCAGCTTCTCCGCCGACTGATGGGGCCCGCCGGCTGGTGCAGTGCACGGCCGACATGTCCCCCGCCATGAGTCTTGCCTGGCTGATTCTCGTGTAGCCAAGTAACGTTAATGTCGCTTGCTTGGTCAGGGGAGCGTGGCTACAGTCCCGCCGCCTGGCGGGAGATCGGTGCAGCCACTCCGTGTCTTATCTGGTTAATGGCGCATGGGGCCCCGAGGAAGGAACGGGCCGACTGCTCGGAGCCGGCCTCCCTCGGGTCTGAATGGTGAGGCCCCCCACCGTCTTCCGGGCTCTCGCTGGCCGGCATGGCCCGCCATCTTCGGGCTGTACCGACAAGCGGTCGTGGGAACAGGGCTTCACCTGACAGGAGTGACGTCAGGGGAGGAATGGCAACAGTGCCGCGCCAGGCGGAGATCTCCGCCTGTACGGAGCACTGTGGCCACACACGGCCCTGGAAACGGTGGGATGGGCTATACTGTAGCCTCACGCCGTCTTGTCTTCTTAATGGGGGCGCAGACTTCGAGAGCGCCATGGGATCGACTGCTGGGAGCCGGCCTCTCTGGAGGCTGCCCGCTTAGGAGTCGACCCGCCTCGGAGCCGTCTTCCCACGCAGGACCGCCTTCCGGCAGTCGGCCGTCCGGCCAGCCGGCCACCAGAAGGCGGCACTTCATCTTGACGTCTTAAGGGGCGCAGCCGGCCCCTATGCCTTGAAAGGTTCTGGGGCTCGGGTTAGGATACCCGTGGACCATTACTCCGACATTGATCTTGATGAATATGAGTATTTCAAGAGTTGATCTACCACGAGATCGTAATGGCTAAACCCTAGAAGTCTAGCTATGTGTATATGGTAATGAATGTCCCCTAGCCGGACTATGCTATCCGGTTTATATTGACACCGGAGAGATCTAGGGTTACATGGAGTCGGTTACATAAGAAGGAATCTTCACAGCTGGTCGCCTAGCTTGCCTTCCACGCCAAGGAGAGTCCAATCCGGACACGAGTATGGTCTTCGGTCTTCATGCCTTCACAGCCCATCAGTCCGGCCCATGGATAACAAGACGAACGCCCGAGGACCCCTTAGTCCAGGACTCCCTCAGTAGCCCTTGAACCTGGCTTCAATGACGAGGAGTCTGGCGCGCAGATTGTCTTCGGCATTGGAAGGCGGGTTCCCCTTTCTCCAAACTCCAAGATAGTCTTCGGATGCGATGATTGTATCCGGACCTGTTACACACACCATACACAACTGCAGAGAGAATATAAAAATTGCACGAATCTAATCTGTTGACAGCTTCTTTACAACACGACATCGCGTTTGTCCGGTCATAATTTCGAACAGTTTTTCTTCTGCCATCCCACGTTTTGTGACGCGGTTGCTATTGGCATGTCTTGTCGAAGTAGAGATCGTGTCCCCTTATTGCGGGATTCTCATCAGTGCGGGCATGGGTAACCCAACCGTGTCGTTTACACAGCCCTTGGGAATAGGCGAATTTTTAGGACGAGTGGGGAGGCGCTTGATATTCACAGCCTTTATAAGGGGATAAGGACACTCTCCCTTTACCCACACCCTTCTTCATCTTTAGTCCTTCCGTCCTCGATCTCTAGCGCCCAAGCTTTAGCTTTTCCTCGTTCGAGAAGGCACTCCAATCATGTCTGGATCCGGAGCTGGAGGCAAGTGGATGGCCTCCTCTGTTAAGAAGAAGGACATCACGAAGCTCCGGGAGGCCGGCTATTTGGCCAAGGAGATTGCTCACCAGCTCCCGGCAGAAGGGAAAATCATCCTTACCCCCGAGCCCCATGAGAGGGTTGTGTTTCTCACACACTTCGTCCATGGGCTGGGATTCCCCCTTCGTCCATTTGTCCCGCGGATTGATGTTTTACTATGGGTTGGACTTCCACGATCTAGCCCCCAACTTTATACTCAACATCTCAGCATTTATCATTGTGTGCGAGGCCTTTCTCCGAATCCCGCCTCACTTTGGCCTATGGCTGAAGACCTTCAACGTGAAACCGAAGGTGGTGAGTGGTCAACAAGCATAGTGTGGAGGCGCCATGGTCGGCAAAATGCCCAATGTCACCTGGCCCGAAGGCTCCTTCGCGGAGATGGTGAAGCGATGGCAGTCGGGGTGGTTTTACATTACCGAGCCGCGTGACGCCAATTGGGTAGCAGCCCCCGAATTCTGATTTGGAGTTCCAATGCGGCTCACTTCCTGGCAAGACAAGGGCCTGACCTAGGGATCCTTGGCCAAGATAACTGCGCTCCAGACATGCGTCCAGAACATGATAACCAAGAAGATCAAGCTTGTAAATGTGATCCTGGTTATACTCATTCGTCGGATCCTTCCGTGCCAACGCCGGACTTGCTATTTGTGGGAGTACGACCCCGCCGAGCACCAGACGCTGCGAGGGCTCTTCTTCACAACGCACGAAGGCATTTGGAAAGCGCTCTTCAAGGCTGGTGAGACGCCCCCGCCCATGACTGAAAATCGCGGGCTTAGCTCAAAGCGCCAGGCCAATCCTGTAAGTCTTTTAATGTTTTCGAGGTATACCCTTCACCAGCATATTTTGAGGATGGATACTGAGCTCCACCACCTGCTTTACCAGGCCTGGATCGATGTGGCAGAATAGATTAACTGTCCGGCTCCACTTCCTGAGGAGGAAGAATTCCCACTTCTGACGAAGATGTTGTTTCCCGCGCCGTATGACGTGCCGGAGAAGACGACCAAGAAAGCGGCCAAAGGGGCCAAGAAAGGCCCTTGCCAAAAAGGCGCTCCGGACATGTCGTCCGAGGACGAGACTTCCTCTTCATCCGATGACATCGACGAAGAGGAAGAAGAAGAAAGCAATTCCCCACCTGAGGTGGGGAGGAAGAAGAGGGCGGCCCCCCGGATCCGGAGGCGAAATCGCCTAAGAGGGTTAAAGGCTCCCAAGCGGATAACTCCGTGTGGGATGTTGATAGCAGTCCGGAATGACCTCGCCGGACCAAGCATCGAGCCGCTTCGTAAGTACCAGAATCCGCAAACGTATGGCCTTCCTGGTTTGTAGTATTGACATATTGTAAGCCTTGTTACTGCAGTCCGGCACGCGATGGCACCCCGCAATCCTCGACTGAGGATTCGCCGGACTCGAAGGAGATGGCTAGCATATCTCCGCCACCTGCTCATTCCGTCTCACCCAAGGGTGATGATGAGGTGGTGTCCAAAAGACTTTCCTGTGCCGGGGAGATTCCGAGATCATCGTATGAAGCCCAGGATGACTTTTCGGCTGCCGGACATGCTGGGGAAAAAGTCCCCGTGGGAACTAGTGACAGGGCCCGAGTTCCCGTCAGACCTCAGCCGGATACCATTTCGGAGATCTACACGGCTCCAGGGTCCAGCGAATGGCATTCTCCTTCAAGGAGGGAATGTGCCTGTTCCACCGGTGACCTCTGTCCAACCAGAGGCGCCGGATAATCTGCTGGAGGCACTGCGAGGCGCCTCTATTGTGGATGAACATCGTGTCCTTATGGACATGGTGATAGAGAAGGTCCAGTTCGTCAAAAGCGGACTGACCGAAGCCTGCACTAGTCTTCTAGCGGGCTTTGAGGTAAGTAATGTGATTGTAAGAAAAATATCACAGTATAGACAGTAGCCCCTGATGCTCTGTTTGGTGTTTGGGAAGAAAAGCCGAACAAAGGATCAAGAATATATATCATAGGAGTCTAACACGAGTTGGCTATGTGAATGAGCAGTTATCGCTTCAGGCTGCCACTGCTCATGCTGTGGAGGTCTCCGGACTGAAGCTCTAGAGCGGGCCGAGGAGGAGCTCGGCCTCGTGAAGAAACAACTGGAGGATAACCGAGGTATGCAGTGACCTGTGGGTATATTTCGAAAAGAAAATGAAATGAATAGTCTGACCGGAGTAAAGTATCATGAACTTTATTAGGGGCCACGACCGAGGTGGCCGCCCTTAAAAAGGCGCTAGCCGAGGCCGAGGACAAGGCGGCCAAGGAACACACCTTGCGTGAGAAGCACGAGGCCCGGGTTGGCGAGGCGCAGCAAGAGCTCCAGAGTGCGATAGAGAGATTTGAATCCTTGGAGCGTAATTATAAGGCGCAAGAGTCCAAATTGGCCAAGGCCCGCCAGAGTGCGCAGGATGCATGAGCCGAAGCCCAAAACACCCTCCAGGAAATTCAGGTGGTCAAGAAGATTACGGCGGGTAAGTTTGTTACCATGCATAGCAAATATGTAGAAGAAACGTTTCCGTGTACTTATCCTGAATTTGGACTTTCCAGGGGTGTTTATGGATCAGCCGCACAGTATGTCAGATGCTGTCGAGCATTATAGAGCCGAAGAAGGGATGTCTACGAAGAAGCTATTCTGGTCCCAACATCTGGGATCCGAACATCCGGTGCCCTTCATCGACCAGCTAAAGCAGTTGGTCGAGCTGCAGAGGTTGGCAGAGCTAGCCATGAAGGACCTGATAGTCCGGCTGTGGCCTGCCGATCCTATACTGAGCAGCTACTTCGGACTTGTGCAGCGGCTTGTGAGTTCCTGCCCGCGGCTCGAAGCCGTGAAGCGGTCAGTCTGTATTGAAGGTGCGTGTATGGCCTTTGCCCGCGTCAAGACGCATTGGGCAAAGCTGGATGCCAAGAAGCTGATGACCGAGGGACCGCCGGAAGGCAAGGAGCATCTTCCACCCGAGCACTATTTTGATGGTGTTCTGAAGGGGTCCCGCCTTGTGGTGGAGCAATGTTCGAAGGATGTTATATTCCCATGAGAACATGTATATTACCTTGTCCTGTAATATGGAACAAGTATGTTATGTAGTATAATGCTTATGATTTAAATTTTACCTCATGTGCGGCCGTTTAATAAATCTGAGGGTTGACCAGTCGCTGGCTTCTGCTCCCACGTAGATAGTATGGGGGTGTTCGGGACGAAACTAAACACTCTTTACTCCACATTCTGGTCCTTAAAGGAGGTGTTTAGCGCAACGAACAAGGCAATCAGACTATGCGGCCTTTACCACCCTCACTTAGCCATAGGAGTTTGAAAATTAAGAAAGTTGGCGAAGCCCCTTGTGTTCAGAAGGCCGAATTAGGGGCGTTTATTCACGCCTAATCGGGAGAACCGATTCTTCGCAAGAAGCGGAAAAAATCTCCAACGATTTGGAACCTGTCGAACAGCTGACCGGCTCTCGCTGCATCATGACATTCAGTTTTCGGCTTTCTCTACTGAGGTGCTCGTCCGGAAGAGCCAGGACACAATCGCAGTAGTTCTCCCTTTACTACCCTAGCTGATGTAGCGGAACGTAAGGTAGTAAGCACAGGATCCGGGCAACCCAACTATTGACCAAAGACATGATTCGGAGCCGATGCATATAATGCTATAAGTTCGGGGTGCTGAACTATACTGTAAAAGTGTTTGGACTTTTATTGCCGTGATGCGGGGTGTAATGAAGCCCCTGGCATAGTAATACATACCATGGTGTACGTGTGCAATGAGTAATTAATACCGAGGTGAGGAAATGGGAAAATGAAGTAATAAGCTGACGCTACCGTGTATTCACCATTATATATGGTGTAACTAGTACGTCGAGGCGTACTTTGTACAAGTAATGCGATAAGCAAGTAAGGCTATTTAACACGCCGCCACCAAGGGCGAGCTACATGCGAGTATGAAAAGCAATTATGGCAATAGTTTAATAGAGACCACCTGGGGATTCCCTTGTAAGCCAGAGCTCCCTGCCTCCTTGGTGTGTTCTGTCGGCGGGTTGTCCGTGTAGACCTCGGAAAGAGAAGGAAACCCGTAAAAAGGAAAAAGTAAAAGCATGCGAATCCCAGGGTCGGTTAAGCCGTACTGTGGATTGCGAATGATTTATGCCTCTGTCAATACCCATGGGGTTTTGAGTGTGTAATTTTATGTACATACGGTATTTAATGCCATGGCCTCATCGGGGATGGGACGGAGACCAATTTGCTAATTCGGCTCATGACGAGCCGAGTTGTCCTATTGCAGTGTGGTCCGGACCCTCTTAATGATGTCCAGGGGCTCGGCAGCCGGATTATAATGCTGCTTGAGAAGGCCGCTCTGTACCTCTGCTGCTAGGGCGGCGGTGTGCTCCTCTGTACGGAGGGAGCGTTTCGTGTTTCCATTTACTGTAATGACGCCACATGGACCGGGCATCTTGAGCTTGAGATAAGCATAGTGTGGCACTGCGTTGAATCTAGCACACACGGTTCATCCGAGCAGTGCGTGATAGCCGCTGCGGAAGGGGACGATATCGAAGATTAGCTCTTCGCTTAGGAAGTTATCCGGAGAACCGAAGACCACCTCCAGCGTATTGAGCCCGTACAGCGGGCCTCTATGCCTGGTATGACTCCTTTAATTGTAGTCTTTGTTGGTTTGATTTGTGAGGGGTTAATGCCCATCTTCCGCACTGTGTCCTGATAAAGCAGGTTGAGGCTGCTACCACCGTCCATCAGGACTCGTGTTAGGTGAAACCCGTCAATAATTGGGTCGAGGACTAGTGCGGCTGAATCGCCATGGCGGATACTAGTTGGGTGATCCCGACAATCAAAGGTGATCGGGGATGATGACCACGGATTGAATTTTGGGGCGACTGGCTCTACCGCATAGACGTCCCTAAGTGCTCGCTTACGCTCCCTTTTGGGGATGTGCGTAGCGTACATCATGCTCACTGTTTTTACTTGAGGGGGAATTTCTTCTGCCCCCCAGTGTTAGGCTGCCGGGGCTCTTCGTCCTCGTCCTCACTCTTTGATTCCCCTTCCTTGTTTTTGCAGTTTATCTTGCTAGCTTGTTTAAAGACCCGGCAATCTCTGTTAGTATGGTTGGCCGGTTTGTCTGGGGTGCCGTGTATCTGGCAAGGACGACCGAGTATGCGGTCCAAGCTGGATGGTCCTCCGCTGCTCCTTTTCTAGGGCTTCTTTCGCTGGCCGGACTTGGAGCCACTGAATCCGACATGAACTGTAGTGTCATCGGTGTTGTCTCCATTGCTTCGGGGTTTTGTCTGCTGCGCCGGAGTTTGCCAGTGTTTTGTTGGTTGTGTTTGTACTACGAGCCATCCAACTATCCTCTCCCGCGTAGAAGTGGGTCATAAGTGCCGTAAGGGCTGCCATGGACCTCGGCTTTTCCTAGCCAAGGTAGCGGGCGAGCCATTCGTCCTGGATGCTATGCTTAAAGGCCGCTAGGGCTTCGGCGTCCGACAGTCAACGATCTGGTTCTTTTTGGTTAGGAACCTAGTCCAAAATTTTCTGGCTGATTCTCCAGGTTGTTGAATTATGTGGCTTAGGTCATTGGCATCTGGTGGCCGGACATAAGTTCCTTGGAAGTTATCAAGGAAAGCCTCTTCCAAGTCCTCCCAGCTGCCGATGGAATTCTCGGGCAGGCTATTTAACCAGTGCCGAGCTGGTCCTTTAAGCTTTAATGGGAGGTATTTGATAGCGTGGGGGTCATCTCCTCGGGCCATGTGGATATGGAGAATAAAATCTTTGATCCATACTGCAGGATCGGTTGTGCCGTCATATGATTCGATATTGACGGGCTTGAACCCCTCGGGGAATTCGTGATCCAATACTTCATCTGTGAAGCATAGAGGGTGTGCGGCGCCCCTATAGCGGGTCGCGTCGTGGCGTAGCTCTGATGGAGTCCATCTGCGGTATTCGGCCTGGGTGTGGTTAGTTTTATCACGTCCGAATAGGTAGTCGTCGCCGTGCCTCGAGGCACGCCCTCGTGATCTATAGATCGATCTTGTATGTCCTGCTCTATCATCCAGGATCTGCCAGAGGTCGTACGTGTGACCCTGAACTCTTCTATATTTATGGGGCGATGGGGCAGGCTTCTGTTCAGCCTGAGGTGCCGCTTTATCCCGACCACGGGCTGGCCAATCAGCCGCACTGTCTCGACCACGTGGTGGTCGTTCCGCATTACGCGAGGGAGACGTGTGCTCTGGTGCTTCCTCATCAAATTGAGGTAGCAGTCTGCGTTTCGGGTAGCTCTTGGCTGGGCGCCTGAGGCCGTATTCTTCGGTTGTCAGGACATCAGTCCATCTATCGACGAGCAGATCTTGTCCGGCTTGAAGCTGCTGATGTTTCTTTTTCAGGCTCCTTGCAGTGGCTATGAGCTGAAGCTTAAAGCGCTCCTGCTCCAGAGGATCCTCCGGCATGATGAAGTCTTCGTTGCCGAGGCTTGTCTCCTCCTCGGAGGGTGGACGGTAACTATCATCCTCCGAGTCATCTTCTATGGCTTGTTCATCAGGGTTGTCTTGCCTGTTGTCATGTTCCTCCTATTCGGATGTAGCTCCGACAGGGTCTTCGTTGTTTTTGGTGTCGCCCGGAGTACTATTTTCTCCGGTGCCAGTATTGCTATCTTTTGAGCGGCGAGGCTTAGAACGGCGCTTGGGGCGTCGGCGCTTGGACTGTGTCTCAGAGGTTTTATTCGCATCTGGCTCTTCGTTGTCGTCGCCACATCCTTTGGGTGTATCAACCATGTACACATCGTAGGAAGAGGTTGCCGTCCAACGTCCGGTGACTGGCGGGTCTTGGCCTTTCTCCATATTGGCATCGTCGTCCATACCGTCGATGTCTTCGGAGCCATAGTCAAGCACGTCGGTTAAGTCATCGATAGTGGTTATGAAGTGGGTGGCGGGTGGGAAGCAAAATTCCTCGTCATCCGTCTCTAGCTCGAACCGGACATAGTTCGGCTGTGAGTCCTTCTCCAAGGACAAATTCTTGAAATATTTTAGCACGTCACCCAAAGGCGAGTGCTGGAAAACGTCAGCGGCGCTGAACTCCAAGACCGATAACCGATCTAGCTCGGTGTCTGCGGGCGTACACAGTCCAAAACTTATAGCCGGAGACATGTCCGAAGTTCCGTTAAAGCTAATATTGCAGGGTGTTGAGTCCGTGTGCGTCTCCAACGCCATGGACTCTGCGGCCTTGGATGGCACGATCTGCTTTGACTCTAAGGTCGTTGCAGTAGCAGGAACCGTCTCCTCGGTGTGGTCCGATGACAGATTTAAGTCACGTTCATCAGGGTGAGGGGGAGCGATCGCCGCAGGCTCAAATCCCTTGAAGATCAAGTCTCCACGGATATCCACGACGTAGTTCAAGCTTCCAAATCTGACCTGATGGCCAGGGCCGTGGCTATCGACCTGCTCCAGATGGCCAAGCAAGTTGGCCCGCAGTACGAAGTCCCCGAACACAAAGGTTTGTCCGGGGAGGAAGGTTTCTCCCTGAACGACGCCATTACTGACGATCGAAGGGGCCATTGAGTCCTTTTCCGACGGCACAGTGGAACTCTCAATGAAAGCACCACTGTCGGTGTCAATACCGTCGGATCTCGGGTAGGGGGTCCCGAACTGTGCCTCTAGGATCGATGGTAACAGGAGACGGGGGACACAATGTTTACCCAGGTTCGGGCCCTCTCTATGGAGCTAATACCCTATTTCGTGCTTGATTGATCTTGATGAATATGAGTATTACAAGAGCTGATCTACCATGAGATCGTAATGGCTAAATCATACAAGTCTAGCCTATGTGTATATGGTAATGAATGTACCCTATCCAGACTATGCTCTCCAGTTTATATAGACACCAGAGAGATCTAGGGTTACATGGAGTCGGTTACATAAGAAGGAATCTTCACAGCTGGTCGCCCGAGGACCCCTTAGTCAAGGACACCCTTAGGCATTCCGGCCGGAAAACTGCTCGGGTTCATTGTTTCCAATAGAGGAATCGAAGCAAATCCGGCCAAAATCCGAGCCCTGTCACAATTGGCAACACCAACAGACCTAAAGCAGGTCCAAAAACTAGGTGGGTGCGTGGCAGCCTTGAGCCGCTTTATCTCCAGATTGCGAGAGAAGGCACTGCCGCTCTATCGCTTGCTCCGACGTACCGACCACTTTGAGTGGACGGATGCGGCAACAACCAGGTTGGGAGAAATAAAAACTTTGTTAGCAAACAACCCAATCCTTGCCGCACCTAACATCGGCGAACCTATGATACTGTACATATCTGCAACTCACCAGGTGGTCAGCGCTTTACTCGTCGTCAAACGAGAGGAAGAGGGACACAAATTCCCACTCCGGAAACCAGTATACTATGTATCGGCGGTTCTCAAACCGTGCAAATCCTGATACCCGGACTATCAAAAGATAGCGTATGCAGTTTTCATGGCATCTCGGAAGCTACAACACTACTCTCAAGAGTGCTCGATCACGATGGCCTCCGAGGTACCACTCAATGGCATCATAACCAATCGAGACGCTACCGGCCGCATTGCAAAATGGGCTATCGAGCTCTTACCATTTGAAATAACATACAAGCCACGCCGAGCTATTAAATCTTAGGTGTTGGCCAACTTTGTCGCCGAGTGGACAGAAGCCGAACTCCCTAAAGAGTATGACATATACTCCAACTGGGTGATGTACTTCGACGGCTCCAAAATGTAAGCCGGATTGGGGGCCGGTGTCATCCTAACATCCCCTATAGGGGACACAGTCTGTTATGTATTACAAATCATGTATACGGACTCCAATAACGTAGCCGAATATGAGGCACTACTGCATGGTCTCCAGATGGTCGTTTCTATGGGCATACAATGCCTCGAGGTGCGTGGGGATTCAAACCACGCAATATCCCAAATAAACGGAGAATTCAATGCAAAAGATCCAAAGATGGCGGCTTACCGCAACGCCGTACTCAAAATATCAGCTCGGTTTGAGGGGCTGAAGTTTCATCATGTGGCCCGAGACAGTAATCAAGTAGCGGGCATCCTTGCTCGAATGGGTGCTAAACTCGAACCTGTCCCGCCTAACACCTTCATGGAAAGGCTTTTTAAGCCATCCGTGGTATGGCAGGACGTGAGTGGAAATACCAGTCCGGCGCCGATCACACCCCCGGATGCCGAACACGATTCGAATATCATCGGGGGCTCAGGCACCGAACCAACGCCTTCTGCCCATGTAATCATGGTGGTGATCGCTCCATGGACAGAACCTTTCTTGGCCTACCTTAATAGGCGGGAGCTCCCTGATGACCAGAATGAGGCTCGTTGTATCGTTCGAAGCTCAAAAGCCTACAAAGTTCATGAAGGAGATCTCTACAAGAAAATTACTACTGGACTTCTTCAAAGATGTATCTCCGAAGAGGAGAGGCGGCGGCTCTTGGCCGAAATACCTGCTGGCCTCGGCGACCATCATGCCGCAGCTTGGGCCCTCGTAAGCAAGGCCTTCCGTACAGGTTTCTTTTGACCCATGGCCCGAGCAGATGCACAGGCCCTTGTACAGCGCTGTGTCGGATGCCAGTTTTTCGCCAATCAAAGCCATATGCCGCCCACAACCCTAGAAACAATCCCCATTACCTGGCCTTTTGTGGTCTAGGGCCTAGACATGGTCGGACCCCTTAAAGGGGGAAGCCATAAGAAGAAATATTTATTGGTTATGGTGGATAAATTCACTAAGTGGATAGAGGCCAAACCAGTAAAAACGGTTGAAGCCAGACCGGTGATAGATTTTATCTCCGGTGTAGTGCACCGTTATGGCATCCCACATAGCATAATTACTGACAACGGCTCTAACTTCACTGCCGACGAGGTGAAAAATTGGTGTGCTAATCTGGGCATCAAGCTTGATTACGCCTACGTATGTCACCCTCAAACAAACGGCCAGGTTGAACGGGCCAATGGCCTGATAATGAGTGGCATTAAACCCAGACTAGTGTGATCCCTAAAGGAGTTGGATAAACACTGGGTCGAGGAGCTCGACTCCGTACTCTGGGGGCTGCGAACCACGCCCAATCACACGACCGGATACACACCCTTCTTCATGGTGTACGGCGCAGAGTCTATCTTGGCCTGCGATATTTTTCATGACTCACCTCGAGTGCGCGTGTACGAGGAGAGAGAGGCCGAGCTCGATCGACAATATGACTTAGATGGCCTGGAGGAGGAGCGCGATGTCGCAAAAGCCCGTTCCGCATTCTACCAACAACAAGCTCGAAGATACCAAAGCAGAGAAGTGCGGGCAAAGACTTATAATGTCGGTGAACTCGTTCTACGCCTACCAGAAAAGAAAAAGGACAAGCTCAAACCCAAATGGGAGGGTCCCTTCATTATATATGAAGTTCTCACTGGAGGAGCCTATGGCCTTCGCAATGAATTGGATAATCGCTTAGAGCCGAACCCATGGAACGCTGCTAGGCTCCGAAGATTCTACGCCTAAGTTCAGACACATACCTTTGTTCGTTCCCTTTTTCTCCTATTCAATTTTTTTTTCTTTTTTTCGTTTTTATACGATCTCCAACGTGTGTTCGGGTAAGCCGCACACTTGAGGGGTATACATCCTTAAATGTACACACCCCACCATAACTGGGGGCTTCTCTCAATAGAAGCTTATTATTATTTTGAGCATAAAGCTCACCATACATATGTGTTGTTTGCTCATATACGTCCTGTCTTCGCCATTATATGCACCTCTATGACTTAAGGTTTTGCCAAGCTGGGTTGCCTGGCTCCTGTGCTTATGCCCTACGTTCCTGCTTGTTCGGCTAGGGCATAAAGAGAGCACCTCTACGATTGTTACAACCGGGTCATCCGGACATGTACCTCAGACGGGTGAAGCCGAAAGCTAGCATTCTTAAGGGAATAATTGGTCGGCAGACAAACGATGAACTACCTTAGTTGCAATATAAACACTGAAAATATAAAAATTCATGTGATTCTTTCGCATCACGGCTTAGGCATGCATAAGTAATGCATGCTGACCCAGGGAGAGGAACCCTTAACGGAAGTATTCTCTCTGGAAGATGTTTCTTATGTTAAAAACTAATATAACATAACTCCCCGAATATAGTTTGTCTGTTCAAGCACTATGACTGGATTGCGGTTTCTGAACATACTTGGTGTTTCCCACACGAATAGTATTCGTAAACACTCCAACCCTTGGGTTTCGGAGATAGAAATGGAATGTTTGACATGATAATCTTTTCCAGTTCGGACGGAGATAAGTTTGGTGATAAAGTACATTGTTAAACGGAATCAAATGCCTATTCTTTATCTATACCATCTATCAGGCTGTCTAGTTTACAGTCCTATTGTGAAAATTTGGCGACTGTCTTTACTTGGTCATACACCAAGCTAACAGGAATTTCTTGTCCATCTGGTCCCTGAGGTCTGACCCAGGCCATATGATTTGGATCAAGTTCGGTATACCGTGTTTTCACCATGGCCCAGGCTTCTTGTGCGCCTTCTCGACATGCTGATGCCTTCCATAGTTCAAAGCGGCATCGAGCTCCCTTAAATAAATTCACGAGCCCCTCCATAATTTCTGGAGGAGAATCGGATGGCCATAAAGCCTTAGCCATGTTCCCCATGGCTTTGCGAGCTCGCTCGTGCCCTTTGGATTTTTCTTGTAGCAAGTCGCCTTGAAATCCAGACACTTCTCCCTCGGTCCGCCCAGTTAACAAACCTACATGAACAATCTCGTAAACCTTACCATCAGGAGACCATATGAAAGTTAAGTTAAAGGACATACTGAATATGCCGCCTTTCAGCTTTCTGTTCTCCTTCAAGGCAACCTATAGTTTGGCTCGTACGTCCTTTAGCACTTTGGCTTGATTGATGTTTGCATCCTCTAGCTTGCTCTTCTCATTAATGGTCCGTGTTAATACACGTTGACCGGCGGCTTCTTGCCCTTTGGCATGTTGTTTGTCCGCCTGAGCAGCCTTCAGCATCTCTTCCAACCGATCTGCCGATCTTGCAGCTGTAAACAGAACAATGCATATTTAAAACATCATTTTTGGAGCAGAATCGTATTTTCTGGACACCGTTGTGATTACCATCCGGTGCCTTCTTGGATTTCTTCAAATCTTCTAGTTTGGTGGTGACAACAGTTAGCTTGATCCAACATTCTTCATGCTCCTTGGACAGCATCAATTTTTTCTCTGTGAGTACCTGATGATATAACGACCCGTAAATCAGTTGGGCCAACTGCTTCAAGTCTCGGGGGCTACTGGCACATGATCATTGAATCTACACAAAGTTTATTACCCGCATATCCTTTGAAAGCTGGTGAGTGGCTCCGGCAAGTCCATCCTGAGCAGCTTGGATATATGCATCCGCAGAGCTGAGGGCATTGAACGCCTCTTCGGTGAAACTTGGGTCACTCATGGCCTCTTTCCGCAGCCTATGATTCATTGCGCTCTCCACTTCGGAATTGGTGACAGATACATTATCTGACTCCTCTTAGAGATGACAATCTGGCATTGTGCCTGTATCAACCCTAGTCCTCGTGGAAGGGTCCGGGGCCGGATTGGTCGATGCATGGCCGGCGAGGTCCCCGGATACAGTCCGACATATGCTCTTCCTAAAAAATGGCCCAGCATAATATGTCACAATTCGGTCTATTCGCCGAGTGCATCTTAAAAACCATACCTCTTTGGTGAAGGCGGGGGCCCGGTAGTATCGCCGTTTGCCCTTCTTTTCAAAGACTCGCCTTGCACGGGCATCGCCTTCTTAGAGGATGCCTCTGATACTGCTCGGTAAGACGAGCGCCGCCCCTTCGGATCATGAGATAGTGCGGAGGGAGAGGCGCAATGGGAAAACTCTTTCTGAGGAAACGTCTCCTTGGTACTTACCCGGGACGAGGGAAGAAGACCGGGGTAATCGGCTATAATGTCCACTTCTATGCCGTCGTAGCTCTCCTGATAAAAGACTTCCTCCTTAAGTTCTATAAATATATCTGGATCTTCCTCATATCCAGGATCCAGATCTCGAACATGGTCCTCTGGCTGTGGAGTGGGGCTGTATACCCCCTCGACGACCTTTCTCCACTCCTATTAAAAGTATCCAGATTAAATTCGGCTAGCATAACTCAGGAAAGAGATTGAGTGAGGCCAATAATTAAAAAACTCACCCAGTCGATGGGGTTGTACATGGAAAAACCTTCCCGACATTTCAAGCGAGTGAAGTCTTCCTTCTCCCCTTTGTAAAGGTGAGCTAGGATGGTGGCCAGGGCGGTAAAATTGTCTGGACCCTTGCGTAGGCCAACGGGTTGCATCGGCTTCCCTTTTGTAATTCCACATAGGAAAACCTCTAGATTGGAGCGGCTGAACGCATCGCGTTATTGAAATCGCGATTACCTCTACTATAGACAGCCCGGAGTTGGCAAGTACTCTGATCTTGCTTGCTAGCCTCTCGACCTCCGCACTGTCTTCTTCCTCGAGGCTTCGGGGACGCCAACTGGTGCGCTTCTTTAAAGGAGCGCTGGAGAATTCGGGAAGACCGCACCGGATTGGGTCCGGAAGAATGACGTCTTCAATATAAAACCATTCTGAGGGCCACTCTTCGGATGCCTTCTTCGGAGTGGCGGACAGGTATCCTGTCCCGGCTATGCGCCATACTTCGGTGCCGCCTACCTCGAATATCGATCCCTTTTGGGAGCGGGGGACGAAGCAAAAAAATTCCGTCATAGCTCGAAATGAGCCTCACAGCCTAGAAACAGCTCGCAAAGAGCAACAAAGCCCACAATTTGCAGGATGGAGCCTGGCATCAGATTGTGCAGTTGGAGGCCGTAATACTCCAGGAGACCTCTGAGGAAAGGGTGGATAGGAAATGCTACGCCTCTCAAAAGGAAGGAAACGAAGCACACCTGCTCCTCTTTAGAAGGATTGGGGAAATTCTCTGATAGGGCTTCTCCATTGAGGGAAGTTAATCCAGCCCGAACAGGGACTAGATCTGCGGGAGGAAGATATCCCTGCGTCTGAAGTTTATTCAGATGGGCGCGGGATACCGAGTAGCTTTCCCAGTCGCCTTTTTGGACGTCGTGGGGGTGTGAGGAAGAGCGAGGAGTGCCGGCCATGTTTGGACAATTTCCTATGGCGAGTTCTAAGGATTTCCGCGTGGTGTGGAATGGCATCTGAGATCTAATCTCCTTAAATAGACGCCTTCCCTGCATGGTCGAGGGGTTATTTGTAAAAAACACCTAGATCGTTCGCATTCATTTGACACGTGGAAGCCGAGGCAACGACAACAAAGAATCAATAGAATATGATATTTAATGTGGAGCCGAATTATCGTCAATCCGAAGTGTAATGGAGAGCCCGCCTTGCAAAGTCGAAGACATAAAGCCGGATACTACATCGTCATTGAAGGCAAATTCGGGGGCTACTGAGGGAGTCCTGGATAAGGGGGTCCTCGGGCGTCCGGGCTATGCCACATGGGCCGGACTGATGGGCCGTGAAGATACAAGATAGAAGGCTTTCCTCCGTGTCCGGATGGGACTCTCTGTTGCGTGGATAGCAAGCTTGGCGGCCAGATGTGTAGTTTTCTTTCTCTGTAAACCGATTGTGTACAACCCTAGGCCCCTCTGTTGTCTATATAAACCGGAGGGTTTAGTCCGTAGGGGCAATCACAATCATACAGGCAAGACATCTAGGGTTTAGCCATTACAATCTCGAGGTAGATCAACTCTTGTAACCCCTATACTCATCAAAGTTTCTCAAGCAGGAAGTAGGGTATTACCTCCATTAAGAGGGCCCGAACCTGGGTAAACATCGTGTCCCTCGTCTCCTGTTACCTTCGATCCTCGGACGCACAGTTCGGGACCCCCTACCCGAGATCAGCCGATTTTGACACCGACAGCGGCCATTCGCACGGCTGTA
Organism: Aegilops longissima; assembly: GCA_021605205.1. Taxonomy (NCBI): domain Eukaryota; kingdom Viridiplantae; phylum Streptophyta; class Magnoliopsida; order Poales; family Poaceae; genus Aegilops; species Aegilops longissima. The sequence goes on from CM038682.1 coordinate 541,736,430, forward strand.
CTTCCGCTAATCTCCGGGTCTGGAGATCGCTGTCAGATGACTCCACAATAACTCCCTTGGAGTTCTTCTTGGAAGCAAACTTCCTAAATATATTCATCCTTTTCCTATGAACAAAATTCTGAAATTTTTTAGTCCACAAAATTTTCTCAACAAAACTTTACAAGATTGATAGCAACTACTCATAGGGATACATAGAGGCCATAGCAAGCATTCAGACTACTTAGAACTCTAAGAATTCAACACGCAAGCTCATCTACAGCAACACCGAGAGTAGCTAATTATTCAAAATATAGACTACTAAAGCAAAAACTAATTAGACAAACAGAGGAGTCACATACCAAGCAACAATCCCCCGAAATAGTTTCGAAAACGGAGCTTCGAGCAAAGAGATCAAAATCCGTGGGTTTGAGAGCAAGAACACGAGAGAGAGAGAGAGAGAGAGAGAGAGAGAGAGAGAGAGAGAGAGAGAGAGAGAGCAACGGTGAATTTTTTTTCTGGAGGTAGCTGATGAAGTGGTATGAAGAGATAAGTGAGGGGGCCCACTTGGGGACCACAACCCACTAGGGCGCGCCTGGGGGTCCTGGTGCGCCCAAGTGGGTTGTGCCCACCTGGTGCACCTCCCTCTGATGTTATTTGCACCAGAAATTCTTAAATATTCAGAAAAAAAATCATATTAAATTTTCAGAGCATTCTGAGAACTTTTATTTTTGGGTCATTTTTTTATAGCACGGGAAATTCAGAAAACAGACAATTGGCATTTTATTTTATTTAACTAATAAAAACAAAACACAAAAAGTAGGGACAGAAGGTAGTGCTTACTAAATTCATCAACTTCATACCTCTCAAAAATGATCCATTAATATGGTTGATCAAGTCTTATTAACAACCACTTTCGATTAGCATGAAAACGAAGAACTTTCGTAAATCACTAAGTTACCTCAACAGGGATATGAATGTCCCCAACAATAAGCATTTCATATTTACGCTTAAGAGTAGGTGGAGGTAGTTGAAAACTCCCAATAGTGATTGTGGGAGATTTTTCAGTAACAGTAATACCATTCACTAGGAATTTTTTCTTTCGGAAGTGCACCATATGCTCATTACCATTAATATGAAAAGTTACTTTGCTTTTATTGCAATCAATAACGGCCCCTGCAGTATTCAAGAAGGGTCTACCAAGGATAATCGACATGTTGTCATCCTCGGGCATCTCAAGTATAACAAAGTCAGTCAAAATAGTAACATTAGCAACAACAACGGGCACATCCTCACAAATACCGATAGGTCTGGCAGTTGATTTATTAGCCATTTGCAAATATATTTCACTATGTATGAGTTTATTCAAATCAAGTCTTTTATATAAAGAGAAAGGCATAACACTAACACCAACTCCTAAATCACATAAAGTAGTTTTCACATAATTTCTTTTGATGGAGCAAGGTATAGTTGCTATTCCTGGATCTCCAAGTTTTTTAGGTACTCCATCTTTAAAAGTATAATTAGCAAGCATAGTGGAGATTTCAGTTTCTGAAAATTTTCTCTTATTGGTGATGATGTGTTCCATGTACTTTGCATAAGGAGGCATTTTCAAGATATCAGTCAAGCGAGTACGCAAAAATACTATCCTTAGCATTTCAGCAAAGCGTTCAAATTCTTCATCATCTTTCTTTTTAGCTGACTTAGCTGGAAAGGGCATACGTTTTTGAACCCACGGTTCTCCTTCCTTACAGTGTTGTCTAGCAATAAAGTCTCTTTTATCACATTGTCTATTCTTGGGTTGTGGGTTATCAAGATCAACTACAGGTTCTATCTCAACATCATTGTCTGGTTTTTTACTATTTGTTTTAGTATTTTCACAAACCTCATCATTATTTTTTTCATTATCAGAAGGTGAGTGTTCATTACCAGACTGATTTTCAGCATCAAAGATAGAAATTTCATTATCATTATCAGGAGGTTTTTCTACTTCAGGTTCACTAGAAGTATGCAAAGTCCTATCATTTTTCTTCTTATTTTTCTTTTTAGAAGGACTACGTGCATCAGCGTTAACTCTTTGAGAGTCTTGTTCAATTATTTTTGGGTGTCCCTCAGGATAAAGTGGTTCCTGAGTCATTTTACCTCCTCTAGTTGCTACTCTAACAGCAAAGTCACTTATATTATTATTCATTTCATCTAGCAACTCTCTTTGAGATTTAGGAACTTGTTCTAACTGAGTTTGAACCATAGAAGCATGCTTTCCCACACCTCTAACATCATTTAAGATTCTAACTAACAAGTCACTCAAGCGATCAATCATTTCAGAATTGTATTTCAATTGTTTCATTACATTTGCATTGAAGTGATCTTGTTTTCTAATGTAGTTTCCAAACTCATAAAGGTATTGGCTAGGGTGCATATTGTGAATATTGTCATTATCATTGAATTTCATTAGAGAATTTACCTCTACCACCTTAGGTGGAGGTGGTGTATCAAGCCCATGCATTTCTTCAATAGGAGGTAAAATTTTGACATCCTCAGCTTTAATACCTTTTTTCTTCATAGATTTCTTTGCCTCTTGCATATCTTCAGGACTAAGATATAATATACCCCTCTTCTTCGGAGTGGGTTTAGGCGGTGGTTCAGGAAGAGTCCAATCATCATAATTTTTCAATATGTTATTCAATAATTCTTCGGCTTGCCCAATAGTTTGTTCCCTGAAAACATAACCAGCACAACTATCTAGAAAATCCCTAGAAGCATCGGTTAGTCCATTATAGAAGATATCAAGTATTGCATTTTTCTTAAGAGGATGATCAGGAAAAGCATTAAGCAATTGGCAAAGCCTCCCCCAAGCTTGTGGGAGACTGCCTTCTTTAATTTGCACAAAGTTAAATATTTCCTGTAAGGCAGCTTGATTCTTATGAGCAGGGAAATATTTTTCAGAGAAGTAATAAATCATATCCTGGGGACTACGCACACAACTAGGAGCAAGAGTATGGTACCAAGATTTAGCATCACCCTTTAATGAGAACGGGACTAATTTGATAATTTAGTAATAGCGAGTTTTCTCATCATGAGTGAAAAGGGTGGCTATGTCATTCAACTTATTAAAATGTGCCACAACAATTTCAGTTTCATAACCATGGAAAGGATCATATTCAACCAAAGTAATTAACTCTGGGTCTACAAAGAATTCATAATCCTTATCATGAATAAAGATAAGCGAAGTTGCAAACTTAGGATCATATTGCATTCTAGCATTCAAGGATTTTTATTTATACTTGCATAAGAATTTCTCTAGATCATCTCAATCCTTACAAGCAAGAATGTCTTTAGTTGTCTCCTCATTCATAACATAACCTTCCGGTACCTTTGGCAATTCATATCTAGGAGGGCAAGTTCTAGTATGTGTTTCAAGATTTTCAGTTTCAAGCTCCTCATGAAGATGACCCACAAATATAGGGGATCTATCTAGTCCTTTCGATAAGTAAGAGTGTCGAACCCAACGAGGAGCAGAAGGAAATGACAAGCGGTTTTCAGCAAGGTATGCTCTGCAAGTACTGAAATTATCGGTGACAGATAGTTTTGTGATAAGATAAATCGTAACGGGTAGTAAGTAATAAAAGTAAAAAATGTGCAGCAAGGTGGCCCAATCCTTTTCGTAGCAAATGACAAGCCTGGACGAACTCTTATATAAAGCGAAGCGCTCCCGACGACACATGGGAATTGTTGTCAAGTTAGTTTTCAACACGCTCATAGGATTCGCGTTCGTTACTTTCATAATTTGATATGTGGGTGGACCGGTGCTTGGGTGCTGCCCTTCCTTGGACAAGCATCCCACTTATGATTAACCCCTCTCGCAAGCATCCGCAACTACGAAAGAAGTTGTAACATCCCAAATTTTCAATTTGGATGTTATACATAGGACATCATACGCATATTATATTTTATTTGCATTTTGGTTGTGATTCTAGAATCTTAAGCAACTCAAGCACCCAAGGAGAGAGTTGGAGATTTTAATATTTTTCTCTCCAATTATTTCCAATAATAAAAATAAATGAGAGAAGATAAAATGACTTCTTCAATAAGAGAGGAATATGGAGAAAGAATTTTAAAATAAAATTGTTATTTTAGTTGTATTTTATTTGCTATTTTATTTGAATTAGAAAAATATGCATTTTTCAAAGTTGCATTTTTAGGCCAGAAAAATGTTCACCTTGTCCTAAATATTAGGTTTGGACGGCGAAAATTATTTCTGGTATTTTTAGAATTTTTTTATATTTTATTAGGATTTTCTTTCGACCGATATTTTATAAAAAAAACTTCTTCGCACGACTGGGCCGAAGGCCCAACCGAGCCAGGCCGCCGCCGCAGCTCACCGCCTCGCCCCGACCGACTATGGGCGGGAGTCTGACCGGCGCACGCCGTCGCAGCCGAGTCCGCCTCCCCACGCTGTGAGCCGCCATCGATGCTGCGGCCCCGCCTCGCCGGAACCGGCCGCCGGTTTTTGCCGGTTTTTAGGTAAAAACCTAGATCTTTTTTAGGGTTTCGTCAGTTTATTTTTTCTTTCGGTTAGTTTCGGTTTATTCCGTTAGATCGGTTTTATTTATTTAGTTCGTTAGTTAACGAACGTTCATCAGTTAGTTTCTGTTAACGAATGAATTCGTTCGTTTAGTTCTGTTAGCGAACGTTCATTCTGTAGTTTTTTTATATCTCAGCCAGGGACCTATCTGTGAATATTTTTATCACAGATTAGTCCCTGATCTTCAAACCCTCGCTACTTTTTACTTGTTTGTCCAAATCCAATGAAACCAACGCCAAAATCTTCGTCTTGTTCCCCTCTTTCCAGATAACCAACTTGAACATGATTTTGAAAAATTAAAATTTGGTTTCAAGCAGATTTGATTCCGAACTTATTTTGATCGCAGTTTGAGTTTCGTAGCTCTGATTCGATTGATTCTTTTTGCAAATCGAAGCTCTTCAGTTGAACTTTCAATTATATTTCCGTTTGAGTTTTACCCTTGCATCTTATGCTTGAATGCTTATGTATGCTATTGTTTGTTCATGATAGAGTTTTCGTAGTGCGAGGCTTGCTACTACGAATCACTAGGGTTTTCAGATCGTCGGCAAGGCAAGTAACACTTTGATCATACCTCTTTATTACCCAGTTTTTATGCTTAGATTCAATCCTCAAACATTGCATGAGTAGGATCTGATTAACATGTGGGTATTGGGAAGTAGTTGATGAGATAGAACCTATTTTCTTTTATTCAAACCTTGGGAGTTGCTACGTTATGCTTATCTACTATGCTATGCTCGTAGACGTGGTTTGGTTTTGAGAGAATTCATGACAGATGTGAGAGATTATTGTTAACTAAGGTTTAACTTAAGGTGGCTACTTTAACACACATCTGGGTGGATTGGTTTGTGGGCACCTGAGGACTCCAGTGTTGTCCAAGGAGAATCCCGGGGTTTCCGTGTGATTTTCCTATGGTTTGCCACCCAGGCTCAAAGGGATCATTATGTTATTCATGATGGAAACTTTCGTGTGCAGCCACATGCCATTATGGGCTCAGGCATAGTTGAGTAAGTTGTGGGAAACCTTTCCATGATGGGCTAGCAGATGTAGGGGATTGTAGATGTACCGGCCTATCTATCGGTTAAGGGGGCCTCTTCGGAAAGACTGTGTCTCGGTCATCCGTTTCTCAAACATCATGCACTCTGAGAAATCCAACGGAGGATATCGAGTCTTGTGGGGAAAAGTGCGCAAACCTCTGTAGAGTGTACAAACTAATCATGGTTAGCCGTGTCCCCGGTTATGGGCATCTTGAGTATCTGGTGCTTGTATTACTATGTTGATCTCATCACTTTACTTAATTAATTTGTTGGGTTATAATTATTAATTTGGGATTGATATGGGGTTGCCATTCTCAATATTTCAACAAACTTTGTAGTTAAGTAAAATATATTCTTTATTGTAGGAAAAAACTGGCTTTACGCAAAATGATAACCATAGAGCCTCCACCAGCCATATATGCATGTAGTGATAGTTGTTATATGTTCTCTGCTCTATAGTGTTATTTTGCCATCATATTCCATGTGCTGACCTACACAGGCTGCAACATATTATGTTGCAGAGTTTCCAGACGAAGAGTAAGGTGCGCTAGGTCGTTGTCGTGCACTCAGCTATGCCGTTGGAGTTAATGGACTCATTTACCTTTCGAAGCATCCGTTGTTATCTATTTAGATGGCCTTCAGCCATATTATTGTAATAAGTTCTCTTTTGAGACATTCAATGTAATAAGTGTGTGATTGAACTCTGTTATAAATCCTCGAGTAATGTGTGTGTCGGCATTACTGATCCAGGGATGACACTTATGCACAGAGATTTGACCATCTGAGGTCTGATCACTACAGAAGTATTAAGGTAAACCTAACCTGTAGCGACTTGATCCCAATGGACCATAGTCTCTGTGCTTAAGTGTCATCCCTGGATCGGTATTGCTGACACACACAGTACTCGAGGATTTATAACGGTGTTCAATCACACACTTATTACATCGAGTGTCTCAAAAAGAGTACTTATTACAATAATATGGCTGAAGGCCATCTAAATAAGATAACTGCGGAAGCATTGAAGATAAATGAGTCCATCCAACTCCACGGCAATACTGAGTGCATGACAAGGACCTAGCGCACCTTACTCTTCGTTTGAAAATTTTGCAACATGATATGTTGCAGCCGTGTAGGTCAGCACATGGAATATGCTGGCAAGATAACACTATAGAGCAATGAACAAAATAACAACTACCACTACATGCATATTTGGTTGGTGGAGGCTCTAAGGTTAACATATGTATAAAGCCAATTTTTCCCTACAACAAAGGAATATATTTTATTTAACTACGAAGTTATGTCATCACTGAGAAGGTTCCTCCAACTCAATCCCAAAGTAATAATTATAACCCAGCAAATTCATTAAGTAAGGTGATGAGATCAAATCAATAATTCAAATACCAGATACTCAAGATGTCCATAACTGGGGACACGCCTAACCATGATTAGTTTATACACTCTGCAGAGGTTTGCGCACTTTTCCCCACGAGACTTGATCTCCTCCCTTAGATATCTCGCACTACATGATGTTTGAGAAACGGATGACCGAGACACAGTCTTTCCGACAGTACCACCTACATCCCCTACATCTAGGTAGACAGTACAACCTACATCCCCTACATGTGCTAGCCTACCACTGAAAGAGGTCACACAACATACTCAACTATGCCAGAGCCCATAATGGCTTGTGGCTGCACTCGAAAGTTTCTAGCATGAATAATCTTATGATCCCTTTGAGCCTGGGTGGCAAACCATAGGATGGTCACACGGGTACTCCTGGATATCCTAGGACATCACTGGATTGCTGCAGGTGCCCACAGCCAATCCACTCAAATGTGTATTAAAGTAGCCACCTTAAGTTTCCCTTAGTTAAAATCTCTCACATCTTACATGAATCTCACATACCAATACATGTCTACGAGCGTAGCAAAATAGTATAAGCAATACGTATGATACCCAGGGTTTAAATAAAAGACAATAGGTTCCTACCTCATCAACTACTTCTCAATGTCCACATGTTGTCAAATCCTACTCATGCAATGTTTGAGGGTTCAAAACTAATGCATAAAAACTGGGTAATAGAGGGGTATGATCAAAGTGTTACTTGCCTTGCCGACGATCGGAAAACCCTAGAGATTCGTAGTAGCAAGCCTCGCACTCCGTAAACTCTATCGTGAACAAACAATAGCATACATAAGCACTCAAGCATAAGATGCAAGGATAAAACCAAAATAAAAGATCTAAACACAAAGTTCAAGTCAAGAGCTTGAATTTGCAAAAAGAATCAATCGAATCGGAGTTACGAAACACAAACTACAACCAATACAAAGTTCAAATTCAAGTCTGCTTGAAACCAAATTTAAATTTTTAAAATCATGTTCAAGTTGTTTATATGAACAGAGGGTATCCAGACGAAGATTTTGGCATTGGTTTCACTGGATTTGGATAAACGAGCAAAAAGTGGTGATGGTATTAAGATCAGGGACTAATCAGTAAGAAAATTATTCGTGGATAGGCCCCTGGCCGAAAATTAAACTAAAAAGAAAAATCTAACGAACGGACGTTCACTAACAGAAACTAACGAATGAAATCACTCGTTAATAGATCTAAACGTGTGAATGCTCGCTATTTAACGAAACCTAAAATAATAAACTGATCTAAATAAAATAAACCAAACTAAAAAAATCGGACGGGTCTTTTCGGTTTATACCGGTTTGGGGAAGAAAAACCGGCGGCGGCGACGGCGTAGTTCGGCGAAGCGGGCGGAGGCGTCGGCGGCGGGGCTTCAGCGTCATGGGCGTGAGGCGGCCTGGTGGTCTTGGCGACGCGGATCGGGAGCGGCAAGCGGCGTCGATAGCGGCGGTGGCGGCGCAAGCGGCTGCGGCGGGGTGGTACGGTGAGGAGAGGGGGGCTATTTAAAGGGCCCGGGGGGTCCGGTTGGCTTGGGGGAGGGGGCACAAGGCGGTGGCGGAGTCGGAGTCGGGGCTGGACTCCGGCGATGTGCGGGAGCCGGTCTCCCGCACTCGGGAAAGGTGGCGGCGACGAGTTGGGCCGGCCCAGTCGGCGCGTGAATTTTTTTTAAATAATTTCACCGAAAAGGAAAAATCCAAAGTAAAATAAATAAAAATCCTAAAATCCCAAAAATAATTTTCATGGTCCTCTACTAATATTTGAGACCACGTGAACATTTTTCTTGGTTAAAATACAATTTTCAAGAATGCAATTTTTCCTAATTTAGCCAAATAAAATATCAAATAAAAATTTAAATAAATTTATATTTTTATTCAAAATTAAATTTCCATTATTTACTCTGTTTTGAAGAAGTCATATTATCTTCTCTCATTATTTTATTTATTTTGAAATAATTGGAAAAATATTTCAAATAAAAATAACCTTGATCCAGTTTACCAATTTTTGAAAATTCAAAAATGCAATTTTATGAAAACCCCCAACTCTCTCAAATGGTCCTTGAGTTGCTTAAGGTCTCTAGGATCAAAATGTTCAAATAAAACCAATTCAAAATGCAAGAATCATGGATGCATATGATGACCTAATGATTAACATCCAAATTGAAAATTGGGACGTTACAAACCTACCCCCCTTAAGATGAATCTCGCCCTCGAGATTCGGGTTGGCTAGCAAATAGGTGTGGGTGGTCTTTCCGTAGGTCTTCTTCTCGCTCCCAGGTGGCTTCTTCCTCAGTATGATGGCTCCGCTGAACTTAGCAAAACGTGATGACCTTGCTACGTGTAACTCGGCTGGCAAACTCGAGAATCTTGACGGGTTTCTCCTTGTAGGTTAGGTCACTCTCCAACTGAATTGCTTCCAAGGGCACTGTATCTCTCAAAGGGATATCGGCCATCTCTGGCATTTCTTCAACTGGGAAACATGGGACACATCATGAACTCCTAACAATCCTTCGGGTAACTCCAACTTGTAGGGCACTTCTCCCATACGTTGCAAAACTCGGTATGGTACTACAAACCTTGGGGCTAACTTTCCCTTGACTCCAAATCGTTTAACTCCTCGAAGTGGTGACACACAGAGATATGCTCTGTCTCCGACTTCATAGGCTACCTCCTTGCGTTTAGTGTGAGCATAACTCTTCTGCCTGGACTGAGCTACCTTCAGTCTATCGCGAATCAACTTGACTTTCTCTTCAGACTCTCTGATTAAATCTGGTCAAAACAATTGTCGGTCTCCAACTTCATCCCACATCAATGGTGTCATGCACCTCCTTCCATACGAAGCTTCAAAAGGGGCCATCTTCAAACTGGCTTGGTAGCTGTTGTTGTATGAGACCTCTGCGTAAGGCAAATTATCGTCCCAACTAGATCCATAATCTAGCACACAAGCTCTCAACATGTCTTCCAGAATCTGATTGACTCTCTCAATCTGTCCATTTGTCTGTGGATGAAAGGCTGTACTGAACTCTAGCCTGGTACCCAAACTCTGGTGTAATTGATTCCAAAACGTCGAGGTAAACTGTGTTCCTCTATCTGATACAATGGTCCTCGTAACTCCATGCAGACATACGATCCTGGTCATATATATCTTGGCCAACTTCATGCACGTATAAGTGGTTTTCACAGGGATAAAGTGAGCCACTTTGGTCAAGTGATCAACTACTACCTAGATGGAATCATAACCTGATCGTTTCCTGAGTAATCTGGTGATGAAATCCGTGCCAAGCTTATCCCACTTCCATTCGGGTATAGGCAAAGACTAAGTAATCCTGCTGGCTTCTGGTGTTCTACCTTAACTCTCTGACATATATCACATACTGCTACATAATCGGCAATATCCTTCTTCATACCTGTCCACCAGAAACGTTCCTTCGAATACAAATACATCTTAATGTTTCCTGGGCGAATCGAGTATGGCGAGTCATGAGCTTCCTGAAGTAATAACTTCCTGATCTCTGGGTCATTGGGCACATAAATACGATCCTCAAACCATAAAGTTTCGTGCTCATCCTCACGAAAACCTTTGGCTTTTCCTTTACTCATCTTTTCCTTTATCTCTGCAATCTCCTTATCAGTCTTCTAGGCTTCTCGAATCCTTCCCAACAACGTGGACTAAACTTCCAACGCTGCAATGAAACCTCTCAGAACTATCTCCAAGATAAGTTCTCTGAGATGGTCAGCTAGCTCTTGTGGTAATCCTCCGGTCACGAGAGTATTAACATAACTCTTGCGGCTCAACGCGTCTGCTACAACATTGGCCTTTCCTGGATGATAATGCAATTTCATGTCATAATCCTTTATTAGCTCCAACCATCTCCTCTCCCTGAGGTTCAACTCCTTCTGCGTGAAGATGTACTTCAAACTCTTATGATTCGTGTACACATCACAATGGTTTCCAATAAGAAAATATCTCTAGGTCTTGAGCGCATGCGCTACGGCTGCTAACTCCAAATCATGCATGGCATAATTCAACTCATGAGGTCGAAGCTGACGTGAGGCATATGAAACAACTCTTCTGTCTTGCATAAGTACACCTCCAAGTCCCTGACAAGAAGCGTCGCAATATACTTGGAAATCCTTGCGTATATCCGGAAGAATTAGCACTGGGGCTGTAACTAAACGTTTCTTCAACTCCTGAAAATTGGCCTCACATTCTTCGGTCCATTTGAACTTAATGTCCTTCTTCAATAACTTTGTCATGGGCTTCGCAATCTTGGAAAAAATTCTAAATGAATCTCCGGTAATATCCTATGAGTCCAAGAAAACTGTGTATCTCTCCAACTAAGGTGGGTGCCAACCACTCCGTGATAGACTGAACTTTGGAAGGGTCTACTGCTATACCTTCTCCAGATATAAAATGTCCGAGAAATCCGACTTCTTTCAACCAAAACTCACATTTACTGAACTTGGCATATGGCTGATGTTCCCTGAGCTTCTCGAGAACTGAACACAAATGTTTGTTGTGTTCTTCTTCATTCTTCGAGTACACTAGCATATCATCAATGAACACCACAAGAAACTTATCCAAGAACTCCATGAACACCTTATTCATCATACTCACAAAGTAGGCTGGGGCGTTAGTCAAACCAAAAGACATGACAGTGTACTCATATAGCTCGTACCTTGTGGTAAAAGCTGTCTTAGTTATATCCTGTTCACGGATCTTCAGCTGGTGGTATCCTGATCGAAGATCGATCTTGGAGAATACTTTAGCTCCCTGCACCTAGTCAAAGAAATCATTAATCATCGGTAGTGGGTATTTGTTCTTGATCGTCACCTCATTCAATGCACGCTAATCAACAACCATTCTCAAGGATCCATCCTTCTTCTCAGCTAAGAGCACTGGGGCTCCCCACGGTGATGAACTTGGTCGAATATAACCTTTGTCCAGTAACTCCTTGATCTGCTTCTTAATTTCCTCTAGATCATTTGCGGGCATCTGATACGGTCTCTTCGATATAGGTCTGGTGCCTGGTAACAGCTCTATCAAAAATTCTATATCTCGATCTGTTGGCATGCCTGGTAGTTCCTACGGAAATACGTCGGGATAATCCTTCACAACTGGCACTTCCTCCTGAACAACTCCCGAAAGTGAATTCACTTGAGTCCTTCTTGGCGCATGCCTAGACACATACTTGATCCTTTTTCCCCTGGGGTGGTGAGAAGTATCGACTTACTTGCATAATATATGTTTCCTCCATTCTTCGATAGCCAATCCATGCCTAGTATTATATCCAATCCTTGTGACTCCAAAATTATTAGGTCTTAGGGGAAAACGTGCCTACCAATGGTTAATGGCAACCAACCACACCATCGGTTGGCCATATACTCCGCTCCTGGTGAGCTTACTAACATGGGTGACCTAAGGGCTAAGGTTGGCAATTTAAACTTGTCCGCAAATCCCCTTGATATGTCTGAATGAGATGCACCAGTGTCAAAAAGAACGAGGGCTATAAATGACTTAATAAAAAACTTACCAATCACTGCGTCAGGCTGCTCTTCAACTTCCTCCACATTGATGTGCATCACCTGACCTTTGGTGAAAGGATTTGGCTTCTTCCCTGAGCTTCCATTGCCATTTCCATTCTTTGCTTCAGGACACTCAGTGGCGTAGTGTCCAGTCTTCCCGCACTTGAAACAAGTAATGTGACTTAGATCCTTCTTGGCGGGTGTAGCGGGGTTGACACAATGCTGACTGGTGTTTCCTCCATTCCCATTACCATTTTTAGGGCCACTGTGGTTGTGTGAACTTCCCCCATTATGAGAATGACCTCCATGGTTATGATGGGTATGTCCTCCCGAGATTGGGCTAAAACGAGGCTTTTGCTGAGCTCCAGAGTTGTACTTCCCCTGTCCATACTTCCATTTGCGGTTCTCTATCTGCTGCTGCTTGCCTTCAATCATGAGAGTCCTGTCTACCAACTCCTGGTAGTTAGTGAATGTTGCCACCGTCAACTGCATACTCAGCTCATCATTCAGGCCCTTAAGAAACTTCTCCTGCTTCGCGGCATCTGTGGCCACGTCATCTGGGGCTTAGCATGCTAACTTGCTGAACTCCTCCACGTACTGCGCCACAGTACGATTTCCCTGGCGTAAGTTGCGGAACTCACGCTTCTTCATGCTCATAGCTCCAGTTGAGACATGTGCGGTGCGGAATGCTTGCTGAAACTGATCCCAAGTGACATTGGCCACTGGGAAAGTGACTGTGTAATTCTCCCACCATGACGTTGCGGGTCCATCCAGTTGATGTGCGGCAAAGCACACCTTCTCAGCATCTGTGCATCCTGCGGTGGTAAGCTCCTTTCCAATCTTGCGGAGCCAGTCATCAGCAACAATCGGCTCGGTGCTACTAGAGAACACCGGCGGATTCAACCTTAGAAAACGGGCTAAGTTGTCAACTGGTGGTGGTGGTAGTGGGTTGTTGTTGTTGTTGTTGTTGCCTTTGTTCTGTACTAGCAACTGCATCAAGGCATTCTGCTGTTGGATCAACTAAGTGAGCTCTGGTGGGAACACGAATCCAGTGTCACGTCTCGGAGGCATCTGATAGGTTTAGAGGGGTGAGAACAGAATAGAATAGGGTCTAGAGAGAAATCACTACCCATATGCACATGAGACAAACACATTAATTTCACACTACTCAATTCAAATATGAAACATACAATCGATCTAATCTACCGTTACAAAATCTCGCGGACTATTGCTATATACATGGAAGAACTTCTAATGGTATTATGGTGGTCGGCTAGAAATTTTGATCGGTGGAAGACTCCATAATATCAGCTCCAGCTTCATCTTCATTATCATCACTGTCTTCATCATCGCGGTCGGGGTCGGAGTCTGTGCCGTCTATTATGATGTAGTCTTTAGAACGGTCGTCTTCTTCAAGTTCGGGATCACCCATGAATATTCCTAGCTTCTTCTTCAGGTCTTCATTCTTCTCTAGTAGTACAACAATTTCCTCTTCATATCCATCGCGTGTACATTTGAGTTCCTCTTCTAGCTCCATGTTCCGGGTCATCACCTTCTTCATGTCTATCATATTGGCGCACATCTGGTTTTCCTGACGACGAATGTGTTGATTCAACTCCTGTATGTAGGCTGCGATTGATTTATCCTTCCTGGTGCAAATCATCTCGCATTGCTCATCTCGGTGTCCACATATCTGGTAGATGGTATCCTTAAGATCCTTGTTGTACACTTCGCCTATGCGTCCAATGGAGTTGTGGGCGGATATGCTCTTTCCTAAACTCCAGGTAGGTGCATCAAAGGAAAACTCGATAGGCTCGGTCACCGGTGTGAAAGTCCTTCCTGGAATACGAACTTGAATCGTCCATCGCTCCTCTTCTGGGAAGGTTGCAGTGAAAGTTCTGGTGAAGCTTGGTATGCCGATGTTCAGGTACCTAGTGACTTCCTTCAAGTGTCGTCCGAAAGGGGTGTCGTCATCTGGTTGTGTGAACTTGTTCCTTGGGTCCGCCATCTATAGAGTAGAAATGGAGAAGAGTTACAAATGAGTAGAGAAGAGTATCCTGTGGCTTGTCCTAGTGGTCGCGTCCTACAGTCAGCGTGTGCTTTGATACCATCTTGTAGTGACCTGATCCGAATGGACCCCAGCCTCTGTTCATAAGTGTCATCCCTGGATCGGTATTGCTGACACACACAGTACTCGAGGATTTATAGCAGAGTTCAATCACACACTTATTACATCGAGTGTCTCAAAAAGAGTACTTATTACAATAATAAGGCTGAAGGCCATCTAAATAAGATAATTGTGGAAGCATCAAAGATAAATGAGTCCATCCAAATCCACGGCAATAATGAGTGCATGACAACGACCTAGCACACCTGAAAATTCTGCAACATGATACGTTGCAGCCGTGTAGGTCAGCACATGGAATATGCTGGCAAGATAACACTATAGAGCAATGAACAAAATAACAACTACCACTACATGCATATTTGGCTGGCGGAGGCTCTAAGGTTAACATTTGCATAAAGCCAATTATTTCCTACAACAAAGGAATATATTTTATTTAACTACAAAGTTATGTCATCATTGAGAAGGTTCCGCCAACTCAATTCCAAAGTAATAATTATAACCCAACCAATTCATTAAGTAAGGTGATGAGATCAAATCAATAATTAAAATACCAGATACCCAAGATGTCATTAACCGGGGACACGGCTAACCATGATTAGTTTATACACTCTACAGAGGTTTGCGCACTTTTCCCCACAAGACTCGATCTCCTCCGTTGGATTTATCGCACTACATGATGCTTGAGAAATGGACCGAGACACAGTCTTTCCGAAGCATTAACTCTTTACTCTGGGTAGACAGTACCACCTACATCCCCTACATCTGCTAGCCTACCACTGAAAGAGGTCACACAACATACTCAACTATGCCAGAGCCCATAATGTCTTGTGGCTGCACACGGAAGTTTCTAGCATGAATAATCTTATGATCCCTTTGAGCCTGGGTGGCAAACCATAGGATGATCACACGGGTACTCCGGGATATCCTAGGAAATCAGTTGATTGCTGTAGGTGCCCACAAGCAATCCACCCAGATGTGTATTAAAGTAGCCACCTTAAGTTTCCCTTAGTTAAAATCTCTCACATCTTATATGAATCTCACATACCAATACACATCTACGAGCGTAGCAAAATAGTTTAAGCAATACGTATGATACCCAGGGTTTAAATAAAAGACAATAGGTTCCTACATCATCAACTACTTCCCAATGTCCACAAGTTATCAAATCCAACTCATGCAATGTTTAAGAGTTGAAACTAATGGATAAAACTGGGTAATAAAGGGGTATGATCAAAGTGTTACTTGCCTTGCTGACAATCGGAAAACCCTACAGATTCGTAGTAGCAAGGCTCGCACTCCGGAAACTCTATCATGAACAAAAAATAGTATACATAAGTACTCAAGCATAAGATGCAAGGGTAAAACCAAAAGAAAAGATCTAAATAGAAAGTTCAAGTGAGGAGCTTCAATTTGCAAAAAGAATTAATCGAATCGGAGTTACGAAACACAAACTACGATCAAATGAAGTTCAAATTCAAATCTGCTTGAAACCAAATTTTAATTTTCAAAATAATGTTCAAGTTGTTTATCTGAACAGAGGGGATCAAGACGAAGATTCTGGTGTTGGCTTCACTTGATTTGGATAAACGAGCAAAAAGTGGTGAGGGTTTTAAGATATGGGACTAATCTATAAGAAAACTATTCGCAGATAGGTCCCTAGCAGAAAATTAAACTAAAAATAAAAAATCTAACAAACGAACGTTCACTAACAGAAACTAACGAACGAAATCGCTCATTAACAGATCTAAACGGGTGAATGCTCGCTATTCAACGAAACCTCAAATAATAAACCGATCTAAATAAAAGAAAGCGAACTAAAAAAATCGGACGGGTCTTTTCAGTTTATATCGGTTCGGGGAAGAAAAACCGGCGGTGACGACGGCGTACTCCGGCGAGCGGGGCAAGGCGGCATCGGCGGCGGCGTCCTGTGTGGGAGGCGGCGGGGCGGCGGGTGGTGCTGGCTTGTGGCAGCAGTGTGGCAGCAGCAGCAGGCCTGTGTGGCTTGGGCGGCAGGGTGGTGCAGTGAGAAGAGGAGGGAGGCGGCGGCGTATTTAAAGTGCCTGGGGTGTCCGGTTGGCTTGGGGGAGGGGGCACGAGGCGGCGGCGGAGTCAGAGTTGGGGCCGGACTCCGGCGACGTGCGGGAGCCGGTCTCCACTTTTCTCGGGAAGGCGGCGGGGAGTTGGGTCGTGGTTTGGCTCATTGGAGCCCGACCAGTCGGCTGTGAAACTTTTTAATAATTTATCCGAAAAGGAAAAATCCTAAAATCCCAAAAATAATTTTCACGGTCCTCTACTAATATTTGGGACCATGTGAACATTTTTCTGGGCTAAAATGCAATTTTCAAAAATGCAATTTTTCCAAATTTAGCCGAATAAAATATCAAATAAAAATTTAAATAAATTTATATTTTTATTCAAAAATAAATTTCCATTATTTCCTCTGTTTTGAAGAAGTCATATTGTCTTCTCTCATTATTTTATTTATTTTGAAATAATTGGAAAAACAATTTCAAATAAAAATAACCTTGATCCAGTTTACCAATTTTTGAAAATTCAAAATTTGAATTTTATGAAAAGCTCCAACTCTCTCAAATGGTCCTTGAGTTGCTTAAGGTCTCTAGGATCAAAATGTCCAAATAAAACTAATTCAAAATGCAAGAATCATGGATGCATATGATGACCTAATGATTAACATCCAAATAGAAAATTGGGATGTTACATAACCATGGCATGAAACATGTGGATCCAAATCAGCCCCTCACGGAGCAACGCATAAACTAGGGTTTAAGCTTGTGTCACTCTAGCAACCCATCATCTACTTATTACTTCCCAATGCCTCCCCCTAGGCCCAAATAATGGTGAAGTGTCATGTAGTCAACGTTCACATCACACCACTAGAGGAGAGACAACATACATCTCATCAAAATATCGAACGAATACCAAATTCACATGATTACTTCTAACAAGACTTCTTCCATGTCCTCAGGAACAAACGTAACTACTCACAAAGCATATTCATAACCAAGATCAGAGGAGTATTTATTATCATTAAGAATATGAAAATATAATCTTCCACCAGATAAACCAACTAGCATCAACTACAAGGAGTAATCAACACTACTAGCGACCCACAGGTACCAATCTGAGGATTTGAAAGGGATTGAGAAGAGGTGTCTAGAGGGGGGTGATTAGACACTAAGTGCCAAAAGTTGCAGTTTTTAGCTTTTTAGGTTAAAGTGGAGTTTTGGCACGAGTTTAACAAACACAACACATAATTCAAGCAAGCATGCAAAGAGTATATGAGCAGCGGAAAGTAAAGCATGCAACTTGCAAGAATGTAAGGGGAATGGTTTGGAGGATTCAAACGCAATTGGAGACACGGATGTTTTTGACGTGGTTCCGATAGGTGGTGCTATCGTACATCTACGTTGATGGAGACTTCAACCCACGAAGGGTAACGGTTGCCGAGTCCACGGAGGGCTCCACCCACAAAGGGTCCACGAAGAAGCAACCTTGTCTATCCCACCATGGTCGTCGCCCACGAAGGACTTGCCTCACTAGCGGTAGATCTTCACAAAGTAGGCGATCTCCTTGCCCTTACAAACTCCTTGGTTCAACTCCACAATCTTGTCGGAGGCTCCCAAGTGACACCTAGCCAATCTAGGAGACACCACTCTCCAAGAAGTAACAAATGGTGTGTTGATGATGAACTCCTTGCTCTTGTGCTTCAAATGATAGTCTCCCCAACACTCAACTCTCTCTCACAGGATTTGGATTTGGTGGAAAGAAGATTTGAGTGGAAAGCAACTTGGGGAAGGCTAGAGATCAAGATTCATATGGTAGGAATGGAATATCTTGGCCTCAACACATGAGTAGGTGGTTCTCTCTCGGAAAATGGATCTTTGGAAGTGTAGGTTCGTTCGATGGCTCTCTCCACGAATGAAGAGTGGGTGGAGGGTATATATAGCCTCCACACAAAACTAACTGTTACACACAATTTACCAATCTCGGTGGGACCGAATTGAAAAACTTCGGTCGGGCCGATTTAGCAAATCTAGTGACCATTAGGATTTTCGATTGGGACCGACATGCAACTCGGTAGGACCGATATGGTTAGGGTTAGGGCATAACGTAATCTCGGTGAGACCGATTACACAAACTTCGGTGAGACCGATTTTGGTAATAATCTAACCAGAGAGTTGGTCGAGCAAACTCGGTGAGACCGATTACACAAACTCGGTGGGACCGATTTTGGTAATAAGCTAACCAGAGAGTTTGCATTGTAATCTTGGTAGTACCGATTACTTAAACTCGGTGAGACCGAATGTGGTAATGGACATACACAGAGAGATTACAATCCCATCTCGGCGAGACCGAGATCCCTATCGGTGAAACCGATTTGCCTAGGGTTTGTGGCAGTGGCTAAGACATCTGAACTCGGTGGCGCCGGATAGAAAGAATCGGTAGGGCCGAGTTTGACTTTTGGTTTAGGACATATGTGGATGTGAGAAAGTAGTTGAGGGCTTTGTAGCATATTACTAAGCACTGTAGGGCAAGAGACTCATTAAGCAACACCTCATCCCCTCTTGATAGTATTGGCTTTTCCTATAGACTCAATGTGATCTTGGATCACTAAAATAGAAAGTGTAGAGTCTTGATCTTGAGGCTTGAGCCAATCCTTTGTCCTTAGCATCTTGAAGGGGTTCCACATCCTCTAGTCCATGCCACTCCATTGTTGAACTTGTCGGAAACATACTAGATAAAAGTGTTAGTCCAACAAGAGATATGTTGACATTAATTACCAAAATCACCCAGGGAGCACTTGTGCTTTCAATCTCCCCCTTTTTGGTAATTGATGACAACATACATCAAAGCTTTAGATAAAGATATAAATAATAGCGAGTAAAGCTTTGGAAAGACATGTAACATGCATAGGCTCCCCCTACATGTATGCAATCATGTGAATATGGAATATAGAGGCATGTGAGAGCATAACCATGACAGAGTAAGCAATGTGTTACATGTATCTTGGCTATATGCATCAGAGCAAATGATGTGAATATGGAAAATGTACCTTCATGCTCATGAGTCCTTCTTGCAAACAGTATGTACATCAGCAAGAATTCCTCATACACATGACTTTGATGCATATACTTACCTTGTGGTCTTGAGTTGGCTTAGGATAGAATGAACCTGTGTAAACAGGGTTAGATAACACAGATACACCTACGGGCTGGAGCAAGCAAAAGAAGCCACAAGAGTACCAAGACTGGGATGACATGTAGAGAGTGAGTACTAAGTACCACATTGAATATAGACATGTCCCCAAAGGTAAAGATGTGCAATGAATTTAAAGAGTTTCTTTCCCTTAGATGTCTTGCTCCCCTGAATCTAGCATGGGATCTTTGGGAGAAGATAGGGAATGAAAATCGAGCAAAATGCAAAATCAGAGCTCAAAGAAACAAATGAACAGAGCTAATGCAAATAAGCACATATGAACATGTCTTTCCCCTCAAGAAGACATGTGGCATCTCTCCTATTGAACACCAAGCATCTGGGATCCTTGAAGATTACTCTCTTCTTAAGTATTCTCTCCCCCTGGAGATATCTTTCTCCCCCTATTGAAGTGATAAGCTTTGATGTGATCTCTCTCTCCCCCTTTGACATCAATTTCCAAGAAGGGCTGTCGGTGTCAAAACCGGCGGATCTTGGGTAGGGGGTCCCGAACTGTGCGTCTAGGCGGATGGTAACAGGAGACAAGGGACACGGTGTTTTTACCCAGGTTCGGGCCCTCTCGATGGAGGTAATACCCTACTCCTCCTTGATTAATATTGATGATACGGGTAGTACAAGAGTAGATCTACCACGAGATCAAGGAGGCTAAACCCTAGAAGCTAGCCTATGGTATGATTGTTGTTCGTCCTACGGACTAAAACCCTCCAGTTTATATAGACACCAGATAGGTTAGGGTTACACAGAGTCGGTTACAATGGTAGGAGATCTACATATCCGTATCGCCAAGCTTGCCTTCCACGCCAAGGAAAGTCCCTTTCGGACACGGGACGAAGTCTTCAATCTTGTATCTTCATAGTCTTGGAGTCCGGCCGTGATGATAGTTGACTATCGGGACACCCCTAGTCCAGACTCCTCGGTAGCCCTGAACCAGGCTTCAATGACGACGAGTCCGACGCATATTGTCTTGACATCGCAAGGCGGGTTCCTCCTCCGAATAATTCATAGAAGGTTTTGAACACAAGGATAGTGTCCGGCTCTGCAAAACAAGTTCCACATACCACCGTAGAGAGAATAACTTTTGCACAGATCTGCTGACGTATTCCGCGCCATGACATCATACCGCGGCCAGGCCTTTATATGAATCGTTTTTTACGGTTCCACCTCAGCGCGTTTAGCGAGGCGGTTTCCCTGGCACGTCTTATCAAAGCATAGATCGTGCCCCCTTATTCCAGGATTCCCATCAATACGGACGTGGGTAACCCATCCGCGCCATTGATTACGGCGCTTGGGAGATAAGCGAGTTTTACTAGGCTGGTGGGGGACGCATAGCATCGTCCGTCCATATAAGGGGATAAGGATCCACCTTTTCACCTATGCCTTCTTCCTCCTTTGCTCATCCATTTTCACGCACTCGAGCTCCAGCGCCCAAATCCACACACCCCACCTCAACCTTCTCCAACTATGTCCGGAGCGGGAGGTAGGTGGATGGCCTCCTCCGTCACGGAGGGGCACATCACAAGACTGCGGGAGGCCGGGTACTTGTCCGACGACATCACGCACCGGCTGCCCGACGCGGGGCAGCTCATTCCAACCCCAGGCCCCATGAGAGGGTGGTGTTTCTCCCCCACTTCCTCCGCGGACTAGGTTTTCCACTTCACCCATTTGTCCGGGGGCTCATGTTGGACTTCCACGATCTGGCCTTGAATTTCATCCTCAACATCTCGGCGTTCATCGTCGTGTGCGAGGCATTCCTCTGCATCCAGCCTCACTTCGGCTTATGGCTGAAGATCTTCAACGTCCGGCCGAAGGTAGTGGGCGGCCGTCAAGCGGAGTGCGGAGGCGTCATGGTTGGCAAGATGGCCAAAGTCCTATGGCTCGAGGCTCCTTTGTGGAGAAGATAAAGGGGTGGCAATCGGGTGGTTCTATATCACCGAGCCATGCGACCCCAAATGGGCGGCGGCCCCAATTCAGATCTGGCTTCCCCACGGCTCTCGTCATGGAAAGAGACGGGCTGACGTGGGGAATTCGGACGAGCTATCCGGACTCAAACATGCGTCTGAAACCTGGTGGACAAGAATCTCGGGCTTGTCAGCGTAATCCGTGTGATGCTCATCCGCGGATTCTCCCATGCCAACAACGGGCCTTCAATTTGTGGGAGTTCGATCCGGCACAGCACTCAACCCTAAAAAGGCTCTTCGACACTACGTACGAAGATGCCTGGAAGGTGCTGTTCAAGGGCGCCGAGGCTCCCACATCCGCTACCGAAGATCGCGGATTCAGCACGCAGCGTCAAGCTAGCGAGGTAAGTTATTCTACCCTTTAGCGGGACTCTTTTTTCATAGATTGACTCTATGTGGGATCTGAGACTCCCTAATCTTTAACAGGACTGGTTGAAGACGTCCGGACAGGTTAACTGTCCGGCTCCTTTGCCAGAAGACCCAGCGGACGCCCGATTGACGGGGCTGCTGGCTCCGGTACCTCATGTGGTGCCGGAGAAGAAGGCCAAGAGGAGGCAACGGCAACTCGAAGGAGCTCCGGCGCTGGTGTTGTCGGTTCTGAAGCAGAATCTTCTCCGAGGACGAGGAGGAGGAAAAAAGCTTCTCCCAGTGAAGGGAGGAGAGAAAAGGAAGGCCGCCCCAACCGGGAGGCCGGAGGGTCTAGAAGGAAGAACCCTTCCTCCGGACTTCTCCACCAACGTCGACAATGACGAGGAGGATTGGCCAACAAGGGCCAAGCCTGGCGAGATCGTAAGTGTCCGGATACCCATGGCTTTTTATTATTGCATAGTGTTCTCTAATGTCGAACAATCATGCAGCCCGCCTGGCGAGTTCACCGCTTCATCGGCGGGTCCACAGGTTCGTCGGAAATGGAGAGTACCGCTTCCGGCCGCCTCCTCGCCTCACGCTGCAGACGACGCCGAGGTGGTGCCCCAAGGGGGCCTGGTCAAGAGGAGGTGGCGCAGGAGGCACCACAAGGCAACCTCCGGACTCGGCGCGTGGGGGCAAGACCCCGGGGGCTCCTAAGCCCGACCCTTGCCCGACTCCATGCGGAACCTTCAGCGGTTCGGAGTCCGCAAGCGGTCCCTTCGTAAGAAGGGTAAGGCGCCGTGTCCTCCGTCCAACCGGAGGCACGGATAGCTCTTGGGCGCTAACAGCGCCTCCATTGAGGAGGAGCACCGCCTTGTTATGAGTGCGGTGATCCGACGATTCGATCCGCCAAGAGCGGGCTGACCAAAGCCTGTACCAATCTTCTAATAGGCTTTGAGGTAAGTTTAGAATATGTAAAATATTACCGCATAGACAGTAGCCCACGATGCTTAGTTTGGTGTTAGGAAAGAAAAGCCGGACTAAGGATCTAAAAAGATATCTGCAGGAGTCTAACATAAGTATGTCAATATGGGAATGCAGGCTCTTGCTGACCTCTGCCGACCTTGCGCGGAGGTCAATGCATTGAAGCGAGAACATCGAGCGGTCCGAGAACGAGCTCGGCCAAGCTAAGCAGCTCGAGGACAAGGAAGGTAAGTAATACCTTATTAAAGAAATACCTTATAGAAAGGTTTGGTTGCAAAAATAACAGGAATAACATGGATGCTGCGGGGCCACGAGCAGGTGGCGACCACAAAGGAAGCGGTGTCCGTGGCCAAAAACAAAGCGGTTGCGGAACGCACCGAGCGAGAGAAGGGGGAGGCGCAGCTGGCGGAGGTGCAGCAAGAGCTCCAGGCTCTCGTGGAAAAACACAAGGGTTTGGAGCGTGACTCGAAGACCCGAGAGTCCGAGCTTGCCTCGGCTCTTGAGAGTGCCAAAGCTGCTAAGGCCGAGGCCCAAAAAGCGCTCCAAGAAATTGAATCATTAAAGAAGATAGCGGCAGGTAAGGCATTCTTTATGCAAAGCAAGCATGTGAAAGTGAATTACCTATTACTTACCCGGATTCGGAGCTCTCCAGGAGCATTCGCAGATCTACCCCGTAGTGTGTCTGATGCTGCCGCATTCTACCGTGCCAAGGAGGGGAGCTCAACGGAGAAGGTGTTCTGGTCTCAATATCTTTGAGGCGGACATCCGGTGCCCTAAGCGACCAGTGAAGCAGCTGGTCGAACTCCTAAGGTCGCCGAACAGGCCATGAAGGGCCTTATAGTTCGGCTGTGGCCATTGGAAGCCATGCCTGGGAGCTACTTCGGCTTAGTGCAGCGGCTGGTGGACGCCTGTCCACGAATCGAAGTCATCAAGCGCTCCATCTGCATTAAAGGTGTCCGTCGGGCCCTTGCCCGTGCTAAAGTGCACTGGGGCAAGCTGGATGCGGAGAAGCTTGTGACGGACGGGACACCGAAGGGCAAGGAGCATCGCACGCCCGAAATGTACTATGAGGGCCTCCTAAAGGGTGCCCGCCGAATAGCGGATGAGTGCTCCAAAGATGTAATTTTTGAATAGACTCGCATTTGTTATCTGTCAGACGCTGAAAACTTGTTCATATCGCTAAGCAACGCTTGTTAATTTAAAATATTACCTTACATGCGGCCGTTTTATCAAATTTGAGAGATGGCAAGTCGTTGGCTTCAGCCCCCATGCCACGAGTCTTTGGGGTGTTGGGATAAACTTGAGCACTCTTGTTCCCATTCTTGGGTCCATCTAGGGGGCGCTCAATGCAACGAACAAGGCAACCAGACTTATAATGCTTGAACACTCTCACTTAGCCATAGAATTCTATAATTTTAAATTTGGCAAGCCCTAGTATTCGGAAGACCGAGTTGAGCGCTATCCACGCCTTGGCGGACAATTCCGGTTCCTCGCTCTAAGCAGCATAAGTCTTTAGGGACCCAAAAACCTCTCGAACAGCGACCGGCTCTCGCCCTATCATGACGGTCAGTTTTAGCTTTCTCCAGAGGTGCTCGACCCAGCTCAAGCTGGGCACAATCGCGATGGTTCTCCGTGCTACCTTAGCCGATATAATGGAGCGTAAGGTACCAAAACACGGGAGCCGGGCAAACCCAACTATTGACCCAAGACATGATTCTGAGCCGATTCATATAATGCTATAAGTTTGGGGTGCCGCACTTGTGAAAGTGTTCGGACTTGTCACACCGTAATTTTGGGGTACTTAAGCCCCTGGTGTATTGGCCGTACCAAAGTGTACGGGTACAACATGTCATGAAATGAACATATGTATAGATAAAGAAAGGAGTGCAATAATAAGCAAAAGTTGTGTATTGTTTATTCAAAAAGGTACTGCAATGAAAGCAGAACGATACAAATAGTGCGATAAGCAAGGGATGGGACTATCTAACATGTCCCCCTCCAGGGGTAAGCTGTGGGATGGTATGTAAAACATGTATAATGCTCGTAATAGAGACCACCTGAACACTCGACGTAGCTTTTTGCTTCCCTGGCTGTTGCATCGTGAGTTCGGCGATTCTAGTGCCGGACAGGACTTTTGGAAAACGGAGTCCTGAAAGTAAGAAAAGGAAGAAAAAGAAAAAGAAAAGAATGACACAATCGGGGCCCACAGTGCGGTTGAGCCGCATTCGGGCGTGCCGTGGTCGTGCCCTCCCTCATGCCCATGGTATCTCGGGCGTAGTTATGTACGCGTAGTACTGTTTTCGCAATTTCGCGAGGGCTGGGGTTGGGGCGGATTACTCTGGCGATGCTTGAATCGTGCAGGCGGTCTTGTTGTAGGTTACTCGGGCGCGCTTAGCGGTGTCCGGACGCTTAGTGGCGGACTCGAGAATTGCTGTGAGAGGCTGCTGCGCCTCCGCCGCGAGGGCCGCCGTGTGCTCCTACGTTCGGAGAGGCGTTCGGTGTTTCCATTAACCGTGATTACTCCTCGAGGGCTGGCATCTTGAGCTTGAGGTATGCGTGGTGCGGCACCGCATTGAACTTTACAATGCGGTTCATCCGAGCGATGCATGATAGCCGCTTCTGAGCGGGGCGATGTCGAAGATTAACTCTTAACCGTAAGTTATCCGGGATCCGAAGACCACTTCGAGTGTAACGAGCTGCACAATTGGCCTCTACACCGGTATGGCGCCTTTAAAGGTCGTCTTTGTAGGTTTAATCCTTGAGGGTCTATGCCCATTTTGCGCCCGTATCCCGATAAAGCGAGTTCAGGCTGCTACCGCCGTCCATCGGGACTCTGGTGAGGTGAAATCCGTCAATAATTGGGTTAAGAACCAATGCGGCGAAACCGCCGTGACGGATGCTAGTGGGGTGGTCCCTTCGATCGAAGGTGATCGGGCAGGAAGACCATGGGTTGAAATTTGGGGCGACTGGCTCCATCGCATATACGTCCCTTAGTGCACGCTTCCGCTCCCTTTTGGGTATGTGGGTTGCGTATATCATGTTCACCGTCCGCACTTGTGTGGGAAAACCCTTCTGTCCTCTATTGTTCGGCGGCCGGGGCTCTTCCTCGTCATCGCTATGCAGCCCCTTGTCATTGAGTTCGGCACTTAACTTGCCTGCTTGCTTGAACACCCAACAATACCTGTTGGTGTGATTGGCTGGTTTTTCGGGGGTGCCATGTATCTGGCACAAGCGATCGACTATTCGGTCCAAGTTGGACGGGCCCTGGGTATTTCTTTTGAATGGCTTCTTCCGCTGACCGGGTTTAGAGCCTCTGAATCCGGCATTGACTGCCGTATCTTCAGCATTATCGCCGTTAATGCGGCGCTTGTTCTTGTTGCAATGCAACCTGCCATTGCTGTCCTTGGTATCCAAACTATCAGGGTGTTTGGCCAAGTTGTTGCTTCGAGCTAGCCAGCTGTCCTCTCCTGCACAAAAGCGGGTCATGAGTGTTGTGAGGGCTGCCATGGATTTTGGCTTTTCCTGTCCTAGGTGCCGGGCAAGCCATTCGTCGCGGATGTTATGTTTGAAGGCTTCAAGGGCCTCCGCATCCGGACAGTCAACAATTTGATTTTTCTTTGTTAGGAACCGTGTCCAGAATTGTCTGGCCGATTCTTCCGGCTGCTGAATTATCTGGCTAAGGTCATCGAGTGCGGTGGTCGCACATATGTGCCTGGAAGTTATCAAGGAATGCGGCTTCCAGGTCCTCCCAACAACCAATTGATTCTGCTGACAAGCTGTTGAGCCAATGCCGATCTGGTCCTTTAAGCTTGAGTGGGAGGTATTTGATGGCGTGTAGATCATCACTGCGGGCCATGTGGATATGGAGGACATAGTCCTCGATCCAGACCGCAGGATCTGTGGTACCATCGTATGATTCAATGTTTACGGGTTTGAAGCCCTCGGGGATTTGATGATCCATTACTTCATCTGTGAAGCATAGTGGGTGTGCGGCGCCTCTGTATTGGGCTATATCACGACGTAGCTCATATGAGCTTTGTCTACTATGATTGGCCCGGCCGGGTTTGCTGTATCCGGCGCGACGGTAATCATCCCGTGTCGTTGGGCGCCCACGCGATCCGTAGATCGATCTTGTATGTTTTGCCTTATCCTCCAATATATCTCGCAAGTCCGGCGCATTTTCCCGTGCCTTGGTACTTTTTGAGCGGCGTCGGGGTGTGGCTTGAGCGGAGGGCCGAGAGGCTTCTCTGTCGCGGCCACGGGGTGGCCGGTCTTCCATGTCGTGCGCTGGTGACTTGGGTGCTTCCTCCTCTGATCGAGGCAACGGCTTGCGTTTGGGGTAGATTTTGGAGGGCGTTGAGTTCATACTCTTGGCTGCAAGGACTTGATCCATCATCGACTAGCGTGTCTTAGTCAGCTCTAAGCTGTTGCTGCTTTTTCTTGAGGCTGCTTGCCGTGGCTATAAGCCTGCGTTTGAAACGCTCCTATTCGGCGGGATCCTCAGGCACGACAAATTCGTCGTCGTCGAGGCTTGCCTCATCTTCGTAGGGAGGCGCATAATTATCGTCCTCGACCTCTCTTTCTGCCGCACTATCGTGCGGACTTGCTTCTCCCTCCTCCTGTGTTGAGTCCTGCTGGAGGGGATTGTCTTCGGCACTGTCCGGGGTTATATTATCTCCCGTGCCGGAATCACCGTTTTTGCTGTGGCGGGATTTAGAGCGGCGTCGCTGACGTCGGCGCTTCGGTTGCTTCTTGGAGGGGTCATCCTTCGTTGTTCCATCGCCGTTCCCATCTTTTGGGATATCCACCATGTATATGTCGTATAACGAGGTGGCCTTCCGATTACTGTGGCGCTGGGTCTTGGTCGTCTCGGCATCGCCGCCCATCGGTCGATGTCTTGGTCGAAGTCGAGCATGTCGGTTAAATCATCGGCAGTGGCTACAAAGTGGGTGGTGGGTGGGCGTTGAATTTCTTCGTCGTCCGTATCCCAACCTTCCTGTCCGTAGTCCGCCAGGCTCTCCGGATAAAGAGAGACTTTAGTGAATTCAGGATGTCGCCAAAGGCGATTCTTGAAAAGATGTCCTGGCAGTGAACTCCATGACCGGCGCCCAATCGGATTCGATTGACAGGGGCGCGGAGGGTTCGGAGTCCGGAGAGGAGTCCGGCACCCTGGAGTCAAGGTCTTTGCAAAGGACAGGGGTGGAGTTCGGCTCAATCGTCGTAGAGATCGTAGCCCCCGAGGCGGCGTCCAACCACTCGTCCTCAATCGGGGAATCCGGCTCCGAATTATGGGTCGGAGCGGATGCTGGTGCGGCCTCCCGGGCACTGTTCGGCTGCAGAGCTAGATCATACCCATCGAGACAGTGCGTCACGCTCGGCTGTGGCTCGAATCCGTCGAAGCTCAAGTCTCCGCGGACATCGGCCGTATAGTTCAAACTTCCAAATCTGACCTGATGACCAGGGGCGTAGCTTTCAATCTGCTCCAGATGGCCAGCGAATTGGCCGCAGATGCAAAGCCGCCCGAATCTGAAGATCTGTCCAGGGAGAAAAGTCTCACCTGGACGCGTCGTTGTTGATGATCAAAGGAGCCATCGGGCCTATAGGTGACGACACAGAGGAACTCTCAATGAAAGCACCAATGTCGGTGTCAAAACCGGCGGATCTCGGGTAGGGGGTCCCGGAATGTGCGTCTAGGCGGATGGTAACAGGAGACAAGGGACACGATGTTTTTACCCAGGTTCGGGCCCTCTCGATGGAGGTAATACCCTACTCCTGCTTGATTAATATTGATGATATGGGTAGTACAAGAGTAGATCTACCACGAGATCAAGGAGGCTAAACCCTAGAAGCTAGCCTATGGTATGATTGTTGTTAGATCCCACGGACTAAAACCCTCTGGTTTATATAGACATCGGATAGGTTAGGGTTACACAGAGTCGGTTACAATGGTAGGAGATCTACATATCCGTATCGCCAAGCTTGCCTTCCATGCCAAGGAAAGTCCCATCCGGACACGGGACGAAGTCTTCAATCTTGTATCTTCATAGTCTTGGAGTCCGGCCGTGATGATAGTTCGGCTATCCGGACACCCCCTAGTCCAGGACTCCCTCAAGGGCCTTCTGGAATTTGTCGTGAATGGGTTTGGTCCTTGAGTCACAACATAAAGCACGGATAAAAATGTGATGCTTGTAGAGGACAAGATTCATGGAGTGGAGCTGGAACAATAGTAATGCAGGAATAAGTGGCAAAATGTTTTCCTGTAGTGAAATCGGTGGCACCGAGTGGTATGCTTCGGTTGCACTGAATGATTTCGTTATACCGAAAACAAGAAACCGGCGGGACCGAGTTCACCACAGAGAAAACACTTGTCACCTCAACTCACTAGACAAATAAGATCTCAAAAGGATTTGCAAGGAACTAACTGAAAAATTTGCAATGAATTGGATGCAGGGAATGCAGAACGAAAGAAAAGAGAAGGAAATAAGGAAATCTGGATGAAGTTTTTTTTGAAAAGGGGAAACAAATATGCATGAGAAAAATGCAAAAGGAAACACAAGAGAACTTCATCTAGAATTGGGCGGTGACAAAGTCACCTATGTTAGAGTATATTGACTTAGGAGTCAAGTGAGATCACTTGATCATATGTCATACTCATCGTTTAAGTTCAAAATGGGGTTACCATTTTTCGTTTAAGCATCTTGATGTATTCACATCTTGTCGAGTTGCTTTGACTCATGTCTTGGAGTAAAGCTTCTCTAAGATGGAATAACATACCTTGGGTGGTGGTGTTCATTGTGATCATGTAGTTGAACTTGTGTGGGTTGCTCAAGGTTGATGTAGCTCATCAAGAGTTGGGAGCACCACTTGGAATTTGAGTTCATCTACCTACACGGGTTAGTTCTTGCAAGGAAGAGCACTTGTGTATCCAAAATGACAATCATGAAACTCAACATAGAATTTGTCAAAGGATATGTTTGAATGGTTTCGTGCTTCCTTGTCTTCAACCACCATTGTGTAGAGACTTGGTGATGTAGAGATTGCTCAAGATGTGAGTGAGTTGCAATCTCATAGACTTAGATTCATCCAAGTACCTACAAGGGTTAGATAACATGCAAGGTGCAAATATATCCAAGATATAAGATTATCATCATAAGAGAAATATCAAGGATTAGTCATAAGCTCATGTCTTGCATGTATCCAATGGAGTTCCTACTCCAAGTTTGAAGCATCAATGATGTTCAATTCACCTCTTAACCTACAGAACACTTTCTCATCAAGTGGTTTAGTGAATATATCCGCTAATTGCTTTTCAGTGCGAACATGCGTAAGATTAATGTCACCCTTAGCAACATGATCTCGAATGAAATGATGACGAACTTCAATATGCTTAGTTCTAGAGTGTTGCACGGGATTGTGAGCAATCTTGATAGCACTTTCATTGTCACAAAGTAATGGAACATGTTTCACATATATCCCATAATCTTTAAGAGTTTGGGTCATCCAAAGTAATTTAGCACAACATGAACCAACGGCAATGTATTCCGCTTCGGTGGTGGATAAGGATACCGAGTTTTGTTTCTTGGAAGACCAAGACACAAGAGATCTGCCAAGAAATTGACAAGTACCCGAAGTGGACTTTCTATCAACCTTGTCACCGGCATAGTCCGAGTCGGAGTAGCCAAAAAGATCGAAAGAGGCCCTCTTAGGATACCAAATGCCAAAATTTGGTGTATGGATTAAGTATCTCGCTATCCTTTTCACGGCCTTAAGATGCCATTCTTTAGGAGCAGCTTGATATCGTGCACACATGCACACACTTAGCATGATATTGGGACGAGAAGCACATAGATATAACAATGAACCAATCATAGAGCGATAAACCTTTTGATCGACCAGTTCACCATCTTTGGTCAAATCAAGATGTCCACTAGTAGGCATGGGTGCATTCATATCTTTGCATTCTTGCATATTGAACTTCTTGAATAAGTCCTTGGTGTACTTTGTTTGAGAGACAAAGGTACCTTCCTTAGTTTGCTTGATTTGCAAACCAAGAAAGAATTTGAGTTCACTCATCATTGACATCTCAAACTTCTCCGACATTAGCTTTTCAAACTTTCTCACTAAAATGAGGGTTAGTAGAACCAAATATAATATCATCAACATAGATTTGGCACACAAATAGTTCTCCATTGACCCTTTTAGTAAAAAGAGTAGAAACAATTTTTCCGATTTCAAAGCCTTTTTCAATAAGGAACTTGGTCAAGCATTTATACCACGCTCTAGGAGCTTGTTTAAGACCATAAAGAGCTTTGTGAAGTTTGTAAACATGATCAGGTTTCTTAGGATTAACAAAGCCGGGAGGTTGTTTGACATAAACTTCCTCCTCTATTTCACCATTTAGAAAAGCACTTTTAATGTCCATTTGGTACAAGGTGATATCATGGTGATTAGCATAGGCAAGTAAGATGCGAATGGACTCAAGTCTAGCAACGGAGCATAAGTCTCACCATAGTCCATACCTTCGACTTGTGTGTAGCCTTGGGCGATTTAGGCGTGCTTTGTTGCAAACTACTTGTCCATCTTCATCTTGCTTGTTGCGAAACACCCATTTGGTACCGATGATGTTGTGGTTGTTGTCGGGCTTCTCAACCAATGTCCAGACTTGATTTCTCTCAAAGTTGTGTAGCTCTTCGTGCATGGCATTTATCCAATCCGGATCTTCCAATGCTTCTTCAACCATCATAGGTTCAATGCTAGAGATGAATGAATAGTGTTCACAAAAGTTAGCTAAACGAGTTTTAGAGCGGGTGATTCTCCCGGTTTGGATATCATTGTAGATTTGCTCGACGGGATGGTCTTTAGCAATTCTTGCTCGAACTCGTGAAAGCTTTTGCTTGGATCTTGGTTGAACATCTCCTTCATCTTGTTCTTCTTCTTGGCCTTCTTCATTGTTGACGTTGTCGTTCTCTTGTCGTGGTGGAGAAGGAGGTTGTTGGCGTTCGTCTTGGTGCACTTCCTCGTTTTCTTCATCTTGGTGTGTCCCACTTGTGGATGCTTCCATATCAACTCTTGGTTCACCTTGCCGTGAGGTAGAAGCTTCCACTTGGATGGACGAGGTACTCTCCTTCATCTCTGTTGGATGAATCTTGCCAATAGAAAAATCTTGAATTGCTTCCGAGGGGTCTTTGTCTCCTACATCAATTGGCAATTGCTCTACTTGCGAGCCGTTAGATTCATCAAACTTCACATCTACCGTTTCTTCAACCTTTCGGGTGAAATTGTTGTAGACACGGTATGTGTGAGAGTTGGAGCCATAACCAAGTAGGAAACCTTCATGAGACTTGGGAGCAAATTTAGAACGACGATGCTTATCAAGAATGTAGCACTTTGAGCCGAATACTCGAAAGTATCCAACTTGGGGTTTGTTACCGGTCAGAAGCTCGTATGCCATCTTGCCGAGTAGCTTGTGAAGATACAAGTGATTTGTTGCATGACAAGCTGTCTCAACGGCTTCCGCCCAAAAGTGCTTCGGCGTCTTGTACTCATCAAGCATCGTTCTCGCCATTTCGATGAGCGTCCGGTTCTTCCTCTCAACAACTCCATTTTGTTGAGGTGTGTACGTAGCCGAGAACTCGTGTGAAATCCCTTCTTCTTCAAGAAAGGTTTCCACATTTTCGTTCTTGAACTCCATTCCGTTGTCGCTGAGAACCTTCTTGATCATCACTTCAAATTGATTTTGGGCCTTCCTAGCGAAGTTTTTGAAGATCTTTTGGACCTGCGATTTGTCATCGAGAAAGAACACCCACGTAAATCTTGAAAAATCATCAACTATAACTAGACCAAAATAATTTCCACCGAGACTTTTGTAAGCGTTGGGACCAAAGAGATCCATATGAAGAAGCTCGAGTGGCCTCCTTGTGGTCATGATGTTCTTCACGGGATGCCTTCCTCCAACCTGTTTACCTGCCTGACAAGCACTGCAAAGTCTATCTTATCAAATATGACATCGTTAACTCCAAGGATATGATTTCCTTTAATAAGCTTGTCAAGGTTTGCCATACCAACATGACCTAGTCTTCTATGCCACAACCAGCCTTTAGAAGATTTAGCAATAAAGCAAGTTCTAGGTTGAGCCTTTTTAGTAAAATCAACAATGTATAGATCACCTCTACGTACGCCGGTAAAGACCATTTTATGATTATCTCTACGAAACACTTGGCAATATACTTCAGTAAATAGGACATTGAAACCGAAATCAGCAAGTCTAGATACTGAAAGTAAGTTGTAGCCAAGAGATTCAACGAGCATGGCATTTTGTATGGAGCTATCATGTGAGATGGCCACCTTACCGAGGCCAGCCACCTTACCCTTTGAGTTGTCACCGAAAGTGACATACTTTCGAGGACCATCGTTTTCAGCAAGCTCACGAAACATGTCTTTATCTCCGGTCATGTGATCGGTACATCCACTATCAAGAACCCATTCCTTTCCTCCTGCCATATATCCGCGAAGATTTGCCATAAGACCAAAGTGTCTCATTGCATCATCAAGATCAAAGTCAATATCAGCATCCTCATCATAGTATCCATGTTCAACATCGTCATGTGGTGGATCAAATCCTAGAGAAGGTGATTCGTTAGAGTGAGTTCGACAATGATCTTGCTTATGAATTTTTATAGCTTCAGAAATAATATCACTAATAATTCCAACATCTCCTTTGGCACGCATAAGGTTTGTAAGCTCAAATAGACAATCACCAAACATAGGATCA
This sequence comes from Aegilops longissima, assembly GCA_021605205.1. Classification (NCBI taxonomy): domain Eukaryota; kingdom Viridiplantae; phylum Streptophyta; class Magnoliopsida; order Poales; family Poaceae; genus Aegilops; species Aegilops longissima. The sequence goes on from CM038682.1 coordinate 541,770,384, forward strand.
CTAGAGTTCATCTTACTCAAGGCAATAGATTTATGGAGAATTTCATCTAAATTTTTCAAGGAATAATCTGGAAATCGTTCCTCAAGAAATTTCCATATAGTATAGGCACAATCAAGAGTAGGCAAACTAGCAATCAAGTTTTTGGGCAATCCTCTTATGATAAGATTGATGGTTCTAAGATTGTGAATCATGTCAAGATCCTCTTCGGGTGTGGGATACAAGGGATCAATATGAGGTGCACAAGGGCTAGCAATGTACTTGTTCAAATGATATTCATTGAAAATCACAAGCATCTCATTTTTCCACTCATGAAAATATTCTCCATCAAGAATAGGCACTCTATGTCTAAGACTCCCAATAGTAGACTCATCCATCTTCCTCCAATGGTGTTTAAACCAAAGCAATGGAGACCAAAGCTCTGATACCAATTGAGAGGAATCGAGAAGAGGTGTCTAGAGGGGGGGGGTGATTAGACACTGAGTGCCACAAGTTGCAATTTTTAGCTTTTTAGGTTAAAGTGGAGTTTTGGCACAAGTTTAACAAACACAACACATAATTAAAGCAAGCATGCGAAGAGTATATGAGCAGCGGAAAGTAAAGCATGCAACTTGCAAGAATGTAAGGGGAAGGGTTTGGAGGATTCAAACACAATTGGAGACACAGATGTTTTTGTCGTGGTTCCGATAGGTGGTGCTATCATACATCCACGTTGACGGAGACTTCAACCCACGAAGGGTAACGGTTACGCGAGTCCACGGAGGGCTCCACCCACGAAGGGTCCACGAAGAAGCAACCTTGTCTATCCCACCATGGCCGTCGCCCACGAAGGACTTGCCTCACTAGCGGTAGATCTTCACGAAGTAGGCGATCTCCTTGCCCTTACAAACTCCTTGGTTCAACTCCACAATCTTGTCGGAGGCTCCCAAGTGACACATAGCCAATCTAGGAGACACCACTCTCCAAGAAGTAACAAATGGTGTGTTGATGATGAACTCCTTGCTCTTGTGCTTCAAATGATAGTCTCCCCAACACTCAACTCTCTCTCACAGGATTTGGATTTGGTGGAAAGAAGATTTGAGTGGAAAGCAACTTGGGGAAGGCTAGAGATCAAGATTCATATGGTAGGAATGGAATATCTTGGCCTCAACACATGAGTAGGTGGTTCTTTCTCAGAAAATGGATGCTGGAAGTGTAGGTTCGTTCTGATGGCTCTCTCCATGAATGAAGAGTGGGTGGAGGGGTATATATAGCCTCCACACAAAAACTAACCGTTACACAGAATTTACCAATCTCGGTGGGACCGAATTGAAAAACTCGGTCAGACCGATTTAGCAAATCTAGTGACTGTTAGGATTTTCGGTGGGACCGACATGCAAATCGGTAGGACCGATATGGTTAGGGTTAGGGCATAATGTAATCTCGGTGAGACCGATTACACAAACTCGGTGAGACCGATTTTGGTAATAAGCTAACCAGAGAGTTGGTCAGGCAAACTCGGTGGGACCGATTTTGGTAATAAGCTAACCAGAGAGTTTGCATTGTAATCTCGGTAGTTCCGATTACTTAAACTCGGTGAGACCGAATGTGGTAGTGGACATACATAGAGAGATTACAATCCCATCTCGGTGAGACCGAGATCCCTATCGGTGAAACCGATTTGCCTAGGGTTTGTGGCAGTGGCTAAGACATCTCGACTCGGTGGCGCCGGATAGAAAGAATCGGTAGGGCCGAGTTTGACTTTTGGTTTAGGACATATGTGGATGTGAGAAAGTAGTTGAGGGCTTTGGAGCATATCACTAGGCACTGTAGAGCAAGAGACTCATCAAGCAACACCTCATCCCCTCTTGATAGTATTGGCTTTTCCTATAGACTCAATGTGATCTTGGATCACTAAAATAGGAAGTGTAGAGTCTTGATCTTGAGGCTTGAGCCAATCCTTTGTCCTTAGCATCTTGAAGGGGTTCCACATCCTCTAGTCCATGCCACTCCATTGTTGAACTTGTCTGAAACATACTAGATAAAAGTGTTAGTCCAACAAGAGATATGTTGACATTAATTACCAAAATCACCCAGGGAGCACTTGTGCTTTCGGGTTTTGGGACCAGGATCGAATACAAGAGATGAACTAGGGTTTGAGAGGAGATGGTTCTGGTGAATATGTTGATGGAGATTGACCCCCTCTCGATGAGAGGATCGATGGTGATGACGATGGCGACGATTTCCCCCTCCCGGAGGAATGTTTCCCCAGCAGAACAGCTCCGCCGGAGCCCTAGATTGGTTCAACCCAGTTTCCGCCTCGAGAGGGTGGCGCTTCATCCCGAAAGCTTCTTCTTTATTTTTTCCAGGGTGAACGACACCATATAGCCAAAGATGGGCACCAGAGGCCTGCCAGGGGGCCTACAAGGTCGGGGGGCACGCCCAGGGGGTAGGGCGCGCCCTCCACCCTTGTGGCTGGCTCGTGGCCCCCTCTGGTACTTTCTTCGCCCAATATTTTTATATATTCTAAAAATATGCTCCGTGAAGTTTCGGGACTTTTGGAGTTGTGCAGAATAGGTCTATAATATTTGCTCCTTTTCCAGTCCAGAATTCCAGCTGCCGGCATTCTCCCTCTTCATGTAAACCTTATAAAATAACAGAGAATAGGCATAAGTATAATGTGTAATAACAGCCCATAATGCATTAAGTATCAATATAAAAGCATGATGCAAAATGGACGTATCAACTCCCCCAAGCTTAGACCTCGCTTGTCCTCAAGCGGAAGCCGAAATCGAAAAATATGTCCACATGAGAGATAGAGGTGTCGATAAAAATAAAATATGGACATGAGGGCATCATGATCGTATTTAGAATAGCAACATATAATGCCATATAATTTTCTTATGCTAAAGTAACAATTCATTCACAAAGTAAAGTATGAATCAGAAACTTCATTGAAAATTAACAAACTATGGTCTCAGTCATTGAAGCAATTGCAATTTTTCATAACATCGGAAAGAGTCAATTTATAAGAGCTTTTCAGCAAGTCCACATACTCAACTATCATATAATCTTTACAATTGCTAACACTCATGCGATACTTATGGGTTCAAATCTTTAATCGGACACAGAAAAAGATAGGGGCTTATAGTTTGGCCTCCCAACCTTTTACCTCAAGGGTATTCACTTATGAAAACCTACATCCAAGGGGATATATATATCCGGATCTCTCCAACATATAGTTGTCGGCGTTCTGGGAACGGGGGTCCCCAGGCTTGCCTGCCTGCGGCCTGCGGCGTGGCTCAAGTGGGGGCCCAGCACGGCCTAGCCTCGTCAGCTCAAGCTCAAGACCCTCGCGAGGGGCCAAGCCTCGCGGGGCGGACGACAGGAACCTTCCTCCGGAGCAGCCTCGTCAGGCGGGCTCACGAGGCGGAGAGATCAAGGCAGGGTACCTCCTGGCGTGCCCGTGGCGCAAGCCATGACGATCGAGACCAACCGGGTGCAGTGAGGCGCGCCGCTCTGCGATGTCCTCGTTTCCCCTTTGGTGCAAAGGAGGCAAGCACAGGCCAAGGCATCAGGCAAAGGTTACCGCTTCGGTGCAACAAGACCAAGACCAGCAGAGCGGCAGGAAGGAGGTCATCATGGAGCGCAGGACGGAGTCACCGTCAGAGCCTTTGGCAGCCGAAGACCAACTTTAGTCAGGATAAGTGTACTAGATGTTCCCTTCAAAATGGCCAATTTTTGGCGCCCTTCCCGCTCATTATCTGGGAAGAGGCCCAGGGCCTCCCTCTATAAATAGGACTAGCCACCATAGAGAGGAGGACATGGATAAGAACAGGTAGGACGAAGGATAGAGAAGAGGTCGAACCTACCAGAGAGAGAGAGAGAAGCGACTGGACTCACCCAAGCAGTCCATCGCACCAGCTCAAGAACAGCCCCTCGCGAGGCTGTTCTTCCTTTGTACTGTTCTTCATCAGCCCCAGAGGCAATCCACCACACCACACACTGGAGTAGGGTATTACACCACAACGGTGGCCCGAACCAGTATAAACCTTGTGTCCCTTGTGTGTTCTTCTTCCTAGTTTAGATCCCTTGCAAACCATTAACGTGTGAGCTGGTAGGGGAAAGATCTCCGCGCGCACCCCAGTGTTCGAACCTCAAGGGTCTGCCGGAATCCAAAATCCGACATTTGGCGCGCCAGGTAGGGGTGCGCCAGAATCTTTCTTCCGCTGGTCGCGTGTGATCTTCCGACGTGTCCATGGCTGACGCTCACCAAGCTCGTACCGATCGCCGGGCTGCTCGCGCCGCTTGAGTCGCCCAGACGGCTCCCAATGGCGGACACCCCCGTCGTTCCCCGTCGCCTGCCGCCAACGCCGCCACTGGCCCGGTGGGGAACGAGCAGCAGGCCTCCTCCCTGCATCCATCGGTGAGGCGAGAAGGCCGCACCGCTACTCCTTCGCTCGCTCCTACTGGTTCTTCATCCCGCGTGCACCGCGCTCCCATGGAGGCCCGAGCCGCACTTATCATGGAGAACGAGCTCCTGCGCTACCGCCATGTCGACGACGTCTACGAGGAGTGGCTCGACCGCGGAGCCGAGCTCGTCCGCGCCGCAGGGGGCTCCCCCGTGCTGTCCCTCTCGCTGCCTCGCCCATCACCCCATGCGAGAGGCAGGGAGCCGAAGGTGCCCCCGCCACCTCCTCCCCAAGAAGGCGCCCTGGCTCCAAGGCGCGTGGCCCCGGGCTGAGACCCTCCGCGTCCGGCGCCCGCGCAACAAGAAAGGAGCTGCCAGGAGATCCCTCGTCCCCAAGAAGGTGCTCGCGTGCTCCCAGCACCGGAGCGCCGCGACCGCGCTCCAGTGCCACCACGTCAAGACCCCGCGCTGCTCTAGGCAGCGGTGCACGGGAATCCACAAGAGCAAGCTCCGCATCAGCAGAGAGCCCCGGTGGCCACTGCAGGCTGCCGCGCCTTCACCGCCGAGCTACGCAGCATCGCATGGCCCGGCAAGTTCAAGCCAGACCTGCCACCTCGCTTCAAAGACCTTGCCGACCCGCTGAGTTCCTTCAGCTCTGAGCTGGGCATCGAAGCTGCCAGCGGGACGAAAAGGTCATGGCAAATTGGTTCCCCATGGCGCTCAAGGACGAGCCGAACACGGCTCTGAACACGGCTCCCGCACGATCTCCTCCAGGGGCGAGATGCGCGCGCTTCATCGCCAACTTCAAAGGCACTCGCGACCGGCCTCCGGCCGTGGCGACATCGCCCGCATCAAGCAGCAGCCGGAGAGACCTGCAGAAGTACATCCAGCGCTTCAACAACGCCTGCCTCAAGATCCCCAGGGTGACTGAGGAAGCCATCATCTCAGCCTTCTCCGATGGCGTGCGTGACGTCAAGATGAAGGAGAAGCTAGCAATGCATGAAGACCTGTGCACATCCTTGGAGCTGTTCAACTTGGCGACCAAATGCGCAGGGCTGAGGAAGGCGCCTCTCCTCCTCGAGCTTCGGCTGCGGATCGAAAGAGAAGAAGCCCAAGGCCAAGGACGTGAAGCGCAAGGGGGCTGCAGTGCTCGCGGCCGAACCAGACACGAAGCGAGGTAGGGATCAGCCCGAGTCATCCAAGGGCAGCCGGTACTGCGTATACCATGATCTCCACACCCACAACACCAACGAATGCCAGGAGCTCGGGGCCGTGCGAGAAGGCGTGTCGGCCGGCGCCCGGCGCAATGATCGGGCTACGGCCGAGGAGGAGGAAGAGGCGCGGCGCTGGGAAGACCATGGCCCTCGCCCGGATGGCGTGGCAGACCTCGCGAGGACCAGCGGCGAGACCAGCCTCGCGAGGGAGGTTGGAGGACCAGCCTCGTGAGGACCGCCCTCAAGGCAACGCCGGGCTCCCACCTCGGCCGCAGCCGCAAAGTAGATGCGAAGACAATCATCGGGGCGAGGGGGCCGGGCTTCCAGGGCCGCATGCCGATCGCTTGCATCTGGTGGCGCTCGGGCCCAGCCTCTCAGCGCATCTTCAAGCGGTTTGCTCGCGAGGTGAATGTAGCCCTCCCAAGCTGAGGCAACCGCCCTCTCGGTGGTGCGTCATGCGCTATCACGTTCAGCTCGGCGGATTAGCTCAAGTCTTGGCACAGCGGCCGAGTCCTCCCCATGCTTTGCTCACCGGTCATCAGCAACGTGCAAGTCACCAGGACCCTCATCGACGGCGGAGCTCAGGAGTCACCGATGGCTCCACCATCCCGATAGGGCAAGTTCGCCTTCCCGTCACCTTCGGACAGCGCAACAACCACCGCACCGAGCTCATCGACTTCGACTTCGCCCACATTCGCCTGCCATACAATGCCAACCTCGGGTACCCAGCTTTGGCCAAGTTCATGGCAGTGACTCACCATGGCTACAATGTCCTCAAGATGCCAGGAAGCGGAGGAGTCATCACGGTGCCTTGTGAGAAAGGGATGCATGTGCTCCCTTGGCGTTCCTTCAAGCCACAACAATGAAGACCCAGATCACGGGAGCGGAGACTTCCCGAGGGGTCCCTAAGAAGAAGAAGGCGCTGGTCCAAGCCCTCGTGGGGCGAGCACCTCTGGGGCGTGGCAGCGGGACCAGCGCCCGTTCAAGGCGCCACCCTCATCGCATAGGAAGGCGCGCCGGTGCCCTCCTCGAGGCGGGGCTCGGGGCTCTTTCATGGCGAGCCACCGACCTAGCCGAGGTCACGAGGGAGGCGCTCGGGCACCACTTGGAGGCGTGCTTCAAGGCACGTTTCCTTCAGGAAGGTATGAGGCAAGGATGGCCAAACCCTCAGGAGTTCATCACGAGGAGCATCCAGTTGCTACAGGAGTCAAGAGTCATGCGCGACTGTCGCCGCTTGCCCGCTGTGGCCCCACATCCAGGCGAGGATGCTGGGCTGCGAATCTGCATTGACATACCGGGGCTCAACCGGGCCGCGTCTCAGGAGCGCCTCTGGCCCTCACGCGTGGGGCGTTGTGAGGGTCCACCTCACAGCTACGTTCGCATGCCTTTCGGCCTACCGAATGCGGTCACCGCCCATCAGCGCCTGCTGAGGTGCGCTCTGGAGGCTCAGGAGGTCAAGCAACGCGCGGTCCTGGCAGAGATGGAGATGGCTCTCGAGGAACCCCCGTGCCCCCGGAGCCTCCCGAGGCTCCAGGACCGGAGGGCTCGTGGGGGCCAGCTTCCTCATCACGCGTCATCCGCTACCTCAACATCCCGCCATCTCTGACCATATAAGGTGACACCTTTCCAAGTTCCGCTTTCAGCTGGGAGCACCCCTCGAGCTGCATCATTCCTAGGCCACGTGGGTCCGTCCCTGCGGCATGTATCCGTTTTGCTTATGTTCTTTACTTACCTTGTTGGGGGCACCCCTCGGGCTGCATTATCCCCAAGCTGCTCGGGCCAGACCTGGTGGTGTGTGCTTTCTCCGCACCTATCTTGATGGATTTGCTTATTCATACATAACATGCTTGACCTAATCGCCTGCTCGATTGACACCTACCTTTGGAGCCGCTCGCTCAGGCACGGCACTTGCGCATGGGTCCGTCCCTGCAACGCTGATAAATCTGAGTGGCTGAGCTCGCCCGCAGCGATCCATAGGCGCCACCTCACCAAGCCCTCGGTGCCCCGATCACTCCCTCGGAGCGACCAATGGTTGGCTGGCAACCGTAACAACGAAACTTGTTTCCCCTCGTGATTGGTACACAGGACCTGCTCCAGGAGTAACGCTGGCGGCATCACGAGCCTTCTCCCCTCCTCTCCGGCGTGATCCGCTTGCACGTTAAAAGGGGGGTACCTGAGCATCGCAACTCATGGGCTCCTACTGGCTCTCCAGCCCTCACCCCCTGGCCTTGACCCACGGCATCTCGACCTGTCATACCAACGGCGGCTAAGCTCGCTCGAGGGCCGGGACCTGAGGACGTAGAGCATTAAGGAAAGCGCGGGGGAGAGGGAAGAAGCTCGCGAGGGCCCAACCCAGCAACACCTCAGTTGCCGTAGCGCAGGCACGGCACCTCATCGAACGACCGCTCCAAACCCGCAAGAGAAGTCATGCAAAAATTGATCTGACTCGGCGCTAAACCCTCGCTTACTGCTGCTCTGTCACGGCAAAGCTGCCTACCTTTCTTGCCCCGTGGAGGCTGCTTCAGCGCTAAAGGGGACCTCCTGAGCATCACGACTTAGGGGCTCTTACTGGACCTTGGGCCGCTCACCTCCTGGCCTTGACCACGGCATCGCGACACAGCATACCGGTGGACGGTGAAGCCTACACAGGGACGGGATCTGTCAATGCAGAGCACCAAGCCCTCGTGAGGAAAGAAAGGGGGAGCTGAGCCGGGACAGAACAAGCATCTCGCACCGATTCATCATAAGGATATAATATTCACAAAAACATGGCTAACGCTTACATACCCCAGCGGTGCTACTTGATTCTTTGCAGGAAATAAAATGTGCTAATCCTAAGAACGCCCGACTCTGCGTGCCTCGCAAAGACGCCATCATCAGCAGTGGGCGCCCGAGCACCGGCGTCAACCCATCCAGATCACTGCGCGGTAGCACAAGCGCCCGCCCGCTCGGCCTGCGCGCTTCTCGAGGCTCGTAGCTGTCGTCGCTCGTCTCCGGAGTTGCAGGCTTCGGCGGAGGCGCTGGACCCTCCAGCCCTTCGCTGCTGCCGAGGAGCTGCCGAGGCGACCGCGGGCCTAGTCCTCGCCACGCAGCGCCCGACCGGCCTTCTCGGGCAGCATTCCAGCGGCGTCCATCCGTGTCAAAGACCTTGAAGAACATCAAGGAGGCGCCATCGTATTCTAGGTGGATCACGAGGCGCCTTGTCCGCAGCACTTTGTGCGATCTGCCCGACCTCGGTCATGTAGACCTTGCCGGAGAGACAACCGCAACCTCCGCTCGATCGCGGGGTGATGCAGCCAGCATTACGCAGCGAGCTCGAAGAGCCCTCGGCGGGATCTCGGCGAAGGAGGAAGGAAGCGAATCAAGATTGAGGAGGCATGGCGGCGTGGAGCCTGAGCTCTCGGGAGGAGCCCTCGGCATGGACTCGGGAGGAGCAGCGTGCACCGCCGTGACCCGCCCGGCGCCCGGCGGGCGGCGTCGTCCGTGGCGCTCGGCGTCTACTCCTCCAGGGCCCTCGATGCGGGCGTACAAGGACAGCGGAAACCCTGGCAGTGGCCGCTCGTACCAGGGCCTCGACACCTCCTGCCAGGCGCCCTCATCTCGGCGGTAGAGGACTAGCCGTTTCTTCGGCGGAAGCGGGTCGGGACCCTCTCGGGGGGCCTTTCCCTTCTCTTCTACAGAAAACCGGCGGATCGGAGCCATTGTCGCAATGTGGAGCAAGGGCAAGGATGGAGAGGAAGGAGTAGCAAGAAGAGATGGACTGGAAGGGCTCGCGTCGTTCGTGCCTTATAGCGGAGGAGGCCAACCGTCGGCCTCCACGATCCGCAGTAATCACGACCCATTTCTCCGTGCGGGGACTTGTCAAGTCATGCGATCGCCGAGGATCGTGGGAAGCGGAGGCGCTGTCGGCATTCAGGAGCAGGGGTCCCAGGACTTGCTTACTGCGGCCGCGGCGTGGCTCAAGGAGGCCAGGACAGCCCATCTTCATCAACACAAGCTCAAGACCCTCGCGAGGCCAAGCCTCATGAGGCGGGCGACAAGGCTTCCTCGGGCACGGCCTCGTCGGGCTGGCTCACGAGGAGGCGGAGAGTTAAAGGCAGGGTACCTCGCGAGCTGCCGTGGCGCAAGCCATGGCGACCAAGGGCGCCGGTCGGCGCCCGCCTGCTGGCGTCCTCCTTTCCCCTTTGGTGCAAAGGGAGCAAGCGCAGACGAGCATCAAGCAAAGGCATCTGTTTGGTGCAACAAGACCAAGACCAGCCCCAGCGGCTGGAAGGAGTCATCATGGAGCCCAAGCAGGCGTCATCACGAGCCTTTGGCGGCGAGGACCAACTTTAGTCGGGATAAGTGTACCATTGTTCCCCTTCAAAATGGCCAATTGTTGGCGCCCTTCCCGCTCAATATTTGGGAAGAGGCCAGGGCCTTCTCCTATAAATAGGAGTAGCCATCTCCATGGTAGAGGGATTGGCCCCCCGATATGAGATCGAAATCCTCACCAAGAAACCAATAGCTAGAGCAACTGAACACCACTTAGCAGTTCATCACACCCACCAAGAACAGACCCTCGCGAGGCTGTTCTTCCCTATACTGTTCTTCATCAGCCCAAGAGGCAATCCACCACACCACAAACTAGAGTAGGGTATTACACCTGGCGGTGGCCCGAACTAGTATAAATCTTCGTCTCTTGTGCTGTTCTTCTTAGTAGTTTAGGTCCCTGCGATTGGCGAGTGCAGAGGCGGTGGAGAATCGATCTCCGCGCGCCCGAGTTGAACCTTAAGTGCTGGAACCGAAATCCGACATTTGGCGCGCCATGTAGGGGTGCGCGGAATCCGCCTTTCACCTCGTGTCCCGTCGCATCGTCATCACCATGTCCGCGACCAGCGGGCAACCAGATCCTTAGGCGGCGTGGCCCGCCCGCGCAGCGCCGCTTCGCCTCGGGCGACCCGTGCCCGAGCAGCTCGCGGTCCGCAAAGCGCTGCGGGCAGCAGCGGCGGACATGCTTCGACGGCTCTCACACCACGGCGGCGCGGTCGGCAGCAAGAGCCTCCAACCACGCCGCGACCACATCACGTACACCCGCCGGGGAAGCAGGCGAACTCGAGGCGCGCTCACGGTGGCCGAGAGCTGCAGCGGTCTGAGCTCTTTGGAGGCGGCATGACGTCTTCTTTGGAGTGGCGGCGCGCTCTGAGGCCGCCCGCCTCGGGGCTCACCCTTCGCACCCAACTTCCACCTAAGGCCGAGCGGCCCCCGCAGGGGCTCCACGTGCGCCGTGGGCTCAAAGCTACTCCAACACCGGCGAGGCTGTCGGCACGGGCGGCGGCGAGGTTGCCCGCCCGGCCAGCGGAGAAGAAGGACTCGGCGCAACTCCTGCTCTGGTGGACCGTCGCGCCACCACCCCACGGCGGGCGCATCAAGCAGAGCAGCATGGCACGCTCAGCATTACGGCGTGGCCTTCGGGATGATAGCACCGGAAGAATACGTGCCCCACATGATGAACCAAGGGCACCCGCATGAGGGAGAACAAGGCTCGCTCCTCAGCCCGAGCTGGGGGGATGAGGCGCCAGAAGCCGAGCTCTTCGGGGAGCCTCGAGGCGGTCCCACTGGTCACGCCAGGGCGGCGATTATCGAGTACCGCTACTTCCTCAAGAGCAAACCTCGCTAACCATAGGTCGCGGGAGGTACAGGTCGCCCTGACGAGTGGCTGCCCGCTCCCTCAGCCTCCTACCCCTCGGGAGGGCGCGAGGCTGCCGGAGAGGGACAGAGATCCGACATCACCACCGCGGCGTTGAACAAAGGCGTTCTCGGGAGGTAGGCCCTCTGCTGGGAGGTGCCTCGGGGCCTGCCTGGCGGAGGACCCATGGTCGTCGGGGAACGGCTGGCGACGATCTACCCACCGGCGGCGTCCTGGTTTCGGTCGTCGTTGGTGGCACTAGAAATGTGGCGCAAAGGCGGGGCCCTCGTATGGCGATATGAAGCAAGGCGGTACACATGAAGAAGGCCCGGTGCTGTGAAGCTCGCCGCCCGTGACACTCTCACGTAATAATGAGTGGGGATGTACACGCCCGGAGTCTCGGGGTGCGGCCTCGAGCCTGGGCTCCCTCCCACGCCAGTGGCAGCACTTAGCTCCATACGGTGAGAAGACGTCCAAGACTATACTAGGTGCGGACGGCGGCTTTCTTCTGCTTTCTTTGCCTTCCATTTGGTTGTCGCTTTCCCCCGCTGGATTTAAGTTGGATTCGAAGTTGAGATTTGCGTGTGTTCGGGGAAGGGGTGCTTAGTCTCGTTCGAGCAAATCTCTCGCGTTTCGGTTACAACTCCGCCTCAGCTGCCTCCCCTCGCGAGCCCCTCGCGAGCCTGGCCAGCCTAGCTTGCGCCAAGAGCCCACTGTCGCTGCGCGTCCTCTCCGGAGGGTTTTACTGCAGGTCCTCTGAATTCGATCAGGAGACACTCAGATCGCCTCAGCCTCCCACAGGCTATCTCGGGGCTCGTACGAAACAAAGGTAAACCATCCAACTAGCACGTCGCTTAGCCAACCACTTGGCGCGGCGTATGGGCGATGTAACACCTGCTATCTGAAGAACACAAGTTTTACATGAGGGCTCCCCTCCCAAAATGCTCTCACCTCCATCAGGCCAAAACCTGAGTTCTATTCATGCAGGTAATGGAACAACGAGAATACATGATCGGTCGGATAAATCCCCAATGCATCCTCGGGAGCACCTCCCGAGCCGTTCTTTGGCGTCGCTGGTCTCATTGTCGCTGTCTGCGTGATCGTCGGCGGCGTCTGGGCCGTTCACCACGCCGCCCTCGCCGGCCCACGACCATGCCGTCGTCGTCGGCGAAGGCACTGGGCGAGGGCATCCACGTTGTCTTCCACTCGGTCGCCAGTCGCCCGGACGGCTGGGGAACTGAAGCGATAACTCGTCGAAATCGAAGTGGGGTCCATGTCCCGGAGATGGCTGAAGACACGAGAGAAGGCGCGCCCGAGCAGCGCGCGACTCCTCTCCTCCACCAACCTGTTGGCCCTGACCGACCGCGCCTCCAGCCGCGCCACCACGTCATTGAAGAACTGAAGGTTGCCGGTGTAGTTAACCGCGTGTGGCGCGCCTACTGCCGCCTCGCAGATATTATCCAAGGCTGCGTTAGCTCTTTCCCGGAGCGTGGCGAGCATGGGACCGTGCTCATGCTCCAGGATTCGCCGCTGACGCATCTCATCCGCATTCTGCCACGCGACGGCCTCGGCCTCCTCCACCCGTTGGCGAAGAAGGAGCACCTCGGCCTGAGAGGTGGCGGACTCCCTCTGCGCCACCTCAAGGGCAGCCCGAAGAGCATCGGCCCGCCGCGTCGCCTCCTCCAGCTTGGCCCTCAAGGCAGCAGTCCTGCCCTCAGCTTCGGCCTTGATCAACCCCAACCGCTCCTCAAACTCGCGCTCGAGGTTCGCGCGCGTCGCCGCCACTCGGCGTCCGACCTCCTCCAGGACGCGGGGCTTCCCGTGCTGCGACCTCATCCTCTGCCCGCGTCGCCAAGCGCTCCCTCGTCTCCAAGCACTTGTACTGCTGCGCGTTGGCGGCTTCAGCGTCGGCGCCTCCTCGCTCGAGGAGCTCCGCCAGTCGCGGAGGCCAACTTCATCGGCGCAAGGGCTACCTCGCGCAGCTCCACTTGCTCCTCCAGCAGTGGCACCGGGCCAGGAGTTCCCGTGCCCGCTCCTCCGCCGCCTCTCGCTGCTGTTAGCTGCCGGCCTCCTCGGCGGCCGAGAACAGGCCTCTGAGAGGCTGCCACGTACGCCTTGGCCTCTTCATCATCAAGATCGCTGGGCGGCGCGCAAGGGCGGCAGTGCCCTCCAGCTCGCGCCTCTCTGCGGCCAGGCGCAGGCCCTCGGCCTCAAGGCGCGCGTCTTCGTCAGCAAGCTCTTCACCAAGAAGGCTCACCGCGTCGGCCGCCCTTCGAAGAAATACTTGGCGAAGGGCACGGCACTCCCGGGCGCGCTCGCGCACGTCCTCCACACCATCAACCGCCCTAGGCGGGCGTCGGGAGCCACGAATCAACACCCCCCCCCTCCGGGCAGGGGACTGGGGGCTGGCACCCTCACGACGGCCGGGCGTGCTCGTCGGCCCGCCCGAGCCAGCCCATCCCGCACGAGGCGCGAGGAAGCGCCTCAGCCAATCGCCGTCCACGACCAGGCGAGAAGCCCACGGCAGGCTAGCTATGCCATGGGAAGGCTCGTGAGGGAGGATCGCGAGGCGCGCAGGGCCACGACGCGCCACGGAACGGCTCACCTCCCCGGTCACCCTCACCACAAGGGCTCCACTGCTTGGAGCACTCGAGGACTGGGGAGGGGGCGAAGCCGGGGAGGACGGCTCCTCACCCGTCTCCGTGAGCTCGGCAGGAAGGGGCCTGCAGGGCAAGGATCAGTACGAGCAGCAGAGAATCAGGAGCTGGAGAAGGAGAAGGCTTACTCATCAGTGGCGAAGTACTTCCTACGCTTCAGCAGGCGACAAGGGTAATCATCGCCCAGGGCCTCCCTTCTCTTCCGGAGGGCCTCGAAGTTCATGCGGAAATGACCCAAGATTTGAGCGCAGGGATCATCAGCCTGTGGCGAGGGAGAAGCGTCAAGGCGGCTTGCGTCGGGCGTCACTGCGACGCTGCTGCTAGTCGCCTCACCAAGAGAAGCAGCGAGGGCCTCGGGGCCTCCATCCCATGACGCCTGCTGCGGGCGGCTGCCTGCCGCCCTCAGCCGCAGCGGCATGAGCCTCAGGAGCTGCCCCCTCACGAGCATCGCCCGGCGCTGTCACCCCGGCGGGGGTCCCTTCGGCCTCTGGCGGCTCGTGCCTCCCTGCTCCGCCACTTGAGGAGGAGCCGCCTTGGCCGACTGGAAGGGCTGTCACCACCACTGGATTTCGCGAGGCCCCTGGAGACCAGCGGGGCGCGGCCCCCGTTCGTCGAAGATAGGCATCTGGTTCACCAAGTCACCCCTGTTCTGGCAGAGGTACAACAAGGCCCCTTGATGCGGATGCCACGGGGTTAAGTCGCCATCGGGACCAGGAGCACTTTCCTTAGCGCTTCAGGCGTCAGGTCTTCTTCCTGGAGCCTCATACGATCGCCAGGCCCGCTGAAGGCCCACATCCGGTGGGAATGGCGTTGGAGAGGAGCAATGGGGCGCATCAGGAACTCCTTCACCACCTTGGGCGCAGATCCTGACAGCGACCTCGAGAAGCAGCGGCGCCAGACAAAGATGAGCCGAGGGCTCGAAAGCGTCTCCTGGCCCCAGCCTGAATTGGGGACAGCAGGTGAGGTTGGCTCCGATAGTAGGGGGCTGGGCACCCCCACATCCACATACAGCCACCTCTCGCGGAACTCAGCCGCGGGCGGAGGCAGGCTGAAGTCAATCCCTGAGGCCGCTGTCTCGGGCGAGGCGACGAAGCTCACGCATGCCGAGCATTGAGTGGGGCCGAGAGGGCGCAGAGAGAAGAAGTGGCGCAGCAAGGCAACCGAGGGAAGGATGCTCATCATTGCCTCACAAACGAAGGCGAAGACCGAGAGGAGAGTAATGGACTCAGGACCCAGATGCGTCATGTGGATCTGATAGTGGGAAAGCACAGCATTGAAGAAATCAGAGAAGGGGGGGACCAGCCCCGCCCACAGGGCGTCAGCGAAATACCGGACCTCAGTGACTATCCTGTCGATGGAGAAGTGGGACGCGGGCCAAGCCTTCGTCCTCCCGCATTCGTTGAAGGAGGTAGCCAGAGCCGAACTAACCTTGCCCAAGCCTGTCACACCCAATATGCGACCCTATCCAAAAGGAACTCGACGGTCCCACCAAGGATAGACCCGCATATTGAAACGCTTTTGCAAGGTGGATATCATTACATCAACATTACATAATAGATGGGGATACATACATAAGGCACAAATGCCTCAAGAATACAACAACATCATATACAATAAAAACATCCGACTACGGATGAAACATGAACAGAAACTCAAACAACATCCACCCTGCTAGCCCAGACTGCCGACCTGGAACCTATCCCCTGATCGAAGAAGAAGCAGAAGAAGAACTCCAACACAAATAAACATCGCTCTCGTGTCATGATCATCGCATAACCTGTACCTGCAACTGGTGGTGTAGTAATCTGTGAGCCACGAGGACTCAGCAATCCCATTACCATGGGTATCAAGACTAGCAAAGCTTAAGTAGGAAAGGTAGGGATAAGGTGGTGAGGCTGCAGCAGCGACTAAGCATATATGGTGGCTAACATACGCAAATGAGAGCGAGAAGAGAAACAAAGGAACGGTCGTCAACTAGTAATGATCAAGAAGTGATCCTGAACTCCTACTTCGTCAAACATAACCCGAAACCGTGTTCTCCTCTTGATCAACCCGAAAAGAGACACTCACGATTACGCTTTACGGTTGGTGTATTTTAGAAGAGTTTGCTTCAAGTTTACTACAACCGGATATTAACAAATTCCCATCTGCCACATAACATGGGCACGGCTCTCGAAAGTTTATACCCTGCAGGGTGTCCCAACTTAGCCCATGATAAGCTCTCCCGATCAACGAAGGATATTCCTTCTCCCGGAAGACCGATCGATCTCGGAATCCGGCTACAAGACATTTCGACAGCAATAAAACAAGACCAGCAAGACCGCCCGATGTGCCGACAATCCCGATAGGAGCTGCACATATCTCGTTCTCAGGGCAACACCGGATGAGACAGGCTACGAGTAAAACCAACCCTCAAGTTGCCCCAAGGTGGCCCAAGAAGTGCTCGGTTCGAACCAGCACTTAGAGAAGCAACGGCCGGGGCTAAATAAAGATGACCCTCGAGAGAGCGACTCCCAAGGGAAAAGTAGGTGGTGGTGAGGCAAATGGTAAAACCAATGTTGGGCCTTGCGGAAAAGTCTTATTCAAAGCGAACTGTCAAGGGGTCCCATAAATCACCCGACCGCGTTAGGGACGCAAAATCCGGGAACATAATACCGATATGACGGAAACTAGGGCGTCAAGAGTGGAACAAAACACCAGGCATAAGGCCGAGCCTTCCACCCTTTACCAAGTATATAGATGCATTAATTAAATAAGATATATTGTGATAACCCAACAAGTAAACATGTTCCAACAAGGAACAACATCTCCATGTTCCAACAAGGAACAAACTTCATCTTCGCCTGCAACTAGCAATGCTATAAGAGGGGCTGAGCAAAGCGGTAACATAGCCAACCAACGGTTTGCTAGGAAGGGTGCAAAAGGTTAGAGGCTGACATGGCAAATTGGGATGGCTTGATAAACAGGTAATAGGTAGCGCAGCATAGCGATAGAACGAAGCAACTAGCATAGCAATGATAGTAGTGAGATCCAGGGTAGCGGTCATCTTTCCTGAAATCCTGCAAGGAAGAAGAACGAATCCATGAAGAAGATGAACGGATGAAGCCGAACCAAGCGTAGACGAACGAATCCTCACGATCGCAAGGAAACAGGAACTAACAAGAAGAAGCACACAACCAAGTAAACACACCACCCATGAACAAGGCATGATGCACAACAAGCATGATGCATGACAAAGCTACACGAAGCTACTCATGGCAAGAGATGATGCAAACAAGAGCAACACATCAAAGCAAGTTTAAATGAGGCCGGAAACAACATATAACAATTCCGGTAAGTCCTCATATGCAAATTTCGAAATTGGTCCAGATCTGAATAAACCTTATGTTCAAGTTTTTAAGCAGCAAGTTAAGATGCACCACGATGATCTACACGAAATTCTAGTCAAGTTACATATAAAGTTCATTAGATTCGGAGCTACGGCCTAGAAGATATGAGCAAAACAAGATAAGCATGGCATTGATGCTAAATGCATACAAACATCAAGCAAACACCTTTAAACAAGGATGCAACATGATAATATGAAACTACATGCAAAATCAAGAAAGTTTCATATAGAGCACACTCAAAACGGAGCAACGGTTCAACACATACACTCTATACAAGATATGACAACAATCTGTCCAAAACAGCAACTAGGCATATTGCAAGCATCAAAACAACATGCTACAGGACCTCAACATAATAACAAAAGGCATGGGCATGATTTACAGGTAAAGCATTACAAAACATGAACACTGAGCTATCTCCAGAAACAACTAGAACATGCTCAAAATGACATGGCAAGATTGCAATTAATAACAGTTTCAGACTTTAGCAGAAATAACATCAGGTTGCAATGTTTAGAGCTATGAAACAACAAGTTACAGGAATTTATCATGACAAACAAAGGCATGGCATGAATCTACTAATTGCATAGAACAAAAGTCCCTTACTGACCATGAGCCAAAAAGGATCAGAAAATATGATGGCACCCATGTAAACATGGCAAGTTATATTACAGATTTAAACATGGCAGAAACAACGATAAGTGGTCATGTTGGTGAGCTTGAACCACTCACCACAGAGCAATACATGGCATGGAAAGGCAACCAACAGTAATAAGAAATGGCATAGAAGCTATACATGGCAAGAACAACATCATAGGGTGCAAGGATCAACTACAACAACCTCGGCAAAATTGAATAACATGTAAACAATCTGCCAGGAACATTTTATAGCAAAAGTAGAGCTCGATTGACTCAAGCTATGGTACTCCATAATTGCGAAAAAGGGCATGGATGGATAGAGCAAGTCATGTTTAACAAAACATCCTTACTGAAGTATCTCAAAATATGCATGGATCTCTCTGTAGCATCAAGTTAACATGGCATCAAAATATCAGCAAAACAGGGCTGAAATCAGCAACATCAAGACACCTAGTTTGCATGCTTGTTCTAGTCACCACATTGATCACAAAAATGCATGGCATATACCCCTGGAAAGATGGCATGGCATATTACAAAACACATGTAGGACTCAACCTCATAGGATGCACACATCAATCATGGCAAAAATGACAAAAGTGCATGTTCTGTTAAGAAACAGAAACTAACATCACATAGCACTCTTCCAACAGCATTTAGGGCATCAAGATGAGCTCAAATGAAAATGATGCAATGAGATGAAATGATCTACTCTTCGAGGCGAACATTCTGATATATTACACACACGAAACGGAGCTACGATGACAGAGTTATGATGCAACGAAAATGCAATAAAATAATCACAAACTCGGGGACTTAGTGAGAAAAACAGGGGGGAGAAAGTCAACCATGGCGCGGAAATCGAAGCACGGCCGGATCTCGCCGGAGCTCGTCGTAGAGCTCGCCGGAGGGGCGAGGGAGGCCGGAGTAGGACGGGGAGAGGGCCGGGGAGGCGGATCCGGCGACGAGGCGATGGAGGCGCTGGGCGGCACGGGCGCTGGCCGGGCCAAGCGGCTGGCGGCGAAGCTCGCCGGAGCTCATGGTGGCGGCGCTTTCGGGCAAGCGGCGGCGGGCGGAGGTCGGGCGGGCGGAGGTCGCGCAAGGCGGAGGTCGCGGAGGCGGCAATGGCGACGGCGACGCTGCTCATCATGGCGGCGGCCTCGCCGCCGCGAACGGCGGCGGGCAGGCGGGCGGGCGGAGGCGGAGCTGGCGGAGCTGGCGGCGGCGGGCAGCAGCGGACCCAGTCATGACCGGGCGGGCGGAGATGGGCTCCATGGGCCCGCCAGAAGTGGGCGTGGGGATATGAGGGGCGCGATCACGGTTGGTTGGGGAGGCGGCGAGGTGAGGTGGCAGCGCCCATTGGTCGGGGTGAGGTGGCGGCTGGGCCAGCGTCCGGCCGGGCGGACGGTCCGTGCGCGGAGGAAGAAGGGCTAGGGTTAGGGGCGTTTTGATCCGCGAATTTCGGGGGAGGTCTAGTTTTATAGGTAGAGGGAGCTAGGAGAGTCCAAATGAGGTGCGGTTTTCGGCCACGCGATCGTGATCGAACGACCGAGAGCATGGAGAGGAGTTTGGTGGGTTTTGGGCCACTTAGAAAGGGGAGTTGAGCTGCAAACAAAAGAGGCTTTTGCGGTTACCCGGTTAACCGTTGGAGTATCAAACGACCTCCAAATGGCACGAAACTTGACAGGCGGTCTACCGGTGCTATACCAAGGCCGCTTGGCAAACCTCGGGCCATTCCGAGAAAGTTTAATACCCGCACATGAAAAGAGGTAAAAGGGGGCGCCGGGAGGCATAGGAGTGCCGGATTGCAAAATGGACAACGGGGAAAATGCTCGGATGCATGAGACGAACACGTATGCAAAATGAAATGCACATGATGACATCATATGAAATGCATATGATGACATGGCAAAGTGCAACACGCAAGCAAATGACATGGCAACGACGGCGAATAACTGGCAGACACCTGGCGCATCGACTCCGGGGCGTTACAAAGCCCTCTAGATTGAGTATGATCGGCGGGTCGACAGCGGAGGCCGCCGCCGGCGGCGAGCGAGGCGGAGGCACATGCTTCTTCCCTTTCCCCTTCTTCGTCGGAGCCATGGCGATTGAAAGGGGGAGGGGGAGATTCGAGATTGGATTGGAAATGGGAACTGGAGTTCGAGAGGGGGAAGGACTGGAGCGCACAAGCAGCAGAGAGGGGAGCGGATGTGTGCAGCAACGTGTCCGCCTAGCAAGGCATGAAATAAGGAGGCGTGGGGGGACAGTGTCGCCCACGTCCAATCAACCGCCACGCGTCGCCCAAGGCCGCAGGCTGTTAGGGCCCACGACGCTTCGCACTTGCCCTTTCGCCTCTCTGCCGGCCAAGTCTTGGCGCGCCCGTGGCCCGGGCTCTTGTCGGAGTTCAGGGAACGGGGTCCCAGACTTGCTCGCACTGCGGCCTGCGGCGTGGCTCAAAGGAGGCCCAGGACAGCCCATCTTCATCAACACAAGCTCAAGACCCTCGCGAGCGAAGCCTCATGAGGCGGACGACAAGGAGCTTCCTCGGGCACGGCCTCGCTCGGGATGGCTCACGAGGAGGCGGAGAGTTCAAGGCAGGGTACTCTCGCGGTGCCCGTGGACGCAAGCCATGACGACCAAGGGCGCCATTCAGGCGCCCGCCAGCAGCGCCCTCCTTTCCCTTTGTTGCAAAGGGAGCAAGCGCAGCGAGAGCATCAAGCAAAGGCATCCGCTTGATGCAACAAGACCAAGACCAGCCCCAACGGCTGGAAGGAGTCATCGTGGAGCCCAAGCGACGCTATCACCAGAGCCTTTGGTAGGCGAGGACCAACTTTAGTCGATAAGTGTACCCGTTGTTCCCATTCAAAATGGCTAATTGTTGGTGCCCTTCCGCCAATATTTGGGAAGAGGCCCAGGCCTTCGCCTATAAATAGGAGTAGCCATCTCCATGGTAGAGGATCGCCCCGATATGAGATCGGAATCCTCACCAAGGAACCAATAGCTAGAGCAATGAACACCACTTAGCAGTTCATCACACCCACCAAGAATGACCCTCATGAGGCTGTTCTTCCCTATCTTGTTCTTCATCACCCAAGAGGCAATCCACCACACCACAAACTAGAGTAGGGTATTACACCACAACGGTGGCCCGAACTAGTATAAATCTTGCGTCTCTTGTGCTGTTCTTCTTAGTAGTTTAGGTCCTTGTGATTCGGCGAGGTACGAGACGGTGGAGGGTTGGATCTCCGCTCGCACCCCAGAGTTCGAACCTTAAGGGTCTGCCGGAACCCGAAATCCGACAACGCCCACGACCACTCAATCGCCACGCGGCGCCCAAGGCCGCAGGCTGTTGGGGCCCGCGGCGCTTCGCACTTGCCCCTTCGCTTCTCTGCTAAGCCAAGTCCGGGCGTGCCTTGGGGCCGGAGGCTACTGTCGGCGTTCTGGGAACGGGGGTCCCCAGACTTGTCTGCCTGCGGCCTGCGGCGTGGCTCAAGTGGGGGCCCAGCGCGGCCCAGCCTCGTCAAATTCAAGCTCAAGACCTCGCGAGGGGCCAAGCCTGTGGGCGGACAACAGAACCTTCCTCAGAGCAGCCTCGTCGGGCAGGCTCACGAGGAGGCGGAGATCAAGGCAGGGTACCTCACGAGGGTGCCCGTGGCGCAAGCCATGAAGATCGAGACCAGCGGGCGACAAGCGGGCGCCACTCAAGAAGATGTCCTCGTTCTTCCTTTGGTGCAAAGGAGGAAAGCATAGGCCAAGGCATCAGGAAAAGGTTACCGCTTCAGTGCAACAAGACCAAGACCAGCAGAGCGGCAGGAAGGAGGTCATCGTGGAGCCCAGGACGGCGTCACCATCAGAGCCTTTGGCAGCCGAAGACCAACTTTAGTCAGGATAAGTGTACTAGATGTTCCCCTTCAAAATGGCCAATTGTTGGCGCCCTTCCCGCTAATTATTTGGGAAGAGGCCCAGGGCCTCCCTCTATAAATAGGACTAGCCACCACAGAGAGGAGGACACGGATAAGAACATGTAGGATGAAGGACAGAGAAGAGGTCGAACCTACCAGAGAGAGAGAGAGAGAAGCGACTGGACTCACCCAAGCAGTCCATCGCACCAGCTCAAGAACAGCCCCTCGCGAGGTTGTTCTTCCTTTGTACTGTTCTTCATCAGCCCAAGAGGCAATCCACCACACCACACACTGGAGTAGGGTATTACACCACAACGGTGGCCCAAACCAGTATAAACCTTGTGTCCCTTGTGTGTTCTTCTTCCTAGTTTAGATCCCTTGCAAACCATTAACGCGTGAGCTGGTAGGGGAAAGATCTCCGTGCGCACCCCAGTGTTTGAACCTCAAGGGTCTGCCGGAACCCGAAATCCGACAATAGTGCTTTCCAAAGGAAAAAGTATAAAAAGGAAAGGTGACGATCACCATGACTCTTGTATATGGGTAGAAGATAAAAGTAAAAGGTAAGCCCTTCGTAGAGGGAAGCAGAGGTTGTCATGCGCTTTTATGGTTGGATGTATAAAATCTTAGTGCAATAGAACGTCACTTTATACTGCCACTTGTGGTAAACACCTTTATTATGCAGTCCGTCGCTTTTATGTCTTCCATATCACAAGTTCGTATAAAGCTTATTTTCTTCACACTAATAGATCATACATATTTAGAGGGACCAATTTTTATTGCTTGCACCGATGACAACTTACTTGAAGGATCTTACTCAATCCATAGGTAGGTATGGTGGACTCTCATGGCAAAACTGGGTTTAGGGATGTTTGGAAACACAAGTACTATCTCTACTTAGTGCAAAGAATTTGGCTAGCATGAGAAGGAAAGGCAAGCTCAACATGTTGGATGATCCATGATAATATAACTTCTACTCGGATATAAGAAACATAACTCATTATGTTGTCTTGTCCAACATCATTTATCATGTCATGTTTTAATGAGTGCTCATAATTACAAAAGATGTCCAAGATAGTATATTTATATGTGAAACCTCTCTTTCTTTATTACTTCCAATTAATTGCAACAATGACCAAAACTATGTTTGTCAACTATCAATAAATTTTATTCATCATACTCTTTATATGTGAAGTAATTACTTTCCATAAGATCAATATATGATCTTTTTATTTCTTTTTATTCTTTATTTTATTTAATTTCCTCAAGATCATAGAAAGTAAGCAAAGCCTTAACTCAAAACTACTCTTTATTATATATCTCAAGGACTCGATTACATAGAGGGAACATAAAGCAAAAATCAAAGCTAGATCATACTAAAACTTTATTCTACTAGATCAAGATATAACCAAAAGGATCGAACTAAGAAAAACTATAAATATAAAGGTGTGACGGTGATACGATACCGGGGAACTCCCCCAAGCTTGGCAGTTGCCAAGGGGAGTGCCCTTACCCATGTATTTAGATCTCTTTCTTCGGAGGTGGTGATAATGGAGTTGTTGATGAAGTCGTGTCACACATCGAGCGTAGGAGATTCTCCAATTTGCGGATAATGCCCTTGAGTGCAGTGATGTACTCTTGCAACAGAATATTTTAACGAGTGGGATACTTGTTTTGCACACGAACTATTTCAATGATCTTGAAAGCTTCAATTTCAGTAGGAGTAAGATAATTGTAGTGAGGTTGAAGGATGTCTTATTCTTCGGCTGTCGGAGCTTGATCTTTCGCGACCTTCTTGATTTTATCATCCTCGTTGATTTTCCCGAGTTCTTCTCGCTTCATCTCTATCTCCATCAGCCATGCATCGTCCCTCGCATTGTTGGAGGAGGGGGACGACATGATGCCTAGCCTTGAAAACTCTGGCAGAAAACAGCTCGAAACAAAAAACATGAGATATTTGTGTGGTACGGTGGTCAAAACCTTCAGGAGATTATATAGTGAACTTTTACCGACTAAAAGAAGTATTATGCAAGAAAACGGAATCCGGAGGACACACGAGGTGGCCACAAGGACGGGGGGCGCGCCCTCCACCCTTGTGGTGGCCTCGTGTCCCTTTCGGACTACTTTTAATGTTCCTAATTTTTTAAATATTCCAAAACGGGGAAAATTTATCATTGGAAATATTTTGGAGTAGGTTTACTTACCGTACCACGTGCCTATTCCTTTTCGGAGTCTGAAACATTCTGGAAAGTGTCCCTTATGTACTCCTCTTGTGTTACGGTATCAATTATATTGGTCTCAACATTTATGGGAGTACCTGAGATGTAATGTTTGATTCTTTGACCGTTTACCACCTTTGGATTTGTGCCTTTGGCGTTGTTGATCTTTATGGCACCGGAACGATAGACCTCCTCGATAATGTAAGGACCTTCCCATTTAGAGAGAAACTTTCTGTAAGTGCATCTAGTGCCACCCCTAGTTGGTTTTGGAGTATTGACGAGAAATTTGGTTGAGGGACTAATGTGTTTGTGAGAATTGCAGGATAACACAGGTAGTGTCCCTCATTGATTCGGTTTACCTACCGGAGATGACCCCTAAAAATGTATAAAGACATTGACGACAAAGGTGGTATGTGAAGATATTTATATTGAAGACTATGACATGAGAAGACATTGAGTGAAGACTATGGAGCCTTGAGATCGTGTCGTTTCGTTGTTTCCTTTTTCTTCTTTGTTGAGTCATAGGAACCACCGTACTGTTAAGTGGGGTCCAAGTGAACAAAGTCAGAATGACTGAAGTGATGCTCAACCCAAATCCTATATCTTTGAGCGAAGACAATGAGAGCAAATCTTATCCAGAGCTGGATGATTCAGCTTTGCTTGTAGCCCAAGTAAAGTTGACGTGTGTGTTTGAAATCTGACCGTTGGAACAAGTGTCAGTTCCTTAGTGACCCAGGGTCATTTCGGACATATCAGGTCGGGTTGCCTAGTGGATATAAATAGCCCACCCCCTACACCATAAATTGGTGGTTGCTCAGAGTTAGTGCACGGCTTTTGTCGTTTGAGAGCAACCCACCTCGAAGCCTTTGAGAGAGAGAAATCCTTGCGAGGACAAAGCCCAAACACCCAGAGCCAAAGAGTGTTAGGCATCACCGAAGTCTTTCTGTCTATGTGACCTGAAGACTTATTACACTTGAGGACTGTGAATCCTCCAGCCGGTTAGGCGTCGCGTTCTGAGCATCCAAGAGTCATTGTGGATCGCCGGTGAACGAAGTCTGTGAAGGTTCGGAAGTCTACCTTGAAGACTTACCAGAGTGATTGGGAGAGGACTGTGTGTCCTTAGCTCAAGGGGAATAAGGTGAAGACGCGGTCTTCTCGAAAGAATCTCAGCCTCCCTAACTAAACGTCATGAGCTTGTCACAAAGAATCGGAACTGGTCCAACAAATCATGTGTCTTCAACAAGTGACTGGTTCTATCCTCTCCCTCCCTTTACTTAGAGTTTGTCTTCGTGAAGTCATTGCCTATTTGTCGTATATGTTTGACTTCATTGCTTGACTACTATCGTCGGTTGGCTTCATACTATCTTCCATCCTGATCCTTACTACTAAGCTACTATTAGTCTTTGTACTTTCACATTATTGCATACTTGACTATGGTTTGCTTGTCGTAGTTTATCTTCCGCTGCATATCAATTAGGTCATTTCTATTGTTTGTCTTCGAAACTTCCACATTTTGAAGACTTTCATAAAAATCGCCTATTCACCCCCCTCTAGTCGATAACTAGCACTTTCACTTTCCTACAAAAAATCTTAAACAAGAGTTGTATAGCAAGACATGATCACCTACATTAAACTCACGCTTTTGTATCCTTTTATCATGCCATCTTTTAACTTTTTCTTTAAACAACTTGGCATTCTCATAGGCCTGGGTTCTCCGTTCATCAAGTGATCTAACCTCAAATAACCTCTTCTCACCGGCAAGTTTGAAATCATAATTGAGCTCTTTAATAGCCCAATATGTCTTATGTTCTAGTTCAAGAGGTAAGTGACATGCTTTTCCATAAACCATTTTATACGGAGACATACCCATAGGATTCTTATAAGCAGTTCTTTAAGCCCATAATGCATCATCAAGTTTCTTAAACCAATTATTTCTAGATCTATTAACAGTCTTTTGCAAAATTAATTTAATCTCTCTATTGCTCAATTCTACTTGACCACTAGACAGAGGATGATATGGAGATGCAATTCTATGATTAACATCATACTTAGCAAGCATTTTACAGAAAGCACCATGAATAAAATGTGAACCACCGTCAGTCATTAAATATCTAGGGCTCCAAACCTCGGAAAAATAACTTCTTTAAGCATTTTAATAGAAGTGTTATGATCAGCACTACTAGTTGGGATAGCTTCTACCCACTTAGTAACGTAATCAACAGCAACTAAAATATGTGTATGCCCATTAAAGGAAGGAAAAGGTCCCATATAATCAAAGCCCCAAACATCAAATGGTTCAACAAAAAGTGAATAATTCATGGGAATTTCCTCACGTCTACTAATATTGTGAATTCTTTGACATTGATCACAAGACCAGACAAACTTACGAGCAGCCTTAAAGAGAGTAGGCCAATAAAAACCGGATTGCAATACCTTATGTGCAGTTCTATCTCCAGCGTGGTGTCCTCCGTAAGACTCGGAGTGGCACATGCGTAGGATCTGTTCATGTTCATGCTCAGGTACACAACGTCTAATAACACCATCTACTCCTTCTTTATAAAGGTGTGGGTCATCCCAAAAGTAATGTCTTAAATCATATAAAAACTTTTTCTTTTGCTGGTATGTGAAACTAGGTGGAATAAATTTAGCAACAATGTAATTAGCATAATCAGCATACCATGGAGTAGTATGAGAGGCATTTATGACATTTAATTGTTCATCAGGAAAGCTATCATCAATAGGCAGTGGGTCATCAAGGACATTTTCTAACCTAGACAAGTTGTCTGTAACGGGGTTCTCAGCTCCCTTTCTGTCAATAATATGCAAATCAAATTCTTGTAGCAAGAGAACCCATCTAATAAGTCTAGGTTTAGCATCTTTCTTTTCCATAAGATATTTAATAGCAGCATGATCAGTGTGAACAGTTACTTTGGAATCAACAATATAAGATCTGAACTTACCACATGCAAATACAACAACTAAAAATTCTTTTTCAATAGTAGCATAATTTCTCTGGGCACTTTCTAGAGTTTTACTAGCATACTAAGTAACATTTAATTTCTTATCAACTCTTTGTCCTAGAACAACACCGACAGCATAATCACTAGCATCACACATAATTTCAAAGGGTAAATTCCAATCAGGTGGCTGAACAATAGGTGCAAAATCAAGGCTTTCTTAAGTATTTCAAATGCTTCTACACAATCATCATGAAAAACAAAAGGAACATCTTTTTGTAAGAGCTTAGTGAGACGACTAGAAATTTTAGAGAAGTCCTTAATAAACCTCCTATAGAAACCAGCATGACCAAGGAAACTTCTTATACCTTTGATATCTTTAGGACACAGCATCTTTTCAATAGCATCT
The DNA here is from genome assembly GCA_021605205.1 of Aegilops longissima. Classification (NCBI taxonomy): domain Eukaryota; kingdom Viridiplantae; phylum Streptophyta; class Magnoliopsida; order Poales; family Poaceae; genus Aegilops; species Aegilops longissima. Next base: position 541,797,819 of record CM038682.1, read on the forward strand.
ACTTTAGCATTATAAACTTCAATACCTCTTTCAGAAATTTTATGCCCCAAGACAATACCTTCATTAACCATAAAGTGGCACTGTCGGATCTCGGGTTGCAGCAAAACCCTTAAGGTTCAAACTCTGGGGTGTGCGCGAAGTTCTCTCCCTACCGATCAGCGCCCTAGCTCGCTATGGTCTCGCGGACGAACTCGACGAACTCGAAACACAAGAAGACACGAGATTTATTCTGGTTCGGGCCACCATTGTGGTGTAATACCCTACTCCAGTGTGCTGGTGGTGGATTGCCTCTAGGGCTGATGATGAATAGTACAAGGGGAAGAACAGCCTCCTGAGGTTGAGGTGTTCTTGTGTTTGGTGTGTGTCTAGGGATTGGCTCTAGATCTGATGAGCTCAGGCTTGCTTGCCCCTACTGTGGTGGCTAGTTCTGCTTATATAGGCCCTGGTCCTCTCCCCAAATATTGAGCGGGAAGGGAGCCAACAACGGCGGGCAATCTGAAAGGGGACAACTAGTACAAGCTATCCTGACAAAAGTGGTCTTCGCCTACAAAAGGCTCTGGTGGTGACGCCGTGTTGGGCTCCATGGTGACCTCCGTCTTGCCGTCCTGCTGGTCTTCGATCTCATTGCACCGATATGGAAAACTTTGCTTGATGCCTCGGTACTCCGCGCATGTGCCTGCCTCCTTAGAACCAAAGAGGAAACAAGGACTTTGTGCACGCTGGCGCCCGCCTGGTGTCGATCGTCATGGCTCACGTCATGAGAGCCTCGTGAGGTTTCCCCCACCTTGATATCTCCGCTCCTCGTGAGCCTGCCTGGCGAGGCCGCTCCGGAGGAGGTCCTGCGTCGTCTGCCCCGTGAGGCTTGGCCCCTCGCGAGGGTCTTGAATGCCTTGTCGATGAAGATGGGCCGTACGGCCTGCTAGCATAGCCGCGCCGTGGGCAGCAGGCAAGCAAGTCAGGGGACCCCCGTTCCAAGAACACCGACAGTAGCCCCTGGGCTCAAGGCGCGCTCGGGCTTGGCTTCGAGGTGAAGCCAAAGGGCAAGTATGGAGCACCGCGGGCCCCAAAAGCCTGCGGCCTTGGTTGACGCATGGAGGTTGATTGGACGTGGGCGTCTCCGCTTCCCCACGCTGCCTCGGCAATTGCTCGACTTGACATGCAAGGAAAATCTTCATTACCTGTGATCGTGGGAGGCGCCAGCTAGCCTTCTTCCGCTATAAATGGGGAGGGGGGCAGAGCCCCCGTCGCCCATCTCTTCGTTGCTCGCTTGCTTCTTCCTCCTCTGCTCCATTGCTAGCAACAACTTCAATGGCACCGATCCGAAGATTCTCAGCTGACGAGAAGGGAAAGATTCCCCTCGATGCGCCAGCGCTGCTTCCGCAAAAGAAGAGGTCAGTTCACCGTCGTGATGCCACGGCGTTGCAGGTGGTGACGAGGCCTTGGTACGAGCGGCCTCCTTCTGGGTACCCGCTGCCCTTGTACACCCAAGCCGGGGGGTTCGGGAGGAAGGAGCAACGAGCGCCGTCGGGCGCACCGCAGCTAGGGTCGACGCGCTGGGGCGACGAGCGCCGTCGCTCCTAGAGTCCATGCTGCGGACTCCTCATACGAGCTCATGCTGTGGGCGGCGATGCCCCCAAGTTCCTGGATCCATTTCCCGTGCTTCTTCGCCGTATGATGCCGCCGGGGGGGCCTCTCGAGCTCTGGTTGCAGCATGCCAACTGCGACGCTCCGGCGACCTGAGTAGAGGTTGAAGCAGTCTCCACCGGCAAGATCTTCATGACCCGCGGCTAGGGCGAGGTCGCGCGGGTTTGCCGCATGGAGGGCGCCTTCGCGATCCACTTCGAGTACGACGGCGCCTCCATGCTATTCTTCAAGGTCTTTGACGCGGAGGGTCGCCGCTTGGAGTGCTGCCCCAAAGGGGAGCGCCAAGGTGAGGCGCGCCCCGCTCGCAGCTGCTCCAGTAGCAGTGACTCTTGGGAGTCCAGTGGCTCTCCTGAGCTCTACGAGACTCCAGAGATGAGCGACGACAGCTACGTGCCCCAGAGCTCCCGCCGTGCTCGGAGCAGGGCTGCAACGTCTGGCCGCCGCTGTCGGTGATCTGGATGAGGTTGGCGCCGGCCTCCCGTAGCCCACTGTTGATGATGGCGTCAGCCGCGGGAGGGTGTAGATAGGATTCTACTAGGTTCTCGTCTTTTGTTCCCAGCGAGGAATCAAGAAATGCCCCGCGGGGGCGTGTAAGGATCTGTAATGCCTTTTTGCATATATCTTCCTTATTATGAAAATCTACGAAATGCATGTCCTGTTAAGGCTCGGTCTCCCCTTTCCATCCTCGCGATAGCTCGTTGCTCTATGCTGACAGGTCCCGATCCCCAGGCAGGCTACAGCGTCGCTGGTATGCTAGGTCGCGTGACGTGGTCAAGGGCAGGAGGTGTGCGGCCCGAGGTCCAATAAGAGACCCTGAGGCGCGATGCTCAGGAGGTCCCCTTTAGCGCTCAAGCAGCCATGGTAAGGCAAGAAAGGGAGGCGACGTGGCCGCAATGGGGCTGCGGCGTGCGTGACCCTTAGGCTTCATCAATCAGTCGATCTGAGCACGAGACTTATCTTGGCGGTTTGGGGTCGGTTCCTTGTGATGCGCCAGGCTGGCGCGCAAGCTTCCACAGCATAGCTAGGTCAGGCCCATACGAGTCTCCCTCCTCCCGTGCTCTCCTTTGTGCTCTACGTCCTCAGGTCCCGGCCCTCGAGCGAGCTCAGCCGCCGCTGGTATGCCAGGTCGCGATGCCGTGGTCAAGGCCAGGGGGTGAGGGCTAGAGAGCCAGTAAGAGCTCCAGAGTCGCGATGCTCAGGAGCCCCGTTTTAACGCGCAAGCGAATTACACGAGAGAATAGGAAGCTTGCGGTGCCGCTTGCTACCCTCCTCACCAGATCCCTGCGAACCAACACAAGGAAGAAGCACGATTTTACCGCTTCGGTTGCCAGCTTGTCAATGGTTGCTCCGCGAAGAAGTGAAGGCACTGAGGGCCTGGTGAGGTGACATGCGGGGAGCGTACCGCGAGCCAGAGCTCGACCGTTCAGGTTTGTCGACGTGGCAGGGATGGACCCATGCACCAGCGCCGTGCCTGTGTGAGTAGCCCCCGAGGGAGGTGATAGTCGAGCAGGCGATAGTCGTGGACATGTTAAGCATGAAAGGCAGATCAGCTTGGGTAAATGCAGAAAGATACATGCCACTGGGCTAGGCCCGAGCGGCTTGGGGATGATGCAGCCCGAGGGGCACCCCCAGCAAGTTAAGCTAAAGAAATAAGCAAAGGGATACATGCCACAGGGACGGACCCACGCGGCCTGGGAATGATGCAGCCCGAGCGGCGGTCCCAGCTGAATGAACTTGGAAAATGTCACCTGGTTCTGTTGACGGAGGAGAGTTGAGGCAGCCGAAGGCGTGCAACGAAGGGGTAGCCCCTCACGAGCCACTGGGGCCCTGAGCCTCAGGAGGCTTCGGGGGCTCGGGCGGTTCTTGGAGGACCGTCTCCATCTCCGCCAAGACGGCGTGGTGCCTGGCCTCCTGAGCCGCTAGGACACGCCGCAGGTTACGCTAATAGGCTGACGACACGCTCAGCAGGCCGAAAGGCATGCGAACATAGATGTGCGGCGGTCCCTCGCAGCGTCCCACGCGCGAAGGCCAGAAGAGCTCCTGAGAAGCGGCCATGTTGAGCCCGGGAACGTCGATGCAGACGCGCAGCCCGGCATCCTCGGCTAGATGGGGAGCTGCGCTTTGTGAGTGGCAGTCGCCGCGCATGGCCCTTGCCTCTTGCAATTCATGGGTGGTCTTGGTGATGAACCCCTGAACGGTGGGTGATCCTTGACGTGTGACTTCCTGAGGAAAACGTGCCGCGAAGCACGCCTCCAAAGTGGTGCCCAAGTGCCTCCCTCGTGATGTGGGCAAGGTCTGAGGCCTTCCAGAAGAAAGCCCCCGAGCCCTGCCCGAGGAGGGCGCTGGGCGCGCCTTCCTATGCGATGGAGGGAGGCGCCCCTGGAGCGGGCGCTGATCCTGACGAGGTTGCAGCCGCAACGCCACCCTCCTGAGGTCCTGCACGGAGCAGCTGCTTCTTCTTGGGGATGGCCTCGGGAGGGCCCTCGCCCTTGCTGTCGGGGTCGTCGATTGCTGTAGCTTGGAAGGCGCGCTTGAGGGAGCACACCGCATCTCTCTCTTCACATGGGACCGTGATAATTCTGCCGCTTCCCGGCATCTTAAGGACATTGTAGCCGTGATGGGTGACAGCCATGAACTTGGCCAGGGCAGGGTACCCAAGGATGGCATTGTACGGCAGACGAATGTGCGCGACGTCAAAGTCGATGAGCTCGGTGCGGTAGTTCTTGTGTTCTCTGAAGGTGACAGGGAGGCGGACCTGCCCTATCGGCGTGGTGGAACCATCGGTCACTCCTGAGAAAGGCTTGGTAGGCTGAAGCTGGTCATATGGGACTTGGAAGTTGTCGAACGTATCGACGGACAGGACGTTGAGCCCAGCGCCACCGTCGATGAGGGTCTTGGTAACTTGCACGTTGCTGATGACTGGGGAGCACAGCATCGGGAGGGCGCCAGCGATAGCCGCACACTTGAGCTGATCTGCCGAGTTGAACGTGATGGGGCACTGGGACCATCTAAGTGGGCGTGTGGCCTCGAGCTTGGGGAGGACTGCATTCACTTCACGAGCAAACTTCTTGAAGATACGCTGCGAGGCTAGGGCCTAGGCTCCGCCCAAGATGCAGGCGATAGCGCGCGGCTCCTGGAAGCCCCATCCCCCTTGTCTTGATGGTGGTCGTCGTTCCTTCTTGGCGGTGGCGGCAGCGGGGGAAGACCGGCATTGCCCTGAGGGCGATCCTCATGAGGCTGGTCTCTCCAGGCGCCCTCACGAGGATGATCCTGCCATCGGTCCTCATGAGGCTGGTTGCGCCACTCCTGGCGCGGGCCACGGTCGTCCCAGCGTCCACCAACACGTCCTCCTCCTTGGCCGTAGCCCCGGTCGTTGCGTTCGGGGCGTTGACCGAAGCGTCCTTCGCGAATGGCTCTGAGCTCTTTACAGTCACTGGTGTTGTGGGTGTTCAAGTTGTGGAAGGCGCAGAACGGCCGGCTGTTCTTGGATGACTCGGGCTGATCTCTGCCTTGCTTGGTGTCCGGCTCCGCTGCGAGCACAGTTGCTTCCTTGCGCTTCACGTCCTTGGCCTTGGCCTTCTTCTCCTCTGCACCCGCAGCTGGCAGCTCGAGGAGGAAGAGGCGACCCTCCTCATCTCTTGCGCACTTTGTCGCCAGGTTGAACAGCTCCTGAGACGTGCACAACTCCTCGTGGATAGCTAGCTCCTCCTTCATCTTGATGTCGCGGACGCCGTCGGAGAACGCGGAGATGATGGCCTCGTCCGTGACCTTGGGGATCTTGAGATGAGTGTTGTTGAAGTGCTGGATGTACTTCTGGAGGGTCTCCCTGGTTGTTGCTTGATGCGGTGCAGGTCGCCCGCGGCCGGCGGGCGGTCGCGGGTGCCCTGGAAGTTGGCGATGAAGCGGTCGCGCATCTCGTCCCAGGAGGAGAACGAGCCCGGTGGCAGGTTCAGGACCCAAGAGCGGGCGCCATCCTTGAGAGCCATGGGAAACCAGTTCGCCGTGACTTTCTCGTTGCCGTTGGCTGCTTCGATGCTCAGCTCGTAGAGCTGCAGGAACTCCGCGGGGTCGGGGGTGCCGTCGTAGCAAGGGGGCAGATCTGGCTTGAACTTGCCCGGCCAGGTGACGCTACGCGGCTCGGGGGTGAAGGCGCGGCTGCTGGCCGTGGTCGTTGGGGCCCGTCTCGGAGGTGGAGCTTGGTCTTGATGAGGTCCCCGCGCCGCCACCGCTGGTAGCGCGCGGTCTTGGCGAGGCGGCGCAGGGAGCGCAGGTGCAGCTTCTCGCGGCCGAGGAATTTCTTGGTAGGTTCTCTCTTCGCGCGCAGGCACCGGGCGTGGTGGGTCGTGCTGTGGGGCCGCGCGCCTTGGCGCTGTCTTGGAGCAGAGGTGGTGGAGGCGCTCCATGAGCCACGTCGCCCGTGGCTGGCGGAGAGTGAGGCAGAGAGAGGGACGACGGCAGGGAGCCCCCTGCGGCACGGACGAGCTCGACGACGCGGTCGAGCAAGTCCCAGTAGAGGTCGTCGACCGGGCGGTAGCGCAGGAGCTCATTCGCCATGAGGAGCGCGACCCGCGCGTTAATGGGAGCACGACGTGCATGGGACGAGGAACCGGCCGGTGTCAGTGAAGGAGTTGCGTTGCGGCCGTCCTGCCGCACCGATGGGTGCAGCGAGGACGCTTGCTGCTCGTTCCCCACCGGGCCGGTGGCAGCGTTGGCGACAGGAGACGGAGAACGGCGAGGTGGCCCACCGACGGGAGCCGTCTGAGCAACGCGGGCGGAGACGGCGGAGTGACGGAGCGCTGATCGATGTAAGGGAAGCTACGGCGCACCCCTACCTGGCGCGCCAAATGTCGGATCTCGGGTTCCTGTAAAACCCTTAAGGTTCTATCTCTGAGGTGCGCGCGAAGTTCTCTCCCTACCGATCAGCGCCCTAGCTCGCTAAGGTCTCGCAGACGAACTCGACGAACTCGCAACACAAGAAGACACGAGATTTATACTGGTTCGGGCCACCGTTGTGGTGTAATACCCTACTCCAGTGTGGTGGTGGTGGATTGCCTCTAGGGCTGATGATGAACAGTACAAGGGGAGAACAGCCTCCTGAGGTTGAGGTGTTCTCGTGTTTGGTGTGTGGCTAGGGATTGGCTCTAGATCTGATGAGCTCAGGCTTGCTTGCCTCTACTGTGGTGGCCAGTTCTGCTTATATAGGCCCTGGTCCTCTCCCCAAATATTGAGCGGGAAGGGAGCCAACAACGGCGGGCAATTTGAAAGGGGACAGGTAGTACAAGCTATCCTGACAAAAGTGGTCTTCGCCTGCAAAAGGCTCTGGTGGTGACACCGTCTTGGGCTCCATGGTGACCTCCATCTTGTCGTCCTGCTGGTCTTCGGTCTCGTTGCATAGATATGGAAACCTTTGCTTGATGCCTCGGTACTCCGCGCCTGCGCCTGCCTCCTTAGCACCAAAGAGGAAACAAGGATACTGTGCGCGCTGGCGCCCGCCTGGTGTCGATCGTCATGGCTCACGTCATGAGAGCCTCGTGAGGTTTCCCCCACCTTGATATCTCTGCTCCTCGTGAGCCTGCCTGGCGAGGCCGCTCCGAAGGAGGTCCTGCGTCGTCCGTCCCGCGAGGCTTGGCCCCTCGCGAGGGTCTTGAATGCCTTGTCAATGAAGATGGGTCGTACGGCCTGCTAGCATAGCCGCGCCGTGGGCCTCAGGCAGGCAAGTCTGGGGACCCCCGTTCCCAGAACGCCGACAGGCACTTCTCCCAATTCAATACAAGATTAGTTTCTTCACATCTCTGCAAAACTCGATCAAGCTTGCTTAGGCAATCATCAAAAGAAGTTCCATAAAGGGAGAAATCGTCCATGAAAACCTCAACAATCTTTTAAAAAAAGTCATAGAATATAGCAGTCATACATCTTTGAAAGGTAGAAGGTGTATTACATAAACCAAAAGGCTACGTCTATAAGCAAAGGTACCGAAAGGGCAAGTAAAAGTGGTTTTCTCTTGATCATCTTTTGACACAGGTATTTGAGAGAAACCAGAATAACCATCTACAAATCAAAAATGTGTATGTTTGGATAATATTTCTAGCATTTGATCAATAAAAGGTAGAGGGTAATGATATTTTCTAGTGGCTTGATTAAATTTGTGGAAATCAATTACTATTATATAACCTGTTACAATTCTTTGTGGAATTAATTCATTATTATCATTAGGAACAACAGTAACACCTCCCTTCTTAGGGGCACAATCAACATGGCTTACCCATTGACTGTCAGCAATTAGGATAAATTATACCTACCTCCAGAAGCTTTAGTATTTCATTTCTTACCACTTCTTTCATCTTAGGATTTAACCGCCGTTGATGATCAACAACCGGTTTAGCATCTTTCTCCAATTTAATTTTGTGCTGACATAGAGTGGGACTAATGCCCTTAAGATCATCAAGAGTATATCCAATAGCAGCACGATGCTTTTAGAGTTTTCAATAATTTCATTTCTTCAAGCTCTGAAAGGTTAGCACTAATAATAACAGGATATATCTTCTTTTCATCAAGATAAGCATATTTTCGAGTATCAGGTAATTGTTTAAGCTCAAACACGGGATCACCCTTGGGTGGAGGAGGATCCCCAATGATTTCAACAGGAAAATTGTGTTTCAAAATAGGTCCTTGATTAAAGAATACTTCATCTATTTCCCTTCTTTCATTCATAAACATATCATTTTCATGGTCTAGCAAATATTGTTCTAAAGGATCAGCAGGAGGCACGGCAATAGAATCAAGACCAATAATTTCATCCTTACTAGGCAATTCTTTATCATGGGGTTTTCTACGGAATTTAGAGAAATTCAAATCATGAGACATATCCCCTAAACCAACAGTAACAATATCTTTCTGCAGTCTATCTTAGCATTAACAGTATTCAAGAAGGGTCTACCAAATATAATGGGACAAAAGTTATCTTGTGGGGAACTAAGAACAAGAAAATCAGTAGGATATTTTATTTTCACACACAAGACTTCAACATCTCTAACAATCCCAATTGGTGATATAGTATCTCTATGTTTATCATAGACAACAAGCATTCCAACAACAGGTCTATGTTTATCTTTAGTATCAGTTTTAGCAATCCTAGCAGCTTCATCACAGAAATAAATAACATGCCCATCAATATTATCAACCAAGAGATCTTTAACCATAGCAATACTAGGTTCAACTTTAATTTTTTCAGAGGGTTTGGGTGGTCTAATATTACTTTTGTTAACCAAAGTTGAAGCTTTAGCATGATCCTTTATTCTAATAGGGAAAGGTGCTTTCTCAATATAAGCAGTCAGAACAATAGGATCAACATTATAAGTAATAGTTTCTTCTTAAACTTTAATAGGTTCTACTACTTTAACTTCAATGGGAGGATGATATTTAAACCAATTCTCCTTAGGGAGATCAACATGAGTAGCAAAAGATTCACAGAAAGAAGCTACTATCTCAGAGTCAAGTCCACATTTAGTGCTAAAATCACGAAAAGCATCGGTATCCATAAAAGATTTAACACAATCGAACTTAAGGTTTATACCTGACTCCTTACCTTTGTCGAGATCCAAATCTTCAGAGTTGCGTTTAATTCTTTCCAATAAATCCCATTTGAATTCAATATCCTTCTTCATATAGGAACCAGTACAAGAAGTATCGAGCATGGATCGATCATTATGAGAAAGCCGAGCATAAAATTTTTGAATAATAATTTCTCTTGAGAGCTCATGATTGGGGCATGAATATAACATTGACTTAAGCCTCCCCCAAGCTTGAGCGATACTTTCTCATTCATGAGGCCAAACATTATATATATAATTCCGATCATGATGAACCAGATGCATAGGATAAAACTTCTGATGAAATTCCAATTTCAATCGGTTGGAGTTCCATGATCCAATATCATCCAATAGCCTATACCATGTCAATGCATTTCCCTTCAAAGATAAAGGGAAGAATTTCTTCTTGACAACATCCTCGGGCATACTTTCAAGCTTAAATAATCCACCAACTTAATCCACATAGATTAGGTGCATATCAGGATGTAATGTTCCATCTTCCGCATAAGGATTAGCTAGCAGTTTCTCTATCATACCCAAAGGAATTTCATAATAAATATTTTCAGTAGGTGCAGTAGGTTGAGGAGTAGCTAATTGTGGTTCTGGTCGAGGTGAAGATACCCCGAACAAACCCCTCAAAGGGTTATTTTCCATAGTAACAAGTGACAGTAAATTGCAGCACACTATATAAATGTTTTCTTACCTACCAAAGGCGCTTCACTCCCCGGCAACGGCACGAGAAAAGAGTCTTGATGAACCACAAATATAGGGGATCTAGCATAGTCCTTTCAATAAGTAAAAGTGTTGAACCCAATGAGGAGCAGAAGGAAATGACAAGCGGTTTTCAACAAGGTATTCTCTGCAAGTACTGAAATTATCGGTGACAGATAGTTTTGTGATAAGATAAATCGTAATGGGTAACAAGTAATAAAATTAAAAAAGGTGCAAAAAGGTGGCCCAATCCTTTTTGTAGAAAAGGACAATCCTAGACGAACTCTTATATAAAGCAAAGCGCTCCCGGGGACACATGGGAATTGTTGTCATTTAGTTTCATCACGCTCATATGATTCGCGTTCGTTACTTTGATAATTTGATATGTGGGTGGACCGGTGCTTGGGTGCTGACCTTCCTTGGGCAAGCCTTCCACTTATGATTAACCCCTCTCGCAAGCATCTGCAACTACGAAAGAAGTATTAAGGTAAACCTAACCATAGCATGAAACATATGGATCCAAATCAGCCCCTTACGAAGCAACACATAAAATAGGGTTTAAGCTTCTGTCACTCTAGCAACCCATCATCTACTTATTACTTCCCAATGCTTTCCCCTAGGCCCAAATAATGGTGAAGTGTCATGTAGTCGATGTTCACATAAAACCACTAGAGGAGAGACAACATACATCTCATCAAAATATCAAGCGAATACCAAATTCACATGATTACTTATAACAAGACTTCTCCCATGTCCTCAGGAACAAGCATAACTACTCACAAAGCATATTAATAATCAAGATCAGAGGAGTATTAATTATCATTAAGGATCTGAAAATATAATCTTCCACCGGATAAACCAACTAGCATCAACTACAAGGAGTAATCAACACTACTAGCAACCCACAGGTACCAATCTGAGGTTTTGGGACGAAGATCGAATACAAGATATGAACTGGGGTTTGAGAGGAGATTGTGCTGGTGAAGATGTTGATGGAGATTGACTCCCTCTCGATGAGAGGATCGATATTGATGATGATGGCGACGATTTCCCCGTCCCGGAGGGATGTTTCCCCGGCAGAACAGCTCCGCTGGAGCCCTAGATTGGTTCTACCCAGTTTCTGCCTCGAGATGGCGGCGTTTCATTCCGAAAGATTCTTCTTTATGTTTTCCAGGGTGAAAGACACCATATAGCCAAACATTGGCACCAGAGGCCTGCCAGGGGGCCCACAAGGTCGAGTGGCGCGCCCAGGGGGTAGGGTGCGCTGAAAGTGCAACTATCCCTAGGTGGTTTTGGTAATTATTAACAACATATAGCTCATTGAGCTAATGCTATTTCAAGATAAATATTTCAGGAAAGTTCAATGATTGGCATGGCATGTATTAGAATTGTGGACCCCTCAAAATGCTAAGGACACATATTGGCTCAAGCTCAAGACTCTACATTTTACTCTTAGTGATCCAAGATCACATTGAGTCCATAGGAAAAGCCAATACTATTAAATGGGGATGAGGTGTTGCTTAATGGGTTGCTTGCTCAAAATACTTAGTGATATGCTCCAAAAACCCTCATCCACTTTCTCATATCCACATATGTCCCAAACCGAAAGACAAACTCGGCCCCACCGAAACATTACATCCGGTGCCACCGAGTTCAGTTGACATAGCCACTGAGACAAACCCTAGTCACTTCGATCTCAGCGATAGGGATCTCGGTCTCACCGATATGGGATTGCAAACTCTCTGTTTCCCTTCGTAACGTTTCGGTCCAACTGATATGAGCGATCGGTCCCACCGAGTTTGCAATGCAAACTCTTTGTTTCCCCTTTGTAATGTTTCGATCTCACCGAGATGAGCGAATTGGTCCCACCGAGTTTGCCTGACCAACTCTCTGGTTAGCTTATTACCAAAGTCGGTCTCGTCGAGTTTATGTAATCGATCTCACCGACATTACGTTATGACCTAACCCTAATGAAATCGGTCTCACCGAGTTGACATATCAGTCCCACCGAAATGCCTAACGGTCACATTGTGAACTGAATCGGTCTGACTGAGTTTTCTGATTCGGTCCCACCGAGTTTGGTGAATTGTGTGTAACGGTTAGATTTTGTGTGGAGGCTATGTATACCCCTCCACCCACTCTTCACTCGTGGAGAGAGCCATTAGAACATGCCTACACTTCCAGCATACATTTTCTGAGAGATAACCACCTACTCATGTGTTGAGGTCAAGATATTCCATTCCAACCACATAAATCTTGATCTCTAACCTTCTCCAAGTTGCTTTCCACTCAAATCATCTTTCCACCAAATCCAAACCTGTGAGAGAGAGTTGAGTGTTGGGAAGACTATCATTTGAAGCACAAGAGCAAGGAGTTCATCATCAACACACCATCTATTACCTTTTGGAGAGTGGTGTCTCCTATATTGGTTTGGTGTCACTTGGGAGCCTCCATCAAGATTGTGGAGTTGAACCAAGGAGTTTGTATGGGCAAGGAAATCGCCTACTTCGTGAAGATCTACCCTAGTGTGGCAAGTCCTTCGTGGGCGATGGCCATGGTGGGATAGACAAGGTTGCTTCTTCGTGGACCCTTCGTGGGTGGAGGCCTTCGTGGACTCGTGCAATCGTTACCCTTCGTGGTTCGAAGTCTCCATCAACATGGATGTACGATAGCACCACCTATCGGAACCACGCCAAAAATCTCCATGTCTACATTGCGTTTGCTCCCTCGAAACTCCTCCCTTTATCTTCATGTGCAATGTTTTACATTTCACTGCTATACTCTTAGACTTGCATGTGTAGGTTGATTGCTTGACTTGTGCTAAGTTGCTAAAATCTGCCAAGACTTAAAATTGGGAAAAGGCTAGATTTTTATTTGGTCAAGTAGTCTAATAACCCCCTCTAGACATACTTTCGATCCTACAAGTGGTATCAGAGCTTTGGTCTCCATTTGCCTTGATTTCCTTAGCTTTTGGTGATCATAGCCTTGGTTTCACAAACTAGGAGAGTATGGCATCTAGCGAGGGAAATTACCACCGTAGAGGTCCTTACTTTGATGATACTAATTTTGCTAGTTGGAAGCATAAGATGAAAATGCATATTCTTGGACATAACCCCGTCGTTTGGGGTATTGTGCGTATTGGCTTGCAAGGTGAATTCTTTGATGGGAGAGAACAAAACGGTGAAGCTACCGCGGAAGAGTTGAAGATGCTACAATGCAATGCTCAAGCTTGTGATATTCTCTTCAAAGGATTGTGCCTCAAAGAATTCAACAAAATCAGCAGTCTTGAGAATGCAAAGGAAATTTGGGATAATTTGATTGATATACACCGGGGTACCGACTCCGTCAAGGAATCCAAATTGGATGTGCTTCAAAGTCAGCTTGACAAGTTCAAAATGAAGGATGGTGAAGGTGTCGCTGAAATCTAGGCTCGCTCTCATCACAAATGAGATTGCCGGCTTAGGAAGTGAAGATATGACCGATAGATTCATCATCAAGAAGATACTAAGAGCCTTGGATGGAAAATATGATCATACTGTGTGCACATTGATCCACATGATGCCCAATTACAAAGATCTCAAGCCAACAGAAGTCATTGGAAGAATTGTTGCTCATGAGATGTCACTCAAGGATAAGGAAGAGCTTGACAACAAGTCAAGTGGTGCTTACAAAGCCTCATGTGATGTTCCTACATCATCAATTGAGAAACAAACCTTCAATGAAGAATTAAGCCTAATGGTGAAGAATTTGAACAAGTTCTACAAGAGCAGAAGCAAGGAAAGAAGTTCCAAGTCAAGGTCCTACAATGACAAAAGATCTTCAAGTCGTGAGCGTAATTGCTACAATTGTGGAAGACCCGGACACTACTCCAATGAGTGTATGACCCCCTACAAAAGAAGAGAAGATTCACCCAAAAGAAGAAGTAGAAGAGAAGAATCACCACCAAGAGAAAGGATGAGTAGAGATCATCGTTATGAATGAAGAACCTCTCGCAGAAGCAAGGATTCGGAAGGGAAGGACAAATCATCAAAGAGCTACACAAAACGAAGACATCAAGGTCACTTTGTTGAATGGGTATCCAGCTCCGACTCCGACCGTCACTCCAAGAGAAGTTATCACTCCGACTCCGAATATACTCAAGATGAAGGTGTTGCTGGTCTAGCACTTGTGTCAACCAACTCCTACAACATATTTGACTCTCCAAATGAAGGAATTGGAAGATGCTTCATGGCTAAAGGTCCAAAGGTATCACATCCCGAGTATGTTGATTTCAATAGTGATGAAGATGATTCGCTAGGTGATGATGATTTACTTGTTGACAACTCTAGTGATGAAAACTATGATGAAATTGCTATTAATCATGATAAAACGAATGACAATGATAAGAAGGAGATTGAGCGTCTAACTAAATAACTAAACACTCTTAAGTTAGCTCATGAAACTACCTTAGAAGTTCGTCGAGAACTTTTAAAGACTCATGAGAATTAACGCTTTGAAAAGCTCAACCTTGAGCAAGAGCATGAGTTTTTAAAGGCCATCTGTCGGCGTTCTGGGAACGGGGGTCCCCAGACTTGCCTGCCTGCGGCATGGCTCGAAGGAGGCCCAGGACGGCCCATCTTCATCAACACAAGCTCAAGACCCTCGCGAGGGGCCAAGCCTCGCGGGGCGGACGACCAAGAGCTTCCTCAGGCGCGGCCTCGCCAGGCAAGCTCATGAGGAGGCGGAGAACTCAAGGCGGGGTACCTCGCGAGGTGCCCGTGACGCAAGCCATGACGACCAAGGGCGCCAGTCGGGCGCCAGCCCGCGCAGCGTTCTCCTTTCCTCTTTGGTGCAAAGGGGCAAGCGCAGCAAGGGCATCAAGCAAAGGCATCCGCTTGTGCAACAAGACCAAGACCGCCCCAACGGCTGGAATGCAGTCATCGTGGAGCCCAAGCAAAGGCCATCACGTAACCTTTGGCGGCGAGGACCAACTTTAGTCGGGATAAGTGTACCCGTTGTTCCCTTCAAAATGGCCAATTGTTGGCGCCCTTCCCGCTCAATATTTGGGAAGAGGCCCAGGGCCTTCGCCTATAAATAGGGGTAGCCACACTCAGAGAAGAAAGGAGAAGGAGGAGAGGACGAAGAACGATCGGATCGAGCACTCGGAATCCAGAGAGAGAGAGAGAGAGAGCAGTTCATCACACCCACCAAGAACAGACCCTCGCGAGGCTGTTCTTCCCTGTACTGTTCTTCCTCAGCCCTAGAGGCAATCCACACACCACAAACTAGAGTAGGGTATTACACCACAACGGTGGCCCGAACTAGTATAAATCTTGCGTCTCTTGTGTTGTTCTTGTTAGTAGTTTAGGTCCCTGCGATTCGGCGAGGTACGAGACGGTGGAGGGTTGGATCTCCGCGTGCACCCCAGAGTTCGAACCTTAAGGGTCTGCCGGAACCCGTGATCCGACATTTGGCGCGCCAGGTAGGGGTGCGCCGGAATCTGCCTTTCGTCGCCTCGTTCTTCCCGACCACCACCACCATGTTCGACGCTTCGTCGGGCTCGCGCGCAGCGCCGAGCCTCCTCGCTTCCCACGCCGCCAGACGGCTCCGTCCGCGGACGCCCTCGTTGTTCCGTCGGCGGCTGTCAACGCCGCCACCGACCAGCGGGAACGAGCAGCAAGCGTTGTCCCAAAGACCCGCCCATGAGGCGGACGGCCGCACCGCCACGCCGCCGCCACCCCGCTGGTTCTTCGTCGCGCGCGCCCAGCTGCCATGGAGGCCCGAGCTGCACTCATCACGCTAACGAACTCTGCGCTACCGCCCGCCGACGACGCTCACGAAGAATGGCTCGACCGCGTCGCTGAGCTCGTCTCGCGCTGCGGAGGCGACCCAGCCCGTCCGCTTTGCTGCACCGCACCGCCCAGCTGGAGATGAAGCTCCCGGGCGCCTCGGCTGCCTCCTCCTCAAGACGACGCCTGCCCCAAAGCGCGCCCTCGGGCGTAACCCGCTCCGCCAGCGCCGCGCTGCAAGAGCAGAGCTGCCAAGAAGTTCTCGCCCACAAGAAGCTGCCCGAGCGCTCCCGCTCCAGACGTCAAGACCATGCGCTGCCCCACACCAAGGCATGAGGAGGCCTGCAAGGCCAAGCTCTCTGCCGTCCGAGGCCCCAGCAGCCACGGCGGGCTGCCGCGCCTTCACCATCGAGCTGCTGCGCGTCGTCGGGCCAGCCAAATTCAAGCCGACCTGCCCCCACGCTTCGACGACGGCACGGCAGACCCTTACGGAGTTCCTCCAGCTCTGAGCTGGGCATCGAGGCTGCCAACGGAGATGAAAAGGTCATGGTGAACTGGTTTCCCATGGCGCCAAGGATGGAGCCCGCACTGCTCTGAATCGGCCCTGTGCACGATCTCTTCTGGGCGAGATGCGCACTCGCTTCATCGCCAACTTCCAAGGTACTAGCGACCGCCACCGCCGTGAGCGACATGCGCAGAATCAAGCAGCCGGGAAACCCTGCAAAAGTACATCCAGACTTCAACAACGCGCCTCAAGATCCCTGTGGTGACGGAGGAGGCCATCATCTCGCCTTCTCCGACGGCGTGCGCGACGTCAAGATGAAGGAGGAGCTGGCGATGCATGAAGATCTGTGCACCTCCTCGAGCTGTTCAACTTGGCGACCAAGTGCGCCAGGCTGAGGAGGGCGCCTCTCCTCCTCGAGCTGCCCGCCGGATCCCAAGAGAAGAAGTCCAAGGCCAAGGACGAAGCGCAAGGGGCTGCCGTACTCAAGGCCAAACCAGACACCAAGCGGGCGAGATCAACCCAGTCTTCCAAGGGCAGCCGGTATCTGCGTGTACCACGACCTCCACACCCACAACACCAATGAATTTCAAGAGCTCCGGCGTCGCTGAAGGAAGGGTCGGCAGACGCCTGAAAGGCAGCGACTGGGCTATGGCCGAGGAGGAGGAAGAAATGCAGACGCTGGGAAGATCATGCCCGCGCCAAGGGTGGCGCGACCAACCTCACGAGAACCGCTGGCAAGACCCACCTCGCGAGGGGGGCTGGAGGGATCAGCCTCGTGAGGATCGTCCGCAAGGGAACGCAGGCCTCCCTCCGCTGCCGCCGCCACCAAGTAGAATCGAAGACCGTCATCAGGAAGAGGGGGCTGGGGGCTTCCAGGAAGCGCGCGCGATCGCCTGCATCCTGGGCGGAGCCCAAGCCCCAGCCTCCCACCGCATCTTCAAGCAATTCGCCCGTGAAGTGAATGCAGTCCTCCCCAAGCTTGAGTCCACGCGCCCTCTCAGGTGGTCGGCGTGCGCCATCACGTTCAGCTCAGCGGATCAGCTCAAGTGCGCAGCCACAGCCGGAGTCCTCCCAATGCATTGCTCCCCAATCATCAGCAATGTGCTGGTCACCAAGACCCTCATCGACGGCGGAGCAGGGCTCAACGTCCTGTCCGTGGAGACCTTCAACAATCTTCAAGTGCCCTACAGCCAGCTTCAGCCAACCAAGCCCTTCTCCGGAGTCACCGACGGCTCCACGGTCCCGATTGGGCAGGTCCGCCTTCCTGTCACCTTCGGGGCCCGCGACAACTACCACACCGAGCTCATCGACTTCGACGTCGCCCACATTCGCCTGCCATACAACGCCATCCTCGGGTACCCAGCGTTGGCCAAGTTCATGGTCATGACCCACCATGGCTACAACATCCTCAAGATGCCAGGAAGCGGCGGGGTCATCACGGTGCCCTGTGAAGAGAGAGATGCAGTGTGCTCGTTGGAGCGAGCTTTTCAGGCCGCATCGCTGGAAGACCCAGACCACAGTGGCAGGACGCCTCCCGAGGCAGCACCCAAGAAGAAGAAGACATCGACCGGCCCGGCTCATCAAGAGACAGGCCCCTCAGGGCCCGCGCCGGGCCAGGGGGAGCCTCCTTCCATCGCATAGGAAAGCGCGCCCGGCGCCCTCCTCAGGCAGGGCTTGGGGGCTCTCCCCTGGAGGGCCACCGACCTCGCCAAGGTCTCGAGGGAGGTGCTTGGGCACCACGTGGAGGCGTGTTTCGAAGCACGTTTCCAGCAAGCAGAAGCAAGACCAGGAGAACAGAACCCTCAAGAGTTCATCAGCAAGGCCATTCAGGAGTTACAGGAGTCAAGGGTCATGAGGGGCAGCCGCCCACTCACTGTGGCCCCCATCCAGCGAGGATGGTGGGCTGCGCGTCTGCATCGACATACCAGGCTCACCCGAGCCGCATCTCAAGAGCGCCTGCCCTCGCGAGTGGGACGCTATGCGGGCCCGCCCACAGCCTACGTCGCATGCCTTATGGCCTGCCAAACGCGGCTGCCGCACACCAGCGCCTCATGAGGACCATCCCGAGGCTCAAGAGGTCGCACGCCAGCAGCCTCGGCGGAGATGGAGATGGCCCGTGAGGGGCCGCCAGCCTCCGGAGCCTCCCGAGGCCCCCGAGCCAGGGGCTCGTGAGGATCGGCTCCGCAGCCCACCGAGTCTGCTACATCAACAGCCCTTCATCCCCAACATCACCAGTGACATCTTTAAGTTTTATTTCCGGTGGGGCGCCTTGAGGCGATTATTCCCGTGCCGCGTGGGTCCGTCCTGCGGCATGTATCCCTTTTATTTCATGTCCTTAGCTGACCTGTTGGGGCGCCTCGGCTGCATCATCCCCAAGCCGCTCGGGCCAGTCCCAGCGGCATGTATCCTTCATGCGTTTTCCTTAGGATTATGCTCCACCATGCTTGTTATTTGGTGCCTTCTCCTGGGTGGCGAAATCTTGCACGTTAAAGGGGGTGCCTGAGCATCGCGACTCGTGGCTCCTACCGCCTCCGCCCTCACCCTCTAGTCTTGTCCATGGCATCGCGACCTGGCTTGCCAGCGACGGTAGAGACCAGCCCGAGAGCCGGGACCCGAGGACGTAGAGTTTCGTCATCCAATCCAGCTTGCGCGTTAAAGGGGGGGTGCCTGAGCATCGCGACTCAAGGCTCCTACCGGCTCTCCGGCCCTCACCCTCTGGTCTTGTCCATGGCATCGCGACCTGGCTTGCCAGCGACGGTAAAGACTAGCCCGAGAGCCGGGACCCTAGGACGTAGAGTTGTGTCATCTAATCCAGCTTGCGCGTTAAAGGGGGGGTGCCTGAGCATCGCGACTCAGGGCTCCTACCGGCTCTCCGGCCCTCACCCTCTGGTCTTGTCCATGGCATCGCGACCTGGCTTGCCAGCGACGGTAGAGACCAGCCCGAGAGCCGGGACCCGAAGACGTAGAGCACCGACATCTAGCCATTTTTGCAGGGACACACTCAAAGATAAGGCCCATAGCCAGGCGCAACCCGCCTTGAGGTAGGGCCTCGTGAGTCCCGCGCTGGCTCACGAGTGCCCCGACACACCTCGCGAGGCCTCTCGCGCCGCTCCAAGGCAACTAACGGCAGGACTAACGATCGCCCCGGCGAGCTCGTGTTCCCTTTGTGGTGAACCTGCAGGGCACCTCCGAGGAGGAGCATGGAACGACCTCGCCACGCAATCTCTCGCCGGCCAGGGGACAGACTTGGCGCCACGCCAGGAAGCACCGCCCTAACCCTCAAGATAATTCGCCCTCCGGACACACTAGTCATCGCAACACCGTCCCCACACTCAATGCAACTCCGTGTTAGCAACGTCGCTCCCCTTTCTCACCGAATGATGGCTGCTTGAGCGCCAAGGGGACCCCGAGCATCGCGACTCAGAGGCTCTTACCGGACCTCGGGCCGCTCACCTCCTGGCCTTGACCACGGCATCGCGACCTGGCATACCAGCGACGGCTGAAGCCGCCTTGGGACTGGGACCTGTCGGCACAGAGCACCAAGCCTTCGCGAGGTCTGAAAGGAAGGGACTGAGCTAGAACGGAATGAGCATCCCGCATTGCCTCATAACAAGGATCATATTGATAAACGAAGCTGCAAATATCTTACAAGCCCCCGCGGGGTACATTCTTGGCTCCTTGCATGAACAAAAGACGCGAATCCTAAGGAGTCCTATCTACAGGGACCACCGCGGCAGACGCCATCATCAACAGTGGGCCGCCCGGTCCGGAGCCGACCCCATCCAGGTCAGGGGCGGCGACGACCTGACGAGCTCGCCCTGCTCCGGGAGCGGCGCAGGCTCGGGGGCTCATAGCTGTCGTCGCTTGTCTCTGGCGACGCGAAGAGCTCGGCGGAGTCGCTGGATCCCCCGGCGCCTCCGTTGCCTGGGAAGCTGCCAAGGGAGCGGGCGGTTGGCCTCTGTCTCACCACAGTAGAACCCCGACCACCTCTCCCGGGGCAGCACTCCAGCCGGCGACCCTCCGCGTCGAAGAGCTTGAAGGACATCACCGAAGCACCGTCGTACTCCAGGTGGATCGTGAGGGCCCTCGTCCTGCAGACCGGGCGACCTCGCTCCAGCCACGAGTCATGAAGACCTCGCCCGGGGCAACTACTGCGACCTCTGCCCCGGTCGCGAGGGTGCCGCAGCCGGCGTGCTGCAGCCAGAGTCCCAGGGGCTCCCCCTGCCGGACGACGGAGGCGAAGAAAGAAGGAAGGCGGATCCAAGACTTAGGAGGCGCGGCGACGCGGAGCACGAATTCCCGGCAGGAGCCCTCGGCGTGGACTCCAGGGGGGAAGACGCACACCTTCGTGACCCGCCGGCGTCGTCGACGGCGCCGCTCGTGGCGCCCAGCGTCGCCTCCTTCAGGGCCACCAATTTGCGCGTACAAGGGAAGAGGAAACCCTGGTGGCGGTTGCACGCACCAGGGCACGGGCGCTTCCTTGGGGGGAGCGGGTCAGGATCCTCTTGAGGAGCCTTTCCCTTTTCTTCCCTGGAGAACCGGCGGATCGGAGCCATGGCAACCAGACGAGACGAGGAAGAAGAGAAGCAGAAGGATGGACTGGAGGAGCGCACGCCGTTCCGTACTTATAGCCGGCGGAGGCCAACCGTCGGCCTCCACGATCACCAGTCATCATGCCCAACTCTGCATGCAAGGACCTGTCGAATCCGGGCGGTTACCAAGGCGTCGTGGGGGATGCAGTATGCCCACGTCCAATCAACCGCCACGCGGCGCCCAAGGCCACAGGCTGTTAGGGCCCACAACGCTTCGCACTTGCCCTTTCGCCTCTCTGCACGGCCAAGTCCGGGCGCGTCGTGGCCCCGGGGGCTACTGTCGGCGTTTTGGGAACGGGGGTCCCTAGACTTGCCTGCCTGCGGCCTGCAGCGTGGCTCGAAGGAGGCCCAGGACGGCCCATCTTCATCAACACAAGCTCAAGACCCTTGCGAGGGGCCAAGCCTCGCGGGGCGGACGACCAAGAGCTTCCTCAGGCGCGGCCTCGTCAGGCAGGCTCTTGAGGAGGCGGAGAACTCAAGGCGGGGTACCTCGCGAGGTGCCCGTGACGCAAGCCATGACGACCAAGGGCGCCAGTCGGGCACCAGCCAGCAGCAGCCCCTCCTTTCCTCTTTGGTGCAAAGGGGCAAGCGCAGCAAGGGCATCAAGCAAAAGGCATCCGCTTGATGCAACAAGACCAAGACCGCCCCAACGGCTGGAATGCAGTCATCATGGAGCCCAAGCAAAGGCCATCACTGTAACCTTTGGCGGCGAGGACCAACTTTAGTCGATAAGTGTACCCGTTGTTCCCCTTCAAAATGGCCAATTGTTGGCGCCCTTCCCGCTCAATATTTGGGAAGAGGCCCAGGGCCTTCGCCTATAAATAGGGGTAGCCACACTCAGAGAAGAAAGGAGAAGGAGGAGAGGACGAAGGACGATCGGATCAAGCACTCGGAATCCAGAGAGAGCAGTTCATCACACCCACCAAGAACAGACCCTCGCGAGGCTATTCTTCCCTGTACTGTTCTTCGTCAGCCCCAGAGGCAATCCACACACCACAAACTAGAGTAGGGTATTACACCACAACGGTGGCCCGAACTAGTATAAATCTTGCGTCTCTTGTGTTGTTCTTGTTAGTAGTTTAGGTCCCTGCGATTCGGCGAGGTACGAGACGGTGGAGGGTTGGATCTCCGCGCGCACCCCAGAGTTCGAACCTTAAGGGTCTGCCGGAACCCGTGATCCGACACCATCAATGATGATCTTCATAAGAAAAGTTATTCTTACATTGCCAAGCGTTTACTCTTGTCTACTTACATGCCACAAGTAAAATCTAGCAACAAGAGTAAGAAAGATTCTTCCTCTAGTAGTAACAATAATCATGTTAAATCCAATATTGTTGCTTCTAGTAGCACTTTTGATTCCATGAATGATTCTCCTAGCCAAGTTACACTTGAGCAAGAAAATATCTTATTGAAGGGAATTATAGAGAAATGTGTTTACAAGAGCCTTGCCGGGAGTAAGAAATTTGAGGAAATTGTACGCAAGCAAGGAAGGCACTAGAAGAATCAAGGAATTGGTTTTGAATGGAAGTTCAATGCCAATGGAGTTGAGTGGGAAGAAGGTCAATACCCCAAGACAAAGTTTGTTCCTCAACAAGAGAAGTATGATCCTACTTCTTTCCAAGGGACACAAGCTCAAGATGATCTTCCACCACAAGACCATAATAAAAAGGGCAAGGACAAGCTCCAAGAGGAGATTGATGCATTTGAAGAAGCTCCTAAGGCCTTGGTCAAGTGGGTTCCCAAGACTACATCAAGTTCTACTACATCAAGTACGACTACAACTCCAAGGACTCCCATCAAGATGATGTGGATCCCGAAGAAGAAGAACTAGAGAGGTCTTGAGGGTGACTCCGCCAACATACTTCACTCGTAACTTTTTGTCAAGGACGAGCGCGAACAACTTCCACATCTTGCACTAGTTCAAAGAGTCACAAACCTTCTTGTTGGTAAGACAAGGGACAAGGTATCCTAATGTTTTCATGGACATCATCTTGTGTGTACATCACTCTATGTCTATGGATATCCTTGTTTGTTCCTTGTGGGACTAACCCGTGTAGGTATTGAAAGTGAAACTCACTCCAATGAATTGCTCCGAATGATCTACATCAACATTGAGCGTCCACATCTTCAACACCTACATGAATTCATCATCGACAAAACCCAAGGTTAGTTCATCCCTCTTAGGGGTGATATCACTTCTAGGGGGAGCTTTACTCAAATCAATTGAGCCAAAGCAACTCTAGTGGTGTGAACACAACAATGCTTTATGTAAAAGTGGTAACCCCACTTGTGCTTAAACGCTGAGTATGACCTATGATCAAATGTTCTCATTTGACTCCTAAGTCAATATACTCATATATAGATGACCTAGTCATCGCCAAACTGGTTGATAGATGCTAGAGTGTTTGTGCATGCTTTGACACATATTTCATTTGCCATTTTATTGTGTGAGCATGTTGATTGCATATTTTACTCATTCGAGGACTTCCATTTGTTGCTTTGATTGTTTGCCTTTTTCTCTTTTTCCAAATGGATGGACAAGAATGCCTAAGAACTCCCTCTAGCTATCTATCCTTTTCTCGTCTCAAACTCTATTCATGCTACATCACAAAGTTTAATCAAGTCAGATTCGAACCACTCTTTGTGAGGAGCACTCGGAGTCCCCGATTCGTCATAGGCTTAAACTTCCAAAACCTCTTTGTGCATTTCGGTATGACCGAGTCATCCAGTTCGGTCACACCGAGTTCACTAAGTTGATCTAGGTTTTCAATCTCGGTGCAACCGATTTGAACTTTTCGGTCACACCGAGTTGCAGTAACCGCTTGCGATTCTGCATCTCGGTGCCACCAAGTTGTTCCACTCGGTCACACTGACGGGGTCGGAATATATATATCCACGGGTGAGATTTTGGAAAAAAATTCAAAAGCCCTCAGCCCGCGCATATCCTGCTCTGCCTCCTCGGGTCTTCGGATCGTCTCCTCGCCGCCAGTGACCTCCCGCCGCTGGTTTCCGTCGCTGTCAATGGAATTCTGCTCCGCCGTTGTCTCCGTAGCGAACTCCCGCCGAACTAGGGTATGGGTTCGATACTTTGTGCTATTTCCTTACTCCGATTCCTAGCACATTGCTTTGCCATGATCATTACCACGTATGAAAACAATCTATCAAGAGAAAACATCCTTTAGGTTAGGTTTGATTCAAAAATTTAGGGTTAGGTTTCCGCCGAACTCATCTCGGACCGACCGAGTTGTAGAAATCGGTCTCATCGATTTGGCTTAGGCCATTGCACATGCGCTTTTCGGTCTGACCGAAAATTGCAAATCGGTGTGACCGAGTTCAACTCTCTGTGAAACCCTAGCAATCTCGGAGCCACCGAACTGTGACTCGGTCTGACCGAGTTCACTAGTTTAGGTTCCAAAAGTTGCTTCGGTGTCACCGAGTTTAACAAATCGCTAGTTCCGAAATGCTTTCTGTGAAGAACTAAAACTAAGTTTTTGACTCATCTGTTTTGCAAAAATATGCACTTTGTGATGCTCATCTATTCTACTCATCCATATCTATTCATAGGGTTTGCTGTCAGTTTGCTTGCCAAGATGTCTGTCCAGAGTGACAGCCAGAATAGAAGTGAAGAGCAAGTGCAAATGAGTGAGGGCACTGGTCCCTCAAGCAGCTATGATGAGGACAGCAGGAGCACACCAAGTAACTTGCCCAAAGCAGCCACCAGATCAAGGAAGAAAGAACCTCAGATTCTGAGGATGAGGACTATGTGGCTGTTGAGGAGGAAGTGAGCTCCAAGAAGAAAGTCTTGAAGAAGGAGTATTGCACAACTGCTACAACCAAGCCAGGGTTGAACAAGAAGGCACCAGCAAAAAGAGTTCCTATGTCTAAGGTCAGGGCCTCCACTCAGGAACCCTCCAAATCAACTGGAGGAGAGCCTGCTGGTGAGGAGAAGAAGAAGAAGGAAAGAAAGAGAGGAAGATGGTGCAAGAAGGTGGACCCCATGGAAGAATTTGAGAGTCATTCTTCTGACGAAGAAGAAGAAGAAGAAGAGGAAGAGGATGCTGCACCAGCACCCAAGGCTCAGAAGCTCATGGGAGATGCTATCAAGTTAGGGGCTTCAACATCAAAGCCCTAAACTGCTCCCAAAGCAACAGCTCAAGCTGAGAAGCCTTCTAAGCCAAAGAGAAGCACCAGAAACATTCCTGTTGAAGAGAAGAACAAGGCCCCAGTGCCTGAAGTTGAAGAAGAAGATGATGAAGCCCATGTGCTGATAAAAATAAAACCAAAGATTCCAGATCACAATGACACTCATCCAGTGGCAGAGGACATGAACATCAGAAAGGATGCATGATTGAGACTTTGGAGGTAGTCTGATCCATATGCTGTGTGAAGGAGAACTGCTGTGGACTACAGGTTCCACACCAAAGAACAACAAGACTTCTATGAGACCATTCTGCTTGAGAAGAAGCCAATTGTCTGTGATATGAAGTGGGTTGATTGGGAATACATTGATGAGAATGAAGATCACTTCCCAGGTGTACATGAAAGCTTCAAAGCTTGTGGAGTTGACAAGTTTGTTGGACAGAAGCTCACCAAATGGAATGATGAGCTAATCATGCAATTCTACTCCACTTCTCATTCCTATCCAGATGGAAGGATAGTGTGGATTTCTGAAGGTACAAGGTACCAATCAACTGTTGAAGAATTGGCCAAGTTGATCAATGCCCCAGAAGAGCATGAGGATGATTTGGATGTGTATGCCAAGAAGAAGAAAGACCGCAATTCAATGGCAAATATGTACAGGGAGATCCCAAATAAAGCTTTGGAGACACACAAATTTGGATATGTGCACTATTTGTTGTCTGGTCTGCCTACTTTCAACACCATCTTAAGGCATACTCTGCTACCCAAATCTAGAGATCACACGATGATTAGAGGACATTCCATCAACTTGTTGCAAATCTTTGATGTACCACAAAAATTCAAGGTCATGAGTCTGATTGTGGAGACAATCAAGAGGACAGCTACTGACCAGAAAAGATCTTGTGGGTATGCTCCACACATTCAGGTGCTCATCATTTCAAAAATGGGCACAGGTACTTACTTGTTGGACAAGGAGCATTTACCCTTGCACCCAGATTTTGAAGATAACACAGTAGTGATGAGTGAGGATGAACCTTCATCAGTGCAAACACAAGAAAAGAGAGCTAAGGAAAAGGCAGAGAAAGCTGCAAAGATGCCAAGTATTGAGGAGGCATCTGAAGTGTTCCTGAAGAGCAAACAAGATCAACTAGCCTATCTGATTCAAGCTACATTGAGGATTGAGAAGGGCTTGGCCACCCTGACTCAGAATTAGGAGAGCTTGGAGAGGATCATAGAGACCAAGTTTTATGATCTTGATCTGAAGGTCACTGAGATTCAAACAGCAGTTGAGCAGATCCAAGAGGAAGCAGAGGAGAAGAGAGGACAAGGTACTACAGATGCTTTTCGGCGAGTGCCTAGAGGTCAGAGGTCAGCTGCAGTGCCAGTACCAGATACGAGAGCTACATCATCTGCACCGGCAGCAACAACTTCTATGCCACCTCCAACAGCCACTCCATCAGCTCCAACTACACCAACTGATGCCTTCATCTTTGGAGTTCTCTCTACACCACCTCCCGAAGACCAAGCCTGAGAGACGCATAGCAATATGCATTTTAGAACTTTTTGGTAACTTGTTGCTAAAGGGGAGAAATGTATAGATCATAGGCTTTGAGAGAGAGTGTTTTGCCTCTTTGTCTCTTTTGCTATTTGATTGAAATTTATTATGTGCTTGTTTGATACTCTATGTCCTTGTGTGAGATACTTGTATGATCATGTGTTTGATCATATGCTACTTTAATGCTTGCTTGGATGATATTATCTCCCATATCCCATATATGATCATTCACTTTGCTTGGTGATGAGTGCATGCTTTTAATTTCTATCATTTTGAGCGCTCCACCAAGATGTATGTGACATGGAAGAGTAACCCATGACCCTAATCAATTCTGCATTTGCATTCAAAAGCAAATTTTAAATAATGCACAAATTGAGGGGGAGCTCTTGCTTATCACATAGTTCTCAAAGCGACAATGTATTTCAAACTTATTATCATTCGTCGAAGCTTTGATCTATATGTTGTCATCAATTACCAAAAAGGGGGAGATTGAAAGTGCAACTATACCTGGGTGGTTTTGGTAATTATTAACAACATATAGCTCATTGAGCTAATGCTATTTAAAGATAAATATTTTAGGAAAGTTCAATGATTGGCATGGCATGGATTAGAATTGCGGACCCCTCAAAATGCTAAGGACACATATTGGCTCAAGCTCAAGACTCTACATCTTACTTTTAGTGATCGAAGATCATATTGAGTCCATAGGAAAAGCCAATAGTATTAAAAGGGGATGAGGTGCTGCTTAATGGGTTGCTTGTTCAAAATACTTAGTGATATGCTCCAAAAACCCTCAACCACTTTCTCATATCCACATATGTCCCAAACCAAAAGTCAAACTCGGCCCCACCGAGACATTACATCCGGCGCCACCGAGTTCAGTTGACATAGCCACTGCCACAAACCCTAGTCACTTCGCTTGCACCGATAGGGATCTCGGTCTCACCGAGATGGGATTGCAGACTCTCTGTTTCCCTTCGTAACATTTCGCTCCAACCGAGATGAGCGATCGGTCCCACCGAGTTCGCAATGCAAACTCTCTGTTTCCCCTTCGTAATGTTTCAGTCTCACCGAGATGAGCGAATCGGTCCCACCGAGTTTGCCTGACCAACTCTCTGGTTAGCTTATTACCAAAGTCGGTCTTGCCGAGTTTGTGTAATCGGTCTCACCGAGATTACGTTATGCCCTAACCCTAATGAAATTGGTCTCACCGACTTGACATATCGGTCCCACCGAAATGCCTAATGGTCACATTATGAACTGAATTAGTCTGACTGAGTTTTCTAATTCGGTCCCACCGAGTTTGGTGAATTGTGTGTAACGGTTAGATTTTGTGTGGAGGCTATATATACGACTCCACCCACTCTTCACTCGTGGAGAGAACCATCAAAACATGCCTACACTTCCAGCATACATTTTCTGAGAGAGAACCACCTATTCATGTGTTAAGGTCAAGATATTCCATTCCAACCACATAAATCTTGAACTCTAGCCATCTCCAAGTTGCTTCCACTCAAATAATCTTTCCACCAAATCCAAACCTGTGAGAGAGAGTTGAGTGTTGGGAAGACTATCATTTGAAGCACAAGAGCAAGGAGTTCATCATCAACACACCATCTATTACCTTTTGGAGAGTGGTGTCTCCTAGATTGGTTAGGTGTCACTTGGGGGCCTCCGTCAAGATCGTGGAGTTGAACCAAGGAGTTTGTATGGCAAGGAGATCGCCTACTTCGTGAAGATCTACCCTAGTGAGGCAAGTCCTTCATGGGCGATGGCCATTGTGGGATAGACAAGGTTGCCTCTTCGTGGACCCTTCGTGAGTGGAGCCCTCCATGGAATCGCGCAACCGTTACCCTTCGTGGGTTGAAGTCTCCATCAACATGGATGTACGATAGAACCACCTATCGGAACCACGCCAAAAATCTCCGTAGTCTACATTGCGTTTGCTCCCTCCAAACTCCTCGCTTTACCTTCATGTGCAATGTTTTACATTCCGCTGCTATACTCTTAGACTTGCATGTGTAGGTTGATTGCTTGACTTGTGCTAAGTTGCTAAAATCTGCCAAGACTTAAAATTGGGAAAAGGCTAGATTTTTATTTGGTCAAGTAGTCTAATCACCCCCCTCTAGACATACTTTTGATCCTACACGCACCCTCCACCCTTGTGGCTGGCTGGTGGCCCCCCTCTGGTATTTTCTTCGCCCAATATTTTTTATATATTCCAAAAACATGCTCCGTGATGTTTCAGGACTTTTTGAGTTGTGCAGAATAGGTCTCTAATATTTTCTCCTTTTTCAGTCCAGAATTCCAGCTAGCGGCATTCTTCCTCTTCATGTAAACCTTATAAAATAAGAGAGAGTAGGCATAAGTATTGTGATATAATGTGTAATAACAGCCCATAATGCATTAAGTATCAATATAAAAGCATGATGCAAAATGGATGTATCAATCATCGGCTTCAACAACATCATGTTGTCTTACTCTAGCAATTTGTTCATCAAGAAAATCACCTAGTGGCACATCATCATCATCAAGCAAGGTACTAGCATCATCATAAGTATCATTCATAACAGAAGTAGCATCATCAATAACTTGCGACATATCCGAATTAATAGCATGTGGTGGTGTTGCAAGCTTACTTATAACAGAAGATGAATCTAAAGCAGAGCTAGATGGTAGTTCCTTACCTCCCCTCATCTTAGAGGGATAAATCTTGCTCTTAGCATCCATCAGATTCTTCATCGTGATAAATTGATAATAATCCCAAGTGACTCAACAAACATAGCTATGCTTGATACGTCTCCAACGTATCTACTTTTCCTAATGCTTTTTCCTCTTGTTTTGGAATCTAATTTGCATGATTTGAATGAAACTAACCCCGGACTGACGTTGTTTTCAGCAGAACTACCATGATGTTTTTTTGTGTAGAAATAAAAGTACTCGGAATGGAACGCAACTTTGCGAGGAATTTTTATACAGTAAAAGAGAATTTCTGGAGCCAAGACCTGCCAGAGAGAGGCACCTAGGTGGGCACAACCCACCAAGGCGCGCCTGTCGGATGTTGGGTTCCGGCAAAACCCTCAATGTTCGAACACTGGGGTGCGCGCGAAGATCTCCCCCTACCGAACCACGCCCGTAACCTCGCTACGATCTCTAAGGTTAGCTCGACGAACTCGCAACGCAAGGGACACAAGATTTATACTGGTTGGGGTCACCGTTGCGGTGTAATACCCTACTCCAGTGTGGTGTGGTGGATTGCCTCTCGGGCTGAGGATGAACAGTACAAGAGGAAGAACAACCTCCTGAGGTTGAGGTGTTCTTGTGCTTGGTGAACTTGTGTTGGTGAGGATTACTCAAGATGAGATGCCTCCTACTGTGGTGGCTAGTCCTATTTATAGAGGCCCTGGTCCTCTCCCCAAATATTGAGCGGGAAGGGAACCAACAACGGCCAATTTGAAAGGGGACAGCTAGTACAAAGCTATCCTGACAAAAGCAGTCTTCGCCTGCAAAAAGGCTCTGGCGATGACGCCGCCTTGGGCTCCATGGTGACCTCCGTCTTGCCGTCCTGCTGGTTTTGGTCTCATTGCATCTGTGTGGTAACCTTTGCTTGATGCCTCGGTACTCCTCGCATGCGCTTGCCTTCTTAGCACCAAAGAGGAAACAAGGACACTATGCGCTGGCGCCCGCCTGGTGCACGCCTGATCCTGATCGTCATGGCTCACGTCATTGGAACCTCGCGAGGTTTGCGTTGCCTTGAACTCTCCGCCCCTCGCGAGCCAGCCCGGTGAGGCCGCTCCCGAGGAGGTCTTGTGTCGTCCGCCTCGCGAGGCTTGGCCCCTCGCGAGGGTCTTGAACACATGCTGGTGAAGATGGGTCGTACTGGTCCGCTCACAGAGCCACGCCGTGGGCCGCAGGCAGGCAAGTCTGGGGACCCCCGTTCCCAGAACGCCAACAGTAGCCCCCGAGCCCAAGGCGCGCTCGGGCTTGGCTTTGAGGCGAAGCCAAAGGGCAAGTGTGGAGCGCCGCGGGCCCCAATAGCCTGCGGCCTTGGTCGACGCGTGGCGGTTGATTGGAAGTGGGCGTCTCCGCTTCCCCACGCTACCTTGATACCCGCCTGGCTAGGCGGCCACCGCGGTCTACACGGTTTTTCTCCCGTTGTTGCGGTGCACTCCTCAATTCTTCCGCTTCCTTGAAGCTCTGCCCCTTCTCTTGATCCGATCTGAACTCAATTCTCCCATTGCCATGGTGCTGGACCAGTCGGAGAAAGGGAAGGGTCCTCTGTCCTCCGCCGAGCTACATCCGGCCATTGAGCCTGCCGTTGGCAGGTCGCTGGTACTCAACCAAGAAACCAGGTGCGTCCCATGCTCACCTCCAGCTTCAATGAGTGGGAAAGGACGGTGGTCTGGCCCGCGTCTCATGCTCGCATCGACCGGTCAGCCACCGAGGTCCCGCTCTTCATCGACGCCCTTTGGTCTAGCTTGGTTCCTCCTTTTTCCGCCTTCTTCAATACTGTGCTTGCCCATTATCAGATCCACATGCTGCACCTTGATCCCCAATCAGTGACCCTTCTGGTTGCTTCGCCTTTGTTTGCGAGGCCATGGTGGGCATTGCTCCTTCTGTGGCCCTTCTCCGCCACTTCTTCTCGTTGCACTTGATTGATCCACGGCAGAGCTCTGGGTGCCTGAGCTTCCAGGCCGTGGCAGCGACGGCCGGTGAGGGGATTGACTTCAAGCTTCCTCCATCCACGTGTGAGTTTCGGACACGGTGGATATTTATTGATGTTGGGGTGCTCAGCCCTCTGCTCCATTCTCCATCGGCGCCCGCCATCCCCAACTTCGGTTGGTGCCACAAAGGCTCACCGATCTGCGCCTCATTCCCGTCTGGTTTAGGCTGAAGGGGCTAAAAGACCGTGGCGTGACCGCGCCTGTGGTGGTGAAGGAGTTCATCTGGCACCGGGCTGCTCCGCTTCAGTGCCATTCCCGGCCAATGTGGGCCTTGCTCAGTGATACGTCTCCAACGTATCTATAATTTTTTATTGCTCCATGATATATTATCTTGTGTTTTGGATATTATTGGGATTTATTATTCACTTTTATATTATTTTTGGGACTAACCTATTAACCGGAGGCCCAGCCCAGAATTGTTGTTTTTTGCCTATTTCAGAGTTTCACAGAAAAAGAATATCAAACGGAGTCCAAACGGAATGAAACCTTCGGGAACGTGATTTTTGGAACGAACATGATCCAGGAGACCTGGACCCTAAGTCAAGGAAGCTTCCAGGAAGCCACCAGGTAGGGGGGCACGCCTACCTCCCCAGGCGCGCTCTCCACCCTCGTGAGCCCCACGTTGCTCTACCGACGTACTCCTTCCTCCTATATATACCTACGTACCCCCAAACGATTAGATACGGATCCAAAAACCTAATTCCACCGCCGCAACCTTCTGTACCCACGAGATCCCATCTTGGGGCCTGTTCCGGAGCTCCGCGGAGGGGGCATCGATCATGGAGGGCTTCTACATCAACACCATAGCCTCTCCGATGAAGTGTGAGTAGTTTACCTCAGACCTTCGGGTCCATAGTTATTAGCTAGATGGCTTTCTCTCTCTTTTTGGATCTCAATATAATGTTCTCCCCCTCTCTTGTGGAGATCTATTCCATGTAATCTTCTTTTGCGGTGTGTTTGTTGAGACCGATGAATTGTGGGTTTATCATCAAGTTTATCTATGAACAATATTTGAATCTTCTGAATTCTTTTATGTACGATTGGTTATCTTTGCAAGTCTCTTCGAATTATCAATTTGGTTTGGCATACTAGATTGATCTTTCTTGCAATGGGAGAAGTGCTTAGCTTTGGGTTCAATCTTGTGATGTCCTTTCCCAGTGACAGTAGGGGCAGCAAGGCACGTATTGTATTGTTGCCATCGAGGATAACAAGATGGGGTTTTTATCATATTGCATGAATTTATCCCTCTACATCATGTCATCTTGCTTAAGGCGTTAGTCTGTTCTTATGAACTCAATACTCTAGATGCATGCTGGATAGCGGTCGATGTGTGGAGTAATAGTAGTAGATGCAGGCAGGAGTCGGTCTACTTGTCTCGGACGTGATGACTATATACATGATCATACCTAGATATTCTCATAACTATGCTCAATTCTGTCAATTGCTCAACAGTAATTTGTTCACCCACCGTAAAATACTTATGCTCTTGAGAGAAGCCACTAGTGAAACCTATGGCCCCCGGGTCTAACTTCATCATATTAATCTTCCAACACTTAGTTATTTCCGTTGCTTTTTACTTTGCTTTTATTTTACTTTGCATCTTTATCATAAAATTACCAAAAATATTATCCTATCATATCTATCAGATCTCATCTCGTAAGTGACCGTGTAGGGATTGACAACCCCTTATCGCGTTCGTTGCGAGGATTTATTTGTTTGTGTAGGTGCGAGGACCTCGCGCGTAGCCTCCTACTGGATTGATACCTTGGTTCTCAGAAACTGAGGGAAATACTTACGCTACTTTG
This sequence comes from Aegilops longissima, assembly GCA_021605205.1. Classification (NCBI taxonomy): domain Eukaryota; kingdom Viridiplantae; phylum Streptophyta; class Magnoliopsida; order Poales; family Poaceae; genus Aegilops; species Aegilops longissima. The sequence goes on from CM038682.1 coordinate 541,830,852, forward strand.
CTGCATCACCCTTTCCTCTTCAAGGGAAAACCAACTCAGTGCTCAAGAGGTAGCAGGAAGGATTTCTGGCGCCGTTGCCGGGGAGGTCTACGCAAAAGTCAACATACCAAGTACCCATCACAAACCCTCATCTCCCGCATTACATTATTTTCCATTTGCCTCTCGTTTTCCTCTCCCCCACTTCACCCTTGCCGTTTTATTCGCCCTCTCTTTTTTGTTTGCCTCTTTTTCGCTTGCTTTTTGTTTGCTCGTGTGTTGGATTGCTTGTTTGTCACGATGGTTCAAGATAATACCAAATTATGTGACTTTACCAATACCAACAATAATGATTTCCTTAGCACTCCGATTGCTCCTCTTACCGATAATGAATCTTGTGAAATCAATGCTGCTTTGTTGAATCTTGTCATGAAAGATCAATTCGCCGGCCTTCCTAGTGAAGATGTCGCTACCCATATAAATAGCTTCATTGATTTGTGTGATATGCAAAAGAAGAAATATGTTGACAATGATATTGTTAAATTGAAGCTATTTCCTTTTTCGCTTAGTGATCGTGCTAAAGCTTGGTTTTCGTATTTGCCTAAAAATAGTATTGATTCTTGGAATAAGTGCAAAGATGATTTTATCTCTAAGTATTTTCCTCCCTCTAAGATCATCTCTCTTAGAAACGACATTATGAATTTTAAGCAACTTGATCATGAACATGTTGCACAAGCTTGGGAGAGGATGAAATTAATGATACGTTATTGCCCTACTCATGGTTTGAATTTGTAGATGATTATACAAAAAATTTACGCCGGATTGAATTTTGCTTCTAGAAATCTTTTAGATTCGGCCGCGGGAGGCACTTTTATGGAAATCACTTTAGGATAAGCTACTAAACTCCTAGATAATATTATGGTTAATTATTCTTAATGGCACACTGAAAGATCTACTAATAAAAAAGTTCATGTGATAGAAGAAATTAATGTTTTGAGTGGAAAGATGGATGAACTTATGAAATTATTTGCTACTAAGAGTGTTTCTTCTGATCCTAATGATATGCCTTTGTCTACTTTGATTGAGAATGATAATGAATCTATGGATGTCAATTTTGTTGGTAGGAATAATTTTGGTAACAACGCGTATAGAGGAAACTTTAATCATATGCCTTATCCTAGAAATTCCTCTAATAATTATGGTAATTCCTACAACAACTCTTATGGAAATTTTAATAAGATGCCCTCTGAATTTCAGACTAGTGTTAAAGAGTTTATGAATTCGCAAAAGAATTTCAATGCTTTGCTTAAAGAGAAATTGTTTAAAGTTGATGAATTGGCTAGGAACGTTGATAGAATTTCTCTTGATGTTGATTCTTTAAAACTTAGATCTATTCCTTCTAAGCATGATATCAATGAGTCTCTCAAATCCATGAGAATTTCCATTGATGAGTGCAAAGAAAGAACCGCTAGGATACGTGCTAAGAAAGATTGCTTTATAAAATCGTGTTCTTCAAACTTCTATGAAAATAAGGATGAAGATCTAAAAGTTATTGATGTGTCCCCTATTAAATCCTTGTTTTGCAATATGAATCTTGATAATGATGGGACTGAATATGATCCACCTTTACCTAGAAGGCGTTCCAGAAATTCGAAGTTTTTAGATCTTGATGCTAAAATTGATAAAAGTGGGATTGAAGAGAACAAAACCCTAGATATTAATAAACCCAATATTTTGGATTTCAAGGAATTTAATTATGATAATTGCTCTTTGATATATTGTATTTCCTTGTTGCAATCCGTGCTAAATTCTCCTCATGCTTATAGTCAAAATAAAGCTTTTACCAAACATATTGTTGATGCTTTGATGCAATATTATGAAGAAAAACTTGAGTTGGAAGTTTCTATCCCTAGAAAACTTTATGATGAGTGGGAACCCACTATTAAAATTAAGATTAAAGATCATGAATGCTATGCTTTGTGTGATTTGGGTGCTAGTGTTTCCACGATTCCAAAAACTTTGTGCGATTTGCTAGGTTTCCTTGATTTTGATGATTGCTCTTTAAACTTGCAGCTTGCGGATTACACCATTAAAAAACCTATGGGAAGAATTAATGATGTTCTTATTGTTGCAAATAGGAACTATGTGCCCGTAGATTTTATCGTTCTTGATATAGATTGCAATCCTTCATGTCCTATTATTCTTGGTAGACCTTTCCTTAGAATGATTGGTGCAATTATTGATATGAAGGAAGGGAGTATTAGATTCCAATTTCCATTAAAGAAAGGCATGGAACACTTCCCTAGGAAGAAAATAAAATTACCATATGAATCTATTATGAGAGCCACTTATGGATTGCCTACCAAAGATGGCAATACATAGATCTATACTTGCTTTTATGCCTAGCTAGGGGCGTTAAACGATAGCGCTTGTTGGGAGGTAACCCAATTTTATTTTTAGTTTTTTTTGCTTTTTCTTCTGTTTAGGAATAAATATTTGATCTAGCCTCTGGTTAGATGTGTTTTTATGTTTCAATTAGTGTTTGTGCCAAGTTAAACCTATAGGATCTTCTTGGATGATAGTTATTTGATCTTGCAGAAAATTCCAGAAACTTTCTGTTCACGAAAATAATTGTTAAAAATCACCAGAACGTGTTAAAATATTGATTCCAATTGCTGCTGATCAATAAACAAATTGTCCAGGTCTTCCTATTTTATCTGATTTTTTGGAGGTACAGAAGTTTGCGTTAGTTACAGATTACTACAGACTGTTCTGTTTTTTACAGATTCTGTTTTTCGTGTGTTGTTTGCTTATTTTGATGAATCTATGGCTAGTAAAAGAGTTTGTAAACCATAGACAAATTTGAATACAGTAGGTTTAACACCAATATAAATAAATAATGAGTTCATTACAATACCTTGAAGTGGTCTTTTGTTTTCTTTCGCTAACGGAGCTCACGAGATTTTCTTCTGAGTTTTGTGTTGTGAAGTTTTCAAGTTTTGGGTGAAAGATTTGATGGATTATGGAAAAAGGAGTGGCAAGAGCCTAAGCTTGAGGATTCCCATGGAACCCCCAAGATAATCTAAGGACACCAAAAAGCCAAAGCTCGGGGATGCCCCGGAAGGCATCCCCTCTTTCGTCTACTTCCATCGGTAACTTTACTTGGAGCTATATTTTTATTCACCACATGATATGTGTTTTGCTTGGAGCGTCTTGTATGATTTGAGTCTTTGCTTTTAGTTTTCCACAATCATCCTTTCTGTACACACCTTTTGAGAGAGAGACATATGATTCGGAAATTATTAGAATACTCTATGTGCTTCACTTATATCTTTTGAGTTATATAGTTTTGCTCCAGTACTTCACTTATATCTTTTAGAGCACGGTGGTGGATTTGTTTTATAGAAACTATTGATCTCTCATGCTTCACTTAGATTATTTGGAGAGTCTTAAATAGCATGGTAATTTGCTTAAATAATCCTAATATGCTAGGTATTCAAGATTAGTAAAAACTTTCTTATGAGTGTGTTGAATACTAAGAGAAGTTTGATGCTTGATGATTGTTTTGAGACATGGAGGTAGTGATATTAAAGTCATGCTAGTTGAGTAGTTGTGAATTTGAGAAATACTTGTGTTGAAGTTTGCAAGTCCCGTAGCATGCACGTATGGTAAACGTTATGTAATAAATTTGAAACATGAGGTGTTCTTTGATTGTCCTCCTTATGAGTGGCGGTCGGGGACGAGCGATGGTCTTTTCCTACCAATCTATCCCCCTAGGAGCATGCGCGTAGTGCTTGGTTTTTGATGACTTGTAGATTTTTGCAATAAGTATGTGAGTTTTTATCACTAATGTTGAGTCCATGGATTATACGCACTCTCACCTTTCCATCATTGCTAGCCTCTTCGGTACCATGCATTGCCCTTTCTCACATTGAGAGTTGGTGCAAACTTCGCCTGTGCATCCAAACCCCGTGATATGATACGCTCTTTCACACATAAACCTCACTATATCTTCCTCAAAACAGCCACCATACCTACCTATTATGGCATTTCCATATCCATTCCGAGATATATTGCCATGCAACTTTCCACCATCCCGTTTATCATGACACGTTCATCATTGTCATATTGTTTTGCATGATCATGTAGTTGACATAGTATTTGTGGCAAAGCCATTGTTCATAATTTTTTCATACATGTCACTCTTGGTTCATTGCATATCCCGGTACACCGCCGGAGGCATTCATATAGAGTCATACTTTGTTGTAGTATCGAGTTGTAATCATTGAGTTGTAAATAAATAGAAGTGTGATGATCATCATTTTTCTAGAGCATTGTCCCAAGTGAGGAATTAAAAAAAGAGAGAAAGGCCATAAAAAAGAGAAGGCCCAAAAAAAGAGAGAAAAAGAGAGAAGGGACAATGTTACTATCCTTTTACCACACTTGTGCTTCAAAGTAGCACCATAATCTTCATGATAGAGAGTCTCTTGTTTTGTCACTTTTCATATACTAGTGGGAATTTTTCATTATGGAACTTGGCTTGTATATTCCAACAATGGGCCTCCTCAAGTGCCCTAGGTCTTCGTGAGCAAGCAAGTTGGATGCACACCCACTTAGTTTCTTTTGTTGAGCTTTCATATATTTATAGCTCTAGTGCATCCGTTGCATGGCAATCCCTACTCCTTGCATTAACATCAATCGATGGGCATCTGCATAGCTCATTGATTAGCCTCGTTGATGTGAGACTTTCTCCTTTTTTGTCTTCTCCACATAACCCCCATCATCATATTCTATTCCACCCATAGTGCTATATCCATGGCTCGCTCTCAGGTATTGCGTGAAGGTTGAAAAAGTTTGAGATTACTAAAGTATGAAACAATTGCTTGGCTTGTCATCGGGGTTGTGCATGATGAGAGCATTCTTGTGTGACGAAAATGGAGCATGACTAAACTATATGATTTTGTAGGGATGAACTTTCTTTGGCCATGTTATTTTGAGAGGACATAATTGCTTAGTTAGTATGCTTGAAGTATTATTATTTTTATGTCAATATTGAACTTTTATCTTGAATCTTTCGGATCTGAATATTCATACCACAATTAAGAAGAATTACATTGAAATTATGCCAAGTAGCATTCCACATCAAAAATTATGTTTTTATCATTTACCTACTCGAGGACGAGCATGAATTAAGCTTAGGGATGCTTGATACGTCTCCAACGTATCTATAATTTTTTATTGCTCCATGCTATATTATCTTCTGTTTTGGACATTATTGGGCTTTATTATTCACTTTTATATTATTTTTGGGACTAACCTATTAACCGGAGGCCCAGCCCAGAATTGCTGTTTTTTTTTGCCTATTTCAGAGTTTCGCAGAAAAAGAATATCAAACGGAACATGATTTTTGGAACGAACATGATCCAGGAGACTTGGAACCTAAGTCAAGGAAGCTTCTAGGAAGCCACGAGGTAGGGGCGCGCCTACCCCCCCCCCCCCAAGGCGCGCCCTCCACCCTCGTGGGCCCCATGTTGCTCCACCGACGTACTCCTTCCTCCTATATATATACCTATGTACCCCCAAACGATCAGATATGGAGCCAAAAACCTAATTCCACCGCCGCAACCTTCTGTACCCATGAGATCCCATCTTGGGGCCTATTCCGAGCTCACGGGAGGGGCATCGATCACGGAGGGCTTCTACATCAACACCATAGCCTCTCCGATGAAGTGTGAGTAGTTTACCTCAGACTTCGGGTCCATAGTTATTAGCTAGATGGCTTTCTCTCTCTTTTTGGATCTATACAATGTTCTCCCCCTCTCTCATGGAGATCTATTCGATGTAATCTTCTTTTGCGGTGTGTTTGTTGAGATCGATGAATTGTGGGTTTATGATAAAGTTTATCTATGAACAATATTTGAATCTTCTGAATTCTTTTATGTATGATTGGTTATCTTTGCAAGTCTCTTCGAATTATCAATTTGGTTTGGCCTACTAGATTGATCTTTCTTGCAATGGGAGAAGTGCTTAGCTTTGGGTTCAATCTTGCGGTGTCCTTTCCCAGTGACAGTAGGGGCTGCAAGGCACGAATTGTATTGTTGCCATCAAGGATAACAAGATGGGTTTTTATCATATTGCATGAATTTATCCCTCTACATCATGTCATCGTGCTTAAGGCGTTACTCTGTTCTTATGAACTTAATACTCTAGATGCATGCTGGATAGCGGTCGATGTGTGGAGTAATAGTAGTAGATGCAGGCAGGAGTCGGTCTACTTGTCTCGGACGTGATGCCTATATGCATGATCATACCTAGATATTCTCATAACTATGCTCAATTTTGTTAATTGCTCAACAATAATTTTTTCATCCACCATAAAATACTTGTGCTCTTGAGAGAAGCCACTAGTGAAACCTATGGCCCCCGGGTCTAACTTCATCATATTAATCTTCCAACACTTAGTTATTTCCATTGCTTTTTTTACTTTGCTTTTTATTTTACTTTGCTTTTTATTTTACTTTGCATCTTTATCATAAAATTACCAAAAATATTATCCTATCATATTTATCAGATCTCACTCTCGTAAGTGACCATGTAGGGATTGACAACCCCTTACTGCGTTGGTTGCGAGGATTTATTTGTCTGTGTAGGTGCGAGGGACTCGCGCGTAGCCTCCTACTGGATTGATACCTTGGTTCTCAAAAACTGAGGGAAATACTTATGCTACTTTGCTGCATCACCCTTTCCTCTTCAAGGGAAAACCAACGCAGTGCTCAAGAGGTAGCACTCAGCAGCAACGACCACATGAGACTTCGGGAGTCCGGGCTCCCCATTGAGGCACGGCGAACGGTGCTCGAGGTCCTGACGGGTGTCCCATTGCCAGACGACATGCCGGGGAAGAGCTGCCTGCTGTACCGCTGCTCGAACAAGGTGGAATTCATGGCGCGGATGCCCTCCTTCGACGAGTGGGGGCTGCGCCCAGTCGGTCTGGTGGGGCCTCGTGGGAACCCCGTCGACGTGGTTCCCCTTCTTGTCGCTGGCGTTGCACTCACCCCGAGTGTGGATGCAGGGGGGCGAGCACCGCTGGAGGCTGATGGCACTGGTGCCGAACGCTGAGGCCGCCTGGGGCTCCCGAGACATCGTCCTCAGGAACCCGTGATTCTTGCTCTAGGGTGGCGGTTGACGGGGCGATGCATCCCGTGGCTCCCGAGGCCGAGGCTCCTGAGGTCTCGGCACGTCGCAGAGAGGCAGAGCCCGATAATCCTCCTCAGCTTGGCACTCCTGAGGTGGTACCTCCGAGCGCTCCTCCAGATGCGCCTCGCGCTGGCCGCCATGTCCAGCGCTTCAGCCGGCTGTGTGTGGACTTCGAGGAGCTCCGCAAGAGGAAGGGATCCCCAAGCCGCGGCAGCGGCACCTTCAGACCGTTAAAGCGGAGAAAGTACATCGCCATCGACGAGTAAGTACATTGTCCTCATGATTCTTCGAGTGCTGCTTCCCTTCATGACGATGGCTCTTTAGGATCCCTTCTGCCAAGGCCACGGAATCTCTCGAGGAGCAACCTCCTCTCGCTTCGCTTCTCCTGCTAGACTTGAGCGCTGCAAGTCCGCGCGGTGCTCACTGCGCGGAGTCTTCTGAGGAAGCCAGCCCGTCAACAAGGTGTCTCGAGCTTGCGCCCCTGTCGTCTCTCCTTCGCGGCCTTGCTTGGAACACAACAAGCGTGTCAAGGGTTCCTTCCCTTGTTGTGGACGGCGGCTGGATGGCCTCGGTCTTGGGCTCCTCTTCAAGTACCGGGCCTTCACTCGTTGAGGCTCCTCGCGAGGGCTGGCCTGCAACTGGGTGGGTGCCAGCCCCCAGCCCCTACCGAAAAGGGGCGAGCCTCTTCGGGCCCCGTTTGTGGCCCCCGTGGAGGACGGAGCCAGTAGTATGCTCAAGTCAGTGCAAGAAAGGAGCGTCGTCCGCCATGGGCTCTTTCAGGAGGCGATGGGCGCAATGAACCGGCTTGGTGAAGAGCTCGCGGACGTGCACGCGCGCCTCGTGGCCGAGGGTCTTCGGCTGTTGGAGGAGCGACATAAGCTGAAGGTGGCCATCAACCTCGGGAGTCACCAGTGCGAGCTTGATAACGTGAAGGTCGAGATTTCTCTCGCAGCCTCGCGAGAGGCCTGTTCCAGAGCTCAGGAAGAGGCCCGGGAGGCTGACCGCCGTCGTGAAGCCATGGGGAAGCGTGCATGGGAGCTCCAAGCCTGGATCGCCTCCTTGGAGCAGCAAGTTGAGGTGCGCAGAGCCACCCTTGCGTCGTTGAGTGGGGCGCCCGCTGAAGAGGAGGAGATCCTAAAGCGCGAGGAGGCGTTGGAGCGCAGCCTTGAGCTCGAGCGACTGGAGACGAGGGATCGCCAAGTTGCCTGAGCGGAAGATGTCATTGGCGCGCGCGCGAGGCCAGGGCCCAGGAGAGGGTCGATCACCGGGTGGCTGAGGCCCGCGTGGATGTTGAGGGCAAGTACACCTTGGAGTTGGAGTTCGTAGAGGCTGAGGCCACGGGTAGGACTGCTGCCCTCAAGTCTAGGCTGACTGAGGTGGAACGACGCGAGGAGGCCACCGCTGCTGCCCTGGCCTCGGCGCAGGCTGAGCTGGCCTCCGCCCGGGTCGAGCTGCTTCCTCTCCAGTAGCGGGTTGCCAACGCCGAATCCATTTTGCAGTAGAACAGGGAGGAAGTGCTTCAACGGCCCCCATGCTCGAGGGCCTCAGGAACAGGGCCAACGCGGCATTGGGCCAAATCTGTGATGAGAATGCTCCCCATCTCCATGCGAGCGACTACGCCAGCCACCTCCGCTTCTTTACTGATGTGGTGACGCGCGCGGAGAATCGTTCCAAGAGAGCTCGCCAACTTGATGAAGAGAGGAGCCGTGGCCTGCTTGGGCGTGCGTTCTCCCGCGTCTTCATCCATCTCTAGAACACCAATCCCAACTTTGATTTTGACGCCGCCATCGCTCCCGTACCCGAGGCCATCCGGGGTGACCTAGCGCGGTGGGTGGAAGACAACGTGGACGCGCTGGTCAGGGCCTTCACCTCTGATGACGATGCGGTGGTGGTCACGGCGGACAAAGGCGATGTGGTCGATGATGGTGATGGCGGCGCTGTTGAAGTTGATGGTGATGCTGGCAACGGTGGCAGCAATGTCAGCGACGCGTCTGAAGGCGATGCAGCGAGCGACATGTCCGACTGATTCCCGCGTTTCCCAGTTGTTTTTCCTTAGCCTGGACGAGTCCCGCCCCAGTTCGTGAGGTTGCGCGTTTCCGTGAACTCCTGAGGAACCTGTCGACACGCCCGAGGGGGCCGTGTGACGGGCAAGCGCTAGCCATGGTGCGACATGTGCGTGGCGCGTGTGCGGCGTGCCTAGCCCTGCTCACGAGGAGCTCGTGAGGGGGAAGCAACAAGCGCGAACTTCAGATTTAAGGCAAGAACCAGATAGCAAGAAATCGCTCGAACGAGAAAAGGTACCCCCCAGCGTATCAACGAAAAATCAACTTCAACTTAAATCCAAATCCAGAAGGCAGGGTTACAGAAGAGAAATCCAAAGAAAATAGCCGCCCGACACCTAGTCTAGTCTTCTTGTCTTCTCACTAGCGCGGAGCTAAGTGCTGCCACTAGGACGTGGGAGGGAGCCCCCGAGGCCCGAGGGCGGCACTCCTGAGACTCCGGGGCGTGTACAGCCCCACTCATTATTACGTGAGAGTGTCACGAGCGGAGACCTTCACATGCGTGAGCCTTACTTCATATCGCCAGACGAGGGGCCTGCCTTGCGCCTCCCTCGACCAGCATCGGGGGCGACCGGAAACCAGGACGACACCAAGGGGCAAAGGAGACGCCAGCGGCGCCCTCGGCGACCACGGGTCCTCTGCCGGGGGAAGGATCTGGAGCACCTCCCCGGCAGAGGGCCTACCTCTGAGGGATGCCTTGCTCCGTGCGGCGCAGGGAGGGGTCTTCGTTCCGACCCCCTCCTGTAGCCCCCAGCATGACCCCCTGGCGGCAGAGAGGCCGATGAGCTGGGGCCGCCATCCACGGCTGCGACCTGATCCTCCTGCATCCCATGGTTAGCGTAAGCCTGCTCCTGAGGAATTAGTGGTACCCTGTAGCTGTTGTTGCCGGCGCGGTGGGTGAGGCCTCCGGAGGACTCCTGAAAGGTGCCGACTTCTGGCGCCTCCACTTCCCAGCCCGGCTCGAGGAACAAGCCAGGGTCGTCTTCCAGCATGTACTCTTGGTCTACCATGCGGGGGACGTAGGCCTCCGAGGTCGTCGCCTCAAAGACCTCGCCGTAGTGCCCCACGCTCCATGTTGCCCGGCCTAGTGCGCTGTCTTGAGGATGGTAGGGCTGCATCCCGCCGGGGCCGTAGGCGGCAGCCTTGTACCCGCTCCCGCCGGAGGTGGCGAGGGTGCGAGCAAGCGTCCAGCTCCGTTGGTTACGCCCGTGTCGATGAAGCCTGGTGGTGCGCCCGTGGGCACACGGGCGCGGCGAGGCCCGCCATGCGACCCAGTTGCTGCTTGAGGCATGAGCAGAGAGCAGAAGGGTGGTGCTCCCGAGGCCGCGGCATCCAAGAGCTCGGCGACGCGCTCCAGCAATGTATCCCGTTCGCTCTCCATTAGCCGGCACCGCAGCAGCTCCTGAGCTACTATGAGTGCGGCCCTCATGTTCGCTTGCTCCCACCTGGTGTGCGGTGCCATGGCTGCGGCGTGGCTTGATGCCCTTGCGGCTGCTCGGACTTGTCGCGGGGTAAGGGCGGACGGCGGGTGACCGCGCCGCCTGCGTCGCGCAGTGTTCGGTGGTGCGCGTGATGACAGGGGCGCAGGGTTGAGTTATTCTTAGGCGGGCGGCGCCACCCGGGCTGGCCAGGCTGCCCAGCGGTCGGCGTTGGTCCTTGAGTCGCCATACATCAGAGCCGCGGAGTGCCGGGGGATCAACTGACGGAAGAAGAGCTCCGGCGCACCCCTACCTCGCGCGCCAAATGTCGGATCTCGGGTTCCGGCAAAACCCTCAAGGTTCGAACACTGGGGTGCGCACGAAGATCTCCCCCTACTGAACCATGCCCCTAACCTCGCTACGATCTCTAAGGTTAGCTTGACGAACTCGCAACACAAGGGACACAAGATTTATACTGGTTCGGGCCACCGTTGCGGTGTAATACCCTTCTCAAGTGTGGTGTGGTGGATTGCCTCTCGGGCTGAGGATGACCAGTACAAGGGGAAGAACAGCCTCCTGAGGCGAGGTGTTCTTGTGCTTGGTGAACTTGTGTGGGTGAGGATTACTCAAGATGAGATGCCTCCTACAATGGTTGCTAGTCCTATTTATAGAGGCCTTGGTCCTCTCTCCAAATATTGAGCGGGAAGGGAGCCAACAACGACCAATTTGAAAGGGGACGGCTAGTACAAGCTATCCTGACAAAAGCAGTCTTCGCCTGCAAAAAGGCTCTGGCGGTGACGCCGCCTTGAGCTCCATGGTGACCTCCGTCTTGCCGTCCTGCTGGTCTTGGTCTCGTTGCACCGATGTGGAAGCCTTTGCTTGATGCCTCGGTACTCCTCGCCTGCACTTGCCTCCTTAGCACCAAAGAGGAAACAAGGACACTGTGCGCGCTGGCGCCCGCCTAATCCTGATCGTCACGGCTCACATCATTGGAACATCGCGAGGTTTGCCTTGCCTTGAACTCTCCGCCCCTCGCGAGCCAGCCTGGTGAGGCCGCTCCCGAGGAGGTCTTGTGTCATCCACCTCGCGAGGCTTGGCCCCTCACGAGGGTCTTGAACGCGTGCTGGTGAAGATGGGCCATACGGGCCCGCCATGAGAAACCACGCCGTGGGCATGACGAGGCATGTCTGGGACCCCGTTCCCGAGCAGCCGCCCCCCTCTCCTGGCGCACCCAGGTGGGTTGTCCCCACCTGGTGGCCCCGCTGACCCTGAAACCAATGCTATAAAATCCTATTTTTGGAGGGAAAAATTAGGGAGAAAGAATTATCGCGATCCATGTGACGGAGCTGTCGCCAAGCCCTTTTCTTTCTCGGAATGGTAGATCTGGAGTCCGTTTGGGGCTCCGAAGAGGGGGATATTCGTTCTTCCTCATCACCAACCCTTCTCCATCGCCAATTCCATGATGCTCCCCACCGGGAGTGAGTAATTCCTTCGTAGGCTTACTGGTCGGTGAGGAGTTGGATGAGATTCATCATGTAATCGAGTTAGTTTTGTTAGGGCTTGATCCCTAGTATCCACTATGTTCTTAGATTGATGTTGCTATGCCTTCGCTATGCTTAATGCTTGTCACTTTGGGCCCGGGTGCCATGATTTCAGATCTGAACCGTTTATGTTATCATCATTATATCCATGTTCTAGATCTGATCTTGCAAGTTATAGTCACCTATTATGTGTTATGATCTGGTAACCCCGGAGTGACAATAACGGGGACTTCTTCCAGTGATTACCGTAGTTTAAGGAGTTCATGTATTCCCTGTGTGTTAATGCTTTGTTACGGTTCTCTATTAAAAGGAGGCCTTAATACCCCTTAGTTTCCAATATGGACCCCGCTGCCACGGGAGGGTAGGACAAAAGATGTCATGCAAGTTCTTTTAATAAAGCACATATGACTATTTACGGAATACATGCCTACATTATATCGATGAACTGGAGCTAGTGCCGAATCACCCTAGGTTATAACAGTCACATGATGAATATCATCCAACAAGTCACCGATCCAATGCCTATGAACTTTTCCATATTGTTTCTGCTAAGTTATTACTACTATCATCACTGTTACACTTGCTACAAAATTAGTGCTATCACCGTTACTATTACTATTGCTTCTGTCACTACTATAAAAACTATGAAACTACTTTGCTACTGATCACTTTGCTACAGATAATTAATCTCTAGGTGTGGTTGAATTGATAACTCAACTGCTAATACCTTCAAATATTCTTTGGCTCCCCTGGTGTCGAATCTATAAATTTGGGTTGAATACTGTACCCTCAAAACCAGGTGCGATCCCCTATACTTGTGGGTTATCAAGACCTTTTTCTGGCGCCGTTGCCGGGGAGCATAGCTATATTTGTTGAGTCACTTGGGATTATTATCAATTTATCACTATGAAGAATCTGAAGGATCCTAAGACTAGGATATTTCCCTCAAGTACGAGGGGAGGTAAGAAACTGCCATCTAGTTCTGCTTTAGATTCACCTTCTGTTATGAGTAAACTTGCACCACCACCACATGCTATTAATTATGATATGTCACAAGTTATTGATGATGCTACTTCTACTATGAATGATGCTTATGATTATGCTAGTACCTTGCTTGATAATGATGATGTGCCCCTTGGTGAATTTTCTTGATGAACAAATTGATAGAGCAATACAACATGATGTTGTTGAATCTGATAATGAGCTTGAAACTGAATCTCTTGAAACACCTGCTCGCACTAGCCTTCCTAGATATGAATTGCCTAAGGTACTGGAAGGTTATGTTATGAGTGAAGAAACAACTAGTGATATTCTTGCTTGCAATGATAGAGATGATTTAGAGAAATTACTACACAAGTATAAAGAAAAATCTTTGAATGCTAGAATGAAATGTGGTCCTAAGGTTGCTAACCTATTTTTATTGATGATAAGGATTATGAATTATCTGTCGACCCAGAGTTAATTACTTTGGTTGAACCTGATCCTTTCCATGGTTATGAAACTGAAACTGTTGTGGCACATCTCACTAAGTTGAATGATATAGCCACCCTTTTTACTCATGATGATAAAACTCGCTACTACTTTATTCTCAAATTATTTTCTTTCTCATTAAGGGGTGATGCTAAAGCTTGGTACAATACTCTTGCTCCTGGTTGTGTGTGTAGTCCCCAGGATATGATTTATTACTTCTCTGAGAAATATTTTCCTGCTCATAAGAAACAAGCTGCTTTACAAGAAATATTTAACTTTGTTCAAACTAAAGAAGAGAGTCTCCCACAAGCTCAAGGGAGGCTTTGCCAGTTAATTAATGCTTTGCCTTATCATCCTCTTAAGAAAAATGAAATACTTGATATCTTCTATAATGGACTAACCGATGCTTCTAGGGACTTCCTACATAGTTGTGCTGGTTGTGTTTTGAGGGAACGAACTATTGGACAAGCTGAAGAATTATTGAATAATATATTGAAAAACTATGATGATTGGACTCTTCCTGAACCACCGCCTAAACCCACTCCGAAGAGGAGGGGTATATTATATCTCAGTCCAGAAGATATGCAAGAGGCAAAGAAATCTATGAAGGAAAAAGGTATTAAAGCTGAGGATGTTAAAAATTTACCTCCTATTGAAGAAATACATGGGCTTAATACACCACCGCTGCCTAAGGTGGTAGAGGTAAATTCTTTAGTGAAGTTCAGTGATAATGACAATCCTCACAATATGCATCCTAGCCAGTGCCTTTATGAATTTGAAAACTACATTAGAAAACAAGATCACTTCAATGCAAATGTTATGAAACAATTGAAATATAATTCTGATATGATTGCTCGCTTGAGTGACTTGTTATTTAGAATATCAAATGATGTTAGAGGTGTGGGAAAACATGCTTCTATGGTTCAAACTCAAGTAGAACAAGTTGCTAAATCACAAAGAGAATTGCTTGATGAAATGAATAATAATACGCATGACTTTGCTGGTAGAGTTGCAACTAGAGGAGGTAAAATGACTCAGGAACCACTTTACCCTGAGGGACACCCTAAAAGAATTGAACAAGATTCACAAAGAGTTAACAATATTGCACCTAGTCCTTCTAGAAAGAAAAGGAAGAAGAAAAATGATAGGACTTTGCATACTTCTAATGAACCTGAAATAGAAAAACCTCCTGATAATGATAATGGAACTTCTATCTCTGATGCTGAAACTCAATCTGGTAATGAACACTCACCTACTGGTAATGAAAAATATAATGATGAGGTTCTTGAATACTCTCAACCAACCAATGATAAAGCACCAGATAATGATGTTGAGATAGAACCACCAGTTGATCTTGATAACCCACAACCTAAAAATAAAAGATATAACAAAAGAGACTTTGTTGCTAGAGAACACGGTAAATAAAGAGAACCGTGGGTCCAAAAACCTATGCCTTTTCCACCCAAGTCAACTAAAAAGAAAGATGATGAAGAATTTGAATGCTTTGCTGAGATGCCGAGGCCAGTCTTTTTGCGTACTCGCTTGACTGATATCTTGAAAATGCCTCCTTATGCAAAGTATATGAAAGACATCATTACAAATAAGAAAAAAATACCCGAAGCTAAAATCTCCACTATGCTTGCTAATTACACTTTTTTAAAGATGGAGTACCTAAAAAACTTGGAGATCCGGCAATACCAACTATACCTTGCTCTATCAAAAAGAATTATGTGAAAAACTGCTTTGTGTGACTTAGGAGCTGGTGTTAGTGTTATGCCTTTCTCTTTATATCAAATACTTGACTTTAATAAACTCACACCTACTGAAAAATCTTTGCAAATGGCTGAAAAATCAACTGCCATATCTATCGGTATTTGGGAGGATGTGCCAGTTGTTGTTGCTAATGTTACTATTTTGACTGACTTTGTTATACTTGAGAAGCCCGAGGACGACAACATGTCGATTATCCTCGGTAGACCCTTCTTGAATACTGCAGGGGTTGTTATTGATTGCAATAAAAGCAAGGTCACTTTTCATATCAATGGTAATGAGCATACGATGCACTTTCCGAAGAAACAATTCCAAGTGAATGGTATTAATGTTATTGAAAAATCTCCGACAATCACTATTGGAAGTTTTCAAATACCTCTACCTACTGTCAAAAAGAAATATGAAATACTTATCGTTGGGGAAATGCATATCCCCATTAAGGTAATTTAGTGACTCACGAAAGTTATTCGCTTTCATGCTAATCGAAAGTGGTTGTTAATAAGACCTTGATCAACCTTATTAATGAATCATTTTTGAACGGTATGAAGTTGATGAATTTAGTAAGCACTACCTTCTGTCCCTACCTTTTATTTTCTCTTTTTATTAGTTAAATAAAATAAAATGCCATGTTTTGTCTGTTTTCTGAATTTCCAGTGCAATAAAAAAATGACCCAAAAATAAAAGTTCTCAGAATGCCCTGCAAATTTTACATGATTTTTCTCTGAATATTTCTGAATTTCTGGTGCAAATAATACCAGAGGGAGGTGCACCTGGTGGGTTGTGGTCCCCACGTGGGCCCCCTCACTTACCTCTTCATCCCACATCATCACTTACCTCCAGAAAAGATCTCCATTGCTCTCTCTCTCTCTCCCGCGTTCTTGAGCTCAAACCCGCGGATTTCGATCTCTTTGCTCGAAGCTCCATTTCCAAAACTGTTTTTGGGGATTGTTGCTTGGTATGTGACTCCACCGTTTGTCCAATTAGTTTTTGCTTTAGTGGTGTATATTTTTAATAATTAGCTACTCTTGTTGCTGCTGTAGATGTGCTTGCATGTAAATTCTTAATGTTCTAAGTAGTTTGAATGCTTTCTATGGCTTCTATGCATCCCTATGAGTAGTTGCTATCAATTTTATAAAGTTTTGTTGACAAATTTTTGTCAACCCAAATTTTTTATTTTTAGAAGATGTACGCGGACATGAATATCTTTAGGAAGTTTGGCTCTAAGAAGAACTCCAAGGGTGTTATTGGGGAGTCTTCTGACAGTGATCTCCACCCTTGGAGGTTGGCGGAGGTACGACCGTGCGAATGGCCGCACACCCCGTTCCTGGAAGAGGCTGGAATTCTTTCAGAGTTCATGCAATATGTTGCAAATGCTGGCCTCACCGACTTCATCGTATATGAGTGTGACTATCACCAAATCCTCACAAACATCTTTGTTCAGAGTTTTACTTTTCTGCCTAGAAATATTCCTCCTGAAGTGAGCTTCGATTTATCTGCTGAAAACCATCAGATACCACTTACTGAATGTTGTGATATAAGCCTGATCCCTTCTGATGGGATCTTGGCTGAGCCTAGGCCGGCTGGATTTGAGGACTTTTATCGCACTTTGACAGTGGGAGATGAGAAAGGGGTGTTAGCCACCACGGCTGCTAGCATACACTTTCCTGCCGTACATTATTTTGCTTTATTTGTTGCTAAGTGCTTGCTTGTGTTGGTGTACAAAAGTAGGGGCTCTCCTTTTGACCCCTTTACTTGTGCACGGGCAGTCAGAGCCGCGCCCACGACCACACTTGGCAGGGCAGAGGAGGGAAGCCGGAGCACAAGGCAACGCCAAGACCAAGAGACACAAAAGAGCAACAAGGCAAGGTGGACTCCCCCGGCAAGACCCTTGCCGGGGCGGCCTCCGCGGCCCCGGCAAGAGCCTTGCGAGGGCAGCTTGTCCAACACCAGCAGAGCGGGCCACCCTTGAGCCCGAGGGTTCCGACGCCGCCAACAACCACATTGGAACCAAGGCTCGGGAGGCACCTCCGTGGTGGCTTGCAGATCTTTGCCAAGATCATAAACATACGAGATCAGATGAGAACCAGAAGACGACGATCCTCGGCGGGATCCTAGCCGAGGAAACCCACGAGACCCCCGGCGAGACGCTTGCCGGGGAAGACCACGATGCCGCAGCAAGACCCTTGCCGGAGACACCTACGGGGCAGCAGCAGGGCCCACGTCTACCAAGGCTCCACCACCGTCCCCATGCAGCTGCCAGCTCAACCAGCTGTGCAGGCACCTGCGTGGTGATGAGAGGCCTCCACGACCGACTCATCAAGCACCTGCGTGGTGGCATGCAGATCTTCGTGAAGGCTCCACCACCGCGCCAGCCCAGCAGCCAGCCAACTTGGCGCCACGACGCCTCGTCAGCTCGGACGTGTGTCGAAGCCAGGCAAGGCGGCAACAGATGGGATGAGCTTCCTTGCCGTCCCTGATAAAGCAAGAGGGGCACGTCGGCAGCGCATTAAATGCGTTTGTCCGACGGTGTCAGAGGATAGACTCATCCACTATACACCTTTCCACCTCCTGTCTGCCACTGTGGCAACCCCTTTTGTCTATAAAAGGAGGCCCGAGGCGTCGAGGAGAAGGATTCGGATCTTTTGGGCAAGTCACACCCCGTAGCTAGCTCAAGAACTCGAGAACAGTCAAATACATACACCAAAGCAGGACTAGGGTTTTACGCATCCTCGCGGCCCGAACCTGGGTAAACGATCTTTGTGCTTCCTGTCAGACCCGCTCTTTGCACAACCCCGCGCCCGCCAACCGTAGAAGCGATCCCAGTGATCCCATAGGTGTCGTTTCCACCGACATCTTTATCCCGTCAGGTAGGGGGTGCAGTTGTGAAAATCCGGTTCAGCAGTTAGCCTAGCAGTTCCTCATCGCCATGGTTCCCAAGAAGAAGACGATCACGGTGATCGGTTCATCTGGAGCCGGACGACCCGTACTGGTGCAGGCGAGCAGCGGGGCGGTCGCGGACAGAACCCGAGGCGCGGCCCGCGAACACCAGCATTGCTCTGGCAGTCAAAGCCTGGCGAGCGGCGTCGTTCGTGCGCGAGACGACGGGCCGTACGTTGCCAACTCCAAAGATGGAGCTGGCCCCCCTGCGGCCGGCGCGGGGCCCTCCAGTGGCGGCGTCGTGCCACCTACGGGCAGTGCAGCGACCTCCAAGATGGCTACGCCGGCACCCACGACGCGCTCTTCCCAGATTGTGCGCGATGAGCAACGTCGCCACGCTGGTGACCCCGGGCGCCGCTGTGGGAAGAGTCTCGTGCATCATTCGCGGGACGAAGGAGGCCAGCCCGCGCGCCGAAGTGCTGGTGAAAATGGCGCGCAGCCGCAAGGCCATGATAGAGCTCCTTCTAGAGTGGTTAGAAGTCGGAGTGCGTCACGGTCGACCCACTTTCGCCGCCGCCCACGCCAGCAGAATCTTTGGCACGCGCGCAACTGCTCCTTGATTTTCCTCCTGCTGCAGAAAAGCTCGACAAGTGGAGAGCCACCATCCGAAGCCTCGTCGGCGTAGCCAACAAAGATGAGACACAACCAGTGGGGCCCTCAGGCCGGCGCTCCGTCGAACCACCGCACCCAGTGGTGGAAGGACCTCGGGTGCTGCGGCCACGGTGCACTCTCCTCCTCCCTGCCAGTTGCCGCGGGTGCCGGTCCGTCGTGATGACGCTTGTGATAACATTTCCATAGCGTCATTCGACCCACGGACCCACCGCGATCAGCGCCGAGTTCTTCGGGAGCGAGCCTATGAAGACGCTCAAACCACCATTGAGCGCCGATGCGACGTGCGCCACCAGTCAGATAGGCGGGCAGGGCCCACTATGGACCACCCGGCGCCGGGAGGCTCCGGTGGCCTACCCTACGAAGTGGGTTGCCTGGCCTTTACTCGTGAGCTACGGCAGTTCCAGTGGCCGTCCCACCGCACGTTCAAGCCCGACGCCGGCAAGAAGTACAACGGCAAGACCCACTCGTCGGAGTTCCTCAGCATCTACACCATCGCGATGCAGGCCGCTGGAGCTCGCGACGACAAGGTGCTTGCCAATTACTTCCAGTTGGCACTAAAACCCAATGTCATGTCTTTGTTGATGCACTTGCTGGCGGTTTCCATTTCTTCTTGGTCGGATCTGTGTCATGAGTTCGTTGGTGCCTTCACTGGAGGCCACTAAGCTCATGGCCAGGCTAGTAATTTGCATATCATTCCCCAGAAGGAAGGTGAAACCCTGCGCAAGTACATACAGAGGTTCAGCCGAGTGCAATACAACATCCCAGATGTTCATCCCGCCGCCGTGATCAGCGCGTTCCATCAGAATGTGCGCAATCGCAAGATTCGTGAAGAGCTGGTGATGAACAAGGTTAAATATGTGGCCGAACTTTATGTTCTGGCCGATAGGTGCGACCGGGCTGAAGAGGGAAGGAAGTACCCCAGAGAGGACGCCGGCGCGGAAACCGACTCTATGGGCGAAGACACCACCGCCCCGATGAAAAAGGGTCAGCGCCGCAACAGGAAGCGCAAGGGCAATGCCATGCTTGCCATTGAGGGATCCGACGACACCGACGCCACCAAGAAAGCCAAGGCAGACGACCCCGGCAAGGAGAATGCCGGGTGTGCCGCTTGCCGGGCCTTGGCGGCTGCCGACAAGCCAAGGGGCTCCGACAAGCAGTATTGCAAGATCCACCGCACCAAGGGCCACGACCTCCAGAACTGCCGACAACTCGAGCTGCTTGCTGAAAAGCAAAAAGACGAGTATGAGAGGCGGGAGAAGGAGAAGGGTCAGGATGGTGCCAAAGGATCCGGCAAGAAGCGTGGCGGCCAAGGAGGCTGCCGCAGCAAGGATAACCAGCAAGAGAGGCCCGCTCAGGGCCGCGACAAGAAACAGGAAGACGATTATCATGACGAGGACGACGAGTCCGGCGAGCATGAGTTTCAGAAGGCTACGGAGGCCATGTGTGTCGACGGTGGCGCCTCGCTGCATACTTCCCACCGCCAGCTCAAGCAGTGGGCGCGCGAGATCACGGTAGCGGAACCATCGCTCGATGCTCAAAAGCCACTGAAGTGGTCCAGCACGCCTATCATCTTTGACGCCGAGGACCACCATGATCACACAACTGCGGTCGGGTGTTTGCCGTTGTTGGTTTCACCAACGATACGCAACCTCAAGGTAATAAAGATGCTAGTTAACGGCGGGGCCGGTCTGAACTTGATCTCGCCCGTTGTGACCGAAAGGCTGCAGATCCTTGATGGAGACCTCAAGGAGACGGGCACGTTTCAAGGGGTCAACCCGGGAAGGAGTCATCCAAAGTGTCAGGACCCCGATCCCAAGTCACATCGACCTAGCTGGTAACACCTCATATCACTTTGCGGCCTCACGCACGGTATTCCCACGGGTGTCGCCTTACCCTGGCCCGGGACCGTTTGCGTCTTTTGGCTCACGTATATGATAGTGTCGCTAGCATCCACATGACAAAGAACCCGGGCCGACATGGCTAGTCGTGAACCCAAAGCGGCACTAACCTATGGGGACAGGCATACATGAAACACCTCGAGCATGTCGGTCATCAACGTATGAACTTGGGCTGTAGCACTGGGCTAACAGGACTCCGGTATCCCGGGCTGTAGCAGGCTAGGCAGGACTCAAGTATCACCGCGTGACATTTCCCGAAGGACAGACATAGGAACGAAATGAATCACATGCCGCCAGTCAAGTGTCCAAGCAGTAGTCTTTGGGCTAGCGAGGACTCCGTGAACCGGGCAGAAGCGGACTACTATCGCTCGTAAGCACGAGACTACATTTCCCCATATGAGAGGCTGCCAAGGATAAACAACTAGATTGTCGGATCCCACTCATACCAAGCATTTCAATCATACACACATTATGCCCGATATGAGTAAATACAACAAGGCATCACAACAAAACTCTACAACTCAAGTACTTTATTTAAGAGGCTCCGAGGAGCCATACATAACATAGTCATACAGGTAGGGGTCACATGACCCAACACTCAAGTCATACAATCATACAAGCACATGCGGAAGCAAAGTAGTCTGAGTACAGACTCTAGAAAGAAAGAAAGCTTGTTGGAGCCTTTCTATCTACATGGCCCTTCACAAGTCTTAGATCGCCACCTGGGTGGCTAGCTTACTCGTCGAAGTCAACATCTACATAGAATCCGTCGGAGGGGGTAGTATAGTCCTCTGAAAAATATTGATTAAGCAAACATGAGTACAAAGTACTCAGCAAGTCTTACCACAGAATCCTATCATACATGCACATTCTCAAGGAAGGAAGTGGAGTTAATTGCAGCAAGCCAGCTTTGACTCTTGGCTAAGCTATCCAACGTGACACACTTTGTAAAGCATTTTATCGCACACGAGTCCACTATCCACCATCACAATACCCACCGTGGATCCTCTCTCGTCATCCCGAGAGGGCCATCCACGATACTCACACTTATCTTGAGGCTTTTAGTAGTATCCATTTACTTGTCTATGAACTGATATAGGTAACCCGAAGTCCTTCTCCGTGGACACGGCTATTGAATAGATCATATTTAACCTGCAGGGTATACTTCTTCACACGCTCACCACTTATCGTCGTTTACACGACATGTACTAAACAACCTTCAAGCGGAAGCCCAGCGTGGGTGTCGGCCACAGCCTACCTAAACACTCAAGTCCCTAGTCCAGGTTATCGCCTATTCGGGTTCCATCCGCAGGAGTCCGCCGAGGTTTCCCATACAGCCCGAGCGATGTGTGCAGGGTTCCCGAGATACCAAACGGGCACTCGGTACACCGGGCCACGGTGCCTACCGCAACACAACCCACCCCTAAGGTCAGCGTTGCGTGCGGCCCCCAGCATGCTACAAACACCAGAAACTACTTGCAACTCCCGGACTATGAACAGGGGTGGTTAAGAAGCCGAGAGGGTCCATTGGTTTCGGGCCCAATGCGTGGTAGTAGCTAGTTCATGGATCACAAACACAGATCTCAGTTCTTAAGTTCGGCCTCAATGAAACAACCCACCATGTACTCCTACATGGCCTCTCATCGATACCTTTACCAAGTCGTGTTCAACACTTACACTCTCGAACTAACACAACCTTTCACTCCAGTTCATCATCCCGATGAGCCAGACCTGACACAACTCTAAGCATAGCAAGCATAGCATGGTAGGAATCACAAACATGGCTCAATCAACTCCTACACATACTAGTGGGTTTCATCTAATTCTTGTGGCAATGACAGTCATGCAAAGGAAGTGGTTCAACTACCGCAGCACACAACAGTTGAATCGCGTTGTCTTAATGCAGATAAAATGAGAGCGAAGCGAGAACATGGGTTTGTATCGGAATGATCAATGAATTGCTTGCTGATGGAACTGGGGTGAGAACTGCCCTTGGTGGGTAATCGAGGTTATCTTGAGGCAGAACCTATCATGAAAACACACCAAAATAAACATACAACCAATATGCAACAATATGATGCATGCTATGACATGGCAAGATGAATGGGTGTTGGCCTAATGCAAGTTGAAGGGATAGGGATGATCTCATTTGAACCAAAGGTTCAAATGATAGATCATGTGAGTTAGTCCTAATGGTGCAAAATCTTAATCTGGTTATTCAGCATAGTTAACTTGTTTTAACATGCATGAAACCTGTACCAATGGATAGAGTGTATTTTTCTGATAAATTTTCATATATAAATCTTTGCATTTGGAGTTATAGAATAAAAGTTATAAGCATTTGAAATTTGAATTATATTCTGGATTTTATTATATAAAAATAATTCCAGAATTTGAATTAATGCGTCAGCATGAGGTCAGCATGACGTCAGGGGGTCAACGGGGTCGTCCAGGTCAAACTGACCAGTGGGACCCGCATGTCAGAGTTAATTTAACTAATTATTTTTAGTTAGAACTAATCCTAATTAGTTTAACCGGAGGGGGTCCACCTGTCATTGACCCAGAGGGTCAACAGGGCCCACGGGCGAGGTCAACTCACCGGCGTCTAGCCGCCGGCGAGGCCAGACGCGGCGGAGCAAGTGCTTTTGCACTTTCCGGGCTCCAAATGGGCCTGGGAGCACCTCGTGATCTTTGGAGGTGAGCAGCGGTTAGTGGTGGAGTCGGTAGGGTTAGGGGTGGCGGAGTGGGCGCCGGCGACAGTCGAGGCGGCGACGGGGCTCGACCACCGACGGGTTTGGGGTTAGAGGGCCGGCGAGGCGCGGGGAGTGCACGGTTAGGCCCGTGGGGGCGTGGTGAGTGCGATGGGCATAGTGGTGTGGCCAATAGGTGACCGGAGGCTCGTCGGCGACGAGCTCCGCGGCGGTGGGTTCAGGTGATCATCGGGCGTTCGCTGTGGTGCAAGAGGAAGAGAACGGAGAGGATGAGGGGATAGCTAGGCTCACGGTGAACCTGTGGGGAGCTTCGTCGGGGTCGGGGCGGACTGAGGCGGCGGCGGCGACGATGGGGATCTCCGGCGGCCTTGAGCTCGGGCGAGGTCGGGGTAGTGGCCTCGGGGGGTTTTGGAGCGAGGGGAACTAGCTAGCTAGGGGTAACGGGTCTTGGCGGAGCTGCGGACATGGCGGGAGGAGTGTGGCGGCGGGAGCACGGCGTCGGCGGTGGCGCGTCGGCGATGGCGTCGGCCAGGTCGAGGCGAGCGAGAGAGAGAGGGGGGGAAGTGAGGTGTCTGGAGGTCGGGTGACGACGCGTGGGTCGCCCAGCGGCGAGGCGGCGAGGATGAGGCAGGCGGCGGCCAGCTGCGTGGCGCGCCCTGCGCTCGCCGGCCGGGCACCAGCACTGCTGGCCGAGCCAAGCAGCTCATTGGCCACTGCTGGGCTGGGCCGGCAGGTGGGCGGTCATTGGCGCCGAGTAAGACTTTCTCTCTTTTTAGTTTTTCTATTTCTGCAATTCTGTTTAGGGTTTTAAAAATACCAAAACCTTTTCAAAATTACCAAAATGCTCCTGGTCACTTGTTGGAATATTCCCAACATGAAACATTTTAGTTTGACAATTTTTGAACACTTAAAATATTTTCCATAATTTAAAATGCCCATTTCAAAAACTTGTGATTTAAATCTAGAACCCTTAGGTGACCTAGAAAATGTTCCACCTTCTTTGACATGGATCCTGAACCCAAACAAAGAGGATGAGCATTTTGAAGGGCATTTCGGATTCATTGAAATAAATTTTAGTAAACCCTAGTTATTTAAAAGGGGGGGGGGTGTTCTGGGGTTTCCTGCCTTCCCCATTTCAAATTCAGATGAAATTTAAACATGATGCACACCCTAATGCATGGTCTATCTGGGATGTGACAACTCACCCCCACTCAAAAGAATCTCGTCCCGAGATTTAGGATCTGTTGCGAAAAAGGTGGGGTACTCAAGTCGAAGACGATCCTCCCTTTCCCAAGTTGCTTCTTGCTCGGAATGGTTTGACCATTGAACCTTTAGAAACTTGATATTCCGACGTCGAGTGGTGCGCTCGGTTTGATCGAGGATCTGAGCGGGTACTCTCGATAGGTGAGGTTATCTTGGAGATCAAGCGTTTAGTGGTCCACTCCACGGATAGGATCCGAGAAGCAACGCTGAGTTGGGAAGCGTGGAAGACATCATGGACCTTGGAAAGATGCGGAGGTAGTTCCAATTGGTAGGCAACTTCCCCTCGTTTGGCAAGAATGCGGAAGGGTCCAATGTAACGAGGAGCCAACTTGCCCTTGATTCCGAATCGATGGGTTCCCTTTAAAGGGGAAACCCGGAGGTAAGCCTTCTCGCCAATTTCATAAGCCATAGGCTTATGTTTGCGATCATATTGGCTCTTCGGCGAGATTGGGCTGTTTTCAAATTCTCACGAACAACGCGAACCTGCTCCTCGCTTCTTGAATCATATCCGGGCAAAGAGTTGTCTCTCCCGGTTTCGACCAGATTAAGAGGCGTTCGACATTTTCATCCATAAAGAACTTGAAAGGGCTTTGCCTGATCGCTTGATAACTGTTGTTATAAGCGAACTTCGGCGAATGGAAGGCATTTCTCCCAATTCATGCGAAAGAGATGATGAAGCTCGAAGCATATCCTCTAAGATTTGATTGACTCGTTCTACTTGACCACTTGATTGGGGATGGAAAGCGGTGCTAAAGGAGAGCGAGTTCCCATAGCGTTTTGGAAACTTTCCCAAAATCGAGAGGTGAAGAGACTTCCACGGTCGGAGTTAATTTCAATGGAACACCATGAAGAGACACTATTAGGAGATGTACAAATCAGCTAGCTGGCTAGCGGTTATACTCTCATGAACGGGTAGGAAGTGGGCTACTTTGGAAAGCGATCAACAACAGCGAAGATAGTGTTATTCCCTCTCTTGGTCTGGGAAACCCGGTAATGAAATCCATACCGATTTTATCCCATTTCCATTCAGGAATTTCCAAAGGTTGAAGGGTACCAGCAGGCCGTTGATGCTCTGCTTTAACTCGACGACAAGCGTCGCAGTTAGCAATGTATTGAGCGATTTCTCTCTTCATCCTAGTCCACCAAAACCTCTTGCGTAGATCTTGATACATTTTAGTACTACCAGGATGAATGGTGAGAGGAGAGTCATGAGCTTCCTTAAGGATCAATCGCCTCAGGTTGCGCACCTTGGGGACCACTAGACGGTCTCCAAAGAACACGACACCTTGTTCATCAATGGAGAAACAATCTGCGACTCCTTTCTTGATGTTTCTCCCGATCACGGAGATTCCGGATCCACCTTACGTGCTTTGATGATCTGATCCGTAAGGGTAGGTTTCGCCACCGTGGTGGAAAGGAATCCTCGAGGACAATGTGAAGATTAAGCTACGAAATTCCTCGTGGAGAATTGGTTGACCTTGTTGTAGCATCAGATTATTACAATAAGATTTGCGACTTAGTCGTCAGCCATGACATTGGCTTTGCACGGGTGTAAGATATTCCTAAGTCGAAATCTGTGATCAACTCGACCCAACGTCTTTGCACGAGATTCAAATCCGGTTGGGTGAAGATGTATTTCAGACTTTGGTGATCTGTGTAGATTTATAGCGATTACCCGAAGGTAATGTCGCCAGGTTTTGAGTGCATGAACCATCGCTGCAAGCTCTAGATCGTGTGTGGGATAGTTATCCTCATGTGGGCCTTATCGTCGGGAAGCGTAGGCAATCACATGACGATCTTGCATGAGTATGCAACCTAGTCCTTGTCGCGAGGCGTCGCAATAGATAATAAAGTCCTTAGAAATCTGGTGGAACAAATGCGGAGCAGAGGTCGGCGTCTTTTCGGTTCTGGCTGATCTCGCCTTTGTGGCGTCCATTCGAACTTCTTATCTTTCTTGAGGAGTTCGGTTAGAGGTTTAGCAACTTTAGAAATTCTCGTGAAGCGGCGGCAATAGCTCGCTAAACCGAGGAAACTCGAACTTGCTTGACCGATTCAGTGGAGTCCATCAAGGACAGCTTGAACTTCGCTCGGGATTGACAGCAATACCCTTACCAGAAATTACATGTCCTAGATAGGTCACTTCTGGTAACCAGAATTCACATTTAGAGAATTTGGCATAAAGGCGGTGCTCTCGAAGTTTCATCAATACTAGCCTTAGATGTTCGGCATGTTCTTCCTCATTCTTGGAGTAGATGAGTATATCATCGAGGTATACCACGACGAATTTATCCAAATACTCCATGAAGATTGAGTTCATTAACCGAGAGAAGGTGGCTGGAGCATTGGTTAATCCGAAGGACATAACGGTGTACTCGTATTGGCCATAACGAGTGACAAAGGCCGTTTTGGGTATGTCCCCGTTCTTGATTTTGATTTGATGGTAGCCCAACCTCAAATCCATCTTGGAAAAGACTGAGGATCCAGTGAGCTGATCATACAGGTCGTTGATCACGGGAGCGGATACTTGTTCTTGATAGTGACCAAATTGACGGTCGGTAATCTACAACCATCCGATCCGTACCATCCTTCTTCTTGACGAAGAGGGCGGGCAAGCCCATGGAGATGAACTAGGACGGATGAAACCCTTTTGCAAGGACTCATCGAGTTGTTTCTTAAGTTCAGCTAGTTCTAGGGGTGCCATCTTATAAGGTCTTCTAGAGATTGGGGCGGTTCCGGAATAAGATCTATCACGAACTCGACATCCTGTCGGTGGAACACTGGCAGTTCCTCCGAAAGACATCCGGAAAATCACGGACTACGGAATATCTTGAGGTCCGGAAGGGGTTGGCATTTAAAGAGTAAAGTCGACGCTTAGATACTCGGGTTAAAACATCCACTGTTTTACCCGAAGGATGGGTGAGTTGAACGGTTCTAGTAGAGCAATCGATCTTAGCATAATGGGCTGACATCCAGTCCATACCCAAGATGATGTTTATGTCCGAGGACTTAAGAGCTATTAGAGATGCGAGAAAGACTAATCTGTCGACAAGAATTTCATTCCCATGACTTATTCTAGAGGTTTGCCATCTAGAACCAGGAGTTTGAATTTCCATGGAGGTAGGCATGTCACAGAATGTGGTGTTGTGCAATCGAGCATAGCTCTCGAAATAAATGAATGAGATGCTCCAAGATCAAAAGAACAGTTGCGGATGGCAATTAACAAGAAGCGTACCGAGGGCGGCGTTGGGATCCTCATAGGTTTCTTGGCAGAGACATAGTTGACATGGCCACGGCGGTGGCAATCGGCTTGCAGCATAGGGAACCTTTCTGCTGGCTTGCCGCGGCCAGCAGACTTTCCACTTGATTAGGGTTGTTCGGGGACACTCTCGAATATAGTGGCCCGTCTCTCCACATTTGAAGCAAGTGATCACATTTGGCCGTGGGGCCACATTAGCGATTGGACCTCCATATGTCTTGGGTGGAAAATCGGCTGATTGGGGCGGCGCCTCGAAGGATGGCCTCGGGGTGTACTGGGTGGTAGAGCCGTGTTTGGGACCCAAACCCGCGCTTCGGGAACGAGCGGATGATGATCGAGAATCACGGATGTGCTTGCGTGAAGCCTCGAAATCAGTCTGCCCGATCTCGGCGCCGATAGCCTTATTGACTAGCCGAGAAGGAGGTACATTCATGCGACGGAGATCTCGGCGTAACTCGGGCTAAGTCCCTTACGGAACCTCGCCGCTTCTTAGCATCGGTAGAAACTTCTTGGGAGCATAACGTGCTAACCTCCCAAATTCACGGCAGTAGGCATCCACGTTCAGCGGGCCTTGGGTGAAACTGCAGAATTCCTCACGTTTGCGGTCCATAAGTCCTTCGGAATATGGTGCTCATGCGGGCGGCACTGAATTCATCCCAAGTTGTAACTTGTCCAGCGGACGCATAGCCTCATAGTTTTCCCACGGTAGACGGCAGGCCTTCCGGATGATAGGCGGCAAAGGTAACTTTGTCGACCTCGGACACGATGGCGGAACGCAGCTTGTGGTGGATCTGCGGAGCCAATCATCGGCGTCGAGTGGCTCGGCGGACATTTGAATTTTGGAGGATATAGCTTGACGAAGTCATTGAGTGAAACTCCATCGTTTCTTGGCTGGCGTGCTGTGTTTTGTTCAATCCGCTCCAATAAGCGGTTGGTTTCAGCTTATTATGCGTTACGCTTCAAAGCATCACCTCAGCCAAAGATGGCGGTTGCGGCAGATTCACATTTCGGCTGCATGGCCTCTCCTGCTCTGGAACAGCAGGAGAATTTCGAGTGTTGACCATCACGGGAGACAAAACAAAGGTTTAAACCAGGATGGCAGAATTTAACAAGGAAGTGCGGAAGGTAATGGACAGTATGGAATGCAAAGATGTTCATCTGTATGACATGGTAATATAAACTGCCATATATATATATACCAACGGTCATACACACCATTCATAGTTTAGTACAAGCCTGACGGAGTACAACTATAAGGAAAGGCGTTACATCTCATCGGAAGCATTCCAACTCCTATACATTATTTTTCTACACTTCCGGAACGATACACACTAGGTCGTATCCACGAGTCACGCAGGACGGTGGAAACACAACCATTACCATACTAGGAATACTACTACTATCTCAGGCAGCTCCGTAGTAGTCTTCATAGAAGTCACCACCCAGACATGGAAGTGGAACATGATCGTCCGGAAACAGACAATCCTGTGGGGCCTGTGGACCATAAGGACTCGGATGTGGCCGTGGACCCACAAACGGTGGCAGAAGAGGCCCACGAGGTGGAGTGATGCCTCCAACCTCACGCCACTCCATGAAGATGGCAGACTTGCCCGCACAGGGTACAAGTCTCTCATGTCCATACATCCGGCTTGCACGGCAGGGGCAAACCTAGTCAGAGTAGCCCAGTGGTCCGAACGGGCATTATACAGCTCCATACGCAAGGCCCGGTTCTCACGGTCCTTGTCCTCCAACAACTCAGTAGTGGTACGGAGGAGTGAGTCCTCATGGGTTGCATCACTGTACAACCCCTGAAGGTAGCCATGCGCCCGGAAGGATCTTGGCATATAGCGGAAATCGGTGTTGCTCAACAAAGCAGTCTGCTCGAATGATGGTCATCATGGAATAGGCTGCATCTTGTACGACATTCCAATAGTGATTCCGAGCCCATAAGAACGATGAAGTGGCTCGAGAGCTCCGGGATAGGATGGATAAATCCGGACCGTGCATAGATATTGGCTTTGATTGAAATCCTGAACTGCTCCTCGGCGGTATATTCAGGATACCATCGATAACCAGCCTCAATCATCACCCTAACCAACATGGCCGTGTGACCGCACACATCAATGCAATGGTCAAGGCGAACCACTTGGTTACGGGAACGGGTGGCCATCTGAGAGCACAGCCATAATGCAAAGGCATTAGAATTCCTAGGAAAATCGGGCAGCATAACATCAGTAAATGCTCAAATCAAATTTGAGACATTCAAAATCAGATTTGCAAAACCCTCAACAACATCATATCAAGGTTACGGTTCAAGTAATAGCATACTAAAATTTAGTAACACTGAATCGAGGATGTAACCAACAATCCTACAAGGTACTACGGATAGTAACACGTGAACACGATAGAGAAAGAGAGCCTAGTCCTAAACCCACGTTGAATGAGAAGAGGATGACTCGGATCGGAGGGCATAAGGTAAAGGAGTAAAAGAGCCTTACGTTCCTCCACAATCAATTCCCTACATATAACTAAAGCATTTCTAGACTCAACTTGACCAGTTTGGCTTAGCGGACCTACAGGCAGCCCTGCTCGATGCCAGCGCTGTCGGGACCCGATCCCAAGTCACATCGACCTAGCTGGTAACACCTCATATCACTTTGCGGCCTCACATGCGGTATTCCCACGGTGTCGCCTTACCATGGCCGGGACCGTTTGCGTCTTTTGGCTCACGTATATGATAGTGTCGCTAGCATCCACATGACAAAGAACCGGGCCGACATGGCTAGTCGTGAACCCAAAGCGGCACTAACCTATGGGGACAGGCATACATGAAACACCTCGAGCATGTCGGTCATCAGCGTATGAACTTGGGCTGTAGCACTGGCTAACAGGACTCCGGTATCCCGGCTGTAGCAGGCTAAGCAGGACTCAAAGTATCACCGCGTGACATTTCCCGAAGGGACAGACATAGGAACGAAATGAATCACATGCCGCCATCAAGTGTCCAAGCAGTAGTCTTTGGGCTAGCGGGACTCGGTGAACCGGGCTGTGGCGGACTACTATCGCTCGAAGCACGAGACTACATTTCCCCATATGAGAGGCTGCCAAGGATAAACAACTAGATTGTCGGATCCCACTCATACCAAGCATTTCAATCATACACACATTATGCCCGATATGAGTAAATACAACAAGGCATCACAACAAAACTCTACAACTCAAGTACTTTATTTAAGAGGCTCAGGAGCCATACATAACATAGTCATACAGGTAGGGGTCACATGACCCAACACTCAAGTCATACAATCATACAAGCACATGCGGAAGCAAAGTAGTCTGAGTACGACTCTAGAAAGAAAGAAAGCTTGTTGGAGCCTTTCTATCTACATGGCCCTTCACAAGTCTTAGATCGCCACACGGTGGCTAGCTTAAATCGTCAAGTCAACATCTACATAGAATCCGTCGGAGGGGGTAGTATAGTCCTCTGAAAAATATTGATTAAGCAAACATGAGTACAAAGTACTCAACAAGTCTTACCACAGAATCCTATCATACATGCACATTCTCAAGGAAGGAAGTGGAGTTAATTGCAGCAAGCCAGCTTTGACTCTTGGCTAAGCTATCCAACGTGACACACTTTGTAAAGCATTTTATCGCACACGAGTCCACTATCCACCATCACAATACCCCACCGTGGATCCTCTCTCGTCATCCCCGAGAGGGCCATCCACGATACTCACACTTATCTTGAGGCTTTTAGTAGTATCCATTTACTTGTCTATGAACTGATATAGGTAACCCGAAGTCCTTCTCCGTGGACACGGCTATTCAATAGATCATATTTAACCTGCGCAGGGTATACTTCTTCACACACGCTTCACCACTTATAAATCGTTTACGACATGTACTCGCAACCTTCAAGCGGAAGCCCAGCGTGGGTGTCGGCCACAGCCTACCTAAACACTCAAGTCCCTAGTCCAGTTATCGCCTATTCGGGTTCCATCCGCAGGAGTCCGCCGAGGTTTCCCATACAGCCCGAGCGATGTGTGCAGGGTTCCCGAGATACCAAGCGGGCACTCGGTACACGACCACGGTGCCTACCGCAACACAACCCACCCCTAAGGTCAGCGTTGCGTGCCCCAAACATGCTACAAACACGAAACTACTTGCAACTCCGGACTATGAGCAGGGGTGGTTAAGAAGCGAGAGGGTCCATTGGTTTGGGCCCAATGCGTGGTAGTAGCTAGTTCATGGATCACAAACACAGATCTCAGTTCTTAAGTTCGGCCTCAATGAAACAACCCACCATGTACTCCTACATGGCCTCTCATCGATACCTTTACCAAGTCGTGTTCAACACTTACACTCTCGAACTAACACAACCTTTCACTCCAGTTCATCATCCCGATGAGCCGGACGACACAACTCTAAGCATAGCAAGCATAGCATGGTAGGAATCACAAACATGGCTCAATCAACTCCTACACATACTAGTGGGTTTCATCTAATTCTTGTGGCAATGACAGGTCATGCAAAGGAAGTGGTTCAACTACCGCAGCACACAACAGTTGAATCGCGTTGTCTTAATGCAGTAAAATGAGAGCGAAGCGAGAACATGGGTTTGTATCGGAATGATCAATGAATTGCTTGCTGATGGGCTGGGTAGAGAACTGCCCTTGGTGGGTAATCGAGGTTATCTTGAGGCGAGAACCTATCATGAAAACACACCAAAATAAACATACAACCAATATGCAACAATATGATGCATGCTATGACATGGCAAGATGAATGGGTGTTGGCCTAATGCAAGTTGAAGGGATGGGGATGATCTCATTTGAACCAAAGGTTCAAATGATAGATCATGTGAGTTAGTCCTAATGGTGCAAAATCTTAATCTGGTTATTCAGCATAGTTAACTTGTTTTAACATGCATGAAACCTGTACCAATGGATAGAGTGTATTTTTCTGATAAATTTTCATATATAAATCTTTGCATTTGGAGTTATAGAATAAAAGTTATAAGCATTTGAAATTTGAATTATATTCTGGATTTTATTATATAAAATAATTCCAGAATTTGAATTAATCTTGTCGGCATGAGGTCAACATGACGTCGAGGGGTCAGCAGGGGTCGTCCAGGTCAAACTGACCAGTGGGACCCGCATGTCAGAGTTAATTTAACTAATTATTTTTAGTTAGAACTAATCCTAATTAGTTTAACCGGAGGGGGTCCACCTGTCATTGACCCAGAGGGTCAATAGGGCCACGGTGAGTCAACTCACCGGCGTCTAGCCGCCCGGCCGAGGCAGACAGGCGTGAGCAAGTGCTTTTGCACTTTCGGGCTCCAAATGGGCCTTGGGGAGCACCTCGTGATCTTTGGAGGTGAGCCGCGGTTAGTGGTGGAGTCGGTAGGGTTAGGGGTGGCGGAGTGGGCGCCGGCGACAGTCGAGGCGGCGACTGGGCTCGACCACCGACGGGTTTGGGGTTAGAGGGCCGGCGAGGCGCGGGAGTGCAGTTAGGCCCGTGGGGCGTGGTGAGTCGATGGGCATAGTGGTGTGGCCAATAGGTGGCCGGAGGCTCGTCGGCGACGAGCTCCATGGCGTGATGAGTTCAGTGATCATCGGCGTTATTTGTGGTGCAAGAGGAAGAGAACGGAGAGGATGAGGGATAGCTAGGCTCACGGTGAACCTGTGGGGAGCTTCGTCGGGGTCGGGCGGATCGAGGCGGCGGCGGCGATGGGGATCTCCGTGACCTTGAGCTCGGGCGAGGTCGGGTAGTGGCCTCGGGGTTTTGGGCGAGGAACTAGCTAGCTAGGGGTAACGGGTGCGGCGGAGCTGCAGACATGGCGGGAGGAGTGTGGCGGCGGGAGCACGGCGTCGGCGGTGGCGCGTCAGCGATGGCGTCGGCCAGGTCGGGGCGAGCGAGAGAGAGGCAGGGGAAGTGAGGTGTCAGGGAGGTCGGGGTGACGACGTGGGTCGCCCAGCGGCGAGGCGGCGAGGGATGAGGCAGGCGGCGGCCAGCTGCGTGGCGCGCCCTGGCTCGCCCGGCCGGCACCAGCTGCTGCTACTGGCCGAGCCAAGCAGCTCATGGCCTGCTCTTGGGCTGGGCAGGGGTGGGCGGTCATTGGCGCCAGTAAGACTTTCTCTCTTTTTTAGTTTTTCTATTTCTGCAATTCTGTTTAGGGTTTTAAAAATACCAAAACCTTTTCAAAATTACCAAAATGCTCCTAGTCACTTGTTGGAATATTCCCAACATGAAACATTTTAGTTTGACAATTTTGAACACTTAAAATATTTTCCATAATTTAAAATGCCCATTTCAAAAACTTGTGATTTAAATCTAGAACCCTTAGGTGACCTAGAAAATGTTCCACCTTCTTTGACATGGATCCTGAACCCAAACAAAGAGGATGAGCATTTTGAAGGGCATTCATTTCATTGAAATAAATTTTAGTAAACCCTAGTTATTTAAAAGGGGGGTGTTACAGGGTTTCCTGCCTTCCCATTTCAAATTCAGATGAAATTTAAACATGATGCACACCCAAAGGAATGTTGACGCCTACTCAGGATACCACCAGATCTTCATGATAAGAGAATATGAAGAAAATACAGCATTCATCACCCCATGTGGTACGTATTGCTTTTTTACAGATGCCTTTCGGGTTGAAGAGTGCTGGCTCAACGTTTGCAAGAGCAGTCCAAATTGGTTTTGAGCCCCAGCTACATAGAAATATGGAAACATATATGGATGACATAGTGGTCAAAACCAAGGACAGGGCAACACTTGTACAAGATCTGGAAGAGACGTTTGCGAATTTGCGCAACATCAACCTCAAGTTGAACCCTGAGAAGTGTGTCTTCGGTGTTCCATTCGGCAAACTTCTCGGGTTCTTTGTGTCACAGCGTGGGATCGAGGCGAACCCAGACAAGATCAAGGCTATCAAACAGATTGAGGCACCCAAGCAGATCAAGGATGTGCGTCGGCTCACCGGCTGCATTGCCGCCATGAGCCGATTCATCTCCATGTCTGCTGAGCTCGCCCTTCCCTTTTTCAAAATCTTGAAAAAGGCAGACCCAATGGAGTGGATCCCAGAGGCCGAAACAGCGCTGCAGGATTTGAAGAAATACCTCTCCTCTACACTGATACTGGTTGTGCGTAAACCACAAGAGCCGTTGCTGCTGTATCTAGCAGCGACGAATCAAGTGGTCAGTGCCGCGCTAGTGGTGCAGAGGGAGGTCGACGAAGAGGCAGTGGCAACGGCAGGACTGGCGGATGGCGAGCCCGAGATTCCCCCGGCAAGGCCTGGTGCCGGCAAGGTGGGGCTCCCGGCAGAGTTTGATGTTGACGGGACAGGGCCTGCGCGACCAAAAGAAGTGATGCAAAAGAAGAAGATGATGCAGCACCCGATTTATTTTGTTAGCTCCCTCTTGCAGGGGGCTAGGTCAAGGTACTCCGCTGTGCAGAAATTGCTCTTCGGCCTCCTTATGGCCTCGGGGAAGCTGCGTCATTACTTCCAAGCACACGAAATCAGTGTCGTCACCCGCCTCCCTTTGCAACGGATATTGCATAACCCAGACGCGACCGGGAGGATTGTGGAGTGTACCTTGGAGCTGTCGAGCTTTGGTTTGAAGTTTGAAAGCACTTCAACGATCCAGAGTAGGGTCTTGGCGGAGTTCATTGCGGAATGGACCTCAATGCCCGACGAAGAAATCCAGGAGACCACTCTCCCCGGCAAGGAAGCAAGTCGCAACTGGATCATGTACTTTGACGGGGCTTTCTTGCTGCAAGGCGCCGGTGCTGGTGGTCGCACCCACCGGAGAGCACCTCAAGTATGTAATCCAGATGCACTTTCCCAGGGAGATTTCCACAAACAACACTGCTGAATACGAGGGGTTGCTTGCCGGTCTCAGGATCGTAGCAGACCTCGGGGTTAAGAAGCTCATCGTCAAGGGTGATTCACAGCTTGTCATCAGGCAAGTCAACAAAGATTATCAGAGCCCGTTGATGGAGGCCTACGTAAATGAAGTGAGGAAGCTGGAAGAGTGCTTTGACAGTATACAAGCAGAGCACGTTCCCCGAGTGGAGAACGACATCGCTGATTACCTGTCGAAGCGCGCTGCCTTC
Organism: Aegilops longissima; assembly: GCA_021605205.1. NCBI lineage: Eukaryota > Viridiplantae > Streptophyta > Magnoliopsida > Poales > Poaceae > Aegilops > Aegilops longissima. The sequence continues at coordinate 541,867,082 of CM038682.1, forward strand.
AAACTACATGTGGAACCAGGTACTTTTGTGCTTCGGTTAACTCAACAATCCGTTGAACCATCAACAGAGCAGAATAAGCGGAGGAAATCAGGCCCCGGCAAGTATTTTCCCGCCGAGCTCCCAGGAGCCGCCGGCAAGGATGCTGCCGTGGACACTAAGCCTACCGTGGGGCAACCGACTCCGGCAGGGCGTCAAGCCCTGGCCGTAGAGACAACCGCTCCCATGGCAGAAGAAATGCCTTTGCTCCTTGCCGTCGAGCCCTAGACTCCGGCATGGGCACAACATACCATCCGGTTCCTCCAGGCAGGGGAACTTCCTGGGAGCAGGAAGAAGTGGAGAAAGTAGCCCGTCGGTCTGCCATGTATCAGTTTGTCGATGACGTCATGTACATAAAAAGACCGAACGGTGTGAAATTGAAGTGCATCCACCGAGAGGAAGGACTAGGGCTGTTGGCAGAGATACATGGAGGCATATGTGGCTCCCACATAGGGTCGAGGGCCCTTGCCAGCAAGGAATTCCGGCAAGGTTTCTTCTGGCCCACTACCCTCCAGGATGCAACGGCACTAGTAACCAACTGTGAAGCGTGCCAGTTCCATTCGAAGAAGCTTCATAAACCAGCTCAAGCCCGTCAAACAATTCCTCTCTCCTGGCCATTTTCAGTTTGGGGGCTCGACATACTGGGCCCTTTCCCCCGCGCTGTCGGGGGCTTTGAGTACTTGTACGTTCCAATCGACAAGTTCACAAAATGGCCGGAGGTGGAGGCAGTGAGGAAGGTGACAGCACAGTCAACCGTCAAGTTCTTCAAGGGGCTAGTTTGTCGTTTTGGTGTGCCAAACAGAGTCATCACCGACAGCAGCACGCAGTTCACAAGCCACACCTTCATGCAGTACATCCAGGACCTCGGCAGCAAGGTCTGTTTCGCTTCCGTGACACACCCAAGGAGCAACGGCCAGGCGGAGAGGGCAAATGCTGAAGTACTGCGAGGCCTGAGAACAAAGACTTTTGACAAGCTGCACAAGAATGGAAGGCGCTGGATTGATGAGTTGCCGGCGGTTCTTTGGCCGATCAGGACGACGCCGAATCGAGCCACCGGCCAGACACCCTTTGCCCTGGTATACGGGGCAGAAGCAGTTCTCCCCACGGAACTCACATACGGGTCACATCGAGTGCTCGCTTATGACGAGCTTGAGCAAGAGCAATTGCGGCAAGATGACACAATGTTCCTCGAGGAAGATCGTCTTCGGGCGGTTGTGAGAACAGCGCACTACCAGCAAGCCTTGCACCGCTACCATAGCCGCAAGGTTCATGCCCGAAGCTTTGAGGAAGGTGACCTTGTACTTCAGCGCGTTCAATCGGCCAAGAATTCCAACAAGTTGACGCCAAAGTAGGAAGGCCCTTATTAGGTAGTACGAGTCACCAGGCTTGGCGCAGTCCGCCTGGAGACCGAAGATGCTATTCCAGTGAGCAACTCATGGAACATTGAACATCTTCGCAAGTTTTACCCATAAGGCACGGTTGCCGGGCCCCCCGGCAAACCACCTTTTGTACGAGTGTTGCCGGCAAGGCATGTAACCCTCTGTACAAAGCCAGGCGCAGACCCTGAGCATAAAGAAATGAAGCATTGGCGCCCTAAGTTTTAGCATGCATGCTAGGTTAAGTTCCTCCCTCGGTTAGGGTTGATAGTGCTTAGCGGCGGCTAACCCCTAGCATAGAGGTCGAGTGTGCGTCTCTTTGTTCCTTCCGTCCTCTTTGGTTCGCAGGGTACGTGGATGTTTCTGTTGAGCTGTCTGGGGGAAAGAGAGATAGTTGGCGCCCCGGCCCCGGCAAGCCAAGGTTGTCGGGGGCTGCAGACACAAGAGTCCAGCCATGGCAAGCCGAAGCTGCCGGGGGCTGCAGACCTAGATAAGTCTTTTATCCCCTATTGTACATTTCCGTATGAAGTTGGGACGTATGAAACCTCGTTTTATTCCTATGACACCGTGCTCCCCCTTTCTTCCTGCACCCAAGAACCATTTCCTGGGTCGGAACTGGGTCGTAGTCGCACTGACAAGGAAACAAACGAAGGGCCTAACTCTACTTCGCCCCTGCCTCCGCCAAGAGCGTGAGACTGGTCGAAAGAAGTAAGGGGACGACAAGGCCTGTTGCCGGGCGACAATGTTTATCCTAAAAATAACAAGGATTCACTCCTTGGCATGGGCCTCGCCCGCGCACAAAGAACCCGACAAACACCATTTTTCATTAAAAACATCCCATACAGGTACAGTTCATACGGAATAAAAAACATGAGCAAGGGGATTAAAAGTCTTAAAATTAACAAGTGCCCGCAGGCTTACAAACTAAAAATAGATAAGATGCCCATAATCCTTTTCTTATCCCTCTCTTCAGGAGGTGGAACAAGATAGCAGGAGGGAAAAAAGAGCGCCTAGGCGAGGTACGAGGAGCAGAAGGCACCAAGGGAACATCCCGGTGCCGGGAGGGGAGCTGGAAGATGAGGCAGCAGGCCGACAATACGCGACGAAGGCGTCGGCGCCCGCGTACTCTGACTTGACGGCCGCCACCCGCTTTCTTCGCCTTCTCCAACCCTCCTACGCCATCCGCCCAAGGAGGCGACGGGGAACGCGCCGATGGAGAGCTTGACGAGGAAGGCCCTTGGCAGGGCGCGTGGCCGAGGAAGGGACAACGCGGTCAGTCGGAGTCGAGATCAGCGTCCCGCCGCTCGACGCCCTCGTCGTCACTGTCGCTGTCCTCATCGTCACTCCCGCTTGAGGAGGAATCTTCATTGTTGGAGGATCTCTCCATGCATCACTTTAGGCGAGTTCCAAGATCTCCAAAGACCTTGACGGAGAACAAGTCGTTCCCCGTTAACTTGAAGTAGAGAACGAGCCCCGCCGTCAGGCTGTGGACCCGAGCGAACGTCTTCCATCCTTGATGGAGGTACATGACTTGAGGAGCGGGGAAGTCGACGTCGACCCGCGTGCCACCGCTCCCGCAGCCCATCATGTGCAGCCTGAGGGTCTGCGGCGGGTCGAGCTCCATCTCCCGAGCGAATGGAGTAGGGAGACGAAGACGACGACGCAGCGTAGCCTGATGAAGAACTCACGGGGCTGGTCCCTGACGTGGCCCTCCATTGGAGGAGGCATCGCCGGCGGAGGCAAGGCCGGTGCGCCGCCCCGTCCCCCTCTTCCTCGAGCACCACGGCATCCTCGGCCTCGTCCCCTCCTCCTTCCTCTCGTGGCCGGCTCCGCCGCCGCAAGATCTTGGGAAGGAGGGACGCGCTGTCGAGCAAAGACCCTTGCCGCCACCGTCGAAGGGCCGGCGCCACCTCTCGCCATGGTAGATGAAGAAAGAAGCCGAAGTGAATGGAGGTGGATGGTTAAAGGATGTGGGATGCCATCCCCCTCCCCTTCTTATAAAGGGGCAGGGTCAGGGCTCGGCCGCCCCATTCGACTAATCTGGCCATTGGGGGTGTAGGGAATCAAAACCGACCCGCTGCACCAACCAGCGACAACCCGGTTTCCCGCCTCCACCGCCTGCCACCTGCATGGGGGACACGTGGAGAGCAAGCAGAATTGAGGGGACGGGTGAGGTAATCGTTACCCACCCCGTGATCGTGTGGGTGCGGACGCCTTGAAGACCATGACCTGAGTCTATTCATTAAATGAGCCGCGCCTCTGCGCTTTACTCTTTTTATGGGGAACGCGTGAGCCGCCTCTTTACCATGATGTGATGCATGCGTGCGGAAACCACCCCACGCATGACCCCCACGTCATGCACGACCCTCCATGTCACGCGTTCAACGCGGGTCGTGGGGAAGCGCAACGGACGAAAAATTACTATGGTAAAAATCCGCCCCGCCTGCCCGCGCACCGTTCTGGGCCTGGCCCAACAACGCGTCGCGCTTATGTGTCCTAGGCCCGGGGGATCCTATCGGTGTACACAAGTAGGGGCTCTCCTTTTGACCACTTTACTTGTGCACGGGCAGTCAGAGCCGCACCTGCGGCCACACTTGGTAGGGCAGAGGAGGGAAGCCGGAGCACAATACAATCAAGGCAACACCAAGACCAAGAGACACAAAAGTGCAACGAGGCAAGGTGGACTCCCCCGGCAAGACCCTTGCCGGGGCGGCCTCTGATAACCCACAATTATAGGGGATTGCAACAGCTTTCGAGGGTAGAGTATTCAACCCAAATTTATTGATTCGACACAAGGGGAGCCAAAGAATATTCTTGAGTATTAGCAGTTGAGTTGTCAATTCAACCACACCTAGATAACTTAGTATCTGCAGTAGAGTGTTTAGTAGCAAAAGTGGTATGATAATAAAGGTAACGGTAACAAAAGTAAAGACAAATGTTTTTGGGTTTTTGTAGTAGTTGTAACAGTAGCAACGGAAAAGTAAATAAGCGAAGAACAATATATGAAAAGCTCGTAGGCAATGGATCAGTGATGGATAATTATGCCGGATGCGATGCCTCATGCAATAGTTATAACATAGGGTGATATAGAACTAGCTCCAATTCATCAATGTAATGTAGGCATGTATTCCGTAAATAGTCATACGTGCTTATGGAAAAGAACTTGTATGACATCTTTTGTCCTACCCTCCCGTGGCAGCGGGGTCCTTATGGAAACTAAGGGATATTAAGGCCTCCTTTTAATAGAGAACCGGACCAAAGCATTAACACATAGTGAATACATGAACTCCTCAAACTACGGTCATCACCGAGAAGTATCCCGATTATTGTCACTTCGGGGTTGTCGGATCATAACACATAATAGGTGACTATAGACTTGCAAGATAGGATCAAGAACACACATATATTCATGAAAACATAATAGGTTCAGATATGGAATCATGGCACTCGGGCCCTAGAGACAAGCATTAAGCATAGCAAAGTCATAGCAACATCAATCTCAAAACATAGTGGATACTAGGGATCAAACCCTAACAAAACTAACTTGATTACATGGTAAATCTCATCCAACCCATCACCGTCCAGCAGGCCTACGATGGAATTACTCACGCACGGCGGTGAGCATCATGAAATTGGTGATGGAGGATGGTTGATGATGACGACGGCGACGAATCCCCCTCCCTGGAGCCCCAAACGGACTCCAGATCAGCCCTCCCGAGAGAGATTAGGGCTTGGCAGTGGCTCCGTGTCGTGAAACGCGATGAAACTTTATCCCTGATTTTTTTCTCCCCGAGACGGAATATATGGAGTTGGAGTTGAGGTCAGAGGAGGTCCAGGGGGCCCATGAGATAGGGGGGCGCGCCCTAGGGGGGCGCCCCCTGTCTCGTGGACAGGCCGTGGCCCCCCTGGTGTATTTCTTTCGCCCAATAATTCTTATAAATTTCAAAAAGTGCCTCCGTGGATTTCCAGGACATTCCGAGAACTTTTCTTTTCTACACATAAAACAACATCATGGTAGTTCTGCTGAAAACAGTGTCAGTCCGAGTTAGTTTCATTCAAATCATGCAAGTTAGAGTCCAAAACAAGGGCAAAAGTGTTTGGAAAATTAGATACGTTGGAGACGTATCAGCCTCCGTGGCCCCGGCTAGAGCTTTGCCGGGGCAGCTTGTCCAACACCGGCAAAGCGGGCCACCCTTGAGCCCGAGGGTTCCGACGCCGCCAACAACCACATTGGAACCAAGGCTCAGGAGGCACCTCCGTGGTGGCATGCAGATCTTTGTCAAGATCATAAAAATACGAGATCAGATGAGAACCAGAAGACGACGATCCTCGGCGGGATCCTAGCCGAGGAAATCCACGAGACCCCCGGCGAGACGCTTGCCGGGGAAGACCACGATGTCATGGCAAGACCCTTGCTGGAGCCCCAGCAAGGCCCTTGCCGGAGACACCTACAGGGCAGCAGCAGGGCCTGCGTCTGCCAAGGCTCCACCGCCGTCCCCATGTAGCCGCCAGCTCAACCAGCTGGGCAGGCACCTACGTGGCGACGAGCGGCCTCCACGACCGACTCAGCAAGCACCTGCGTGGTGACATGCAGATCTTCGTGAAGGCTCCACCACCGCGCCAGCCCAGCAGCCAGCCAACATGGCGCCACTATGCCTCATCAGCTCGGACGCGTGTCGAAGCCAGGCGAGGCGGCAACAGCTGGGACGAGCTTCCTTGCCGTCCCCGATAAAGCAAGAGGGGCACGTCGGCAACGCATTAAATGTGTTTGTCCGACGGTGCCAGAGGAGAGACTCATCCACTGTACACCTTTTAACCTCCTGTGTGCCATTGTGGCAACCCCTTTTGTCTACAAAAGGAGGCCCGAGGCGTGGAGGAGAAGGATTCGGATCTTTTGGGAAAGTCACACCCCGTAGCTAGCTCAAGAACTCGAGAACACTCAAATACATACACCAAAGCAGGACTAGGGTTTTGCGCATCCTCGCGTCTCGAACCTGGGTAAATGATTTTTGTGCTTCCTGTCAGACCTGCTCTTTACACAAGCCCGCGCCTGCCAACCGTAGAAGGGATCCCAGTGATCCCATAGGTGTCGTTTCCACCGACAGCTTGCTAGAAAGAAAGTAGGTGCGCTCAGTGCACAAGACTTTGTTGTTTTACGCCGAGCACTAGAGGGCGACAACACCCATAGCTTGGGAGCTATTGTGGCTCGTCGCCTCCATCTTACTAAATCCCTGGGTGAAATACATGGTGGGATTTTTGCTACTCATTTGGCGGCTCACTTCGAGGTCGAGATACGCCCTCATGATTACCCTTTGATCAAGGTCTACCTAGATAGGGCAGCCATGGAACACCATCATTTTCTTGCATGAGATTATCCTGACATTCCCATTCCTTATAACCTAGTTTTTAGCGTTAAAACTCGTGATATTATTCCACTGCCTGCACCTGCTTTGTTTGATTCTGCTGCCAGGGCGGATATAGGATCATGCCTGCGGACATCATCGCCTACCGGAATGCTCAAAGGCATGAAGCGGCACAAGAGGAGCCTCAAGCGGGGGGCGAGTGGATGCCCACTCCTCAGCACCCCTACTACCCTCCAGGCTACTGATCGACTACCAAGTTAGGCCGAAAGCCTAAGCTTAGGGGAGTACATGTTTCCACCGACTTTACATTCATGTCCACTTATTCCATTTGTCAGTGTTCCCACTTTTCCATTGTATCATCCATGCTTAGATTTATTTTCTTGCTTTCTTCTTGTGTGTTTGAAAAACTTTAGAAAAAACCAAAAAAACAGTTATAGTTAATTTACTTTCTATGCATGCTTAGTAGTAATATTAAAAAGAAAACCCAAAAAGATTTCCTTGTTCTTCTTTTGCTTGTTGGGAGCTTTCCCGTGTAAATAGTTTTTCTCGTTTTTGCTTTTCTATTTTGTTTGCTTGATTCAAGAAAACTAAAAAACCCCAAAAATATTTCAGTGTGTTTCTCTGAATTTCTTTTCTTTTTATTCGAGTTGTTCCGAGGAGAAGACCATGATGAAAATGTTGAGTGGCTCTCATTTGAATAATTGTTGAACTAATACTTGCAGATTCTAGCTTAGTCCATGGCATGCTTGCACTATTATTATTTTCATATCGTTCGGTCGCGCAAGTGAAAGGCAATAATGACGACATTCGATGAACTGGCCGTGGCAAAGAGAAACTGGTATGAACTCGACTTGTTCTGTCTGTGTAAATATGTTTAACCTAGTATCCAAGATTCAGCCCATTATGATTAAACTTGTTTGCAATGACAATTAGAGATTATAGTTTCTCATGCCATGCATAAGTAGCTTGGAGTTGATAATGATTTATCTTGGATATCAACATCGCGTTAAAATGATTGTGAGGTAGTATGATGATATGGTATCCTCCTCTGAACGTTCGAGCGGCTTGACTTGGCACATGTTCATGCATGTAGTTGAATCAAAACCAACATAGCCTCTATGATATTTATGTTCATGGTGTTCATATCCTACTCATGCTAGTGTCCAATGTTACTTATGCATAATACATGGTTATGATCGTTGTTGCTCTCTAGTTGGCCGCTTCTCAATCTAATTGCTAGCCTTCGCCTGTACTAAGTGGGAAAGATGAGTCCACCATACCTACCTATATACGGTATTACCCTGCCGTCCTAAGTAAATTTGCATGTGGCAACTCTAAAAACTTCTAAAAATATCCGTTTTGTGTGCCTGGATCATTCATGGAACGACAGGAGGTAGTCGGTATCTTGCATGCTAAGCGGGTTATTCTTAGGTCGAGTGTTTATTCACTCGCCATCGCACGAGAAAAGGGCGGTATTAGGGATGCCCAGTCCCAAACTGAAAATATAAAAAGAGTTAATCGCTTGAATAATCAAACAACAACTCCCAATGGAGTCAAAACCATTACTTTTATCTCTTGGGAACCGCCACTAGCGTGCTTAGCATGGAAGATATTGATAACTGATAGTCGTGAAGTAAATGAGAAGGGTGCGTGTCCCAAAATAATCATTTACCTCGGTTTTAAAAATCTAGCTCTAGCACCTCTGCAAATCAATGCTTCCCTCTGCGAAGGGACTATCTATTTACTTTTATGTTGTGTCACCACCTTCTAAAACAAGCGCCAGAAACTCAGGGAGCACAGCTGTCATGATTTATGTATTGTGTGTAGCTAATGTTGGGTGCATCATGACTGGATCTTTTCTACCATGAATTACAATGTTTAGTCGCTGCTTGAAGTTTGGAGGTGCTCTGCATTTATGTTTTGGGTCTCAGAAAGGGCTAGCGAGATACCACTATTGTCATATTATATCATGGTTGTTTTGACAACGTGTTGCCGTTTGAGATATCTTATTATTGATCACTAGTTGATTATGTCATTGATATGAATCATTATAAATCTTTAGGAGTTATTGTCGACATGGTTAGTTATAATGTTGGCTGAAAACCAGGGTGATGTTTAAGCTTATTTATGCAAACAAGAGCAAAAGAGTTCGTAATTTTTTTCTTTTTCACTTTCAGTTTATCAACTGAATTGCTTGAGGACAAGCAAAGGTTAAGCTTCGGGGAGTTGATACGTCTCCAATGTATATACTTTTCCTAATGCTTTTCCTCTTATTTTGGACTCTAATTTGCATGATTTGAATTAAACTAACCCCGGACTGACGCTGTTTTTAGCAGAACTACCATGGTGTTGTTTTTGTCCAGAAATAAAAGTTCTCAGAATGGAACGAAACTTTGCGAGGATTTTTTATACAATAAAAGAGAATTTCAGGAGCCAAGACCTGCCAGAGAGGGGCACCTGGGTGGGCACAACCCACCCGGGCGTGCGCCCTCTCTTAGCGCGCCCAGGTTGGTTGTCCCCACCTGGTGGCCCCGCTGACCCTGAAACCAACGCTATAAAATCCTATTTTTGGAGAAAAAAATCCGGGAGAAAGAATTATCACGATCCACGAGACGGAGCCGCCGCCAAGCCCTGTTCTTCCTCGGAACCGGAACAAAGCATTAACACATAATGAATACATGAACTCCTCAAACTACGGTAATCACAGGAAGAAGTCCCGACTATTGTCACTCCGGGGTTGCCGGATCATAACACGTAGTAGGTGACTATAACTTGCAAGATCGGATCTAGAACATGGACATAATGGTGATAACATAAACGGTTTGGATCTGAAATCATGGCACCCGGGCCCAAAGTGACAAGCATTAAGCATGGCAAAGTCATAGCAACATCAATCTCAGAACATAGTGGATACTAGGGATCAGGCCCTAACAAAACTAACTAGATTACATGATGAATCTCATCCAACTCCTCACCACCAGCGAGCCTACGAAGGAATTACTCACTCCCGGTGGGGAGCATAATGGAATTAGCAATGGAGAAAGGTTGGTGATGACGAAGATTGAAGATCCCCCTCTCCGGAGCCCCTAACGGACTCTAGATCTGGCCTCCCGATGAAGAACAGGAGGTGACGACAACTCCGTCTCGTGGAACGCGATAATTATTTCTCCCTGATTTTTTCTGGAAAAATAGGATTTTATAGCATCAGTTTCAGGGTGTGCGGGGCCACCAGGTGGGGACAACCTACCTAGGCGCGCCTGGGAGGCCAGGCACGCCCTGGTGGGTTGTGCCCACCCAAGTGCCCCTCTCTGGTGGTTCTTGGCTCCAGAAATTCTCTTTTATTGTATAAAAAATCCTCACAAAGTTTCGTTCCGTTCCGAGAACTTTTATTTCTGCACAAAAACAACACCATGGTAGTTCTGCTGAAAAAAACGTCAGCCCGGGGTTAGTTTCATTCAAATCATGCAAATTAGAGTCCAAAACAAGAGGAAAAGTGTTAGGAAAAGTAGATACGTTGGAGACGTATCAATCATTTTCACAAAAGACATTATAAAGATGATTAATATGAGGAAACCTCAATTCCATTTTTTGTAGTTTTATTTTATAAACCAAACTAGTGATAAAACAAGAAACTAAAAGATTCAATTGCATGATCTAAAGATGTACCTTCAAGAACTCACCTCCCCGGCCACGACACCAAAAAAGAGCTTGTTGTCTACTACACAACCTTTCTTCTTGTAGAGTCTTGTTGGGCCTCCAAGCGCAGAGTTTTGTAGGACAGTAGCATATTTCCCTCAAGTGGATGACCTAAGGTTTATCAATCTGTGGGAGGCGTAGGATGAAGATGGTCTCTCTCAAACAACACTACAACCAAATAAAAAAGAGTCTCTTGTGTGCCCAACACACCCAATACAATGGTAAATTGTATAGGTGCACTTGTTCGGCGAAGAGATGGTGATACAAGTGTAATATGGATAGTAGATATTGGTTTTTGTAATCTAAAAATATAAAAACAGCAAGGTAGAAAGTGATAAAACAGAGCACAAACGGTATTGCAATGCTTGAAAACAAGGCCTAGGGTTCATACTTTCACTAGTGCAAAATCTCCGAACAATGCTAACATAATTAAATCATATGGAAATCCCTCAACGTACGACAGTCACCCGAAGTTCTTATCTAGCAGAGAACATAAGAAGAAATTGTTGTAGGTAGCAAACCACCAAAAAGTTATCCTTTCCGATCAATCTATTGAGACGTCCCTATAAGTGTCACAAACAGCCCTAGAGTTCGTACTAAAATAACAACATATGAAAACAAATCAATCAACCCTAATGTCACCTAGATACTCCAACGTCACCACTATATCCCTGAGTCAATTATACGATATGCATCAAACAACCTTAGATTCATAATATTCAATCCAACACAAAGAACCTCAAAGAGTGCCCCAAGATTTCTAGCGGAGAAACAAGGACGAAAACGTGCATCAACCCCTATGCATAGATTACCCCATTGTCACCTCGAGAATCCGCGAGTTGATTGCCAAAACTTACATCGAGTGAATCATTATGATACCCAGGGCCGGTCCTGAGATTTTGGGGGCCCGGGGCAGGACAAAAATTTAGAGGCCCCCTATATATAACTAATAACAATTTAGTTCAACCAATTTTGATTTACGTTCAATACTTTTTATATATCATCCTAAAAGTTTCTTCCAAAATCCCGCTGGCCATCGGGGACCTAATTGTAAGGCCATGATTGGCATGGCAAGAAATCACTCATTCTTCTATAGGCGACAAACATATGCACAAACAAAAACTCCAAACGTTAAACATCCTTCTATATCGAGAAACATCTGAATAACTCGGCTACGGAACGACTGAGCAAAGAAAAGTACATAAATAGATACATAAGATCGAGTCTCTTAAAATAATTCTTGATACAAAGTCACTTTTGATAGGTCGGTGTAAGTTTTATCCAACAATTTTTATCGATGCGAAATATTGTAAAATCATTTAGCAGTGGAAGATATGCATCATATATGTGAAGGTAAATTAGTTAATCAGCTATCAGCAAAACTTATTTTACTTAATCAGCAACAAAAATACTCAGGGAATAGTATGAATGATATACCTCAGACCAATTGCATTGGCGTCCGTGAGTAGGCGCTCAGCAACGGTGTGGACGTTAGGCGGGAGGCACTCGGCGATAATACTCCCAGCACCGGGAAAGTAGATAACGGACGCACTCGGCGCTGTCAATTGCCATGGCCTGGCGATGTGCGTGTGAGTCATGCATGGCCGCGTCCAGCTTCTCGAGCCACTGGCGGCTTGCGACTTGTGATCTGGAGGTTGGGTCGGGGAATAGAGAATTGGGTAGTGGATGACTGGATTAGGGATGCAATCTCACGTCTCAAGTATTAGGCCATAATTGTGTGCGTACATCAATGTGGGGCTAATCAACTTGAGCTAATTTCGTTTCGGAAGAAGAAAGTAGTAAATTACTGATTGCCTACTTGCCTTTTTGTTTCACGTATACTTGCCTAGGCTGCTACCTCTCATTTTTATTAGCGCTAATTTTTTCGGGAGATGATATGGGCCTCCTGTGTATAGCATGTCTGGGAGGGGGCCCCTTGATTTCGGGGGCCCGGGGTAGCCGCCCCCCTGCCCCCCTCAGGGCCGGCCCTGATGATACCCCATTGTCACCACGGGTATTCATACACAAGACATACATTAAGTGTTCTCGAATCCATAAAAGTATTCAATCTAATAATGGTGAAACCTCAAAGGTAAAACTCAATTCATCACAAGAAGGTAGAGAGGGAAGACCACCATAAGATCCAACTATATTAACAAAGCTCGTGGTACATCAAGATTGTGCCAAATCAAGAACACGAGAGAGAGAGAGAGAGAGAGAGAGAGAGAGAGAGAGAGAGATCAAACACATAGCTACTGGTACATACCCTCAGCCCCGAGGGTGAACTACTCCCTCCTCATCATGGTGGCCGCTGGGATGATGAAGATGGCCTCGGGTGATGATTTCCCCCTCCGGCAGGGTGCCGAAATGGAGTCCCGGTGGTTTTTCGTGGCTACAGAGGCTTGCGGCAGCGGAACTTCTCATCTAGGTTTCTTTTGGGGGGTTTATTATTTATAGGAATTTTTGGTGCCAATCTCACATCAAGGTGGTGCCCGAGGGGTCCACAAGCTTGGAGGGCGCGCCCTAGCGGGGGTGGGTGCGCCCCCCAGGCTTGTGGCCTCCTCGTCCACTTCCTGGCCCAACTCCGTTGCTTCGGGGGTCTCCTTTGGTCCAAAAAAAATCACCGTAAATTTTCAACCCATTCCGAGAACTTTTATTTCTGCACAAAAAACGACACCATGGTAGTTCCGCTGAAATCAGTGTTAGTCTAGGTCAATTCTAATCAAATCATACCAAAACAATATAAAATTGTTATAAACATGGCATGAATACTTCATAAATTATAGATACATTGGAGACGTATCAGAATTCCCAAGCTTAATTCCTGCTCGTCCTCGAGTAGGTAAATGATAAAATAAATAATTTATGAAGTGTGAACGCTAGCACAGTGCATAAGTTTGATCAATGATAGTTCCAAACACTTTTTCTAGCATCATTATATTTCTTAAATAGTAGCTCATCTAATAAAACTTCTCACGATCAAGTAGTAAGCTATTTACATGTTAAAGCCTAGACCATAAAATTTCTTGAAAACTAACTTGACAACAATTCCCATGTGTCCTCGAGAGCGCTTTGCTTTATATAAGAGTTCATACAGGCTTATCCTTTGCTATAAAGAGGATTGGGCCACATTGATGCACCTTTGTTACACTTGTTACTTGTTACCCATTATGAATTATCTTATCACAACTATCTGTTACCGATAATTTCAGTGCATGCAGAAAATACCATGCTGAAAAACGCTTGTCATTTCCTTCTGCTCCTTGTTCGGTCCGACACTCTTATTCATCGAAAGGACTATGATTGATCCCCTATACGTGTGGGTCACCAGTGAACTACTGCCTCCTCATCATGGTGGCCCCTGGGATGATGAAGATGGCCTCCGGTGATGATTTCCCCCTCCGGCAGGGTGCCGGAACGGGGTCCCGATTGGTTTTTCGTGGCCACAGAGGCTTGCAGCGGCGGAACTTCTCATCTAGGGTTCTTTTCGAGGGGTTTTGGTATTTATAGGAATTTTTGGCGTCGGTCTCACGTCAAGGGGGCGCCCGAGGGGCCCACAAGCTCGGAGGGCGTGCCCTAGGGGTGATGTCTACTACACAACTTGTTCTTGTAGACTCGTGTTGGGCCTCCAAGCACAGAGTTTTGTAGGACAGTAGCAAAAATTTCCTCAAGTAGATAACCTAAGGTTTATCAATCTGTGGGAGGTGTAGGATGAAGATGGTTTCTGTCAAACAACCCTGCAACTAAATAATAAAAAGTCTCTTGTGTCCCCAGCACACCAAATACAATGGTGATTTGTATAGGTGCACTAGTTCGGCGAAGAGATGGTGATACAAGTGTAGTAATGATAGTAGATATTGATTTTTTAGATAGGCACAATAAAAAATAGCAAGGTAGCAAGTAACAGAAGTGAGCACAAATGTTATTGAAATTCTTGAAAATGAGGCCTAGGGTCCATACTTTCACAAGTGCAATCTCTCAACAATGCTAATAAAATTGGATTAGATAACCATCCCTCAACGTGCAATGAAGAATCACTCCAAAGTTCTTATCTATTGGAGAACGTAAGAAGAAATTGTTTGTAGGGTACGAAACCACCTCAAAGCTATTCTTTCCGATCAATCTATCCTAGAGTTCGTACTATAATGACAGCAAGCTATTCTTTTTGATCGATCTATCCAAGAGTTTGTACTAAAATAACACCATATGATACACATCAACCAACACTAATGTCACCTAGATACTCCAATGTCACCGTAAGTATTCGTGTGTTGATTATACGATATGCATCAAACAATTTCATATTCATAATACCCAATCCAACAAAAAGAACCTCAAAGAGTGCCCCAAGATTTCTACAGGAGAAATAAAGACGAGAACTTGCATCAACCCCTGTGCATAGATTACGCCAATGTCACCTCGGGAATCCGCGAGTTGAGTACCAAAACACATATCAAGTGAATCAATATGATACCCCATTTTCGCCATGGGTATTGATAGCAAGACATACATCAAGTGTTCTCAAATCCATAAAAGTATTCAATCTGATAAGAACGAAATCTCATAGGGAAAACTCAATTCACAACAAGATAGATAAGGGAAAACACCATATGAACCTACTATATTAACAAAGCCCATGATACATCAAGATCGTGACATCTCAAGAACACGAGAGAGAGAGAGAGAGAGAGAGAGAGAGAGAGATTAAACACATAGCTACTGGTACAAACCCTCATCCCCGAGGGTGGACTACCCCCTCCTCATCATGGTGGCCGCCGTGATGATGAAGATGGCCACCGGTGATGATTTACCTCTCCAGCAGGGTGCCGGAACGGGGTTTAGATTGTGTTTTTCGTGGCTACAGAGGCTTGCGGCGGTGGAACTTCTGATCTATCGACTCCCCTAGGGTTTTTTCGAATATTTGGGAATTTATAGGGTGAAGAGGCGGTGCGGGAGGCCACCTAGGTGGGCACAACCCACCAGGGCGCGCCCAGGTGGGTTGTGCCCCCCTCGGGGCACCGCTCTGGTACTTCTTTGGCCCAACTTGTGTCTTCTAGTCCATAAAAATTCTCCAAAAAGTTTTGCTGCATTTGGACTCCGTTTGGTATTGATTTTCTGGCATGTAAAAAACAAGCAAAAACAGCAACTGGCACTGGGCACTATGTCAATAGGTTAGTCCCAAAAAATGATATAAAGTTGCTATAAAATGATTGTAAAACATCCAAGAATGATAATATAACAGCATGAATGAGGGAGTCCTGGACTAAGGGGTCCTCGGGTGTCCGGCCTGTTATCCATGGGCCGGACTGATGGGCTGTGAAGGCATGAAGACCGAAGACCATACTCGAGTCCGGATTGGACTCTCCTTGGTGTGGAAGGCAAGCTAGGCGACCAGCTGTGAAGATTCCTTCTTATGTAACCGACTCCATGTAACCCTAGATCTCTCTGGTGTCTATATAAAGCGGAGAGCATAGTCCGGATAGGGGACATTAATTACCATATTCACATAGGCTAGGGTTCTAGGGTTTAGCCATTACGATCTCGTGGTAGATCAACTCTTGTAACACTCATATTCATCAAGATCAATCAAGCAGGAAGTAGGGTATTACCTCCATAGAGAGGGCCCGAACCTGGGTGAACATCGTGTCCCCCGTCTCCTGTTACCATCGATCCTAGACGCACAGTTCGGGACCCCCTACCTGAGATCCGCCGGTTTTGACACCGACATTGGTGCATCCATTGAGAGTTCCACTGTGCTGTCGGCGAAGGACTCGATGGCCCCTTCGATCGTCAGTAATGGCGCCGTTCAGGGAGAAACCTTCCTCCCCGGACAAAACTTTGTGTTCGGCGACTTCGTACTGCGGGCCAACTCGCTTGGCCATGTGGAGCAGGTCAATAGCCACGCCCCTGGCCATCAGGTCAGATTTGGAAGCTCGAACTACATCGCGGATATCCGTGGAGACTTGATCTTCAAGGGATTTGAGCCCGCGGCGATTGCTCCCCCTCACCCCGAGAACGTGACTTAAATCTGTCATCGGACCACACCCATGAGATGGTTCGTGCTACTGCAACGACCTTAGAGTCAAAGCAGATCATGCCATCCGAGGCCGCAGAGTCCGCGGCGTTGGAGCCGCACATGGACTCAACGCCCTGCAATATTCGCTTTAACAGAACTTCGGACGTTTCTCTGGCTATAAGTTCCGGACTGTGTACGCCTGCGGACACCGAGCTAGATCGGTTATCGATCTTCGAGTTCAGCGCCGCTGACGTTTTCCAGCACTCGCCTTTGGGTGACGTGCTAAAATCTTTAAACAATTTATCCTTGGAGAAGGACTCTCAGCCGAACTATGTCCGGTTCAAGCTAGAAACGGATAACGAGGAATTTTGCTTCCCACCTGCCACCCACTTCATAGCCACTATCGATGACTTAACCGACGTGCTTGACTATGGCTCTGAAGACATCGACGGTAAGGACTACGATGCCGATATGGAGCAAGGCCAAGACCCGCCATTCACCAGACATTGGACGGCTACCTCTTTGTACGATGTGTACATGGTTGATACACCCAAAGGATCTGGCAACGACAACGAAGAGCCAGATGCGAATAAAACCTCTGAGACGCAGTCCAAGCGCCGACGCCCCAAGCGCTGTTCTAAGCCTCACTGCTCGAAAGATAGAAATACTGGCACCAGAGAAAATAGTACTCCGGGCGACGCCGAAAACAACGAAGACCCGGTCGGAGCTACATCCGAATAGGAGGAACATGACAACAGGCAAGACAACCCTGATGAACAGGCCATAGAAGATGACTCAGAGGACGATAGTTACCGTCCACCCTCCGAGGAGACAAGCCTCGGCAACGAAGACTTCATCGTGTCGAAGGATCCTTTGGAGCAGGAGTGCTTTAAGCTCCAGCTCATAGCCACTTCAAGGAGCCTGAAAAATAAACAGCAGCAGCTTTCAAGCTGAACAAGATCTGCTCATCGACAGATGGACTGATGTCCTGACAGCCGAAGAATACGGCCTCAGGCGCCCAGCCAAGAGCTACCCGAAGCGCAGACTGCTACCTCAATTCGATGAGGAAGCACCGGAGCACACGTCCCCCTCTCCTAATGCGGAACGACCACCACGTGGTCGAGACAGGGCGGCCGACCGGCCACCCCGCGGCCGGGATAAAGCGGCAACTTAGGCCGAACAGCAGCCTACCCCACCACCCCGTAAAAATAGAGACGGAAGAGTTCGGGGTCACACGTACGACCTCCGGCAGATCCTGGATGATAGAGCAGGACATACAAGATCGATCTACGGATCGCGAGGGCGTGCCTCGAGGCACGACGACGGCTACCTATTCGGACGCGATAAAACTAACCACGCCCAGGCCGAATACCGCAGACAGACTCCATCAGAGCTACGCCATGACGCGGCCCGCTATAGAGGCGCCGCACACCCTCTTTGCTTCACAGACGAAGTACTGGATCACGAATTCCGCGAGGGGTTCAAGCCTGTCAACATCGAATCATACGACGGCAGAACCGATCCCGCAGTATGGATCGAGGATTTCATTCTCCATATCCATATGGCTCGAGGACATGACCTCCACGCCATCAAATACCTCCCATTAAATCTCAAAGGGCCAGCTCGGCACTGGTTAAAAAGCATGCCTGAGAATTCCATCGGTAGCTGGGACGACTTGGAAGAGGCTTTCCTTGATAACTTCCAAGGAACTTATGTCCGGCCACCAGATGCCGATGACTTAAGCCACATAGTTCAACAACCTAGAGAATCATCCAGAAAATTCTGGACTAGGTTCCTAACCAAAAAGAACCAGATTGTTGACTGTCCGGATGCCGAGGCCCTAGCAGCCCTCAAACACAGCATCCGTGACGAATGGCTAGCACGCCACCTCGGCCAAGAAAAGCTGAAGTCTACGGCAGCCCTTACGGCACTCATGACCCACTTTTGCACGGGTGAGGACAGCTGACTGGCTCGTAGTAAAAACACAGCCAGTGAGGCAGGCCCCACTGAGGCCAAGAACAGCACCGGCAAGCTCTGGCGCAATAAACACAAACGCCGAAGCAATATCGACAACACCGATGACACAACAGTCAATGCTGGATTCAGTGGCTCCAAATCCGGCCAATGGAAGAAGCCCTACAAAAGAAACAACGAAGAACCTTCTAGCCTGGACCGCATACTCGACCGTCCGTGCCAAATTCACGGCACCCCGGATAAGCAAGCCAATCATTCCAACAGGGATTGTTGGGTCTTCAAGCAGGCTGGCAAGTTAAATGCCGAAAACAAAGAAAAGGGATCACAAAGTGAGGACGAGGACGAAGAGCCCCGGTAGCCGAACACCGGAGGGCAGAAGAAATTTCCCCCTCAAGTCAAAACGGTGAACATGATATACGCTACGCACATCCCCAAAAGGGAGCATAAGCGAGCACTTAGGGACGTCTACGCGGTAGAGCCAGTCGCCCCAAAATTCAATCCGTGGTCATCATTCCCGATCACCTTCAATCGTCGAGATCACCCAATCAGTATCTGCCATGGCAGCTCAGCAGCACTAGTCCTCGACCCAATTATTGACGGGTTTTACCTAACACGAGTCCTGATGGACGGTGGTAGCAGCCTCAACCTGCTTTATCAGGACACAGTGCGGAAGATGGGCATTAACCCCTCGCGAATCAAACCAGAAAAGACTACCTATAAAGGAGTCATACCAGGCATAGAGACCCGTTGTACGGGCTCAATCACGCTAGAGGTGGTCTTTGGTTCTCCGGACAACTTCCGAAGCGAAGAGCTAATCTTCGATATCGTCCCCTTCCGCAGCGGCTATCACGCACTGCTCGGACGAACCGTGTTTGCTAGATTCAACGCAGTGCCACACTATGCTTATCTCAAGCTCAAGATGTCCGGTCGATGTAGCATCATAATAGTCAATGGCAATACGAAACGCTCCCTCCGAACAGAGGAGCAAACCACCGCCCTAGCAGCAGAAGTACAGAGCGGCCTTCTCAAGCAGCACAATAGTACGACTGTCGAGCCCTCGGACATCATTAAGAGGTTCCGGACTTCACTGCAACAGGACGGCGCGGCTTGTCAAGAGCTCGACTAGCAATTCGGTCTCCGTCCCAGTCCCAATAAGGTAGTGGCATTCATACCACGCGTACACATTTACGCACTCAAAATTCCATGGACATCGACGGAGGCACAAGATAACCTGGGGTCTATAGTTCGGCCAGACAGATCCCGGACACACATACTTTTACTTTCTTCTTGTTTCAGGTTCCTTTTTCAGCGGGCCTGATCGCGAGCCCTTTAGAAGGATTGGCATACAACGGAGGCAAGCAGCACATGTGTGTAGGGTAACCTCTATACGCTCTTCTTGACAGTATTCATACTTATTTCTCAGGACCCGCACGCTGCGCCCTACTAATTCCGGCATGTTAAATAGCCCGGATACTTTTCGCACCATCTGTACACGATACACCTTTACGTATCCATCCAGTTATAATAAAAATGGTTTGTGGCCCAGTTTTCTGTGGTTTTAGCTTCTTACTTCGTTTTATTTCGATCTGCTTATTTGCTGCATCGATACTCTTCTGCACGTTTCATATTCGCCAGGGGCTACTTGTCGCCCCACAATACGGCAGCAAAGTCCGAACACTTCTTATATATAAGTTCGGCACCCTGAATTTAGCATTATATGCATTGGCTCCGAATCATGTATTTGGTCAATAGTTGGGTTGCCCGGCTCCTGTGCTTGCTACCCTATGTTCCGCTCTATCGGCTAGGATAGTAAAGGGAGAACTACTGCGATTGTGCCCTGGCCTTGACCGGATGAGCACCTCAGTAGAGAAAGCCGAAAACTGACTATCATGATACGGCGAGAGGCGGTCAGCTGTTCGAGGATTACAAAATCGTTGGAGATTTTTCCCGCGTCATGCGAAGGATCGGCACTTCCCAATCAGATGCTGACAGTACCCTGGCTTGAACCAGGGGCTGCACACTTACTTAATTATAAAACTCCTATGGCTAAGTGAGGGTGTTTAAGTCGTACAGTCTGATTGCCTTGCTCGTTGCGCTAAACAACTCCTCCAAAGGACCATATAATTGGATCAAGATTGTTTAGAATCCATCCCGAACACCTCCGTACTACCAACGCGAGGGCAGAAGCCGACGACTGGCCAACCCTCATATTACAAAAAACACGGCTGCACAGGAGGAAACAATTCAAAGCATAATAAAATTATTTTACAAAAATCGGCTTTGTTCCCATAATACAAGGCAAGAGCAACATGAATACATTTATTCAAATACAATGTCCTGCGAACATTGCGCCGCCACAAGTCAAGACCCCTCTACGACATCCGCAAAATATCGCTCGGGTGTGCGGTGTTCCTTGCCCTCCAGCGGCCCGCTGGCAACTTCAACAGCATTCATCTTTGACCACCACATCTTGCAGCGAGCGAAGGCCATACGGGCTCCTTCAATATAGGCAGAGCGCTTGACGACGTCCAGCCACGGACAGGCCTCCACTAGACGCCTCACGAGTCTGAAGTAGCTGTCGGGCATAGATTCAGCTGGCCATGGCCGGATCATCACATCCTTCATGGCTAGTTCGGCCACCCGGTGCAGCTCCACCAGCTGCTTCAGCTGACTGGTGAAGGACACGGGATGCTCTGGCGTCGCATACTGCGACCAGAATAGCTTCTTCGTAGAACCTCCTCCTTCGGCTCGGTTGAACTCTGCAGCGTCTGATACGCTGCGTGGTAGATCCGCAAAAACCCCTAGGGAACTCCGAACCCGGGTTAGTAAAAGGTATTGCTTCTCCGCATATTTGCTCTACATCTTAAATGCCTTACCCGCCGTGATCTTCTTGGCCTCCTGGATCTCCTGGAGGGCGGCCTGGGCCTCATTCCGTGCGGTCTCCGCACTCTGACGAGCCTTGGTGAGCTCGGCCTCTTGAGCTGACGCATCATTCTCAAAGGTCTCACATTTTTTCACCGCATCTTGGAGCTCCTGCTGGACTTCTTTGACCCAGGCCTTGAGCTTCTTACAAGCGGCCTGCTGCTAGACAGCTTTCTCCTCGGCCTCGCGCAAGGCCTTCCTCAGGGCCTCGACCTCGGTCACGGCTCCTGCACATATTACAACATTACAGTCAATACACAGCGCCTACGCTTTCCAAAGACACAGCAAGACGTTACTCACCTTGCTTCTCCTGAAGCCGAGTTGTAACCTCGCCGAGCTCGTTCTCGGTCTGCTCCAGCCTCTGCTTCAATTCAGAGACTTCGGCAGCATGCGAGGTTGTGGCCAACAGTGACGCCTGCTTATGCATCAAAATTTCGTTAGTTTCCTACAATAAAAGATTAATCCCCTGTCCGGTTCTTCTCGCCGAACACCGGACAGTGTCTCAGGGGCTACTGACTACATGGGTATTTTCTCTTTCGATGTCACTTACCTCGAAACCTGTTAACAGGCTGCTGCAGGCTTCATTCAGTCCGCTCTTGGCGGAGTGAATCTTCTCGATCACCGCACCCATAAGGACACGGTGCTCGTCCACAACGGAGGCGCTTCATAGCGGCCCCCATCAGGTCATCCGGCGCTCGTGGATGGACAGGAGCCACTGGTGGAGGCGGCGCACCCCCCTCCTTCAAAGGGGGCTGCTCGCCCGACCCCGGAGCCATATGGGTCTCCGGAATCATATTCAGCTGATGGCTTAACTGGATACGGCCCTCTTCGCCAGTCTCCATGGGGATTGGCTCCCCCATGTGTCTGGCAGTGGAGGTCTCACCTTGCGGCGCCTCCCGGACACCGTCCTGGGCTCCTCCCTTGGGAGCGGTCCTCCGAGACAACACTTCGGTGTCGTCCCTGGCCCCGGGGGAGTAAGCAGGCGGTGGTGACTGGCTCGCCATCTCCGACGGAGCCAACGAACCTCCATACGAGGATCACTGGATTAGGTCGCGGGCCGGACTGCAATTGTGTAGTTAACCATGTTAAAATAATGCAGAGAAAGGGCTGGAGGTGCGTATAAATAAACCGTGTCACATAATATGCGGCCTGGGGCTTAGTGCGGGGGCGCCGTACTGGACTACTGTCAACGTCCCACGCGGTATTGACCACTGGGGCGCCCTTCCCGTTTTTGGGCGCTTTTGCCTCCGGATGTGCCGAGGCCGCCCTCTTCTTCTTCTTCTCCTCGGGAGAAGGGTTGTTTTCCTCCTCCTCCTCCTCTTCCTCGTCATTGTCCTCAGGGACAGAGGAATGGGCCTCGTCTTCTTCGGTCGTCACGTCCGAAGTGCCCTTGCGACGGGGGCCACTCTTGGCCCCCTTGGCCTTCTTCTCCGGCGCCTTATACGGCGCCGGCACCAGCATCTTCGCCAGGCACGGGATGACCGGTTCTTCGGGCAGCGGAGCCGGACACTGGATCCGCTTGGCCCTCTCCATCCAGTCCTGAGGGAGCAATAATAAAATCTCAGACATCATCCTCGAAACATTTATGTTGGGGATACGCCAAAAGTAACATACCTCGCTGGCGGGGTGTTTAAAGTCGTGACGACGGTTTGAATCCTGGCCGGCGGTTTCTCATTGCCCTTAAAGAGCAACTTCCAGGCATCTTTGTGGGTGGTCTCGAAGAGCCTCACCAGGGTCTGATGCTTCTTCGGGTTGAAATCCCACAGAGGTCATCCTCTGCGCTGGCACGGAAGAATCCGGCAAACCAACATCACCTGGATCACATCGACGAGCTTGACGTTCTTGGCTATCATGCTCTGGACGCGCGTCTGCAACGCTATTAGCTCATCAGACGAACACCAGTTTGGACTCTTCTCGACCCAAGAGGTGAGCCGCATGGGAGCACCGGAGCGGAATTCGGCAGCCGCGGCCCAGGTGGTGCCGCGGGGTTCTGTAATGTAGAACCATTATCTCTGCCACTCCTTCACTGTCTCCACAAAAATACGTTTCGGCCAGGAGACGCTGGGCAGCTTGCTCATCTTGGCTCCTCCGCACTCCACGTGCTGGCCGTCCACCACCTTCGGCTTCACGTTGAAGACTTTGAGCCACAACCCGAAGTGGGGTTGGATGCGGAGGAAGGCCTCACACATGACGATAAACGCCGAGATGTTGAGGAAGGAATTCGGGGACAGATCATGGAAATCTACCCCGTCATAATACATTAGCCCGCGGACAAAGGGGTGGAGTGGAAACCCGAGCCCGTGGAAGAAATGGGGGATGAACTGTCGGTGTACTAGAGTAGGGGTACCCTAGTATCCCGAACTTCGTGCCGGGCGTTTCAGACACCAGCGGCAAACTTGCTGGTCACCGCCAAGATCCTTCGTGGTTCCTTTGGAGCCATTCAAGAACAAAGTATTTAAGCCAAGGAAACAAGTCCCCGGCAAGAGGAGCTTGCCGGGAAGGCCACTCAAGGCACGCAAAAGACAAGACCCCGGCAAGAGGAGCTTGCCGGGAAGGCTCGGTGAGCGACAAGCTTGGTAGCGACAAGGATTTAGCAGCGGCAAAGGCGCTTGCAGCGCAGCAACCTCTCTTCATCTCCGCTCCAGCTCTTCCACCAACGTGTCGCCATGGGACCATTCCATGCGCGCGTGTCAAGAGGCTGTGCAGCCAGCGGGGAGCAGCGATAAGCGGCGCTGACAAGCTTGCCATCGTGGCGAACGGTGGCGCTCCTGACGGTCCCTGTTGCACTGTTTAGGCGGCAGGGACGGGCATTTAATGCTTTTGTCCCTTGCAGTCAGGGTTAGGTAGAGTACACTGTACACTGTACAAGTAGGTGTACCAACTACTATTTTCCCGATTTTGCCCTTGTCTATGTTGCCACCTGTTGGTGACCCCTTTGCACATATAAAAGGAGGCCCATGCGCAACGTAGAAGGGGTTCGGTCCGTTCGACTCATTCGAGACCAGAGACATTCATGCTAGGTTTTGTAGCTCTCTGTGCTCCCTAGCAAGAACACAATACAATCAGACAAGCAGCAGTAGGAGTATTATCTCTCCGGAGAGCTCCGAAGCTGGGTAAACTGCTCGTGTGCTTCGCCTCGATCCGTTCTTCGTGCGATCTCCGCCCCCCTCCGAACCAAAAGGACTCGGTCCGCCGGTCCCATAGGTGTTCGTGGGTCCGATCAGCCTCCCCGACATGAACGCTACCCTCTCTATGAGCTCCGGCGTGGGGACGACTTGTCCCTCAACCGGCAGACGATGGGCGATCTCCTTCACCAAATATTCGGCCGCCCGAAGATCAGTAATGTCCTCCTCCTTGACGGAGGAGACCATCCACTTGCCCTGACCACCGGATCCGGACATGGTTGCTTGAGTGGAAAGGAGATGAGAACTTGGGCGCTGAATCTTGAGACCAGAAAGGCGAAGACGGAGAGAGAGCGTGAGAAGAGGAAGAGGGAATCCTTATACCCTTATAAAGGCAGCAAATATTAAACGCCTCCCCAGTCGTCCTAAAAATTCGCCTATTCCCAAGGGCTGTGTAAAAGGCACGGTTGGGTTACACATGCCCACATTGATGAGAATCCCGCAATAAGGGGACACGATCTCTGCTTCGAGAAGACATGCCAATAGCAACCGCATCTCAAAACGTGGGATGGCAGAAAAAAAACGGTTCGAAATTATGACCGGACAAATGCGATGTCGTGTTGTAAAGAAGTTGTCAACAGATTAGATCCGTGCAAATTTTATATTCTCTCTGCGATTGTGTATGGTGTGTGTAACAGGTCCGGATACAATCATCGCATCCGAAGACTATCTTGGAGTTCGGAGAAAGGGGAACCCGCCTTTCAATGTCGAAGACAATCTGCACGCCGGACTCCTCGTCATTGAAGCCAGGTTCAGGGGCTACCAAGGGAGTCTTGGACTAAGGGGTCCTCGGGCGTCCGGCCTGTTATCCATGGGTCGGACTGATGGGCTGTGAAGACATGAAGACCGAAGACCATACTGGTGTCTGGATTGGACTCTCCTTGGCGTGGAAGGCAAGCTAGGCGACCAGCCGTGAAGATTCCTTCTTATGTAACCGACTCCATGTAACCCTAGATCTCTCTGGTGTCTATATAAACCGGAGAGCATAGTCCGGATAGGGGACATTCATTACCATATTCACATAGGCTAGGGTTCTAGGGTTTAGCCATTACAATCTGGTGGTAGATCAACTCTTGTAACACCCATATTCATCAAGATCAATCAAGCAGGAAGTAGGGTATTACCTCCATAGAGAGGGCCCAAACCTGGGTAAACATCGTTTCCCCCGTCTCCTGTTACCATTGATCCTAGACGCACAGTTCGGGACACCCTACCCAAGATCCGCCGTTTTTGACACCGACAATGAATACTTCATAAAATATAGATACCTTGGAGACATATCAAGGGGGTGGGCGCGCCCCCCAGGCTTGTGGCCTCCTTGTCCACTTCCTGGCCCAGCTCTGGTGCTTCAGGGGTCTCTTTTGGTCCATAAAAAATCATAGTAAATTTTTAGCCATTCCGAGAACTTTTATTTCTGCACAAGAAACGACACCACAGTAGTTCTGCTGAAAACAGCGTCAGTCCAGATTAGTTCTAATCAAGTCATATCAAAACCATATAAAATTGTTGTAAACATGGCATGAATACTTCATAAATCATAGATACGTTGGAGACGTATCAGCGAGCTCCTTGCTGGCATTTTTCGACGTAGCCCTTTGCTTCTCGTCTTCTTGGTGAGCCTTTTTTAGCCCAAGCTCGAGGCCCTCAAGCTCGACAGCGGCAGCTGACAAAAAGAATCATACCCATCAGTGCTACAGTAGTTAATGTTATTACTATAAGATACTACTAGCTAAGGGTCTTGGTTTTGCCTACCTTGGGCCCGTTCGATCTGCTTCTTCATGAGATCTAGGTCCTCCTCAGACCAAGCCAACTGATGGCTCGGCTCCGCCACCTTGTCGGAATTAGAGCTTGGAGCTGAAGCAGAGGTCTGCAGAAGATACTATTAGTTGTCTCTGATGTCGATTTCGATCCTCTGGA
This sequence comes from Aegilops longissima, assembly GCA_021605205.1. Taxonomy (NCBI): domain Eukaryota; kingdom Viridiplantae; phylum Streptophyta; class Magnoliopsida; order Poales; family Poaceae; genus Aegilops; species Aegilops longissima. Next base: position 541,893,564 of record CM038682.1, read on the forward strand.
CGGCTTTGTCAATCCAACCAGAGTCTCGAGGGTTGGTGCATACTCGCTCTTATAGTACTACCCCCAAACAATCAAATGACCCCAAGTCAGTTTATTGAAACCAACTCGGGGCTCGGGGGCTACTGCCTGCTACGCTCTTATGTGTATGTTTGCGGTTTTATATTTTTATAGTCTTCGGACAATGCTTTTTGGATGTGTCCGTTAAGGTGAACTGGATAGGCCGAGTGTCAAACAAAAAAGGCTATGAACTACTACAATAGTAAACAACTCATGTAAAACTTACCTCTAAACCTTTAAAAAGGTCGACGAAGGCCTCCAGTATGCCGGTCTCGGTGGACCGAAAACTTCTTAGCGTTGTGCCGATGAGGGCACGATGCTCTGTAACGATGGAGGAGCTTGTTAAAGGCACCTCCATCTCTTCAGGCCACCCCACGGATACCTGCCCTTGAGCAGGAGGGAGTGGCAGCGTCACGTTGGCTCCATCCGCCAAGGCAGGAATGGATGCCTCTGGCTGCCGCAGCATCACCGGGATGGTCGGGGCCGAGGACTCGGGTTGTCCGAGTCCTTCTCCCTCTTCGGACAAAGGGGCCTCTTTTTCATTTCTTTCTCCTCCTTGGCCGAAACCTTGTACGGCGCCGCGGCCAGAAGAGCCTCAAGTTGAGGGATCCAGTCCTCCTCTGATGGCGACATGCATGATATCTTCTGCACCCTAGCAAGCCATTTCTGGAAGCGAAAGGGAAAGGCATTATGATTTGCGAAAGGAGAGCGGGAGCTGGTAGAAGTAAAACCAACATGAGTTAAGCTACTTTACCTCGGGTGGGCTGACTTGGTAAAAGAAAATTCATGCATTTAAAAAAATGTTTGTGAATTGCAAAAACATTAGAAATTTGAACAAAGTTCATGAACGTGGAAAAATGTTCCCAAATATCAAAAAAATCACAAATTTCAGTAAAGTTTTTTAATGTTGGAAAAGTTCAATAATTTTTAAATTATCCATGAATTTTAAAAAGTTCATGAAATCAAAAAATGTTCACCGAGTTAACAAAAAGATCATGAATTAAAAAATGTTCACGGATTTCAAGATTTGACAGAAATTTAATAATGTTAATGATATAAAAATAATCATGAAACTTTTGAAAAGATCACAAATTTGAAAAAAATATATGATTTTGAAAAAGTAAAGAAACTATAAAAAAGATCATGATTTTTATTTAAAATAATAAAAAGGGAAGTTAAAAGACATAAAATGAAAATAAACATATTTAAAACAAAAAACAGAGCAATACCAGCGTAGAAACCCGAAGGGAACCATAGGTTCCAAAACTAATGGTGGACAGAGAATGAGCCAGTACCCCATTTTGAAGTAGGTTGTGCGCGTGTTACGCGCCTAACTAAATGGGTTGGCCCAGCGCGCGCAAGACCACAGGTCACAACTCCTTTTTTTCATGTTTTTCATTTCCTACTTTTGCTTTCTTTTTGATTTTATTTTCATTTTTCGTTTTCTATTTTAGAATATTTTGAAGTACAAACAAAAAATACTTTACATAAAACAATTAAAAAATGTTAGCAAAGCATTTGAAAAATATGACATGTATAAAAAGATAATTTTTGTCGTATATACTAAAAATATATGATGTAAATGAAAAGTTGATCATGTATTGAAAAAAATATGTTAATCAAGCATTTGAGAAAAGGTTTACCAAGTCTATGGAATTTTTTTAATGAAGCATTTGAAAAGTATTAAACCAGTACAGAAAAATGTTTTTATGTATATGAAAAATATATGCAAAAAAGAGCTTTATGAAAATATGTTGGTCATGTATTTAAAAATGTCAAATGTGTATAGAAAATGTTCCTTGTGTATTAAAAATTGTAGGACATACACTAAATGAAAAGTATGCATCAAAATCATAAAGTTTTTAAAAGGTTGATTCTATATTTTCAACTAAAATAAACATGTATATAAAAATGTTCTTAATGTATACGAAATATCTACATTCTGTGTGAATTTTTTTAATCTCTTTTGAAAAATGTTAAGTGTGTATTTAAAAATGTTGGTCTGTTCACAAAATGTTAATCTTATACTTGAAAAATGTTAAGCATGTATTAAAAATATATTGGATATATTCCATATTGTACAATGTGTATGAAAAAGTAGACATCCAATAATACAGGTTTTCAACAAATGGTAATCATGTATTTAAAAATGTAAACACATATATTAAATATGTATTTTATGTACATGAGAAATGTTGAATGTCTACTTAAAAAAGTTGGAATGCGTTGAATAAAAAAACCCTATGAAAATCGACAAACAAATAAAAAATGAAACCATATAAAGAAAGCAAAGAAAACGGTACAAAGAAAATGAAACCAAAGAAACCAATGCAAAAGAATAGAACCAATGAAAACCGAGAAAGAAACAAAAAAAAGCGAAGAAAAATGAAGACAGAAAGAAAAGCAAAAAAGGCTAGTGAAAATAAAGAGAAACAGAGGAAAATAAAGAAAAAAATCCAGTGCAAACTGTGAAAAACAAAAAACCCGGTGAAAAACAAAGAAAATCTATTTTTTTTGAAGAAAACTATTGAAGAAACAGAGGAAACCAAAATAAAAACCAGACCAAACCTGTACGTCGACCGCGACAAGACTACAACTAGTGACCAAACGTAGCCAACGTTAGAGAAATACAATCAAATGGGTCGGCTTGGTTACAACGGGGAATAGAAACATCCAAACGAGGCGAAAGCCACACTCGCTATAAGCGAGATATAGTCTTCGCGTCTATTCGAGGCTTGGTGTTTCGGCCTCAGGTGCATCTGCACCTGGGATGAATAGTATATCGTTTAAAATAGTTAGACAATGTGCGTAAAGTCCATGCCAAAGTCCATGGAGTTCGGATATTTCGGTAGCTCCGAGTTAAAAAAGACAAATTTTGAGACTGTCAGAAAGTTTATTGTTCATTACCTGTTTTGATTAAAAAACTTTTGTCATGAGCTCCTCAGATGTCTGAACAATCTGGAATTTGGCATGAACGTTACGCATTGAAACATCTTCCACCCATAAAAAGTTCAGAATTGTTTGATTTTTTTTTATTTGTTTTGAATTTACTGTTCATCGGGTGTAGATGAGCCCGGGCATCGAATTGAATATCTGGTCTATTCAACAATATCTACATAATAGGATCCTGTGCACAACTATACTACACTTTTTGCATGAATTAAGCAGGGAAGCTGGATCGAGCATGTCTATGGATGGCGATGTCCACAAGTTTTTTTTGCCTAACGTGCACAAGAATACGCATGTTGATCACAAAGTTTTTTTCCCTTTTTCTCTTAATACGAGTGTAGTATTTATTGCCCTTTACTTGTATAAAATGTTTAATGATAAATAAAATGTGATATTTTTCAACCATATCACATGAAAAACTGAGGCGAGAAAAAATCCCACCAAAATAAGGAACAAAGAACATAACCCAAGCCGCTTGCTATTGAGCCCGATTCATGTGGAGACACATGTGTGTAGGTGATTCCTCAGACTATATCTAGCAGTAAGTTGTATATAACAAGTGTTTTTTTTTGCGAGAAGTATATAACAAGTGTTCACTATGCACACATGCTTTGTAGTTTAGGGAATCTTATTTAGTTGTTGCTTAGAATGAACAATACAAGGCCTTTATTGGATTTGGGCTTAAATCACATGCAGAGCGACAAATAGAGGAGGGTTTCGGGCGCTCATATATCGCGAATGCTATTTCTCGCATTAGGCGAGCCAAGCGCGAACCCTCGCTAATGGGCGTTAAGTAATCGGGCCGGCCCATATTGTGACGCCCGGATAATTGAGCTACAGTAATTTCATGCTAATAATGACACATCACCTCGGTTACTGCTGATAATCTCGTGTTAGTTCGAAACCCATTCAAATTCAAAATTCAAAATCAAGTCAAACGACAAAAGTTTTCAAACATTAAAACTAAAATGTTCTATTTGTGACAAATAATCCCTAGCTAATAAAGGTGAAGAAATCCCATTTTTATAAATTTTTTTAAATAACCTTAGGTGAATAAAACAGTAGCAAGAACAATTATTTAAAGGCTTTTAAAATAATAACGATTACAAACTATTTTATTTTAAGTGCCAAGTTAATTCTGGTAGTGGCATTATTAATAATACTATTTCAGGTACAACTTACGTATTTTATAAAAGCTAAAATTTAATATAAAAGTATTAAAGAAATAAAAGAAAACAAAAAGGGAAGATAAAAAATTAGCAAAACCAACAGAAGAAAAAGGAAATCCCCACTGGGCTAGTCAGCCCAGCTGCTAGCCAGGCCGGCCCAAACCGGCCCAGGCCGCCCCCTCACTCCACCATAACCCCACCCCGGTCAAACCCTAGCCACCACTGACACCTCCCACTCCCCCACGAAACCCCCAACTTCCCCTCTCGCTCCCCATCCCCGCGATCCAGAACTGGATCAGGACGAACCCCGACGCCGGTGTCGCCCCGCCGGCCCCCGCCCTCGTCCTCGCACCTCGTCCCCTCTCCCTCGACGGCGCCCCTCCCGTGTGCGGCGACCACGCCCCGCCCGACGACCCTCCGCGGATCGATGCTTGCGCGCCGCCGGAACGACTCCGCCTCGGCCACCTCGTCGTCGACCACGTCGCCTCCTCGCCATCCTCTTCGTCGACGCCGCGACGTCCTCGACCTCCTCCCCGAGCCCCGCTGCCTATCCCCTACGGCCCTAGTAAGCGCCTCCCTCTCCTCATCTCTCCCTCATCGCGTCGTGCCCGCGCCCGCCTGCGCTCTCGCGCGCCCCTGTGGTCGAGCCCCGTGCTCGCGCTCGCCCGTGGCCGCGCCCCCTGTTCGCCACCCCCTACCCCGTGCGTCCCTGGTGGTGCTGCTCGCCGAGGCCATCGGCCCGCGCGGCCATGACCTCGCCCACCGCCTGCCTCTGCTCGTCGGCCGGCGTCCACTGCTACCGGCCCGCGCCGGCGGACCCCTTGCTCCCCTGTCACCGCGCATCGCTGCTCTCCCTCCGCCGCTGCCTTCCTACTTCCCCTCTCCGCGCGCCCGCCCTTGTCGCGCCACCCCCTCTACTCGCCGGGCAGCTCCGGCTGGCCCGCGCGCCCACTAGTGGCTCCACGCGGGCGTCGTCCCGCACCCGGGTGGGTTTGGCCTCCGCCCGGGCAGCGCCCGAACCCGTTATGGCCCGCTGGCCCTATGACATGTGGGGCCCCACCCCACAGACCGGTTTATAAAAAAATAATTAAAAAATATAATAAATAAATAACTAATAATAAAAATAATTAATTAACTAAATAATTAACTTAATTAATCCTGTTTAGTTAAACTAATTAAACTTGATTAACCTAACTAATCTGTTAGTTAGTGTGATGTGTCAATGACAAACGGGACCCACACGTCAGTTTGACCCAGTCAACCCCCCGTTGACTGCTGACGTCATGCTGACGTCAGCAAACACTATTCTGGATAATGTTAGTTTAAATTAATTAAATAAATTCTAAAAATAATTTAAAATTTTAGAAAATCATATAAAATAAACCGTAGCTCAGATGAGAATACTTTCTACATGAAAGTTGCTTAGAACGACGAGACGAATCTGGATACGCAGCCCGTTCATCCGCCATCCATCCCTAGCATAGCAAACTCGCAACTTTCCCCCTCCAGTTCATCTGTCCGAAAACGCGAAACATCGGGGATACTTTCCCGGATGTTTCCCCCCTTCGCCGGTATCACCTACTACCGCGTTAGGGCACACCTAGCACCGTTACTTGTCATGTCATGCATCATCATGCATTTGTTTGCATAGTATTTATTGTTTCTTACCCCCTCTTCTCTCGCTAGACACCGAGACCAACGCCGCTGCTACCCAGTACGACTACGGTGTTGACGACCCCTCCTTCTTGCCAGAGCAACCAGGCAAGCCCCCCCCCTTGATCACCAGATATCGCCTATTCTTCTCTCTATTGCTTGCATTAGAGTAGTGTAGCATGTTACTACTTTCGGTTAATCCTATTACGATGCATAGCTTTGTCATTGTTGCTACTGATTGTTACCCTTACACCTATCCTACCGCTTAGTATAGGATGCTAGTGTTCCATCGGTGGCCCTACACTCTTGTCCGCTCGCCATGCTATACTCTTGGGCCGTGATCACTCGGGAGGTGATCACGGGCATATGCTATATACTTTATCTTGTTACATTACTTATGATACTGTTAGGAGATGGGGTTTGAAGGCGGTGGCTCCATCCAGGTGAGAGGTGGGCTGGGTTCCCACGGCCCGCGATTGTTACTTTGTGGCGGGCGCCAGGCAGGTTGAGACCGCCTAGGAGAGAGGTGGGCCTAGCCACGGTCGGCGTCATGGATACTTAACACGCTTAACGAGTTCTTGGTATTTGATCTGAGTCTGGCCATTTGGTCTATACGCACTAACCAACTACGTGGGAAAGATATGGGCACTCGACGTCGTGGTATCAGCCGAAGCCTTCGTGACGTCAGCGACTGAGTGGCGCGCGCCAGATTGGACCGCGTAACGTGACTTCCTTTGTAATGGAGGTTGCTAGGTCTGCTTCCGGCCGCCCACGCAACATGCAGGTGTGCTAAGGGCGATGGGCCCAGACCCCTGTGCGCTTAGGTTTAGACCGGCGTGCTGACTTCTCTGTTGGCCTAGGTGGGGCTGCGACGTGTTAATCTTCCGAGGCCGGGCATGACCCAGGAAAGTGTGTCTGGCCAAATGGGATCAAGCATGTTGGGTTATGTGGTGCACCCTGCGAAGTTTATCTATTCGAATAGCTGTGATCTTGATGAAGAGGACGACTTGGAGTTGTACCTTGACCTTATGACAACTAGAACCGGATACTTAATAAAACACACCCTTCCAAGTGCGGATACAACCCGGTGATCGCTCTCTAACAGAGGCGATGAGGAGGATTGATTGCCGGGTAGGATTATGCTATGCGATGCTACTTGGAGGACTTGATCTACTCTCTTCTACATCTTTGCAAGGCGAGGCTGCGAGCGTAGTCTTCGATAAGACTAGCTATCCCCCTTATTCGGCATTCTGCAGTTCAGTCCATCGATATTGCCTCTTTACACATATAACCATGCATATGTAGTGTAGCTCCTTGCTTGCAGTACTTTGGATGAGTACTCACGGTTGCTTTTCTCCCCTTTTCCCTTCCCTTCTACGGTTGTCGTAACGGATGTCCGAACCAGAGCCAGACGCCACCGTCGCCTACGACTCCTACTACACCGGAGGAGCCTACTACTACGTGCAGCCCGCGGACGATGACCAGGAGTAGTTAGGAGGATCCTAGGCAGGAGGCCTGCGCCTCTTTCGATCTGTATCCCAGTTTGTGCTAGCCTTCTTAAGACAATCTGGTTTAACTTATGTCTGTACTCAGATATTATTGCTTCCGCTGACTCTTGTGTTTTCGAGCTTATGTATTCGAGCCTTCGAGGCCCCTGGCTTGTAATATAAAGCTTGTATTATTTTAATTTGTGTCTAGAGTTGTGTTGTGATATCTTCCCGTGAGTCCTTGATCTTCCCGTGAGTCCTTGATCTTGATCGTACACGTTTGCGTGTATGATTAGTGTACGATTGAATCAGGGGCGTCACACATATGTTTGCGCATTTAAATGAAAAAATAAAATGGCGAGAAGCGGGTTTCGATCCTAGGACTGCTCGTAAGAGCATCTACAGCCGGACCTCCCAAACCCGCCTCATACGCCTGGGCGGGCTGCCCGGTCACTGTCTGTTCACAATATTTTGACCCAGACGGGCGCCTTAAACGGGCCTCAAACGCCCAGACTGATCGGCACACCCATATCCAGCCCAAATATGTGGCGGATATGGGGGTGCCCGGGCACGCCCGCCACGTCGGACCTGACAGCCCGACCCCACCCTAAATTGCACCAAATCCACCAAACCCTTCGCCGTCCTCCAACCTTTCTCGCGCCCGGACCCTTGCCGTCCTCCACCCTTGCTCCCAATCCTCTCCTCTAATCCCGATCCACCGCTGGAGATGTCGTCAAGCCCGACCCACACTGCCGCGACGGAGATGCAGTCCACCTCGTCCGTCGGCGGCGTCAATTTGTCGGCTGCGACTTGGAAGGCGGAGAACGTCGCCCGCAAGTTGCGGCGAGCCGGCAGTGAGAGAGGGAGGTGGCGGCGGTGCAGGGAGGTTCGGACGTGGTGGAGCAGCTGTCTCCTCCGCTGCACCCGGATCCCCGCACCCCTTCCCTCCGAGCGCTGATGCGGATTGTGCCGTCCAACCCCCTTGGGACAGAGGATGATGCGACCGCCGGCTGGGCCATTCCGGACAGCTTTCCGCCCATGCAGATGCCGGCAATCGACGTGTGTGACTCACCGCAGCTCGTTCCGATGCAGATGAGCACGGGCACCGGCACTGGCCGGGCTGCCCTCGACCTGTTCGACGGAATGACCGAACAAGACTCAGTGTGTTTTCTTTGCTCGTGTCCGATCAATTTTTAGCATAGGCCACTAGTTCATTTTGCATATGATGAATGCTTGCAAACCATAATCATGTAGGAGACATTCTCGTCGAACATGATCGATGACAATGAAGATCTGACCGAAATGGAGTATGAATTTGGAGGCCACCACCACAAAAAAATAGGTTATTGCGGCCACTAGCAAACCGCGGAAAAATAACAACACTGACTACAAGCAAACAAATAAACAAGACAACAAGGAAGTAAATAAGCAAGCTACTTACGCTAGGCTATCACGGCTATTACACATATTACATCCATTGGGCATCAAAGTTCGCCACCAGTGCAAATATAGGGAACAAAGCAGCATATCATATACACTGGTTGTCAAAGTTGGCGACCAGTGCAAATAAATGCCACAGGAAAACAAGTCCAGAACTGAAACCACTTCAAAAGATCTCAAGAAACAATATCTTGGGTACCCATAATGTTGGTAAGATGCTTAGCAAGCTTATTAACTTTCTCTTGTTTGGCGCTTAAATCCTCCAGTAACTTGTTTGTTGCACCGTAAAGTATGCATCTGAATTCTCTGAGGACTTCCTCGGTCCTTCAACTTCTGTCATGAAGACATCGATCGATGTCTTTCAACTTGAAGTTGAGACTCAAGAAGACGAACTGATTCAGGCAACGAGTTCGAAGAGCTTGTGCCAGCAGTAGTGGCCAGTAACTCGAACACTACATCAAGACAGGACTTTTGGGTTCTCTCACTGTCGTCAAGGTAGTTTTTATCTGCTTTCTTGGGGACCAACAGGGATGTCTCACTATCTTGAACCTTATCTGCATTACTTCCTTTATCATTGCATAATGGGGTACTGTTCTCCAATATTTTATCCCCATTCTAAAAGAGAAACAAGCAGACACATCACAGGTTTACCATGTTGTATATGAAACTCATTTTGGTAAACCAGTGCAGTAGTAAAGTGCACAGGATAACAACATGAAACAAACATATATCTATGTACCATGGTCACTTTATGGTCTATATCATTCTAGTTTTTGTTGCCAAAACAAGATAGAGACACAGTTCAAATAATATTTGTTCCAGACAAAGCAGAATAGACAGAATATAAGTGTGGGAAACTATAGAGCAATAACAACACTTGTAATGTGCATGACATGAGAACATAACTGTTTATTCAATTGAAACTGCAATCAACATAGAGCAAGTTACAACAACAAACCAGTTAAAGAAACAGGTTTAAAACATACCAGTTGCGCCATTGGAGTTTCAATTCTATCCTTCAAATTTGAAAATAGTTGGTGCGAGTAAATACAAAGATGCAAGAGCAAAGGAGTATGAACCATAGCTCAGAACCTGACACGAGAACAATTCTTCTTCTCCTTTAAGCGTTGAGTTGGGATTCGAATGGTGGTCCTCGTGCTTTGGGCACTGCAGTTCCCTTACTAACTGCTCGTTTTTGGGTGTTCTGTGGTGGAGGCGGTCTTTGTGTCAACTCGAATGGGTTACTATCTGCTGGGGTTGGGGTTAGAAGGGGTGTAGCTGGTTCTCTGTCCAAGCTGGGTAGGGGTACAATCGCGAGGTCTGGGTTATGTGTGGTGGGGCTGGTTCTTGGGCAAGTACAAACTGTGGTTCTATCTGCATCAACTGGTAGCACTATCTTTTCTGAAGACCGTGTTGTTACTCCCTTAGATACTGACATCACTCTCTCCAATTCAAATGGCTGATAAACAAGAAAAGTGATAGAATGTACAGACATTGTATGATAGACTGGTGCAATGAATAGTGGGGAATAAAAGAGGGCATGAAATAATTCACATTTATGTTGTCTAACCAAACAGGATAGCACGACACAATTTCACATATATGATGGCTAACTAAACAAGATAGCATGACACAATTTCACATTATGATGGCTAACTAAAAAAGATGGAAAGACATAGTACAAAATATGATGACTATGTAAACAGGATGACATGATATAACTATATAATGTGTTTATTAAATAGGTTGGCATGCCATAATTCACATACATGCCACCTATGGAAACATGATAGCATGATATAATTCCCGGATAGAATGACATAATTCAAAATATGATGACTGTAAACACTAAACAGGATGAGATGATATAACTATATGATGTCTTTATTAAATGGGTTGCCATGCCATAATTCAGATAGATGTAATGTAAACATGATGCCATGATATAATTCAAATATATGATTTATATAGTAAGCAAGTAAGCAGATGGCAATCCATATATGATGTAAACACTAAGCAATGCAAGATAACATGCATGACATGGGTAATATAACCCTGCCAAGTTTGAGCATAGACCTCAGGGGGGAAATAGGACTGGTCATCGGTCTCGAATCCTCCTCCGAGGAGCTCTCTATCCAACAAGATGTACGCTTGGTGGGTAGCATTATCTCTGAATACCTTGTTTTCACTCCAGATAATTCCATCACCGCTTCAAATGGCTAATGCACAGGAAGAGTAGTTGAATATACAAATGTTGTCGACAAATGGAACACATAATACAAAAAAATGATAGCATGATAAAATTCACATACATGATGATTGGCTCAACAGCATGGCATTGCATAATTCACATATATAATGCCTTTGCAACAAGATAGCATCGCATAATTCACATTTATAATGTCTTGCAACAAGATGGCAATGCATAATTCACATATATGGTAATTAGACACTAAACAGGTGGCATTCACACAAAAGCATGTCTAAACTAATCAAATGACATAGCAATGCAAGACACCATACGCACGATATGAGCAACATAACCCTGCCAAGTTAGAGCATACACCTTGGGGGGGGGGGAATAGGACTGGTCATCTGCCTCTGAATCCTCCTCTGAGGAGCTATCCGTAACCAACGAGATATGCGCTTCGTCAGATAGTATAGTCTGCTCTGAAGACCTTGTTTTCACTCCAAAATTTTCCATCACCGTGTCAAATGGCTGATGCACACGAAGAGTAGTTGAATGTACTAACATTGTTGACAAATGTAATACGTAACGGAAAAAAGGATGGCCTGGTATAATTCACATATAAGATGACTGGCCAAGCAGGATGGCATTGCAAAATTGACATATATGATGCCGGGCTAAACAAGATGGCGTTGCATAATTCACATAAACGAAGAATAAACTAAACAGATGGCACTCACACAAAGCGTGTCTAAACTAAGCAGTTGGCATATTTGATGCATAAAGTAAGCAATGCAAGGCACCATATGCATGATATAACCAACATCAGCATGCCAAGTTAGAGCGAAGACCTCAGGGGGTAAATAGGAGTGGTCTTCTCCTTCTGAATCCCCCCCAGAACAGATATCTTCCTCTCGATTACAATCTGAAATGGGTGGAGGGGGGGGGCTGCCTTTGCGCCTACCATGGAGCAACGTCTGCATGAAATTTTATTGCCACGCAAGGCTCGTCTCTTTTACTCTACATGTTCAGTTCCATTGTGTACAATAACTGACATGCATAGGAATAGAACATTGTGAGATTATGTAAGGAGTGCATGCAGAAATCCAGAGTGATGGTAGCAACCTGTGGATAGACCCAAAACCAATGATAGCAGCCAGATAATGGCTTTCGTTAAAAAATACAGATAATGGATTTGTTACTGTTTGTTTCCCACCCAACATGAAACTCATAGTAGACACCAGAGATTAACCAGATAGTAGATAGATACTATTGATTGCGGCCCCGATATGTACCCCACAACCATTTAAATACTCAAGTTTGACCATTAGTTTTGAGCTGTGTCTAATCGGTGAACAGGATGATAAAGTAGCATGTAATATTAAGCGATGCATAACGTAAGCAGACACGAAAGAGTGTGACCTCTCTTGCGGACCCGTGTAGTCCTCGAGGTCATCTGCTCGGTTGATTATGGTAATGCAGTTGTCATGGCTGCCGGCGGCGGGGAAGAAGATCTGAGGCGGCGAAAGACAGTCTGGAGGCCGGATCCCTGTTGTGTTGGACCCTTCTTTCGTTGGAGCAGCTGAGCTTGGGTGGACGATGGCGCAACAGGAGTGGAACAAACACCACAAGGTTTTCTTTGACAACTATCTGTAAGAGAAGTAATTCTGTAAGGGCTCGTTTGAATTGGAGGATTCTAAAAACGCAGGGATAGGAAATACACAATAATAGGATAGGAATGCACGTGCAAAACAGAGAATTTAAAAATACAGGATTTCTACCAATCTGGGTGTTTGGTTCACAAGAATTGGAAGATCACACGATGCAAAGAAGCATGGTGAGATTAAGTCAAACCATAAGAAAATGTACGGTTATAATGCTATTAGGCTACTATCTCTTAGTCTTGTCCTTCATGAATAGGAATTTGAAAAGGAGGACAAGTGGAAATTAAAATCCGTACGGTTTTTCTTTCAAGGAGACACTAAAGGAACAAATCCTACAGTTTTCCTTTGCTCCATTCCTTTGAACCAAATGCATGAATAGTAGTACCATAGGAAACTTTCCAATTCCTATGTTTTTCCTTCACTTTTCCTTTCAAGCACTGTCGATTCTAGTAGGCAGGCTTGAGCAAGGAAAAGCTACACTCAAAAAATGTTTTTGTGCTACTTGCCTACTTCTACTACTTGGGACCCAGGCCACTGCCGTACTAGCTCAACTCCCAGGCCCATCGACAAATGCACAACTCAAACACAGAGAGATAAATAATGATGGCGTTCAAGAGAGTACATCACGGATAGCTAAGTTGACTGGTACCTCACTGCTTGTCATATAGTTGGAGAAACTAATTGTATTTCACGTTACTGCATGTGCTCAGTGGACAATATATATAACATGTAGAGTAAAAAAGAGATGCAGTAAGTGTACAACCTCTTTGGCGAAGCCATGTCGATCTCAGCGTGATTGGGTTGGTCGGTGAGGATGATCCGGATGACTTGGTTGTCGGAGGAGGGGAAGAAGATCTTAGGCGTCTGGAGATGGAGCCCGGGGTACTGCTCCGCTGTGATGGAGGGTTTCGTCATTGGAGTAGCTCTATTGAGTTGTATGACGCCGAGGCTGAAGCAAGACAAGAGAGACAACATTAACCTGAGTGGAATTATAATAGCATCTCCAATAGATGACGTAAAATACATAACCACAAAGTGCTAGATGTAAAATACATCAGCCGCTCATCTCTGAACTTAAGCATCGAAACTGAATTTAAGCGTTTAAACTGAACTTAACTATCGAAACTGAATTTTCTTTGTCGAAACTGAATTTTCTTGTCGGCCCGAACGCACTAGCTAGTAGCGAGAAAAAGTAGCAGCAGCAGCAGCGCGTGCGAGGGCCGGGGTAGCTGGTCGTGTAGCAGCATCAGGTGAGGCCACTCTGAGCCGCCAGCCACCACCGGCCGAACAGCCGCCCCTCGCCGCCCGCAGCCGGCGGTGCGTCGCCCCACCCGCTCTGAAACCACTCCCCGCCGCCGGTCCGCCGCCGCCCCAGCCATCCCTCTAGGCCCCCTGTGCCAAGCTTTTTCTTCGGCGATCCCCACGCCACCGCTCCACCACCGCCGTGAGCACCGCCCCACCCTGAACCGTAAGATGAATCTTGGGTACCTCTTGGTGAGCCCCCCTCCCAAGCTGGCTGGTTCTTCCTTAACTCAGGAGAGCCCCCACCCCAAAATCGATGACCAAAGTCGATTCAATCGATCAAGTGTAGCTAATCGAGCAGCATCGCAAGCAAGAGCAAGAGCAGCGGTCTGAGCAAGAACAAAACAATTGCAAGAGCGGACCAAGCATGGGACCGAGAGCAAGAGCAGAGCAGCAGCGTGGCGAGAGCTAAAGCAACAGAGCTCCTCTTGATGTGGAGTCGCCCGTTGAGGGAGCGGCGCCCGTGAATGAAGCGGCGGCGACGCCGCCGTGGATGGAGCCGCGCCGTGTCGGCTCGGGACCGAGCGCCGGCAGCACCATGAAATCGAATCAAGAAGAAAATGCGGCGATTAGTGTACAACCTGAAAGTGCGTTATATCGACTAGAGGGGGGGGGTGAATAGGCGATTTTTGTGAATTCTTCACTGAGGAATTTGCGGGTGAGGAAATTCCTTAGCGAAGAACTACTTGCAGCGGAATAAGTACTCATAAGTAAACATAACAGAACACAAGCATGGTCATCATAATGAAATGAAGACAAGCACATAGTACAGAAAGTGTAAACACAGGATAACAGAGGATGAAGACAAACAGACTGAAGAAATTGAACTGAGGAAATTGAGAAAGTCTTCATTAAAAGTTTTCAAACACAGATATGAACAGGCACACAACAAGGAAATGAGGAACTGAAAGAGTTGAGGAAATAGAACCAGTAAGCTCGGTGAAGACAATGAATTGGTAGACCAGTTCCAACTGCTGTCTCGGTTGTACGTCTGGTTGGAGCGGCTAGGTATTTAAACATGAGGACACACAGTCCTGGACACACAGTCCTCATCGTATTCTCCTTGATCTAAGGTCACACAGACCTCACCCAATCACTCGTGGTAAGTCTTCAGGTGACTTCCAAACCTTCGCAAACTCGGTCACTCGGTGATCCACAATTCCTCTTGGATGCTCTAGACCATGACGCCTAACCTTCAGGAAGAAGCACAGTCTTCAAAGGGAACAAGCATCGGATCCATGCAGGATCAATCTCTTCAGTGATGCTCAATCACTTTGGGTTTGTAGGTGTTTGGGTTTGGGTTTTCCTCACTTGATGATTTTCGCTCAAAGTCCTCGGAGGATGGGATGCTCCCAAATGACAAGTGTCAGTTTCTCTCGGAGCAGCCAACCAGCTAGTGGTTGTAGGGGGCGGCTATTTATAGCCTAGGGAGCAGCCCCACATGATAAGACATAAATGCTCTTCAATGATATGACCGTTAGGTGGGTAGATATTTTGGGACAGCTGGCGCGTAGCACAGCAACGGTCGGAATTTTGAGTATCAAATATCTCAGGGCTATCATGTTCCTCACTGTGTAGGCAATCCGCACTGGCGAATTCCTAACTCCTTAGTCAGAACAAATTCCTCAGAGACCAGAAGAACTTCGTATCTATCACTAAAGAAATTGACTGAACTATATGAGATTTCCAATGGCTTCACTCGAAGGGATTGGTAGGTGTAGGATTTTGAGTTGAGCATCACATGGAAATTTTTCCTTGGTATTTCCTCGACCCCCTTTAACAGTATAGGGTTTCCTATGACTCAAGAAAGAGAAAATGAAACTACGAAAACAAAAGTCTTCACGCTTCATGTTCCTCGAATGAATACGAAGTCTTCAAGGTCACACCAATTTCTTCACTTTCGAAGTCTTCAGAAAGCCAAAGTCTTCAGTCGAGGAACTTCATTTTTAGGGGTCGACTTTCTCTGTAAATATCAAACTCCTCATAGACTTATAGACCTGTGTACACTCATAAACACATTAGTCTCTTAACCTATAAGTCTTCAATACACCAAAATCACTAAGGCGCACTAGATGCACTTACAATCTCCCCCTTTTGGTGATTGATGACAATATAGGTTAAGTTTTCAACAGGGATAAATCATATGAGTGTAAATACTGGTATTGAGGAATTTGATTGCAAGATATAGAAGAACTCCCCCTGAAGATGTGCATAGTGAGGAATTTGCTTTTGAAGCAATGCACACTTGAAGAGTAGAATCATGGAGATCTCCCCCTATATCTTGTAATTCATACACGCATTTAACATATAATATGAAGAATTTGAAATGCATGATGAAATATGGTGACTGATGTAATTCAGCATGCGTGCATTAATATTAATCAAGGAATAAGCATGTAGAAAATACTCAACAGAAGTATCAGACCACCATAGACTTTAAGTTTACAACTCGATCCAGCAAAGTCTTCAAAAGAACGAGAGTTATAACTTAGCAAAAAAAACCGCCAATATAGATAGACCCGCTTGGACTAACTCAAATTTCTCCCCTTTGTCATCAAATGACCAAAAGGGTCGAAAAAATGAGGACTAACACCCCTGAAGAATATCAAGTTGATGAAGGAGCGCCAGCGTTGTTGGGGTCGTTTGTTGTTGTAGGGCCTGCTGTAGTGTCGTCCAAGTCTTCATGCTCGTCGGTGTCGCGTGATGAAGAATAGGAGCTTGCCACCAAGGAAGGAACCTTGACCTTCTTGTATTTCTTCGGTGGAGGTGCAGACCAGTCAAAATCCTCCTTGAGACCCATTTGCTTCAGATCTTCTTCACCATATACATGTGATAGAATAGCCCAGGTGCGACCGAAGACTTCATGGAGGTAGTAATGGTTTTTCTTCACTACATTATGTGTAGCAGTCATGTTGTGAAGAATAGAACCAAACTGACGTTTAACCCATTTATGTTTTCGATCCACCTTCTGGCGAAGACTAAGAAGAAGCTCACGGTCAGTCATCACTCCTGGAGCTGTGGTTGAGGATTTGGCTTGGATGCATTAGCAGCAGAATCATGAGTGGCAGAATCATCATTGGTGAAATAAGATGTAGCTTTGCAAAACTAACCATCCAATGGACGAATGCCTTCATCTATAACAGCAGCGGCCTTGCCCTTTTCATCAGCTGAGGAAAATGTCCTTTTAAGGACTTCAATGGGGGCAAGTAGCTGCAATGGTTTAGAGTGTCAGCCTTGTAGTTGAGTGAAGACCTTGTTCTGATGAATCTCATAATCCAAGGTGCGTAAGGCTTCAACTCAAATGGAGAGAGTGCAACATTGGCCTGAGTCCTCATGAACAAATCATGATAGTTGACAGGAATGCCATGAATGATATTGAACAGCAGATTCTTCATGATGCCAACAACATTTCATCATTCGAGTCATGGCCTTTGATTGGACTCATAGTCTTTGTCAGAATGCGATAGACTGTTCTTAGTACATATAGCAATTCCTTCACGAGGAATTTGGTCCTTGGGGCATGACCTGGCTTCAGAGGCTTCATAAGCACTTGCACGTAATGAAGCGGTGAGTTACGGCTCTGATGCAGCAGCGAGCTCCTTCAATGGGTGGGTGATGGGCGGGCGTGAAGTAATTGAGAGGCGGTGCCTTATTACGAGTGTTTTCGGTAATCGGTCCAACACCCAAGAGTTGATATCATCGGATCGCTTTGTGATGTGCGAGGATGCATAGAATTGAAGAATCGACTCTTCATTCCAATCGCAAATATCCGTGCAAAAGTTGGGCAAGCCTGCATCGTGAATCACACTGAGGACTGGGGTAAAACAAGGCATCGATTCCATATCGACGTGAGGAATGTGCTCATGGTCGAAGACTTTGTCCTTATTGAAGAAGCGGTTATGGCGACTAGACCTCAAAGCAGTATGATCTACGTGCTCGGTGTCATCCACGGATCGATAATCTTGACACCACACAAGTACTCGAAGGATTTATAACGAGTAGCAATCACACATAATTACAATTGAATGTCTCAAGAGAACTTAATAAAATAAATATGGCTTAAGGCCATCTAATAACGATAACAGCGAAGGCTTGGAAGAATAAGTGAGTCCATCAACTCCAACGGCATCACCGAGTATAGAACCGCGACCTATGCACCTTACTCGTAAATGCGAAAAGTCGCAACATGAAACGTTGCAGCCGAAAATGGGTCAACACATGGAATATGCTGGCAATGTAACACATAGAGAGTAATGGAATGATAAGCCTATACTACATGCATATCTGGCGGTGGAAAGCTCTATAGTTCTGATTTTGCATAAAGCCAATTTTCCCTCGCAAAGGAATAAATTTATTTAACTATCATGGTGGTTGTGAAACATTGAGAATGGTTGACAGCATTCTCAATCCCAATTAAAAGTACTCATTAACAAACCCAACAATATTAATTAGAAGTAACATGATGAGATTCACATAATATCCAGGTACTAGATACTCAAGATGTCCATAACCAGGGACACGGCTAACCATGATTAGTTTATACACTCTGGAGAGGTTTGCGCACTTTTCCCCACAAGACTCGATCGCCTCCATTTGTTTCTCGCACTACATGGTGTTTGAGAGACGGATGACCGAGACATAGTCTTTCAGAAGTGCTAGCACCTTACATGTGGGTAGACCGTACCAACCTACAACCCCTACATATGCTAGTCTACCCGTAAGAGTTCGCACAACTTAATCAACTATGCCAGAGCCCATAATGGCTTGCGGCTGCACACGGAAGTTTCTAGTTTGAATAATCTCATGATCCCTTTGAGCCTGGGTGGCGGTCCGAAGAAATACAGGCAAGTCCTGATAGAAACCAGGTGCCTCAATCCACCCAGATGTGTGTTTAAGTTGCCACCTTAGATAAACCATTAATTAACAAACTCACATCTGTCATGGATACACTCACCCAATCCACGTCTACTAGCATAGCATGGCATAATAAGCAAACGTAGAAGTAACTCCCAAAGGTTTGATAATAAAACAGGTAATAGGTACTACCTCAACTACTTCCCATCCCACAATTTAATTAGATCCTAATCATGAAGTGTTTGAGGATAGATCTAATGCATAAAAACTGGGTATGAGAAGAGTATGATCAAAGTGTTACTTGCCTTGCTGATGATCCGCGAAACCTAGAGACTTCGAGTAACAAAGCGCACTCACCGGGTATTCTATCGCAGACAAACAAACAAGCATACAATAAGTACTCATCTAATGCACAGGTAAAACTCAAATAGATCTAACCAGATAGTTCAACTTAAGAACTCCGGTTTGCAAAAGAATCGAGATCAAGCGAAACAGCGAAAGTCAAGCGGCGGAAGAAAACAGCTTCGTTTTACTAATCTGGATCTAGGTCAAATTTTACGGAAGCAAAAACTTGTTTAAGTAGATTATTTGGAAAGAGGGTTTGAGAGCGAAACTCGGTAGCTTGAATCGCCTGATTCCGATAAACGAGCGAAAAGTTATACTAAAACGAAACTCAGATCTGGAATCACGATCAGAAAAACCGCGGATTAAATCCGAGAAAAAGAAAAAGCGATGAACAGATTCGAACGGAAAATAATAATAATAATAATAATAATAAAAAATAAATAAATATATAAAACTAAAAAACCGAAAAACGATCGAAAAGTTATACTAAAACGAAAATCGAATCTGGAATCGCGATCAGAAAAATCGCGGATTAAATCCGAGAAAAAGAAAAAATGACGAACAGATTCGAACGGAAATAATAATAATAATAATAATAATAATAATAATAAAACCGAAAAAAACGAAAAAAAACCGAAGAAAACCGTTCGGTTTTTTTAAACAACCAGAATCGAGTGACGATTTAACCTCGAGGCGTCGTGGTAATTTAGTGGCTAGGGTTTGGTGAGGCGGGCGGCCCGGTGCTCGGGTGGGCTGAGGCGCCTGGGCGGCTTTATATCTGGCGCCCGGCGGAGTCCCTTCGGGTAGGCCCGATAAAGGCGGTCTGCGTTTTTAAATAAATAACTCATAGAAAAAATAAAAAGAAGTACTAAACGGACTCAAAAATCCCGAATAAATTTTCCCGACTTCTAAAATCAAGCGGATTTAATGACATTTATTTGGGGCCTAAATCAATTTTCAAAAGCAGCATTTTCCTAAATTCAAATAAAAAGGCGAAAAACTCCAAAATAAAATCTTATTTGATTTTATTATTAAATCTTCATTATTTCTTTATTTTGGGAAAGTCATTTTATTCCCTCTCTCATATTTTTGTAATAGAGATAATTGAAGATAAAATAATTAAAATCAATGATCCTATTTTCAAAATTTGAGAAAAACTCAAATATGAAAATAACGAAAATACCCAACTCTCTCCGAGGGTCCTTGAGTTGTGTAGAATTTCTAGGATCGAGCAAAAATGCAACGAAAAATATGATATGCAATGATGCTCTATGTATAACATTCCAAATTGAAAATTTGGGATGTTACAAACCTACCCCCTTAAGATGAATGTCGCCCTCGAGATTCGGGTTGGCTAGAAAATAAGTGAGGGTGGTCTTTAAGCAAATCTTCCTGTCGCTCCCAGGTGGCTTCATCCTCGGTGTGGTGGCTCCAATTGAACCTTGCAAAACTTAATGACCTTGTTTGCGGGTGACTCTGGGCATACTCGAGAATCTTAACGGTTTCTCCTCATAAGTCAAATCATCATTCAATGAATCACCTCTAGTGGCACGGTATCTCTCAGTGGTATTTCAGCCATCTCTGCGTGACACTTCTTCAACTGAGAAACATGAAACACATCATGAACTCCTGACAATCCTTCGGGTAATTCCAACTTGTACGCAACTTCTCCCTTACGTTCCAAAACACGGTAAGGTCCTACAAATCGAGGTGCTAACTTTCCCTTAACTCCAAAACGCTTAACTCCTCGAAGTGGCGATACACGAAGATAAACTATGTCTCCGACTTCATATTCTGTCTCCTTGCGTTTTGAATCCGCATAACTCTTACATCTTGGTGGGCTACCTTGAGCCTATCGCGAATCAACTTTACTTTCTGTTCGCACTCCTTAATCAAATCTGGTCCAAACAATGGCGGTCTCCAACTTCATCCCACAAAAGCGGGTCCTGCACCTCCTTCCGTCAAAGGCTTGAAAGGTGCCATCTTGATCTGGTTTGGTAGCTGTTGTTATAAGAAAACTCTGCATCTGCAAATTGTCATCCCAACTTTATCCATATTCCAAAGCACAAGCTCTAAGCATATCCTCCAAAATCTGGTTGACTCTCTCGGTTTGTCCATCATGCGTGGATGGAAAGCATGCTAAACTCCACCTGGTTCCCAAAGTTTTGTGCAATCGCTTCCGAACTTTGAGGTGAATTGGGTTCCTCTATCGTCACGATACTCCACGGAACTCCATGCAAGCATACAATCCTGGTCATGTATATCTTAGCCAATTTGGCACTGCTGTAAGTAGTCTTTACTGGAATGAAATGAGCTACCTTCGTCAAACGATCGACTATAACCCAAATTGAGTCATAGCCTGAACGAGTCCTTGGCAATCCCGTGATGAAATCCATATCTAGTTTATCCCACTTCCATTCGGGTATAGGCAATGGCTGTAACAATCCTGCTGGCTTCTGATGTTCTGCCTTCACCTTCTGACATACATCACAAACTGCTACATACTCTGCAATATCCTTCTTCATTCCGGTCCACCAGAAAGTATTCTTCAAATCCAAATACATCTTGGTATTTCCTGGGTGAATCGAATATGGTGAATCATGTGCCTCTTGTAGAATCAACTTCCTGATCTCCGGGTCATTGGGCACATAAACACGGTCTTCAAACCATAAGGTATCGTGCTCATCCTCACGAAATCCCTTTGCTTTTCCTTCGCTCATTTTCTCCTTTATAGAGGCAATCTCTTTGTCAGTCTTCTGAGCTTCCCTGATCTTATCCATCAAAGTTGACTGAATCTCCAATGCTGCTACATAGCCTCTCGGAACTATTTCCAAACATAGCTCTCGAAGATCCTCGGCTAACTCCTTTGGTATTTCTCCCGTCATTAATGTGTTGACGTGACTCTTACGGCTCAACGCGTCTGCTACAACGTTAGCCTTTCCGGGGTGATAATGCAATCTCATATCATAATCTTTGATGAGCTCCAACCATCTCCTCTGCTGAGATTTAGCTCCTTCTGCGTGAAGATGTACTTCAAACTCTTGTGATCCGTATACACCTCACAATGATTTCCAATGAGGAAATGTCTCCATGTCTTCAACGCATGCACTACGGCTGCTAACTCCAAATCATGCGTAGCATAATTTAGCTCATGAGGCTTAAGCTGTCGTGAAGCATACGAAACAACTCTCCCCTCCTGCATAAGCACTGCTCCAAGTCCTCGTCGTGAAGAGTCACAATATACTTCGTAATCCTTGGTCTGATCTGGCAGAATTAACACTGGTGAGGTAACCAAACGTTTCTTCAACTCTTGGAAACTAGCTTCACACTCCTCGGTCCAAATGAACTTGGTATCCTTCTTTAACAGTTCTGTCATAGGCTTCGCAATCCTTGAGAAATTCTCAATGAATCTCCGGTAGTATCCCGCGAGTCAAGGAAACTCGGATCTCTCCAAGCTGTTGTTGGCGCTTCCCGATTTATTCTGGTGACAACCTTAGTGGGGTCTCTTGCTATACCTTCTCCGGATATAACATGTCCAAGAAACCCAACTTCCTTCAACCAAAACTCACACTTGCTGAACTTGGCATATAACTGTGTTCTCTGAGCTTCTCGAGTACCAAGCATAAATGCTCCTTATGTTCCTCTTCATTCTTGAGTAAACCAAAATATCATCAATGAATACCATGACGAACTTATCCAAAAACTCCATAAACACTTTGTTCATAATGTTCATAAAATAGGCAGGTCGTTAGTCGGACCAAATGACATAACGGTGTACTCATACAGCCCGTGCACAGTGGTAAAAGCCGTCTTAGGTATATCCTGCTCTCGAATCTTCAATGATGGTACCACGATCGCAAATCGATCTTTGAAAACACCTTAGCTCCTTGCAATTGGTCAAACAAGTCATTGATCATCGACAGCGGGTATTTGTTCTTAATGGTCACTTCATTCAATCCTCGATAATCAACAACCATTCTTAAAGATCCATCCTTCTTCTCCACTAGAATCTTGGTGATCCCCAAAGCGAAGAACTTGGGCGAATAAAACCTTTATCCGATAACTCCTTAATTTGCTTCTTAATTTCCTCCAAATCTTGGGCTGGCATCCTATATGGTCTCTTAGATATCGGCCCGATGCACAGCAATAGTTCAATCGAAACTCAATGTATCTATCCGGTGGCATGCACAGCAACTCTTAGGAAACACGTCCGGGTAATCCCTTACCACGGTACTTCCTCCCGCACAACTCGATAAGGAATTTACATGTGCTCTCCTCGGCTCATGCCGTGATACATACTTGATTCTCCTCCCTTACGGGTGGTAAGCAAAATTGACTTCTTGGTGCAATCTATGTTCCTCCATACTTGATAACCAATCCATGCCTAATATCACATCCAATCCTTGGGATTCCGAACTATTAGGTCCGAGGGAAATACATAGTGTCCAATCCTTAATGGCAGTCGATCACACCATATACTAGCCATGTATTCTTCTCCGGGTGAGGTTACTAGCATGGGTGACCTAAGGGCTTGGGTTGGTAATTTGTACTATCCACAAATCCCCTTGATATGTATGAATGCGATGCACCAGTATAAAAAAGAACAACTGCAGTAAATGACTTAACCAAAAACTTACCTATTACTGCGTCTGGCTGAGCTTCAACCTCCTCCACGGTGACGTGGTTCACTTGTCCTTTGTTGAAAGGATTTGGCTTCTTTCCTGAGCTTCCATTGCCATTTCCATTCTGGCCTTCTGGACATTCGTTTGCATAATGCCCAGTCTTGCGGCATTTAAAGCAAGTGACATGGCTCAGGTCTACCTTGGATGGTGTTGACGGGTTGGTGCGGTTTTGTCCATTGCTTCCTCCTTTCCCGTTCCCATTCTTCGTGCCATTATGGTTGTGCGAGCTACCTCCTCCATGGGTATGCTTAAATTGTCCTCCTGGCTTCGGGGTAAAGCGAAGTTTCTGCTGAGCTCCAGAGTTATTCTTCCCCTGTCCATACTTCCTCTTGCGATTGTCAATCTGTTGCTGCTTCCCTTCAATCATGAGAGCACGATCTACTAACTCCTGGTAGTTATTGAAAGTGGCTACCATCAGCTGCATGCTCACTCATCATTCAGTCCTTCTAGAAACTTCTCCGCTTAGTGCGTGCAGTAGCAACGTCATCGGGGCATAACGTGCTAACTTACTAAAATCATCTAAATCTTGTGCCAACTGTCTGTCCTCCTTGGCGTAAGTTGCGAAACTCACGCTTCTTCATGGCCATAGCTCCTGCTGAAACATGGGCGACGGAAAGCTTCTTGGCCCGATCCCATGTGGCGGTGTCTCTGAGGTAAGTGGTTGTAAAATTCTGCCACCATGCTGCTGCGGGTCCTTCAAGCTGATGTGCGGCAAATTTCACCCTTTCTCCATCTGTACAACCTGCAGTGGTAAACTCCCTCCCTATCTTACGGATCCAATCATCTGCAACAATTGGCTCGGTGCTACTAGAAAACACCGACGAATTCAGCCTTAAGAAACGGGTCAAATGGTCAACAGGTGGTCGTGGCGGTGGGTTGTTGTTGTTGTTGTTGTTGCCTTGGTTCTGCACCAATGTTTGAATCAAGGCATTCTGCTGCTGAATCAACTGAGTGATCTCTGGTGGGAAGACAAAACCGGGGTCGCATCTCGGAGGCATCTGAGGGGTTTAAGAAAAGACGAGAATTTAGAATAGAATGAGGTCTAGAGAGAAACACTACCCATATGCACATGAGACAAATCACACAATATCACTCCAATCAATTCAAACAAGGGCATACAACGGTCTATCTATCATTACAAAGTGCTGAAACTAAAGCTAAAATAACATGGGGGTAATCTACTACTGTTATGGTGGTCAACTAGAAAAAGCGCTCCGATGAAGATTCCATGATATCTGCTCGACTTCATCTTCGTAATAATCATCACTAGGATCGAATCGGTGTAAATCGATGATGATGTAGTTCTCTGGACAGTGCTATCTTCATCTTCTCCTCCGGTGCTGAATTTCCCATGAGTTCTTCAATCTTCTCCTTAAGATCGCCGTTTTGTCCCACTAGAGCTACAATCTCCTCCATGTAGTCCTTGCGAGTGGCCTTCAGTTCTCCTTCTATTTCGATAATCTTGGCTTTTGCTATCTTCAACTCCATCATGTCTGCGCACATCTGGTTCTCCTGGCGTCGAATGTGCTGGTTTAACTCCTGGATGAAAGCTGCAATGGATCTATCCTTCTTAGTGCCAACTATCTCCCATTGTTCATCTCGGCGTCCGCAAATCTGGTAGATAGTATCCTTGAGATCTTCTTTGTAAACTTCTCCAATGCGTCCCATGGTTATGTGAGCTGCCATGCTCTTTCCCAGGCTCCAAGTTGGTGCATTGAAAACACACTCTATGGGCTCCATGATTGGCGCGAACGTCCTTCCGGGAACTTGAGATTGAATCTTCCAGCGCTCTTCTTCGGGTAAAGTGGAATTGTAAGTCCTGGTGAAGCTTGGTAATCCAATGTTAAGGTACTTAGTGACTTCCTTCAGGTGTCGTCCACAGGGTGTATCTTCATCCGGCTGGGTGAACTTGATCCTCGCTTTCGTCATCCTAAAAGAGTAGAAAAGATGAGGAGTTAGAAATGAGAAGAGAGAGAGTAGTGATCTAGGGCTTTAGCTTAATGGTCGCGTCCTACAGTCAGCGTGTGCTCTGATACCATCTTTGTAGCGACTAGACCTCAAACAGTCTGATCTCTGTGCTCAGTGTCATCCCTAGATCAGTAATGCTGACACCACATAGTACTCGAAGGATTTATAACAGAGTAGCAATCACGCACTTAATTACAATCGAATGTCTCAAGAGAGAACTTAATAAAAATAAATATGGCTTAAGGCCATCTAATAACGATAACAGCGGAAGGCTTGGAAGAATAAGTGAGTCCATCAACTCCAACGGCATCACTGAGTATAGAACCGCGACCTATGCACCTTACTCGTCGTCTGAAAAGTCTACAACATGAAACGTTGCAGCCCGAAAACGGGCCAGCACATGGAATATGCTGGCAATGTAACACATAGAGAGTAATGGAATGATAAGCCTATACTACATGCATATATGGCTGGTGGAAAGCTCTATGGTTCTGAGTTTTGCATAAAGCCAATTTTTCCCTCTTGCAAAGGAATAAATTTATTTAACTATCATGGTGGTTGTGAAACATTGAGAATGGTTGACACATTCTCAATCCCAATTAAAAGTACTCATTAACAAACCAAACAATATTAATTAGAAGTAACATGATGAGATTCACATGATATCCAGGTACTAGATACTCAAGATGTCCATAACCGGGGACACGGCTAACCATGATTAGTTTATACACTCTGCAGAGGTTTGCGCACTTTTCCCCACAAGACTCGATCGCCTCCGTTTGTTTCTCGCACTACATGGTGTTTGAGAGACGGATGACCGAGACATAGTCTTTCAGAAGCGCTAGCACCTTACATGTGGGTAGACCGTGCCAACCTACAACCCCTACATATGCTAGTCTACCCGTAAGAGTTCGCACAACTTAATCAACTATGCCAGAGCCCATAATGGCTTGCGGCTGCACACGGAAGTTTCTAGTTTGAATAATCTCATGATCCCTTTGAGCCTAGGTGGAGGTCCAAGAAATACAGGCAAGTCTGATAGAAACCAGGTGCCTCAATCCACCCGGATGTGTGTTTAAGTTGCCACCTTAGATAAACCATTAATTAACAAACTCACATCATCATGGATACACTCACCCAATCCACGTCTACTAGCATAGCATGGCATAATAAGCAAGCGTAGAAGTAACTCCCAAAGGTTTGATAATAAAGCAGTAATAGGTACTACCTCAACTACTTCCCATCCCACAATTTAATTAGATCCTAATCATGAAGTGTTTGAGGATAGATCTAATGCATAAAAACTGGGTATGAGAAGAGTATGATCAAAGTGTTACTTGCCTTGCGATGATCCGAAACCTAGAGACTCAAGTAACAAAGCGCACTCCGGTATTCTATCGCAGACAAACAAACAAGCATACAATAAGTACTCATCTAATGCACAGGTAAAACTCAAATAGATCTAACCAGATAGTTCAACTTAAGAACTCCGGTTTGCAAAAAGAATCAGATCAAGCGAAGCAGCGAAAGTCAAGCGGCGGAAGAAAACAGCTTCGTTTTACTAATCTGGATCTAGGTCAAATTTTACGGAAGCAAAAACTTGTTTAAGTAGATTATTCGGAAAGAGGGTTTCGAGGCGAAACTCCGGCGCTTGAATCGCTGATTCCGATAAGCGAGCTTAAAAGTTATACTAAAACGAAACTCGATCTGGAATCACGATCGGAAAAACCGCGGATTAAATCCGAGAAAAGAAAAGCGATGAACAGATTGAGCGGAAAATAATAATAATAATAATAATAATAAATAAATATATATATAAAACTAAAAACCGAAAAACCGAAAAAATCGAAGAAAACCGATCGGTTTTTTAAAACCGCATGGAAATCGAGGCGGCTAACCTCGGGCGTCTCGGCTCACGGCATGGCAATGCGTGGCTGAGGCGGCTAGGGTGTCGGGCGGGCGGGCGGCTCGGGTGCTCGGGTGGGCTGAGGCGCCGGGGGGACGGCTTTATATCTGGTTGCCCCGCGAGTCCGCTCGGTGCGGCCCGATAAGGCGGTCTGTTTTTTAAATAAGTAACTTCATGAAAAAAAAAAAAAAGAAGTACTAAGCGGACTCAAAAGTCGAAATAAATTTTCCCGGCTTCTAAAATCAAGCGGATTTAATGAACATTTATTTGGGGCCTAAATGCAAGTTTGAAAACGCGCATTTTCCTAAATTCAAATAAAAAGCGAAAAACTCCAAAATAAAATCTTATTTGATTTTATTATTAAATATTCATTATTTCTTTATTTTGGGAAAGTCATTTTATTCCCTCTCTCATATTTTTGTAATAGAAATAATTGAAGATAAAATAATTAAAATCAATGATCCTATTTTCAAAATTTGAGAAAAACTCAAATATGAAAATAACCAAAATCCCCAACTCTCTCCAAGGGTCCTTGAGTTGTGTAGAATTTTTAGGATCGAGCAAAAATGCAACGAAAAATATGATATGGAATGATGCTCTATATATAACATTCTAAATTGAAAATTTGGGATGTTACAGCAGTGAAGAATAGAAGTTGGCCTGGCTGGCAGTCCAGAAGCGCTTCCTTCTAAGACGAGCAAAGTCATAAGGATTATAATCGATGAAGAACACATGCTCTTGAAGAAGTCATCGACCTTGAATTTCTGCTTCTTGAGAATGGATCCTTTGGCTTGGGCTGAGGAGTATCGACCAATTGCATTATTACCTCGAGAATCGCAATCTCGGGTTCCACAGTGAGGAATTTCAGCTTCTTCTTGATGGCGACTGGTCTTCAATTCTTCATTTATATTTTCTTGACACTAGTGGCTGGAATCTCTTCATGTCTGAAGGAGTTGCACGAGGTTCTTGATTCCATTTGTACTTCAATGTTGTGAGGGGGTGAGGAATTTGTTGAAGTGGTGTGAACAGAGGAGAGTTGGGGTGCTGACTTTAACTCATCATTCAGCACTGGTGTTGTACATCCAATGTCCACATCTTCATATTCTTCTTTTTCTTCAACGCCGGCCTCTTTAGCAGTGAACTGAGGCATTGGCGATGAGACTTGTGGGGTTGAAGGGATTGCATCCGCTTCAATTTCTTCATCCAAATTGCTTTCGACGAAGCGGCGGAGAGGGAATGTCATCATCAGATTCACTTGGAATCATATATTCTTCATCAAAAGGAACATGGTCCTTTGATGGCATGGATGAGATGGGAATGACATCAATTGGATTTGCAAAAGAGCTGGTCAATGGCTTCATCTTCTTCAGAGCTGAAGAATCTGATGAAGTTGATGCCTTCCTTTTCTTCAACTGCTTTGCGCTCTGCGGCCTTGGTCTTCTTCGCATCGATGCGCATTAAGGACCGAGTTGGAGTAGGCGCAGGAGGAGCATAGGAATTTGGTTCAATTTCTTCATGCACAACTGTTGCAGTTGCCCTGATCTCTTCAGTTTCTTCAGGCACAGCGGTTGAAGCTTGAGCTGTCCTGGCAGTTTCTTCAGGCGCAACACTAGAGGTTTCCCTGGTAATTTCTTGGTGCTAGAATGCGCCATCACCACAGTACTTTGAGTTTCTTGACGAGCTGAATGTCATCAGTGGTGCTGGAATTTTCTTCAGTAGACTGAGCAGATGCTTCAGCCTGAGGATTTTCTTGTTGCGATGGGGCTGCAACATTTGAAGTGAAATTTTCAGTCAAATTCACAAATTTGACTTTGGCTCCAAGCCAGTCAGCATAGTAGCGATCAAATTCATCACTTAATTGTTTGATCTCAACTTGCAAGGCAACGAGTTCTTCAGGGGAAAGCTTCAGAACTTTTTGCTTCAGAAAGCGATGTTTCTTGTACTGCGCTTTCTTCACTCTCCTTGCTCAAATTTCCACTTCTCTTCTTCAATGAAGGCAGTCAAAACATGACTTTGACCTGGAGTGAGGTTCAACTCCGGCAAAGGTGCGTTGGGGTCCTTGTGCCATAGGTCGATGAAGTCTAGGATCAGCTTCGGATCCAGAAGCATTGGCACATTGCTGCCTTTGGCTCTAGCATCCTTAACCTGCCTGTCTCTGATGATCTCGGCAAGTTCATCATCATCAGGTTCATCTTCATTAGACAACACTTGGAAGGCGACCTGCTTCTTGTGAGGACTTGGTCGAGTGCCTCGTCCAGCAGTGGCGTTTTTCTTCAGCAGAGAGGGGCCAGTTGAAGAATTTGGTGGAGCTGAGGAACTAGCAGAAGCTCCTGAGGCAATAGAGATGCCTTCTGTCCTTTGACACGTGGCAAGATGCACAGGTGCTGAGGATTTGGACGGAGCAGCTGAGGACTTTGGCGGAGGAGCTGGAGCAGCTTGAGGAATTTTCCGTGAGGGCCTTGAAGAATCTGGCCGTGAGGGCATTGATGAGGAACTTGGCCGTGAGAGCATTGAGGATGAAGCACTTGGCTTATGAGCAGGCTTCTTTGCCATGACCTTCTTTGGCTTGCTTGCAGAGGCCTCAGCAGTGGCAGCAGCAGTAGCAGAGTCTTCATTAAATTTCCTCACTATTTTTTTTTGCCTGTTTCGCCAGTTTGGCCTGGCGCTTGGCCCATTCTTTAGGATAGTCCTCACCGCGCTTGAGGCTGGTGGGATCTGCTACTTGGCCAGGTGCTAACGGAGGTCTTGGGCATGGAGGATTTAGAGCGAATTTCTTCACATATTTGGGAGTAACATATCTGTACTCCCTCCACTCTCTCGCCCATCTCCTCTCAATCTTCTGAATGCGCACCTTGTGCTGATTTTTATCTTCTTCAGGAGGTGTGCAGTATCCAGCATAGATGTCATCAGGGATCTCAAATGCTGTGTTGACCTCAGGCCTCTTTCCTCCTTTTTGTGGCTTTTTACCATCAGCCATTTTCTTCAGCTGAGGAATATGAACAACTGAATTTTCTGAAGAGGTGTGCAACTTTTCTTCGAGGAACGCTGCAAATGAGTTAAGTTGATGAGAACCTAGTGATTCAGCGGCGGACATGAGTACCTTTGAGCAGAGTATAGTTGCGAGGAATTTGGAGAGGTCATATCGTTCTCGAAAGGTTTTCAAAAGAACAAGTTTGAGAATTTGACGGATGTGTCTTGAAGAATTTCACTAAGCGTTCTTTGTTTTAGGTTCCAGAGTTGTACAGATTGAAAATCCACACAATTGAGGAATCTTGAAGAAAAATGTAGCTTAGAGAAACGGATCAAGAACAGATGACATGCTAGGTGTTTAGTGTATGTGAAGTTGAAGAATAAACACCTTGAAGATTTTGTAGGAAACATTTGAATCAAAGAGGGCAGTAAAAGTAACTTTTAATTACCCTGGATGAAGAACACGATGAACTGGGAAGTGTAGATGTGAAGTTCGTCAGTTCAGATCTTCCACGCCCTAACTCGGCAGAGGAAGACAACTACGGCGGCGGTAGAGTGAAGAAATCCGCAGCCGGCGCGAGTACGACGGCGACGTGGTCAAGGCAGTGAAGCTCTTCCTCGCCGGCGACGATGAAGTTGCAGCGGCACTAGGGTTTGAGAAGCTCGAGCGTGAGAGAGATCGAGCGGAGTAAAAGTGAAGTGAGGAATGGGAGGGGTATATATAGCCACGGTGAAAAACTGTTCGCCCGAAGAAATTGGACGAACGTGCCCCTGATCCTTCTCATTCGCTTGACATGTGTCACCCATGTACTGAGAGGTGGGGATCGTGTGAGATCGTGGGTGAATAGATAAGTATTTCATGGAATGCGGACGGTTTGAGCGGCAAACGTCGAAAAATTAGATAAGATAAGTTTTAAAGTTCCGTTCGCAAATTCTTCAGCTGACAAGGAGACAGTGAAGATTTTGAACGAGTTTCAAATAGAACGCACATGAAGAATTTGTGAATAGATTGGGTTGAGTTTAGCATAGAGGGGGAAGGGTCCGATCACATTCACTTAGCAAAAAAAGCAACTTGAAGAAATAGCAATAAGTGAATGCTGTAGAGGACATAAACTCATATATATATATATATATATATATATATATATATATATATATATATATATATATAGGGATTGACTATTAAGTCACCACAGGTGAGGAATAGTTATTCTTCACCCTCTAATTTACCTTCAATGCATTGTAATTTTACGTTCGTAAGTTTTGTCTTATTTCCGATGAAAAAGAGATTGTAAGAAAATATATAATCGCCGTAAAAATATTTTATGTTATGTAAAATTACAAGCGTAAAAATATAGTGTAAAATACACATAAACTGTAAATTTTCTTGTCTTATGACCTATATTTTTATTTTCTTATGCAAAATTTTACGTAGTGAATCAATAGGAATGTAACTATTTAAATTCCAAACGTAATTTAATTATGAAACGATTGTAAGATTACCTCAGGTGAAGAATAACTTATTCTGCACCCTGGATGATGAATAGCATCACTAAGCGTGAGTGTAGAATAGCTTATTCTACACCCCAGTAACGGTACATACAAAATGTAGTAACACAATATATAAAATATAGTACTTTTTCTGAAAATGTAGTAAATTACAAACTTGGATAGTAGAAAAAATATTTTCAAAATTACTACATTTTGTACAGTGTTTTACTAGATTTTGTATATAGCGTTACTAGGGCTTTGTGAGGAAAAAGCAGTGAAACGATGATCATGATTCTGTTTCTTGAGGACCAACGGACCAAAGATCGTCAGAAATGGCATGTGCCAGATGTTGACTTGCGGTCCACACGATCACCAGCATAGTCAGAGTCAGAACATCCAACGAGATCAAAAGTCGAGCCCTTGGGGTACCATAATCCAAGTGTTGGTGTGTGAGCTAGATATCGAAGAATATGCTTCACAGCCTTATGGTGTGATTCCTTCGGTGTAGCTTGAAATCGGGCACACATGCAAACACTAAGCATAATGTCTTGCCTAGATGCACATAGATACAATAAAGAACCAATCATGGAGCGATATACCTTTTGATCGAAGTCAATACCATTTTCATCAGTGCATAGATGGCCATTTGTTGGCATAGGCATTTTGACGCCTTTGCAATCTTGCATGCCGAATTTCCTCAATACATCCTTGAGGTATTTCTCCTGAGATATGAATATGCCATTGCGTTGTTGACGAATTTGAAGACCTAAAAAGAATTTAAATTCTCCCATCATAGACATTTGATATTCTTCACTCATCATATAGGCAAATTCATCACTATAACATTGGTCGATCTGACCAAAGATAATATCATCTACATATATTTGGCACACAAACAATTCACCATCATAAGATTTAGTGAAAAGAGTAGAATCGAGTGAATCGGGTTTGAAGCCTTTCTTCATGAGGAATTCCTTCAAAGTATCATACCACGCCGAGGGCCTGCTTGAGGCCATAGAGGGCCTTATTGAATCTGAAGACTTTGTCGGGATGCTTTGGATCTTCAAAACACAGGGGTTGAGCAACATATACTTCTTCCTCAAGCTTACCATTGGCGAATGCACTTTTCACATCCATTTGATATAAGGCGATGTCATGATGGTTAGCATAAGCAAGTAATATCTGAATAGCCTCAAGTCTAGCAACAGTGCAAAAGTTTCATCGAAATCAATTCCTTCAACCTGTGTGTAGCCTTGAGCTACAAGTCGTGCCTTATTCCTCACCACAAGGCCATTTTCATCTTGCTTGTTGCGATAGATCCAATTTGTGCCAATGATATTGTGCTTGCAAGGATCTGGACGTTTGACCAGTTCCCAGACGTTGTTGAGCTCGAACTGATGTAATTCTTCTTGCATAGCTTGAATCCACTCAGGCTCCAGAAATGCTTCATCTACCTTAGTGGGCTCTGTGATAGAGACAAAAGCAAAGTTCCCACAAAAGTTAGATAAATGTGAGGCTCTTAAGCGTGTGAGAGGACCTGGTGCTTCAATGTCATCGATGATTCTCTCAATTTGCACTTCATTTGCCACGCGAGGATGAGCTGGTTGTCGTCGTGGAATTTGATCAACATTTTCTTCAGCACCATTTTCTTCAGGTGCATTTTCTTCAGGTGCATTAGCTCGGTGTTCTTCACGTTCTGGAATGAATTCTTCAGCAGATTCGTCGGTCGGAATGACATCCTTAGTAGCCTTGAACTTGATAGTTTCCTCAGGTGCTGGTTCATCTATCACAGAAGGTAGGTGCTCTCTTTACAAGCCATTAGTTTCATCGAACCGCACATCTACAGTTTCGACAACTTTGTGAAGAACGTTGTTGAAGACTCTTTAGGTATGCGACTCCTTTCCTAACCAAGCATAAAACCTTCATGTGCTTTCGGTGCAAATTTAGAGTTGTGATGAGGATCTCTAATCCAACTTTAGCACCACAGACTTTGAAATAACTCACATTGGGTTTCTTGTCAGTGAGGAGTTCATAAGCAGTCTTCTTGAAGAATTTGTGAAGATATACTTTGTTGATGATATGGCACGCAGTATCAATTGCATTAATCCAGAAATGACGAGGCCTCTTGTATTCATCAATCATAGTGCTAGCCATCTCAGCAAGAGTCCTGTGCTTGAGCTCCATGTCGCCATTTTGCTGAGGAGTATAAGGAGCAGATAACTCATGAGTGATACCGAGTTCATCAAGATAGTCATCAAGACCAGAATTCTTGAACTCAGTTCCATTGTCACTTCTGATATGCTTGATCTTCACACCAAAGTTGGTTGAAGCCCTCGAGGAAAATCGTTTGAAGACTTC
This sequence comes from Aegilops longissima, assembly GCA_021605205.1. Taxonomy (NCBI): domain Eukaryota; kingdom Viridiplantae; phylum Streptophyta; class Magnoliopsida; order Poales; family Poaceae; genus Aegilops; species Aegilops longissima. Next base: position 541,928,047 of record CM038682.1, read on the forward strand.
CTGCACCTCGTGTTTGTAAGTGACAATATGTACCCATGTATAACGGGAGTAATCATCAACAATAACAAAGCCATATAGAGATGCATCATTTGTAACTGCAGAATAATGATTAGGACAAAAGAGATCCATGTGAAGCAATTCAAATGGTCGAGTGGTAGTCATGATTATCTTCGCTGGATGCTTGGCCTTGGTCACCTTTCCAGCTTCACAGGCTCCGCATAAGTGGTCCTTGAGGAATTTGATATTCTCAATGCCAATGACATGCTTCTTATTCACAAGCGTGTGCAAATTCCTCATGCCTGCATGACCAAGTCGTTGATGCCATAGCCAGCCTTCTGAAGCTTTTGCAAGTAGGAATACGGCTGGTTGTGGTCCTGTAGAGAAATCAACAATATACAAGTCTCCTCTCCTAAAGCCTTCGAAGACTTTGGAATTGTCAGCTTCCATGATCACAACACAACGATACTTGCCAAAGACAACAACCATATCAAGATCACATAGCATTGAGACAGACATGAGGTTGTATCCTAAGGACTCGACAAGCATGGCTTTGTCCATGTGTCAATCCTTTGAGATCGCAACCTTACCTAGACCCAATACCTAACTTTTTCCTTTGTTGGAGAAGATGATATGCTTCAGATGCGATGGGGATGAGGGAACATCCATCAATAGATTCTTGTCACCAGTCATGTGATTTGTACATCCACTATCGAGGGCCCACTCATTGGCTTTGGGTTGATCATCCTGTAGATGAACTAGTGCAACTTACGAACTCATATACTTCATCAGTGAAGAATATGACATCAAATTCATCAAGTCAATTTCATCAAGCAATAGATCAGATAAAACAGTATGAGGACGTGAGAAATGAAAGTTCATTTCTTCATGATTAGCGTGCGTCCTTTCAGGCAATCTCAGGTCTAGCAAATTCTTCAGATGTTTTAAGCACGTCTGGAGACCTGACCCTGCAGAAGAAATTAGTTCTTTTTCTTCACCACCCACATCTTAAGGGGTGGCAAAGAGTTCATCACTCTGCGAGCTACATACGAGAAAGGTGGCATAGAAGCCAGTCCATTTCATTTCACATAAGAGGAGTTAGGATAAGCATATGAATAAGCAGAGAAATTCTTCGAGGACTTATGAACATAATGGTTTGAAGAATAATGCACATATTCGTAGCCCTTAGCTCTTCCCTGCGAAACATAGGTGTTAGCACGATGATGTTCATATAAGGACTTGGATCCTTTTGATGAATTTGATCCACGTGAGGAATTTGGTCCGTATGAGGACTTGGATCCATATGAAGAATTTGGTCCATATGAAGAATTTGATCTGGGGTTCCTATTCTTCACCGGCGGTGTCATGATGACATTCACTTGAAGATTTTCAAGGTACCTTTTGGGAACCCAGATTTTCTTCATAGGGGAACCATTCCTGCAGTTAGTGCCAACATATCTAGCAAATACTTCACCATTCTGATTTTTGAACAGTTTATAGTTGGAGTCAAATGACTCATCAGCAGAATGAGGAGATTCACATGTAAAGCCAGATAGATTGGATTGATCAACTGGAGGTCCCTTTGCAGCAACCCATGAAGTTTTCGGGTACTACTCAGGCTTCCAATATGTACCATCAGCATTGAGTTTCCTCTCAAAGGCAATACCCTCTTTCCTAGGTTTCATGTTGAGGATCTGCTTTTTAAGCACATCACAAAGAGTCTGATGCCCTTTGAGGCTTTTGTACATGCCTGTCATGTACAATTCCTTCAGCCCTGCATAATCAGTGATACTAGCAATGTCCTCAGATGAGGAATTAGTGATAGCAGAGAAATTTGAAGAATTTGTAGTATTAGAAGCATTTGAACATTTAGGTGAAGAATTAGCAGAATCTCGTTCAATGCACTTCAATCATGGAGGAACAAATTCTTCCTGAGCAGCGCTGATTTGTTGAGCAAGTAATTAATCGCGCTCCTTCTGAAGATCTTCATAACTCACTCTTAGCTTTTCAAGATCTTGCTTTCTTTGAAGAAATTCATAAGAAAGCTTCTCATGATCAGATAAGAGAGTGTTATGATGACCTTGAAGGTTGTCAAACCTAGGCTGAAGTCTCAAAGATTTTCACCAAGGTTTTAGTGCGATCCATTTCTTCACCTAACATATCATCACTTTTGTCTAGCATGTTTTGAACCTTTTCAAAAGACTTTTGTTGTTTCACAACAATCTTAGCAAGTTTAGAGTGGTTGGGCTTGAGGTTTTCATCAGATTCATTCTCACTTGATTCAGAGGAGGTATATTTGAGTACCTTGGCACCCTTTGCCATGAAGCAATAGGTGGGAGTGTAGTCATCATTGCCTTCATCATCCTTGTCGGTGGAGCCATTTTCTTCAGAGTTGAAGATAGACTTGCTGACGAATGCAGTAGCGAGAGCTAGACTCGCCACACCAGACTCGGACTCCTCAGATGCCTCCTCCTCCTCATGTTCCTCAGACTCAGCCTCAGAGTCCATTTCCTTGCCAATGAATGCCCGAGCCTTCTTGGAGCTGCTCTTCTTGTGAGATGAAGACTTCGAGGATTTTGATGATGAAGACTTTGAAGATTTCTTCTTCTTCTTTGCATCACCAGAACTGTAATCCTTGTATTTCTTCTTCTTTGATTCCTTTTCCCACTGAGGACAATCTTGAATGTAGTGACCAGGTTTCTTGCATTTGTGGCATAGCCTCTTCTTGTAGTCACTGGATGAGGAATCATTGCTCCTTGAGGGTTTTCCAAAGCGACCACGTCTTGAGAACTTCTGAAATTTATTCACGAGTAGTGCTAGTTCATGGCTCAGTTCTTCAGGATCACCAAGGCTGCTGCCAGAATCTTCATCTTCAGACTCAGAAACTGCCTTGGCCTTCAGGGCACGTGATCTGCCATAGCACGAACCATAGATCTCTCTCTTCTCAGCAAGCTGGAAGTCATGAGTATTTAGCCTCTCGAGGATATCAGCGGGATCAAGTGACTTGTAGTCAGCACGCTCTTGTATCATCAGTGCGAGAGTATCGAATGAGGAATCAAGCGATCTCAGCAATTTCTTCACCACCTCATGGTCGGTGATGTCAGTGGAACCAAGTGCTTGAAGCTAATTTGAGATGTCAGTGAGGCGATCGAAGGTTTGTTGAACATTTTCATTGTCGAGTCTTTTGAAGCGATTGAAGAGATTGCGAAGAACGTCAACTCGAGAGTCACGCTGTGTTGAGACTCCTTCATTGACTTTGGACAGCCTATCCCAGATAACCATAGCAGTTTCCAAAGCACTCACTCTTTCATACAGTCCTTTACTACGATGGCCACATATGATATTCTTCGCTTGAGAATCGAGTTGCTTGAATCTCTTCACATCAGCAGCATTCAGAGAAGGTGTGGCTGAGGGAACACCATTTTCCACAACATACCGAGAGATCGTTATCAATTGCCTCAATATGCATTCGCATCTTATTCTTCGATGAGGGGTAGTCCGTCCCATCGAAGGTAGGACACCCAGCGAGACCTTGATCATACCTGCGGTCGACATAACTAAAACTCCGGCGGTTACACAAAATCACACGAACAAGGGAGTACCTTGCTCGATACCAATTGAAAGTCGTTATATCGACTAGAATTGGGGGTGAATAAGCGATTTTATGAATTCTTCATCGAGGAATTTGCGGGTGAGGAAATTCCTTAGCGAAGAACTACTTGCAGCGGAATAAGTACTCAGAAGTAAACATAACAGAACACAAGCATAGTCATCATAATGAATGAAGACAAGCCTGATCTGAGAAAGCGTAAACACGGATGAAGACAAAGCGGTGAAGAAATTGAACTGAGGAAATTGAGAAAGTCTTCAGTCAAAGTCTTGAAACACAGATATGAACAGGCACACAACAAGGAAATGATGAACTGAAAGAGTTGAGGAAATAGAACCAGTAAGCTCGGTGAAGACAATGATTTGGTAGGCCAGTTCCAACTGTTATCTCAGTTGTACGTCTGGTTGGAGCGGCTAGGTATTTAAACCTGAGGACACACAGTCCCGGACACACAGTCCTCATCGTATTCTCCTTGGTATAAGGTCACACAGACCTCGCCCAATCACTCTGTCGGGTGGTAGGTGCGACATATGCCAACGGGTGGCTAATCATAGTGGGAGCCAATAAGACGTCGTCGGTGCACAGAAGCAGGATGGGCGAAGACATGCCGCCAAGCGAATCTTACCCAGCTTCGGGGCTCTCCGTGGAGATAACACCCCTACTGCTGCTCTGCGGGGTCTCCGCATGATCACTAGATGAACAAGTTGCTACAAGAGGCTCCTTGAGCTGTTTGGTGTGAGGAAGAAGAAGGGCACGACTAGCTCTCCTCTTCCCTCTACGTGGTGTCTAAAACTATCAGAGTTCAACCCTTTGCATGGGCGCCCTGGGGGGTTTATATAGGCCTACCCCCAGGGGTACAATGGTAATCCGGCTAGGCGTGGGCCCTGGCCGTCAGCATCTTCGTCCGCCGGCTTCCTCGCCGGCCGCTGGGGCCCGCCGACTTGATGGGTCCCGCCGGCTGCCGGCTTCCTGGTCGACAAGCTGGCCCCACCGTTGAGGGCCTTGTCGGGGGCTGGTTACTGTTGCCTCAATCCTGATGACGAGGGCTTTGTCGGGGTAAGCATGGCTACTGATGCGCCGCCTTGCACGATCACTTGTAGCCTCACTTCCGTCTTATCTCCTTAATGAGGCGCTTCCTTCGAGGGGGGGGGGGACAAGCCGGCCTGTGGGGAGCCGGCCATGTCTCAGGCCAACCGGGGGAGGCCGAGCCGCCTTCGGGCATCTCTCTGACCGGAGGGGCCCGCCGCCTACGCGTAGTACAGACAGCCTGTCGTGGGTGACGTCACAGTTGACATGGCAATAGTGTCGCGCCGGACGGGTGGTGGCTGCCCGTCTGGCGCCTCAGTAGCCACGCTGGCGCTCCAGCGATCTTGGGGTGGCGAGCTTCACTGTAGCCACGCCCCGTCTCATCACCGTTATGTGGGTGCAGATTCTGAGGGTGCGGCCTTGGCTGCCTGCGGGGTGGCCGGCTCCTTGGAGTCGGCCTTCTCGTGGCCGGCTGCGCGGAGTCGGCCCTCTGGTGGCCGACTCCTTGGAAGCCCGCCCTCTCGTGGCTTTCTTCTATGGATCTTGGGGCCAGGCCGCCTCCTGATAGCCGGCCTAAATGACAGCCGGCCGGGGAAAGGCGGCCCAGCGTCCCGGAGGTTGGATGACTTGATTGGCTTGTAATTTTTTCACAAGCCCCAGGGGGAGCCAGCTAGGCTACCCGTGGTCATTTACTCCGACAGAAGTCCCCGAAGCTGATTGGGCTTCGAGGTCGAAAGGAGGACGAGAAGCTCGATCAGCTTCCTATCCTGGGAAGCCTGCAGCTAGGAGCCGGCCTTGAATGGGTGCGCCTTCTTCGGGAAGCTCCGCGGTTAGAAGGAGGGAAAGCAAGTCGGCCCACGCGTTGACCGCACATCACCTTGCGCGCCACGTGGCGAAAAGCTCGCCAGCCCGCCGCTGACGGGGCGTCGCCGCAGGCCGAGGCCTACCAAGCCTACGCCTCGGCCTGGCAGATTCTCTGTGGCCCAAGTGGACTGCTCGTCTTCTCGCGGCGGTTTCAGCACGCCTTTAGGGCGCCATAATCGCGGGACGTGGGGGGAGTGGGCGCAGTTAATACCACTTTCCCCCACGCCTCGCCTCCTTGGCTCCGCCGCCCGAGCCTATAAGTAGGGGGAGGAGGGGGAGCGGCAGGGGCTCGCATGCTCGCCCTCGCTCCTCTCCTTCCTCTACTTTCTTCCTCACTTTTCCGCCGCCGCAGCGCACTCACCACCGCGCCGTTCCGCCACGAGCTATCTTGGCTCGCCGCGGTTCCTTCGTTGCGTGGCCATGCTCTCCGCCGCCGCGGCTCTTTCCTTCCACTCGTTCCCATGGCGTTGTCGATCTCGTGGGACGGCTCGAACGTCCACGAAGATCACATCGATTGGCTCCGTCGGACCTTGGCGGTTGCGGCGAGACCTCGTGAACCCACCTCACGCCCGAAGGCGAGATTTCGTCGGCGCGGGAGGAGGCGGCGGGTCATCTTCCGCTTCGCCTTTGCTGCTGTGACCTCGGCTTTGTCGGCGGCGGGTTCTTCTGCTCCTTCCTCGACTTCTACAATCTTCAGCGCATCACCTCACCCCAACACGGTGATGCTGCTATCTTCCTTCGTCACCACAATGCGAGGTTTTCTCGAGCCCTCCCCACTGGAGCTCTATGGGAGTTCTTCGGTGCAAGCAGCATCGTCTCCGGGCGTGCCCGCCTGCCAGCGCCTTCGCCGCCAGCGGAAGGCGACCGACAACAACCCTTTTCCGCCTATCCGCTGATCCGGTATGTAAAGCTTTGGCGGCGATCGTACTTCTCGTGAAGAGCGTCGCGCGCCAAGGCGACTACCTCAATCTGCCCGGCTTACGTAGCCGTCCGCCGCTGGGGGCGGCGTCTTGGTCCTTCCGAGCCTGATCGCTCACCTTGGCGGGAACGCGCCGTCACCGGCTCCGGCTGATGGTCGGTCGGAGGGCTTGGTGAGGGGCCGACTTGGTAGCCGCGCCGTGGGCGCGGGTACTTCCGCTCCAAAGCCGGCCGCACATGATCTGCCAAATGGCGGCCGCTTGACCGCGTGCCGAGCACGTGAGAGATGCCTCGCGGCGAGGTATCTTACATAGTGAATTATATCTCCAATCTGCAAACTCACGATGGAGTAAGCGATGTCGCAAAAGCGCCATATTCTCGGGCCGACCCGCGCCTATGGTGAGTTTTTCCTTATTCTCTTCTTCTTTTGTTGCCGTGTTCGCGATAGCGAATCTTGACTAATCAGCTTTGTCTTTGAGCAGAGCCCTCTTCTTCGACCGGCGCTCGGGGCCGCAAGGCTGGAGCGCTAGTTTACGGCCGACTGCACCATGGGCGACCCCGCGACCGGATCTGGGGCGGCCGCCATGGACGATGCCGTGGTCGCAACCGGGCGGAGAGGCAAAGCGGCCCGACCTTATGGCTGGCCGGAGGCGGCGGAGGATGGCGGCCGAGGCCATCCCACGCCGCCACCCGGCGACGATCGCCAAGCGTGGGACCTTCCGCCGCCAACCGCTGGGTGGCGCATAAAAGCGTCGGGCTCGCGGATCTCTTGGCAGCCGCGAAGAAACCCAAACTCATGGCGACCAAATGAGACAAGGCGGCTGCGAAAGCGGCCCGCTTCTGCAAGGTGGTGAAGTAGCCACAAGCGGTCTCGTCGTAAGTGTTGTGTGTCTTGTACTTTTGTTGTCTTATTTGGTTGAGGCTCATCTGAGTCGTCTTCTTGGTTTGTTGAACAGGGCGCCGCTTTCCCTTGAGCGGGTTGACACCGCCTCCATAATCGGGCTGACGGGAGGGTCTTCGAGTTCCCGCCGAGTGGACCCCCGCGCCGACCTCATGGAGGTAACGGAGCGGAACGCGCGGGAGGCTCGGGAGGAGCGGGAAGCGGCGGAGCGGAGGGCCGTCCAGGAGGCGGCGGAGAAGTTGGCCGAGGCGCAAGCCGATGCGGCGGCCAAGGCTCAGGCGGAAACCGCGACCGCGGAGAGGGAGGCGGAGGTTTTGCCTAATCAGCCTCCGCAGCTCGTCATTCCCCTTCACGCCGTGGCTCCCGATATCCCCGTGCCTCCTTCGGAGGAAGCCGACCACGACCAGCCGGTGATGGAGAGGAGGGAGGACGGCGTGGCGATCTGGGGGGCGCCACGATCGGGCGCGGTGGAAGCGGGCCAAAGGCGGCCGACTTCTGCGGCACTGGGCAGCCGGCCGGGGCGAAGTCGGCGGGGGCGGATCTCGTGGTGCGGTCGGCACCTCGCCCGGCTAGCGTGGGGAGGCGTCCTCGGCGCGGAGCCGCAAAGGGCTGCGGGCGCCCGGCTCGGCGGCACAGACACTGGCGGCAGTGCAGCCAGACGTCAAAGTGGACTCCAGTGGCGGGGACGGCCGAGCTAAACGTGGCGCCACAGGAGGTCCGACGCCGGCTTCAGGCTCAGGCCGGCTTGCTGCAACGATATACCCAGGAGTTCCTCGCTACGCGTGCGGTCGTCCGGGTGAGTCTTCTGGCTTTGATCAATTTCCTTTTTGATTTCTTCCGTGGGGGCACGTCAGCGCACCCACTGGGTGTAGTCCCCGAGTTTCGAGTCGGCTGCTGAGCAGGCGGCTTGAAACTTCTTAAGCAGGCCTTGATAGCAATCTTGTTCTTATGCACACTCCATCTGATTTTCAGGAGTATCACAATCTTCGCGCGGCCGCCTTCAACTCCCAGGCCCAGGAGCTGAGCCAGAAGGCCGCCGATCTGACGAATAGCCGGAGTAAGTACTTGGTTCCTTCTATCTCAAGTGGGGGCGCGTCAGCGCACCCACTGGGTGTAGTCCCCGAGATTCGGGCCGGCTGCTGAGCAGCCGGGTCGGATCTTCCCTGACGACTTTTCCCTTACTGCTTTTTTCCTTTTTTTCTCCATGCTTGCAGGAGCTAATGCCGACTTGAGGGGGCAGCTAGGCGAAGCCCAGACCGCTCTTCGCGCCAAGGAGGCCGAGATCGTCGCCTTGGCCCAGGAACGCGACCGCCTGGCCAAGAGGCTGGCCGACCAGGAGGAGAGCCACCAGGTGGCCCTGAAGAAGGCGCAGGACAACGAGGCCGCCCTTAAGGCCGAGTTCGAGACCGAGGCGGCGGGCTGGGCTGAAGCAAGGGAAGCGCTGACCGACGGTTATGGGCGGGTGGAGGATCTGATCGACGGTAGGCCGCTTTCCTCTTCTCACTCCTTTGCTTGCTCCTTGCCCTCTTGTTCATCTTCTAATTTTTGTGCCGTTTCCTTGTTCTTCCCGCAGATTACTTCCCCGGCTACTCTGTCGCCGCCAGCCAAGCCATCGAGGCCCACCGCGAGACGCTTGCCGCAGCAGGGGGTTACAATTCGCCGGGCGCCACCGGACGCTTCGAGGAGCACCTCTTGGCGATCGAGCCCGGCTGCGATCGGCTCACCGCATGCTCCGCCGACTTCAGCGTGTTGGGCGCAAGTGTTGGCCGCTCTACGGCGGCGAGTGAACCCCGTACCCCCAATCGGTTGTCATTGGTGGAGGTTGCGGTTGGCGCTTTGAGGCCTCGAAGGCTTCATTGCTCGGTCCGGGGCGGGCGGGCGCTGGAGTTCGTCGGGCCTGGTATCTGGGCTAAGCCTCGCGCCACCGAGCACTTGGAGGCGGGAGGCGGCGAGAGCTTGTGGCCAGGTGCGGCGGCTATCATCCAGCGCCTCGGCTATCGCCAAATACACCAACACCAGCGTTTTCGCTCTGAAGTGAACGACAGTGAGTCGCCCAGCCGGAGAATGGTTGGGCTGAACCCGCGGAAGGCGAGACTCAGCGGAGAGATTGCATCCAGCGATGAAGCCAAAGATAGCGAGAGGAGGCGGCAAAGCGCGCGCCGGCCAGCGGGCGACCGACCGGCCGGCTGATCGTGCCTCTAGCAACGAGGCACGCGCGAGTCGCCTCTGCTAGGGGTGAAGATCAGGCCGAGACTTCGCCAGCCGGCCACCTCCAGCCCTTTTCGCCTCCGCCGACCTGCCCGACTACGCTGTTGCTCCGGCTGGCTTGATCTGCCGCTCTCGCTTTTACGCTCTTGCTCTTTGAACCAATTTTATTAACTGCGCGCAGCTTCCACCCATGGAGGTGTATTCAGACTATGTTGAATGCGGCCTTCAAGGCTTTTGTGTAAATATAATTATGCATGTGTTTGGCTTCCATTCGAGTTTGCTTTTTATCCTTAGGCGTTTCCTTTGCGCCTTCCCTTGATTGCCGCCTTCGGCCGAACAATGCTCTGCGGTCTGTGGTGGGGAGAACTTGGCTATTTGTGGGAAGGCAAGTATAAAACTTTGTTGGATTGTGGCAGGGTTGAATGGTAAGCCGGCCGGCCGACTACTTTGGTAGCGGTCGGCAGCGGAGGAAGCCGGCTTTTGTTATATAAGTTCGTTAGTCCTTAGCCCTTTTTCGTGTGGGCATCCTTTCTGCCTTTGACTCTTGCCACCCGGACGATCGGTTCTTGAGTTGCGGCTTTTGACAAGAGAGGGCTTGAGTGTCGGCACACTACTTGTCGGCTATCGCGGTGGAACTTTAAATATAACTCAAGGTGGCGGTCCGGGCCGACTAGTCGAACCAGTGCGGACAAAAAAGGTGAAATGACAAAATCATAAGCATGATACTCGTCATTCATAGATAAAAAGTAGCAGATCCCGAGTGCTCCTCGGGGCCCATTGTCTCATACTTAGTACAAAAGGTAGCGTGATACATCTGCATTTTAACTGTAAAATCTTGGAGGAGGTTGGCGTTCCATGGTCGTTCCGACTCCTTCCGGAATCATCTCTCTTCGTGCCTTGACTTACAATGCGTCGATTAGGTAGTAGGAGTCATTTCCCAATGCTCTGGCGATGACGAAGGACCTTCCCAAGGGGCGAGAGCTTGTGCTGGCGGCTGTTATTTGGATCAGCCGGAGCACAAGGTCGCCCTCTTGAAAGGATCTTGGCTTGACCTTCCGGCTATGGTAGCGGCGCAAACCCTGTTGGTAGATGGCAGACCAGCTGAGGGCTAACAGCCGGCTTTCTTCCAGCAGGTCGACGCCGTCTTCTCGTGCTTCTTTGGCCTCTGCTTCCGTGTACAAGGTCACCCGAGGCGAGCCGAACTCGATGTCGGTTGGGATGACAGCCTCGGCGCCATATACGAGGAAGAAAGGGGTGAAGCCGGTTGACTTGTTTGGGGTAGTGCGCAGACTCCAGAGGACGGCCGGCAGCTCATCGAGCCAACAGCCGGTCGAGCGCTCCAGCGGCACGACCAGTCGGGGCTTGATGCCGGAAAGGATGAGGCCATTGGCTCTCTTAACTTGGTCGTTTGACTGCGGGTGGGCAACGGACGCTAGGTCCAGTCGGATGCCCTGCGTCGTGCAGAAACGTGCCAATGCTCCCTTGGCGAAATTCGTGCCGTTGTCGGGATGCTGTGTGGCACGCCGTACCGAGTTGTGATGTCTGCGATGAATGTCACGGCAGTCGGCCCATTCAGCTTCTTAATCGGCTTTGCTTCCATCCACTTGGTGAATTTATCCACGGCGACAAGCAAGTGTGTCATGCCGCCGTGCGCCGTCTTGAATGGGCCCACCATGTCCAATCCCCAGACGGCAAAAGGCCAGGTGAGGGGAATGGTCTTGAGTGCTGAAGCCGGCAGGTGTTGCTTGGAGCCAAAAACTTGGCAGCCTTTGCAGTGTTTGACCAACTCCTTGGCATCGTCCAAGGCAGTCGGCCAAAAGAATCCATGGCGGAAGGCTTTGGCAACGAGGGATCTTGAGGCTGCGTGTTGGCCGCATTCGCCTTGGTGAATGTCCTTGAGGATTGCTATGCCCTTCTCTGGCTTGACGCTTGCCGGAAGACTCGGTGACACTCGCTGTGAGCTCTCTGTTGGAAATTGTATATGCGCCGGCTCGGCGTTGGACTTGTCTTGCCGCGATCTCGTCAGCCGGCAGCTCTCTGTTTATCAGGAAGTTGAGGATGGGCTGAGCCCATGATGGAGTTGTGACTTCTTCTATAGCCAACACGGCTACTGCAACCAGGGTGGGTGGGCTGGGTGGTAAAGAACTGGAGGTGGCACCGCCTGTGGCGTTGAAGCAGTCCCCGGGCCGACTACCGTAGTCCCTGGGCCGGGTTCTGAAGTTCCCGGGCCGGGAGTGACTATGGCAGTCCCCGAGTCGCCTATCGAAGTCCCCGGGCCGCCTGCTTGGCTCCCCAAGCCGGATCCGACTGCATCGGGGTTAGGCGGCACGAAGATGGAGTCGGACTCTGGAGACGGCTTGAGCAGGCATTGGAGAGAGACGCCGGTTGGTATAGCTTGTCGGGTTGAGCCTATCCGTGCCAGGGCATCCGGTTGCTCGTTGTCGGCCTGTGGCACGTGGAGGAACTCGCATCCTTCAAAGTACCCGCTGATTTGCTGAACGAGGAAGCGGTAGCTCGCCATGTTTGCATCCTTGGCGTCCCAGTCGCTGGATGACTGCTGGACCACCAAATCTGAGTCGCCATAGCACAGGATCCGGCGGATGCCGAGCTCTTCTGCCAGCCGGAGTCCGTGTATGAGCGCCTCGTACTCGGCCACGTTGTTGGAAGCGGCGAAGTGAATCTGCAGCGTGTATCTGAGTTTTTCGCCTTTGGGAGAGGTGAGGATGATGCCGGCTCCCAAGCCGGTGCGCATCTTGGACCCGTCGAAGTGCATCCGCCAATGAGTGGAGTCGGGAGCCGGCGGCAGGTAGTGGATCTCGGCCCAGTCGACGAGGAAGTCGGCCAATGCTTGCGACATGATGGCGGTGCGGGGCTGGTAGAAGATCGTGTAGGGAGCCAGCTCAATGGCCCATTTTGCCACCCGGCCGGATGCGTCCCGGCTGCCTATGATCTCGGCGAGCGGGGTGGTGCATACGACCGTGATGGAGTGCTCTTGAAAGTAGGGCTTCAGCTTCTTGGCGTCGAAGTACACACCATAGCACATCTTACGGTAATGCGGGTAGTTACGCTTGAGGTGGACAAGATTGCTTAAATAGTAGACCGGCCTCTGGACTGGCTGAGCTCGGCCTTCTTCTGGGCGCTAGACCACGATGACGGTGCGGACCACCCGGCTGGTGGCGGGGATATAAAGGAGCATGGGCTCTTTCTCAGTCGGCGCCGCCAAGACAGGCAACATGGCAAGCATCTTCTTCAGCTCGTGAAAGGCTTAGTCGGCTTGGTCGTTCCACTCGAAATGAGTGCTTTTCTTCATGAGTCGGTAGAGGGGGAGAGCCTTTTCTCCCAGCTGGCTGATGAAGCGGTTCAGGGAGGCCAGGCACCCGGTAAACTTCTGGACATCTCGCAGCTTGGTGGGAATCTCCATTCCTTCAATGGCTTTGATCTTCACTGGGTTGCATTCAATGCCGCGTTCGGAGACCAGGAAGCCCAGGAGCTGGCCGGCTGGCACTCCGAACACGCAATTTTCGGGGTTGAACTTGATCTGAAACCAACGCAGTTTCTCAAATGTTTCCTTGAGGTCCTCCAACAAAGTGTTGCACTTCTCCGTCTTCACCATGATATCGTCTACATAGACGTGGGCATTTCTGCTGAGTTGCTTGAGGAGGCATTTCTGCATGCAACGCTGAAAGGTGGCACCGGCATTTCTCAAGCCGAATGTCATAGTCAGGTAATGAAAGCTCGAATGGCGTGATGAAGGCGGTCTTGAGCGATCGGCGGGTCCAACTTTATCTGGTGGTAGCCTGAGTAGGCATCCAAGAAACTCAACAGCTCGCATCCGGCTGTGGAGTCTATTACTTGATCAATCCTGGGTAAGGCAAAGGGATCTTTGGGGCAGGCTTTGTTGAGGCTTGTGTAATCTATAGACATGCGCCATTTGTTATTCTTCTTCAGCACGAGGACCGGGTTGGCGAGCCACTCCGGGAAGAAAACCTCCATGATGAAGCCGGCCGCCAAGAGCCGGGCTATCTCTTCTCCTACGATCCTTCTCTTCTCCTCTGACAGTCGGCGGAGGGGCTGCTTGACTGGCTTGGCGTCTGCTCGGACGTGTAGCTTGTGCTTGGCGAATTCCTTCGGAACACCCGACATGTCCTTGGGGGACCATGCGAAGATGTCCCGATTCTCACGGAGGAAATCGACGAGCTCGCTTTCCTATTCTTGTCGAGGTTTGCCCCGATGACGGCAAACCTTTTAGGGTGCTCTGGGTCCAGAGGTATCTTCTTTGTTTCCTTGGCCGGCTGGAAGGAACCTTGGGCATCACACTCTTTGGGGTCGGGGGACAGGGCAGGCTGCTTGCCGGCCATGGCCACGACTCGGTCCAACATCTTCTTCTCTTCGGCGACTACGAGGGACTCGGCGGTCGGTTGCTGGCTCTGGCCTTTTCGGAGGACTTCTTGTAGTCGCCGGCTATGGTGATGATGCCCTTGGTACTCGACATCTTCATCTTGAGGTAGGCATAGTGGGGTACAACCATGAACTTGGCCAGAGCAGGCCGGCCAAGCAGCGCATGGTAAGGGCTCTCGAGGTCCACCACTTCAAACCAGATTGCTTCTCGACGGAAGTGATCATTGTCTCCGAAGAGAATATCTATCTTGATCTCGCCGATGGGTGAACAGGACAGGCCGGGTACAATGCCATGGAACACGGTCCGGCTTGGCATGAGGTGCTTGGCCTTGATGTTCAACTTCTCCATGGTATCTTGATCTGAGGATGTTGATGCTGCTCCGCCGTCTATCGATCTGCTGGAGAATCGGGCAACAAGCTTTGTCCGTTACTCTGATTGCCTCCAAAACCAATGCATAGGAGCCCGAGGGCGGCATCACCTACGGGTGGTCGGCCCGGCTCAGGTGATAAACCTCTCGACCGGTGCATGTATTCGGGGTTGTTGGAGGCGACGCGTTGACTTTCTTAGTGCTGCGGCGCCCGCTCGTCGGTCTTGAGCTGGCTCGTGAAGACAACGTGGCGGCGTGCTCATTGGGGAACTTCGTCTTGGGCGGTTCCGACCGCTGGTCGGCGGCGGCTGTTGGGGAGCGAGGCGGCTGTCCAGCCGGTGGAGGCGGCACCAGCCCTTCGCCTTTGGTGATTGGGTGAGCGATGGCACTTCCGGGTTGTATGGTTGGGCGGCCGGCGCGCTGTGGAACTTGCATGGGCGTCAAGAGCTTGCTCGTGGAGAAAGCCGGCTGCCAAGCGACTGCCGCCTTCGGCTTCTTGGGCGCGGGCCGCCCTTGAGTTGCTCGTCTTGACGGTGGCCACTGCCGATCGGCTGGGGCGGCATTGGGCCCTTGCGCTTGTTGTCGTCTTTGATACAGACGTCGGCTAGGTCGCCAGGCCGGCGTTTTGGGAGCCGGTTGAGTACCTTCCAGCGGCGTCTACAGAGCTCTGTCTTCATTGAGGAGTCGGCGATGGCGTGCTTAGTCGGCTTTGACAAGTAACTCGTCGAGGGTAGCGGCTCGTCGCGAGAGGAGCTTGTGCTTGAGGAGGTGCCTTCTCGGCAACGGCGGTGAAATACTCTATGGCTTGGACCTCGTGCACCCCTCGCGGGAGTTGCGGAGCTCATTAACGCGTGAGGTAGTCGCGAGTCGACTCGGTGGGTCCTTATGCGCTGGGAGAGTTACTGGGCTTAGGAGCCCACTTGTAGGTCTTTGGTGAAGTTGCGGATGAAGGCTTCGGTGAAGTCTAGCCAGCTGTTGATGTTATGCGGCTTGAGGCTGTTGAGCGGAGTTCGCGCCGTGCCACGAAGCATGAGGGCACATATTTCACGACAATCGCTGTTGCCGTTTGCTATCTTGTGGCGGTTGAGTAGTCGATCAGCCAATCCTCGGCTTCACGGAGCCGTTATACTAGGCGTATCTCTTGGGGCGAGAACCCTTTGGGAAGGGCTCGTCGCGGATCACGGGGCCTAAGCAAGGCGACCGACATCGTCTTCTTCTTCAACGCCGAGATCACGCCAGGTGGTCGATCTGTGGCGGGCGTCGTTTCGCCGACTCGCTTGGCGGCGCCAAGTCGGCGGCGAGAGTCGGATGGGTGACGGGCGGCAGGGTAGGATATCTTTCCCCGCGAGGTGGAGGAGGGGGCGGGTTGCCTCGCCGTTCCACGGCTCGAGGACGGCCTTCTGCGTCGCGCTCGATGGAGATCCGGGTCCGGCTGCAGCTGGCAGCCGGCTCCTTTTCTTGCCGTGCATGGGTGTTGCCCGCAGTTGGCGTGCGTGACGTTGCGCCGTGCTCTCGGCGCGGGGGAGGGCTTTCGGCGCGGGCGCTGTCTTCTTGCCGCTTCGGCGTACGCCCGTCGATTCTTTGGATCGCCTTGCCATGTAGGGAAGCTTCGTTGGGCCCTAACCCATTCAGCTCTTCTCTGGCGCTGGGCGGCGCGCGAGTTCTCGGCGTGGCGTGGGCAGGCGGTCCACGCCCAGCATGTCGGTGATGGCTGCGCCGCGTTTCTTGACAATGCCGAGTCGGCTCGGCCCTTCGGGAGGCAGCATGCCGAAGGCGGCGTGGTCGACTTCGCGCTGGTGGGCCTCGATGAGGCGTCTCAAGGAGGCTATCCTCCGGCCCTCTGCGTGGAGGGCGAGGCGACGTGCTTCCAGTGCCTCGGCGTCGGTGTCAGCCGGGAGAGGGGCGGACAGGTCGTCCGGCGCCGCTTGCGGGGCGTCGTGGGCGTTCTCGCCCGAGGGGCCGCCGTGAATGATGACCAGCACCTCGGTGATGGCGCTGCCACAGCTGTCGGCTTGGGGGAGTGGGTCGTCGAAGATGACGATGTTGGTGGGGAAGGCGTCGAGCGATGCCGTGTCGGAGTCGACAAGCATCAGGTCAGTGGAGCCAACCGACTCCAAGTCCACAGCGGGCTCGCTGGAGACGCGGAGCTAGTCGAGGAGGCTGACAAGGTGGCTCTCGAGGCAGCCGGTGCCCGCGTTGGATGCGGGCTCGTCGGAGATGCGAGCCTCGCCAAGAAGGTCAACGAGGCAGCTCGCCGCGCAGGCGTCAGCGATGTAGCGCATCGGGGCAAGCGCCATCGGGCGTCTTGGCTGGCTCGCCAGCGAGGAAGAAGGGTTCCGTCGAGCAGGTCTCCGGACGTCGGTGCACCTGGCCCCACGGTGGGCGCCAAATGTCGGGTGGTAGCTGCGACATATGCCAACGGGTGGCTAATCATAGAGGGAGCCAATAAGACGTCGCCGGTGCCTGAAAATGGGATGAGGCGAAGACATGCACGCCGGCGAATCTTACCCAGCTTCGGGGCTCTCCGTGGAGATAACACCCCTACTGCTGCTCTACGGGGTCTCCGCATGATCACTAGATGAACAAGTTGCTACAAGAGGCTCCTTGAGCTGTTTGGTGTGAGGAAGAAGAAGGGCACGGCTAGCTCTCCTCTTCCCTCTACGTGGTGTCTAAAACTATCAGAGTTCAACCCTTTGCATGGACGCCCTGGGGGTTTATATAGGCCTACCCCCCAGGGCTACAATTGTAATCCGGCTAGGCGTCGGCCCTGGCCGTCAGCATCTTCGTCCGCTGGCTTCCCCGCCGGCCGCTGGGGCCTGCCGACTTGGTGGGTCCCGCCGGCTGCCGGCTTCCTGGTCGACAAGCTGGCCCCACCGTTGAGGGCCTTGTCGGGGGCTGGTTACTGTTGCCTCAATCCTGATGATGAGGGCTTTGTCGGGGTAAGCATGGCTACAGTGCCGCCGCCTTGGCGGCGATCACTGTAGCCTCACTTCATCTTGTCTCCTTAATGAGGCGCTTCCTTGAGGGGGGGGGACAAGCCGGCTATGGGGAGCCGGCCATGTCCCGAGCCGGCCGGGGGAGGGCGAGCCGCCTCCGGGCATCTCTCTGACCGGAAGGGCCCGCCGCCTGCGGGTAGTCTGAACAACTTGTCGTGGGTGGCGTCACGATCAACATAAACAGATGCCGCGGACGGGTGGTGGATGCCCGTCTGGCGCTTGTAGCCACGCCGCTCCGGGATGCGGGGTGGCGAGCTTCATGTAGCCACGCCCCGTCTCATCACCGTTATGTGGGTGCAGATTCTGAGGGTGCGGCCTTGGCTGCCTGCGGGGTGGCCGGCTCCTTGGAGTCGGCCTTCTCGTGGCCGGCTGCGCGGAGTCGGCCCTCTGGTGGCCGACTCCTTGGAAGCCGGCCCTCTCGTGGCTTTCTTCTATGGATCTTGGGGCCAGGCCGCCTCCTGACAGCCGGCCTAAATGATAGCCGGCCGGGGGAAGGCGGCCCAGCGTCCCGGAGGTTGGATGACTTGATTGGCTTGTTTGGCTTGTAATTTTTTCAGAAGCCCCAGGGGGAGCCGGCTAGGCTACCCGTGGTCATTTACTCCGACACACTCGTGGTAAGTCTTCAGGTGACTTCCAAACCTTCGCAAACTCGGTCACTCGGTGATCCACAATTCCTCTTGGATGCTCTAGACTATGACGCCTAACCGTCAGGAAGAAGCACAGTCTTCAAAAGTAACCAGCGTCGGGTCCATGCAGGATCAATCTCTTCAGTGATGCTCAATCACTTTGGGTTTGTAGGTGTTTGCGTTTGGGTTTTCCTCACTTGATGATTTTCGCTCAAAGTCCTTGGAGGATGGAATGATCTCAAATGACAAGTGTCAGTTTCTCTCGGAGCAGCCAACCAGCTAGTGGTTGTAGGGGGCGGCTATTTATAGCCTGGGGAGCAGCCTGACATGATAAGACATGCATGCCCTTCAATGATATGACCGTTAGGTGCGTAGATATTTTAGGACAGCTGGCGCGTAGCACAACAACGGTCGGAATTTTGAGTATCAAATATCTCAGGGCTATCATGTTCCTCACTGTGTAGGCAATCCGCACTGGCGAATTCCTAACTCCTCAGTCAGAACAAATTCCTTAGAGACTAGAAGAACTTCGTCCCTGTCACTGAAGAAATTGACCGAACTGTATGAGATTTCCAATGGCTTCACTCGAAGGGATTGGTAGGTGTAGGATTTTGAGTTGAGCATCACATGGAAATTTTCCCTTAGTATTTCCTCGACCCCCTTTAACAATACGGTGTTTCCTATGACTCAAGAAAGAGAAAATGAAACTACGAAAACAAAAGTCTTCACGCTTCATGTTCCTCGAATGAATACCAAGTCTTACGGGTCACACCAATTTCTTCACTTTCAAAGTCTTTAGAAAGTCTTCAGAAAGCCAAAGTCTTCAGTCGAAGAACTTCATTTTTAGGGGTCGACTTTCTCTGTAAATATCAAACTCCTCATAGACTTATAGACCTGTGTACACTCATAAACACATTAGTCCCTTAACCTATAAGTCTTCAATACACCAAAATCACTAAGGGGCACTAGATGCACTTACACAACCTCTTTGGTGGTGCCGATTAGGCCTCAGCTTCATCCGAGGAAACAGTGATGATGATGCTCTTTCGGTGGTGCAGGTAAGATGGCGGTGTGGGAATGGAGGTGGCGTGAAAGACGAGGGGAACGTCGGTGCAGCTCCTTGGAGGTGGAGGACGAGGTGGCTGAACCGGCGGGATGATGAGATCGACGACGTATCCTCATCCGGTACGGTGGATGAGGGACGTCGAGGTGTTGCTTTGGGCGACATCGTCGGGGAAGAGGCTCCAGCTGGGTGGCAGACGGAGGAGGGTGTGGGGCTTCGCGGGTTTTCGCAGCTTCGGTGTATGAATGGGTGGGCGGATGGGATGGGAGTGGGGAACCATGGCTTAGGGACGCGCTTGTCCAAAATGTGGGGTAAGTTATGAAATTACCCCCACCGATTTGAGCTAGGCGGTTCTTTCGGTTCAGGGCTATCACGGGCATTTCGCGTGTCGGGATTTCACAGGAGGTGGGAGTTTTCACGCGCGTTGTAATTTTGGAATAGGAAGGCGCGGGTTGAGATGGAGGGAGTTGTTGAGCACAACGAGACAAAGATATATCTTAAATATTCTGTGGTAACAAGGCACGGGTTGAAATTTCCGGACAAGCCCAACGTGTACTGTACCAAATCAATTAGCACATCCGTCGATGAAAAAACAAAAAGAAATCAATTCGCAGCACACAAGAGAGGCTAGTCCTGTGTACTGTACCAAATCAATTCACACTACAAATGTCATTCAAAACTTTGAATTCATGTATAATGCATGCAACACCACAATTACAATTTACACGACATAGAGTGTATTCAAAATTATAATTCATGTATAATTCACACTACAATTAAAATATTTCACTACGTGTATAATGCATGCAACCTGCTACTCAAATGAACGTTTTAGTGCATTCCAAACGTATACCGCTTCAATATGAACTAAATTTGAATTCGTTTATCTATTTGAATAAGATCTACAATGATGATTGTTGTGAAGTCAAACCATTTGAATTTGTTTCTCTATTTTAATAAGATCTACAATCATCATTATTGTCAAGTTAAACCATCGTTTGTGTATTATCTTCACAGCACACCACATGATTACTCTCGAGTTAGATATGAACTATGTGTACTATATGAACTCGAACTCGATTTTTTGAATCCACTTTATGTTGATTTCAAATCACACTACATTTCAAGCTCTAGCTAGATCTTCATAATCTAAACCATGTCTCATATGTATAATGTGTTTATCACATAATGTATGTTGCCCCGCCCCCTACGCCTACAAGTATTTAGATGTGAGTTGCAAGCACCACACATTACCACAAATTCAAATAAAATGTGAGATTGATCGATATATAGTATTGTTTAGATTGTTTGATATTTAGTTGTAAGCTGCAAACGCCACATATTATCACAAATTCAAATAAAATGTGAGATTGTTCGATGTATAGTATGGTTTAGATTGTTCGAGATTTAGCTGTGAGTTGCAAATGCCATGCATTATCACATTATGGTATAACATGTGCAAAACCACAACACGAGTATCACCGCTATATTCATGCATGCATATGTTTATAACACTATGATCTCCTATTCAAATATATGAATCCACTTTCATATCAAATTATGATATTTGTTAGTCTCTTACACCCACACAATCCTCTAACCTTTGTAGCTAGCAATAAATTTCTCTCGTGCATGCCCACGCCCTCCTCGCCCTCCCCCTCCCTCAGCATTCTATCCATCATGCACATTCATTTTTATTTCTTTAGGTCATTCTCCCACAGTCTCCACAACTCCTTTCCGACACACATCGATCGATAAAGCTCTCCAGCGTCTGCCTACAACATATGTACACATGCGCCTTCCATCTCCTCCTTTCTGTGTCCATGCCTCGTGTCTCTCATACGGTCCCACACACGTGTAAACTCTCGCCCCTCTTTTCATCGATCTCACAACCGCACACTCCTCCCCCTATCTAGCTTGTAGCTCGGCCTCTCGCAACACCTCCTAGCTCCATTCTCTCTGTCTATCCATCTTGTTGGGCCTTATTTGCCTCTAACAAATGGATGTACACTGACCGATCTCCCGCTATACGTATAGCTAGCTAGGTCCTTAATTATAACTCATTTTCCCACGCGTCGACCGATTTACCTCATTAGTTATGTCTCTCCCTTCCTACGACAAGCAACAATTGATCTGCCGATCTAGTTAGGTTTGCTTAGCAAACACATGGTTCCCCTTCATCATCCATGCATGCGTCCCGACAGATCTATCACGCACAGGCACACACAGAAACACATCCCCACTCTTATTGATAATATTGCAGTTCTACCCTTTGTTTGTCTAGTAGGCCCCTCCCACCATCTTCGAGAAGCAACTCCGTCACCCATCCAACACTCTACCCCTCTCCCTCCCTCTCTCTCTCTCTCTCTCTCTCTCTCTCTCTCTCTCTCTCTCTCTTTGTCCCAACCTATTTCCCGTCTTTCAGTTATGTATGGATGTCGACCCATCTCCCTCAAGATACAGCTGGGTCTTTCCTTCTGAACACATATACGAGTCATTATACCTCTTTAGTTAGGCCTCTGCCTCCCCCCTCACCCCACCCCCCCCCCACATACACACACCGATACATCGGCGCTCTAGTCATGTCTCGCGCCACACGAAACTTTCCTGTGCCCTCGGCGTTACAGTAGGTCGATCGCCCTATATCTTTGACTTACACACACACAATTTCGATGACTCTCTTCATCCATCTCGCGCCCACCCACTTGATCCTCTCTTTGACTCTATCGATATCTATGACCCCTCCCTCTCTTCTCGTGGATCGGCCCCTCTGGCCCTCTCTGTATGATATGGATATGCCTCTATTTCACACACATTGCATGCAAAATTTTGCTTGAGATGTCATCGACACATATTCCAACAAATACATTCACGAAATCACCACCCCCACCCCCCCAAACAAAAACACTCACGAACGCACACGCCATCTGTCTAGGTTTGTTTCTCTCTTATACACACCCACGTAGGTGGGGAACGTGCACGAAGAGAAGAGGTGCACGCACGGCGCACGTACTACCGTCTCTTTCCTAACCACACCCGCGCGGGTACACGGTGGAGCTCATTTCTGTAAGAAAAGGCAGCCCATGTGGTAATTTGACACGTGTACTGGCTGTCCACTTGATGGAGGATCATCTACCACGGGTGAACACACAAATTGCGACTTGACGCGTTATGTTAAAAAAGAGGAAAACCATGTGGGGCCTACCTTAGAGGCAAGGCTCTATACACTGGAGTACTTTTGATGTGTCCCGTCAACTCGCGGAACGAGGAGAAGCTTTCTTAGTATGTCGTCTCCCTGCCCACGGGCGGGGTGGCTCGCAGGATGAGTGAAGCTTGCTTACTAGTACGTACGCCTTACGCCCGCTCCCTCGCCCACGCGCACGGTGGCTCGCAGGACGAGGAGAATTTTTTACTAGTACTCCCTCCATTTACTCCTTGTCCCTTGATGACCCACAAGTATAGGGGATCTATCGTAGTCCTTACGATAAGTAAGAGTGTTTAACCCAACGAGGAGCGGAAGGAAATGATAAGCGGTTTTCAGCAAGGTATTTTCTGCAAGCACTGAAATAATAGGTAACAGATAGTTTTGTGATAAGAGATAAATTGTAACGAGCAACAAGCAACAAAAGTAAATAAAGTGCAGCAAGGTGGCCCAATCCTTTTTGTAGCAAAGTACAAGCCTGGACAAACTCGTATATAGATAAAAGCGCTCCCGAGGACACATGAGAATTATCGTCAAACTAGTTTTCATCACGTTCATATGATTCACGTACTTTGATAATTTGATATGTGGGTGGACCGGTGCTTGGGTGTTGTCCTTACTTGGACAAGCATCCAACTTATGATTAACCTCTATTGCAAGCATCCGCAACTACAACAGAAGTATTAAGGTAAACCTAACCATAGCATGAAACATATGGATCCAAATCAGCCCCTTACGAAGCAACGCATAAACTAGGGTTTAAGCTTCTGTCACTCTAGCAAACCATCTACTTATTACTTCCCAATGCCTTCCTCTAGGCCCAAATAATGGTGAAGTGTCATGTAGTCGACATTCACATAACACCACTAGAGGATAGACAACATACATCTCATCAAAATATCGAACGAATACCAAATTCACATGACTACTAATAGCAAGACTTCTCCCATGTCCTCAGGTACAAACGTAACTACTCACAAAGCATATTCATGTTCATAATCAGAGGAGTATTAATATGCATATAGGATCTGAACATATGATCTTCCACCAAATAAACCAACTAGCATAAACTACAGGGAGTAATCAACACTACTAGCAACCTACAGGTACCAATCCCAGACTTGGAGACAAGAATTGGATACAAGAGATGAACTAGGGTTTGAGAGGAGATGGTGCTGGTTAAGATGTTGATGGAGATTGCCCTCGCCCGATGAGAGGAGCGTTGGTGATGACGATGGCGATGATTTCCCCCTCCGGGAAGTGTCCCAGCGAACAGCTCTTCCCGAGCCCTAGATTGGTTCCGCCAAGGTTCCGCCTCGTGGCGGAGTCTCGTCCCAGCTTGCTTATGATTTTTCTTGGACGAATGACTTCATATAGCGAAAGATGGGCACGGAGGGCCAGCAGGGGCCCACGAGGCGGGGCGTGCCGGGGGTAGGGCGCCCCCACCCTCGTGGACAGGTGGAGGCCCCCGACGTGATTCTTCTTCCAGTATTTTTATTATTTCCAAAAATAACTTTCGTGGAGTTTCAGGACTTTTGGAGTTGTGCGAGAATAGGTCTCTAATATTTGCTCCTTTTCCACCCGAATTCCAGCTGCCGGCATTCTCCCTCCTTATGTAAACCTTGTAAAATAAGAGAGAATAGGCATAAGTATTGTGACATAATGTGTAATAACAGCCATAATACAATAAATATCAATATAAAAGCATGATGCAAAATGGACGTATCAGCTCCCCCACGCTTAGACCTCGCTTGTCCTCAAGCGAAAGCCGATAACGATAAATATGTCCACATGTTTAGAGGTAGAGGTGTCAATAAAAATAAAATACGGACATGAGGGCATCATGATTATTCTTATAACAACAACATATATGGATATTGTCCTTTGATTTCTTATGCTCAAGTAATAATCTATTCACAATGCAAAGTATGACTCAGAAACTTTATTAAGAATCAACAAACTATAATCTCAGTCATTGAAGATATTGCAATTTATCATAACATCAGAAAGAGTCTATGTGAGAGCTTTTTTAGCAAGTCCACATACTCAACTATCATTTAGTCTTTCACAATTGCTAACACTCACGCAATACTTGTGGTTACGGAGTTTCAATCGGACACAGAGAAAGATAGGGGCTTATAGTTTTGCCTCCCAACCTTTTACCTCAAGGGTAATGTCAACAATAATAATTCATGCTAACCCACATCCAATTAGATATATACATATCAGGATCTTTCCAACATCCTGTGCTTGCCAAAGGATAAAATGTAAAAAGGAACGGTGAAGATCACCATGACTCTTGCATAAGGTAGAAGATAATAATAAAAGATAGGCCCTTCGCAGAGGGAAGCAGAGGTTGCCATGTGCTTTCAGGGTTGGATGCACAAAATCTTAATGCGAAAGAATGTCACTTTATATTGCCACTTGTGTTATGGACCTTTATTATGCAGTCCGTTGCTTTTATTTCTTCCACATCACAAGATCGTATAAAGCTTATTTCCTCCACACCAATCAATCATACATATTTAGAGAGCAATTTTTATTGCTTGCACCGATGACAACTTACTTGAAGGATCTTACTCAATCCATAGGTAGATATGGTGGACTCTCATGGCAAAACTGGTTTAAGGGTATTTGGAAGCACAAGTAGTATTTCTACTTGGTGCAAAGAATTTGGCTAGCATGAGGGGGAAAGGCAAGCTCAACATGTTGGATGATCCATGACAATATACTTTATCTTAGATATAAGAAAACATAACCCATTACGTTGTATTCCTTGTCCAACATCAACTCTTTAGCATGTCATATTTTAATGAGTGCTCCCAATCATAAAAGATGTCCAAGATAGTATATTTATATGTGAAACCTCTCTTTCTTTATTACTTCCTATTAATTGCAATGATGACCAAATCTATGTTTCTCAACTCCCAACAATTTTTAATCATCATACTCTTTCTATGTGAAGTCATTACTCTCACTAAGATCCATATGATCTCTTTGTTTCTTTTTATTCTTTTCTCCTTTTTTATTCACTCAAGATCATAGCAAGATAATAAAGCCCTTGACTCAACATTAATCTTTATTATATAGCTCACGGACTCGATTACAAAGAGGGATCATAAAGCAAAACTCAAAACTAGATCACACCAACACTTTATTCTACTAGATCAAGATACTACTAATAGGATCGAACTAAGAAAAACGGTAAAGGTAGGAGTGTGATGGTGATACGATAACGGGGCACCTCCCCCAAGCTTGGCAGTTGCCAAGGGGAGTGCCCATACCCATGTGATTATATCTCCTTTGCTGGTGAAGAAGGTGGAGGTGATGATGGATAGTCGCACATCGAGCGTAAGAGGTCCTCCAACTTGCGGATAATGCCCTTGAGTGCAACGACATGATCCTTCAACAAAATATTTTCACGTGTGAGATACTTGTTTTGTATACGAGCTAACTCAATCATCTTGAAAGCTTCGATCTCAGTTGGGGTAAGAAGATTGTGATCAAGTTGAAGGTTGTCTTCAGGAGCTTGATCCTCTGTGGCCTTCTTGATCCCTTCATCCTTGTGGATCTCCATGGGTTCTTCCCTCTTCAGCTCTATCTTCATTAACCAAGCATCATTGTCCCCATTGTTGGAGGAGGGGGACGACATGATGCCTGGCCTCGACAACCCTGACAAAAAACAGCTCGAAACAAGAACAGAGGACAATTGCGTGATACAGGAGTCAAAACCTTCGGGAGATTATATAATGAATTTTTATCGACCAAAATACGTATCATG
This sequence comes from Aegilops longissima, assembly GCA_021605205.1. Taxonomy (NCBI): domain Eukaryota; kingdom Viridiplantae; phylum Streptophyta; class Magnoliopsida; order Poales; family Poaceae; genus Aegilops; species Aegilops longissima. Next base: position 541,954,005 of record CM038682.1, read on the forward strand.
CAAGAAAACGGAGTCCGGAGAGCACACGAAGTGCCCACGAGGCAGGGGGGTGCGCCCTCCACCCTCGTGGAGCCCTCGTGTCCTTCCCGGACTGCTTCTTATTTTTCTATTTTTCTAAATATTCCAAAATGGAGAAATTGCTATTAGAACTGTTTTGGAGTCGGTTTACTTACCGTACCACATACCTATTCATTTTCGGAGTCTGAAGCGTTCCGGAAAATGTCCCTTATGTATTCCTCCGGGGTTACGGTTTCAATAACATTGGTTTCAAAATTTATAGGATTACCTGAGATATAATGTTTGATTCTTTGACCGTTCACCACCTTCAGATTTGTGCCTTCGAAGTTGTTGATTTTTATGGCACCGGAACGATAGACCTCCTCGATAACGTAAGGACCTTTCCATTTAGAGAGAAGTTTTCCTGCAAAAAATCTTAAACGAGAGTTGTATAGCAATACATAATTACCTACATTAAACTCATGCTTTTGTATTCTTGTGTCATGCCATCTTTTAACTTCTCCTTTAAACAATTTGGCATTTTCATAGGCTTGGGTTCTCCATTCGTCAAGTGAGCTAATGTCAAATAACCTCTTCTCACCGGCAAGTTTGAAATCATAGTTGAGCTCTTTAATGGCCCAATAAGCCTTATGTTCTAGTTCTAGAGGTAAGTGACATGCTTTTCCATAAACCATTTTATACGGAGACATACCCATAGGATTTTTATACGCAGTTCTATAGGCCCATAATGCATCATCAAGTTTCTTGGACCAATTCTTTCTAGATCTATTAACAGTCTTTTGCAATATTAATTTGAGTTATCTATTACTCAATTCTACTTGACCACTAGACTGCAGGTGATATGGAGATGCAATTCTATGATTAACATCATACTTAGCAAGCATTTTACGAAAATCACCATGAATAAAATGTGAGCCACCATCTGTCATTAAGTATCTAGGGACTCCAAACCTTGGAAAAATAACTTCTTTAAGCATCTTAATAGAGGTGTTATGATCAGCACTACTAGTTGGAATAGCTTCTACCCACTTAGTAACGTAATCAACAACAACTAAAATATGTGTATACCCATTAGAGGAAGGTAACGGTCCCATATAATCAAAGCCCCAAACATCAAATGGTTCAATAACAAGTGAATAGTTCATAGGAATTTCTTGACGTCTACTAATATTACCAATTCTCTGACATTCATCACAAGACAAGACAAACTTACGAGCATCTTTGAAGAGAGTGGGCCAATAAAAACCGGATTGCAGTACCTTATGTGCAGTTCTATCTCCAGCGTGATGCCCTCCATAAGCCTCGGAGTGACACTTGAGTAGGATCTGTTCCTGTTCATGCTCGGGTACACAACGTCTAATAACACCATCTACTCCTTTATAAAGGTGTGGGTCATCCCAAAAGTAATGTCTTAAATCATAGAAAAACTTTTCTTTTGCTGGTATGTGAAACTAGGTGGTATAAATTTAGCAACAATGTAATTAGCATAATCAGCATACCATGGAGCAGTACGAGAAGCATTTATGATAGCTAATTGTTCATCAGGAAAGCTATCATCAATAGGTAGTGGGTCATCAAGAACATTCTCTAACCTAGACAGGTTGTCTGCGACGGGGTTCTCAGCTCCCTTTCTATCAATAATATGCAAATCAAATTCTTGTAGCAAGAGAACCCATCTAATAAGTCTAGGTTTAGCATCTTTCTTTTCCATAAGATATTTAATAGCAGCATGATCAGTGTGAACAGTTACTTTATAATCAACAATATAAGGTCTGAACTTATCACAAGCAAATACAACTGCTAAGAATTCTTTTTAAGTAGTAGCATAGTTTCTCTCAGCATTGTCTAGAGTTTTACTAGCATATTGCATAACATTTAATTTCTTATCAACTCTTTGCCCTAGAACAGCACCTACAGCATAATCACTAGCATCACACATAATTTCAAAAGGTAAATTCCAATCAGGTGGCTGAACAATAGGTGCAGAAATCAATGCTTTCTTATGTAATTCAAATGCTTCTACACAATCATCATAAAAAACAAATGGTATATCTTTTTGTAATAAATTAGTCAGAGGCCGAGAGATTTTTGGGAAGTCCTTAATGAACCTCCTATAAAAACCAGCGTGACCAAGGAAACTTCTTATACCTTTGATGTCCTTGGGACATGGCATCTTTTCAATTGCATCAACCTTGGCTTTATCAACCTCAATACCTCTTTCAGAAACTTTATGCCCCAAGACAATACCTTCATTAACCGTAAAGTGGCACTTTTCCCAATTCAAGACAAGATTAGTTTCTTCACATCTCCGCAAAACTCGATCAAGGTTGCTCAAGCAATCATCAAAAGAGGATCCATAAACGGAGAAATCGTCCATGAAAACCTCACATGTCTTTTCACAAAAGTCAGAGAATATAGCCATCATGCATCTTTGAAAGGTAGCAGGTGCATTACATAAACCAAAAGGCATACGTCTATAAGCAAAAGTACCAAAAGGGCAAGTAAAAGTGGTCTTTGATTGATCATCGGCTGACACAGGTATTTGAGAGAAACCAGAATAACCATCTAGAAAGCAAAAATGTGTATGTTTGGATAACCTTTCTAGCATTTGATCGATAAAAGGTAAGGGGTAATGATATTTTTTAGTAGCCTTATTTAATTTGCGGAAATCAATTACCATCCTATAACCTATAATAATTCTTTGCGGAATAAATTCATCTTTATCATTAGGAAAGACGGTAATACATCCCTTCTTAGGGGCACAATGGACAGGACTTACCCACTGACTATCAGCAACGGGATAAATAATACCTGCCTCAAGAAGCTTTAATATTTCCTTTCTTACCACTTCTTTCATCTTAGGATTCAGCCGTCGTTGGTGATCACGAACTGGTTTGGCATCTTTCTCCAAATTTATTTTGTGTTGGCATAGAGTGGGGCTAATGCCCTTAAGATCATCAAGAGTATATCCAATAGCAGCGCGGTGCTTCCTCAGAGTTATCAATAATCTCTCTTCTTCATGCTCTGAAAGGTTAGCACTAATAATAACAGGATATATCTTTTTCTCATCAAGATAAGCATATTTAAGAGTATCAGGTAACGGTTTGAGCTCAAACACGGGATCACCCTTGGGTGGAGGAGGATCTCCTAGAATTTCAACAGGCAAATTGTGTTTCAAGATGGGTTCCTGTTTAAAGAATACTTCATCTATTTCCCTTCTTTCATTTATAAACATATCATTTTCATGGTCTAGCAAATATTGTTCTAAAGGATCACTAGGAGGTACAACAATAGAAGGAAGACCAATAATTTCATCTTTACTAGGCAATTCTTCTTCATGGTGTTGTCTATGAAATTTAGAAAAGTTAAACTCATGAGACATATCACCTAGACCAATAGTAACAACATCCTTTTTGCAGTCTATCCTAGCATTAATTGTGTTCAAGAAGGGTCTACCAAATATAATGGGACAAAAGCTATCTTCTGGGGAGCCAAGAACAAGAAAATCAGCAGGATATTTAGTTTTCCCACACAAGACTTCAACATATCTAACAATTCCCATTGGTGAAATAGTATCTCTATTGGCAAGTTAAACACCCTCTAATAATGCTGCTGGAAAATTGATGCAATGCCACAGTTAAAAGCCAATTACATGTTTAACGAATTTCATTGTTAATATAATCTCTCTGTTAATATTAATCAATGCCACCGTTTGAGAAATGCTACTGTCTTGCTTTCTTTCCCATTTAGATAAGTTAGATGCTTCTTTTTGTTGGATTCTGTGTCATCCACCATTATTGACCACTAGTTGTTTCCTTTGCACCTCTGTGTAAGCAGGGTTATCTACTACACCTTGTGGCTATTGTGACCTTTTGTTGCACTGCACAAAATACTTCCGTTTTAAGAGTGTTCTGTGCAGTTCAACCAAAATGTCACACCGACAATGTTGCTTGATTGCTTGATCTTAGTGGAACTGCACAAGAGGAGATCTTACTTCCTACCTGTGTTGGCAAATTTGGTTCAGATCTTCTTCTTGTGAGTTGTTTGAATTCCGCGTCATGAGAGGTCAGTACTAGCCTTCTATCACATGATTGTGCAGTGTGCTTTCATATGTTGTGCTACTTGTATGCTAATGTTGCTGGATTTTAGGGAACTACACAAATGGAGACAAGACTTCCAATCTGTATGTGCACCGTAATATCCCATTGAGGTAAGATAAGGATATTTCACAACTCTTGGCCTGTATTTTGCCACTTCCATCTGAAAATTGACGTCGTTGTTTAGTGCTATACTTGTGCTCCCTAATTGACATGCTAAATCTTACATTGAAGGCGAAGCTTGTCAGTTATTGAACCAAGTGATGAAGGGGAAGAACAAGCGGAAGAAAAACAAAAATCAACTCCCGGTGCTGTAATGAAGCACCGGAACTGTGATGACACAAGTAATGATATAGTTTTGCATCTTAATTTATTGCTATGGCTGGAACGAGCAATTGTTTTGCCACTGATTTGATGCCACTCTTAGTGTAATATTTAATTATCTCTACTTGTGCAAACAGGGATCTTCTTTTAAGACACCATATATTTTAGTGGAACTGCACAAGAAGATGTTGGAAACATTAAACTAATCGAGGAGTATATAGTAAGCATGGCAACCAAAGTAGATAACAACAGATGGTTCCGGAGAAGTGCTTGATCTGTATGCTCTACATAATATGACTCCTGACAAAGGTTGGTACTCGCCCACGGATTTCATCAATATGATTGAGCTTTCTCATCTCTATTGGTGTTGTGCTATTGTTTAGATACTGTCATGAGAAAGTGGTATTGCCCTTGAGAAGTGCTTCGTCTGTGTTGTTTTAAATATTTCCTTTCCTTTTCTCGAGCAAACATGGATGCTAGCATTTAGTTGTCCTCTTGTCTTTGCACAACAGGATCATCCTCCTCTGAACAAGAATATGGAGTACGTGAAGTGCCTAGTTCTGATTATGCCAGGATAAAGAAGCCAAGCCTCTCTTCTTAAGAAGGGAGCAGTTGAAGGATGGTTACATTATTGCCCACAAGAACAAACTAACTTCAGCCCAGAAGGACTCACGGATCTGCATCTTTGTTGCTGTGATGGCCAGTACAATGTTGTTTTACGATTCCTTCCGGTGAGTTCTATTTTTTAAAATGTGTGCTCTGCATGGATCATGTAGGTTGACTGTTTAAACTGTCAATTCATAGTACAATTTGCTTTATACTAATCACTTTTTTGTATTTATGCAAACAGGGGTGCTCAGCTTGATTTCAATGAGAACTGCACAAAATGTTCACGAATACATAGAATATTATCGAATCATTCATTTCCACCACAAGAAAGGAGGTGCCAATATGTTCAAGGCGTTGCAACATATAAAGGCGAAATCGCACAAGCTACACACGAATTTGGTTGATTTTGGTGGAACTGCACAAAAAGAACAGCTGGTTTATTTAGCACGAGGTGCCATGTCAATGTCCGAACTGATGGCAAACCCTGTCCATTCCACAATCATAGGCATTTGATATTTTGGAATGGGAAAACCTTGTCAAAGTTTGCTCATTGATGTATGCAAAACAACACGCATTTGAAATTTTGGAATGGGACAACCTTGTTAAATTTTGCTCATTGATGTTAGCAAGAAGACATGCGTTTGATATTTTCGAATGGGACGCCCTTTGCTATTAGCAGCATCTATCAATTTTTCTTTATTCTTTAGTTGTGAAGTAAATATTGGCTCTGACATGTGAATCGCTGAGATGCATAATCATTGATTGTTTTGAATGTTCTCTATGAATTGCCAGGCATGTGTGTTGATTGCAATGTACAGGAACCCTAAATTTTGTACTCCCTCTATTCCTTTTTACTTAGCATATTAGATTTCTTTCAAGTCAGTTAAATTTACATTGTGAATGATGATACTTTTTTCTGTAAGATTGGTCAAAGTAGAGATACTTTGACTTCAGACAAAAATTATATGCAGACTAAAAAGGACCGGAAGGAGTACATGTGAAACTACTGCAAACGAGGTGATCACCCTGGGAATAATGCTAGTACGTATTGTTTTGCATGTTCATCCAATGCCAGTGATACAAGAATTCAAACAAATCGAACTAAATTCATTCATACACTGCCGGATTTCATATAAACATGCCGGATTTCATTACATTTCATACATTCTTCAACTAAAAAGTGGTGCGCTGGAGGTATAATTAATTAACCATAGCACCCATGTCCGGCTGAGCTGGCAGAAGCTTCTTCTCCAGCGGACTGAGCTTCAGTGACATAACAGCAGGTGCAATTGTGTCACTTACATGTGGGCCAGATGCCTCTTGGGCCCACATGCCAGTGACCCAACTGCACCTGCAGTTAAGTAGCTGAAGCAGCGTCCTTCTCCAACATAGCTCTCCGACTCCACGTCACTGCCAAGAAGCTAATCGGCCTTCAATGGTCAACCCGCCTAGCTTGGCTTCAACCGGAGGGTAGCAGTGGTGGCCTTACTGGTGTGGCGACGACCTACCGTGTTCTACTCTTCCTCATTTTCTGTGTGGCGCGACCTCGTTGGCAGAGGGGCGGGGCCTTGACGGAGCTGGCGATGTCCTCTGTCTCGTTGTCGACGGGGCGGCGCCTCGGCGGAGCAGGGGGAATCCTTCCCCTCGTTGCTGGCAGGGTGGGGCCTCGGCTGAGACGGCGATGTCCTCTGCCTCATTGTTGGCGGGGCGGGTCCTCGGTGGAGCCGGCGGTGTCCTCTATCTCTTTGTTGGCACCACAGGGCCTTGACGGAGCAGGGCCTCGTTGACGCCAGCGGAGAGGGGACTCGTCGGAGCCGGCATTGTCCTCTGCCTCGTCCTCGGTCTCACCAAACAGTGCCTCGCTCGCTTCATCGCCCTCTTTCACTACAAAAAAAAGACACATTCGTGACATTTTGGGCCGAACAAATTTTTTTCCTGTCATACTTATGACACTTCTATGACGATAATTGTGACAAAACCAGGTATCATCATAGATGTGGTGGGCTCCTACTTCTATGACAAAAAATCATGACAGAAAATGGGCTTTTTGTCCTGGGCGGGACGGAGACGCAGCTGCATGACATTCTTTGGGTTGTCCATGACGGAGAAAACCGTGGTAGAAGCGAGGGCGAGGAAAATATCAGGGGAGTTCCCGGTTACGGTGGGTGGTCGGGGGCCGAGCGATGCGCGTTTCTCTCGTACATACGCGCGTGTGTGCGAGGCGTTGCGCTCTAACTGAACCTGAGTGAGGCGTTGCGCTCTAACTGAACCCGAGCAATTGCACTGTAGGCTACGCATTACTGAACCCAAGCGATCGATCGATCCCTTGCTGTTAACTGAAACCGAGTGATTCCTTCTTTGCTACTGCTGCTAACAGAAGCCGATCGAACACTGCTACCTCTTCCCTTGATGAACAGTGAGCGTTGTTGGGGGGTTTGGATGAACAGTTCCCGGTGGGGGTTGGATGAACAGGACCCCGTGGTAGTATAGGCCGTTGCCGCTGGATGAACAGTACCCGATCGATCGAGTCGGTGGATGAACATGACCCCGTGCAGGGCTGGATGAACAGGACCCCGTGGAGGGCTGGTTGAACAGTAGCCAGTGGAGGGATGGTTGAATAGTAGCCGGTGGAGGGCTGGATGAACAGTAGCCTGTGGAGGGGTGGTTGAACAGGACCCCCATGGAGAGGGCTAGTTGAACAGTAGCCGGTGAAGGAGCGCGCGGTGGAGGCTGGAGGAGGTCGACGGTGGATGAATAGTAGCCCGTGGAGGCAGTCGACGACGGAGATTAACAGTATCCCGTGGAGTCCCGTTTTGCGGTACTCCACACCCCTCTCGAGGAACAGGACCCCGTTTGATCGTAGCGCTCCAACACAAGTCTGTTTCCTCCGTTTTGCAGTACGCCACACCCCTCCCAATCAACAGGACCCCGTTTTGACCGTAGGAGGTTCGTTTCCTCCGTTTTCCGGTACACCATACCCTTCCTGATGAATAGGATCCCGTTTCCACCGTGGCCGGTCGAACACAAGGTCGTTTCCTCCATTCTGCGGTACGCCAGGCCTCGTTTCCTTCGCCTGTTCCGTCCAAGCCGGTTGGCTCCCGATGAACAGCACGCGTTTCGTTGCCTCCCGATGAACACGACGGATTCCATTGCCTCCCCATGAACACGACGATGACACAGTTTCTCCGTTCCGACCCAGCCACAGCCATGTACACGAGCCCTGGCCATACGTATGAGCGAGTAGGCGTTCGAGACCCAGCCCGTATGTATGTACGTGGCCGTATTTACTTTCTTGCAACATGGCCGCTGTATGTACATGTACATGCTACATGCGCGCCTCTACTACAACATGTGCGCGCCTCTACTACGACACGTGCCCTTCCTTACACGGCCACGGTTCATCGCTGCAGCCTGCAGACAGACCGATCGTATGTACGTACACGTTCGCGACCGAAATGACAACGCTTCGTGCGCGCTCGACCAGGTGGGTCCCGACCGCCGTGCACTTCCTTGCGTCGCGAAGATGTAGCTGGTGGGTCCCAGCGGTCGGGGAGAATATTTTTTCCCGTAATATGGGCGCACTTCCTGCGTGCAAAGATGTAGCTGGTGGGTCCCGGCGATCGAGAAACGTTTTTTCATGAAATACGGTGGCCCGTCTGTGGGTCCCAGTTGTCGGTGGAGGAATCATTATTTTGCGCGTAATAAGGAGGCACTTCCTTGCTGCGGCCGTGGACCCAGTATCGGCCTCTCCACGTGCGATACTCTTCCGATGGAAGTCGTTCCTTGACCATGTTGACCATGCCGCGTCGAGAGCACCAGGGCAGTGGACGACGGCGAGGCCTAGGAAGGGGACGGCGCGGAACCGGGGAAGACGCGGCAGTGGAAGCCCACGCGAGGAGGAGTACGAGGGTTCACTGGTTCGGCTGCAGTGTGAGGCTGTCGTCGCCGCAGGGCCTGGCCCATGGTGGGAGTAGTAGTGGGAGGTGAGGCCTCCGCGGCAGCACAGCCGACCACGGGAGGCAGGAGCTGGCGGCACGACCGGCGCTGCTCTAGGCAGCTGGAGCAAGAAGACCAGAGGTTGAAGAAGCACTACGGCCGTTGGATGGACATCGTACGGTCACAGGAGCTAGAATCGTTCGTATTAACTAAGTTGACAAAGCCCTCCGTCCCCGTCAACTTAGTAGGCCCACAAGTCGGCCTCACACTATGGTGGGTCCTAGCTAGCAGGGGGAATATTCATTTTTTTATGCGTAATAAGGAGGCACTTCCTTGCGTGCGAGCTTGCGGGTCCGAGCTATCAGCGGGGGGAACGTTTTTTTTTGCGAAATACAGAGGCCCTTCCGGTGGGTCCAAGCTGTCAGGTGGAGGAATCATTATGTTGCATGTAATAAGGAGGCATTTCCCTGTGTGGGCCCCTACTGTCAGCCTCTTCCAATGGTTGTTGTATGTTGACCATGTTGACCTCGCCGCGCCAAGAGCACAAACGCGGTGGACGAGGGCGAGGCCCAGGAAGGGAACGACCCGAACCCGGCGAAGCCACCACAGTGGATGCCCACGCTGAGGGGAGTACGAGCGCTGACTGGTCGGCTGCGGGGTGAGGCTGACATCGCCGGAAAATAACAGGATGTGCGGTTGGGTAGAGGGATAGCCTGCGGCAGCACAACCAGCCATGGGAGGAGGGAGCAGGCAGTCCCGCCGGTGCTGGTTTGGGTGGCTGGAGTAGGAAGATCAGAGATTGAAGAACCACGGCGGCCGTTGGATGGATATCCAACAATCACTGCTCTGTGTTGACTAAGTTGACAAAGCCTTGCGTACGCGACAAAAAAAATTAGGACAGCGTCATCGTCAACCTAGTAGGCCTATAAGTTACCCTCCAAATATGTGGAAAACAGCATACAACCCATTTGCCATTACTTTCAATAATTTACAGCCCATTTGCTAATTCTTAAGGATATTTGAAGCCCATTTTCTTTTTATTAGCATTACAGACCATATATTCTTGGCACTGCTAAAAAATTCAACGAAACTTTGCATATTTCGGTGGGGTCTGAACTCTTTTAATCACGAAATTTTGAGTCATGTTAAAAATAATTTTTTAAAAATTATACCAAAATAAAATTCAAAAAACAATTCTCCACAGAAAAAATGAATGAAATTTAAAATCTTAACTAGCAAGATGCCCGTGCGTTGCACGGAACATGAAGATGCATTTGTATGAGTAGTTTATCTTGTGGGAGAAAAGACGATATTTTAATGTAATTACCAGTTGGCTTTGGTTTTTATAAGAGTAGAGAGTAGAGAAATCCAGAAAAAATTATATTTTAATGTAATTGCCGGTTGACTTTGGTTTAAAAATTTACAGCCCATTTCTTACAACTTATAGCCCATTTTCTGGGGAAGCCCATTTCTTACTACTTACATCCCTCCTCATCTTGAAAGATTTGCAGCCCAGCTAGGCTGAGAAAAGCAAGTAGGCCTCGGTTTTGGTATTCTCAAAAAAAAAAGAACCGGGCTAGCCATTTTCAGAAAGAAAAAAGATATCAACTGGGCTCGTCATGTGCTTAAATAAAAGCGTAAGCATGAGCTAGACGAGCCACAGCCCCCGCAAAGCGCGTAGTTGAGCTCCGTCTCTGAAACTAAAAAACAACTGGGTGAGGTGTTGGGTCCCTGGTGTTATCCGCTCGTTGTGTAATTTTCTCGTTTATTGACTAACAATGGCGTGGGACCTAGTTGTCAAACAATTAGGAGGAATTATTTTTTTGTCTTGTAATAATGAGGCACCTGCTTGCGTAATGCAATGACCCTGGTGGGCCCTACTGTCAGCCTCTCCACGTACAGTCATCTCCTAATTTCTCTTGGTTGTTGACCATGTTGACAACATCAGACGGCGGCAGGCATAGCGAGTGAACCAAGGCGGAGAACGACGGCGAGGCCTCGGACGGGAACGAACAGCAGCTGTGGAAGATGCGGCAGTGTAGTGGCAGGTGGAGGGGCGTACGAGGGCAACAACATGCAACTTAAGCTTACAAACGGTACAAAAAGCCCAAGGAGGAATTGTTCATCAAATTTTTAGACAAAACCCAGATTGAACATGGCAGTAACATCTAACCCAACTACTCTTTTTCGCAGTCACAAACAAATGGATCAGTCTGATCCATAAAATCAACATCCAATGCAAAAAAATGTTTCAGGATGACCACAACTTGTTGTAAATAGAAGCCGAGCACGTTTACAAGACCATTTGTCCACCCAAAACTTCTTTTTTTGCTGTTCAACGTGTCCTTCCGTGAGAAATCTCTTGCTGTAAAACTTAAGCCTCATGGAAAATAGTAACCTCGCATTCAATAGGAAGATTGTGACAAAGCTTCTGTTTGCCTGGTTGGATGCATATCTTTCCATCATTATTGTCCTTAAACGAATGTCATGAGAACTGAGAAAATCCTGGTGCTTATTACGCCACTGATTGGTTATATGTTTTTCTCCATGTGGTTGCAGTACCTAAGTAGACATGAAGATTTGAAAATAGTTAAGGTTTGAAAAAAGAGTATGTCGAAGAGCAACAGCTGAACGGTTAATTCCAGTACAATATATACGGTCTTTCAATGTGCATGAAATCATCACCTTTTTATATAAATTCTCTAGAGATAGAAAGCATCGCAGCAAGCCAATAATTATGTTCAGATCAAAACTAAACATTCCGATATATAAGATCTTGACAGAATCCAGCAGCATTGATAGGATATCCATGGAAGAACTCTTATTGAGCATATAACATAATATTAGTACCCAAAGTGTACACCAAGATGATATAAAACTTATGTGCACAAATGAAAAATGCAGCTTATGATTACAAATGTGTAGATGATAATATACGGTACCTGAAAAAGTGTGGAGCCAAACACCAACTTGTTGTGATCATCAAATGGATCACGAATTACACCCAAGGTCTTTAGTTTGGGCGCAGAGACAACAGTTATTTGCAAAGGTTTATCACAATTATGAAGGAGCAACCTTTGAAGTGAAGGGGCATCTTTGACGATGAGCTGATGTCCTTCAAAACAAATTCCAATGCTTTTAAGGTGAGGCGAATTTATTTTGAGACAACTGATAGGGATTTCTGTTCCCAAAACAATCAGCAAGCGCTCCAGGGCAGGGCAACTGGAGTGGGTGATGCTGTGCAGTGAGGCCTCCGACAGATAAACCACCACAAGCGAAAGTTTTTTTAGCAGTGGGAGTCGAAGCATTTGTACCAGATCGTCTGGTAGATGGCACCGGGCGAAGGTGGCGGTGTGGAAAGAGGAGGAAAACCGCGAGATGGACAACGATGGTGTGGTCACGAATTCTTTGGCGTGTTCGTGGTATGAAAATTTCATGGTAATGGTAGAACTCAAACTGCTAGAGTATTTCAAATTCAGGGGATGTCAGCCAAGCATCCACCGTGTCGGGTATGGACAGCAGGGAGCATGTCGGGATGCAGAGGCGTTGAACGGGGCCCTGCTGGCGAGAGGGGATGATGGCTCTGAGGAGATCAAATTCAGGAAGGACAGATATCTGACAATAGTCGAGATTGAGGGGCGCGGTGTGCCATAGAGGGCGCTACCGAGTTGAGAGGACTTGTGTGCGGCAGCAATCCTTGGTGGGGAGAAGCGAGATGATTTCCTCAAGGATGATGTCCGGGAGATTGCTGATGCGGTCCACTAGAGATTCTACCGGTTCCTCAGATCCGGGTAGGGGGCTCGCCGCTTCTCCCCGCGGTGTCGGGTGCGGGATCTACAACCGGCGTCGCCGCTGGCGGGAGCCTCATCTTCTTGGCGCTAGGGCCAGCCGACTCCATTTTCCTTGTGGGCGTCGCACCGAGCTTACGGGTTTGAGAAGAGTAGCCAGAGACGAGCCTAGTGGCAGTGCGAGTGGGTAAGAAGGAGGGCTGGGGTTTTCTATAGGAGTGGAAGAAGAGGAGCAGGCGTTTTCTGTACTAGTGAGGAAGAAGGTGAGCGGGGGTTTTCTAGACGAGTGAGGAAGATGGGGAGCGGGGGGAATTGGGGGGTGACAGAAGCGGGAGAGTCCAACGAGCTGCAGTATAATTGGAAGCGAGGAGGAAGGAGGGTTTTTCTGGGATCGCCCCCTCTTCAAGAAATATGGGCTTCTCCTCGCAAAAAACAAAAACAAATGGGCTTTAAGATGGATAGGCTTTTGTATCGGCCCAGTCAGCTGCCCATGTTTCGTACTGGAGGGCCTTAACACTAGAGGCATCCCAACACACTCTCCAGCTTATTACCCATTCGAAAGAAAAAAAGAGACGCCTCCAGCTTATGGCTACTCATCGGTAACCTTTTTCAACTTGGCATCCACCAAATTAGAGGATGCGGTATTGGATGCAGACACTCACACTGGTCGCGTAGCGCGACAATGTGAGGTGTCAAATAATAGGCCTACAATATACTTACTAGATTGTGAAGGTTCATAGGCTAGTCAACATTTACATTAAACTAAGCTTTCAGAAGATACGGTATGCATACTAACATTCAGAAGAACAAAAGTTCAGCATGTTTATGCATCTCAATGATTCACCATACTATAACCAATACAAAGCTGTGAGAAGGTGCGGAAATAAAGAAAATCAGTCGATGCATCTCTGAGTGAAGTGCCTCCCTGCGCACGCATTATTTTCCTTAATTTCCTGGGCATGCTTGTTTCTTCTCAATGTTGCGAGCACTTTGAGCATGTTGGCAACTCCACAGCTAGCTAGCTGCCTCATCTTGCAATTGATGCTGACACATTTGCAGCAAACACACGAGGCAATAGAGATGACTCAACATGAGTCCATATTATGCAGTTCCCCTAAAATCATCTTCGTTGTCCTGAATCTGAAAAGATAGGAAAACAATAGCTATACTTAAACGGTGTTGCAAAACAGTAGCACATATCAATAGCTCGGGATGACAAAACATGATCATCTGGACGAAGGGGATACTGACCTTCCCGAGGAAGATTATATATAATTTCATAAGTCCTTGGTTGATTTCCATCTTCGGCCGCACTGCTTGTTTGCTACTCCACACATGACAGGATCGTTCCGCACTGCAATCAGCAAGTCAACGTACGAATAAGCTTATTTCATCTTGCGGTGGTGATTGTACCTAGTATTAATGTAGGAATACCTAGAGCACCATGAGGTTAGCTGACAGCAGGTAGATGCAGCCATATAAGTTTTGTGCGGTGCTACCAAAATTGAGGTTTGTATCCCTTCCCGTTATGAGAATTCTTCTTGAAGTTGGTAGAATGTGACGGCTTGTTCTTTGCATCAAACTTGCCTTTCCCCTGAGATTTGTTCTTGTTGTTTTGGGGCTGGTTGGGCTGGAAGTTCTTCTCGTGTACCATGTGGGCACTAGAAGCTCCCTCAACGACCCAAGCACGTGTGTCTTTTGCTCTCGCCTTCTCTTCAAAATGAAGAGTGCTAATGAGATCTGAAACGGAAAACTCATGTCTCTTGTTTTTCAGAGAAGTAGCAAAATCGTTCCACGAAGGTGGAAGCTTGGCAATGATGGTCCCAGCAACAAATTTGGCCGGCAACACACACTTGAAGTACTCAAGTTCCTTAGCGAGTGATTGTATCTCATGAGTCTGCTGAACAACAGAGCACTCATCAGTCATCTTGTAGCCACAGAATTACTCCATGACGTACAACTCGTTGCCAGCGCCCGAGGCCCCAAACGTGGCCTCGAGCGCATCCCACATGTCTTTTTCGCTGTCAAATGACATATATGAATCCACAATGGAATCGTCAAGAACACTCAGTAGGGCCGCTTTGAAGATGGTATCCATGTTCTCAAAAGCTTCCTGCTGTGTTGGATTAAGATCGCCCTCAAGCTTACCCTTAGTGGCATCATAGCAGTACATGATCTGAAACCAATATACTGCTCTTGTGCGCCACCTTTTATATTGCACCCCCTTAAAAGTAGGCGGCTTCAAAAGCGCAGCAAAACCACTCGGAGTAAATTGCCTATAATCAGGTTTTTGGACTGGGTTGTTGAATCTATGAGCAATTTACTATGAGATGTAATCCGAATCAACAATAAATAGATCATGATGGCAATTGCAAAGATCAAAGTAATGATGCGGAATAAACCAGGAGGACAAAATCACATATTGTACAATGGGAGCAGAACCGCTACGGTTGATGTTGTCACTCATGTCGTTGATGAAGAGGTTACCGAGGTCGGGGAAGAAGGCTGCCGTTGAGGAAGTCGTCGCTGGCAGCAGTCACAGGAGTGTGCTCCCCAAAAACCTGATCCCCCCTCTCTCGTACAGGATCACGAAAGGCGGGGTTTGGAGGACTGCTGTCCCTTCTTGCGGTGCACGCCAGAAGGAGGGATGGAGAAGAATTGTGTGGCGGCGCTAAGATCTAGAACGGTGTGAAACCATATGATACAGCGGCGGCTAGGGTAGAGCCTATCAGGTGGGTCGTGCGAGTAAGACCAAGTACTGTATAATAGTAGGCCTTTGGCCCAAATCCCACGTCCAAGTCAATAATAGCCCCACTATCCAAAAGAATCGGAAACGACTCAGCAACTAAGGCGTCCCTTAATTATTAACTAATGACTTAATAAATTTTCCGAATCACACCACACTTAGAGCATGGTTAATAGTATAGCCAACATCCGGCTATATGAAGTTTACACATCATCTAGAACCAACCTAATACGTAGCCTCCTTACAATAGTTAGTCCCTTTAGTATAATACTATATCATTAATAATGGCCCCACCTTTTCTCTCACAAAGTATGTGTAGTCTGAAATGCCGAGCGTGCAGCGGGCGGTGCCCTCGGTCGGCGCGCCGCTTCAATGGCGGAAGCAGTGAGAGGTCGGGTCGCCCTGACTTGCCATCAATGTGGAGCGGCGGGCTCAGCCGGCGCCGGCCGGAAAGGTTTCGATTTTTGATTCAGTTGATGTGCTGCTAACCTCCAATATTCGCGTGTGGTTGTTTCTAGAATAAAAAAAGGAGGTACTCCTACTTATGTTACTCCCACTATGGCTAGCCTTACGCTTGGCTCTTCGCCTCTTTCGGAAGTCGAACAATAATGGTGGTACTACAGTAGTACTTCTAGCAATCTGACACCAAATGAACAGCTGCACGTCCACCGCTTGTAAGCAAAAGTTTCTTCTCGTGCTACGAGCCACCGCGCACGCGTTGGCGAGGGAGAAGGCGTAGTAAGCAAGCTTCTCATTGTTCTGCGAGTTGACGGGACACACCAAAGTTACTTAATAGTACGTACTCTCTCCAAAAAAGGGCTGACCATGTCATGGCTACCATCCCGTGCTCCGTCGTTGAGTAGGTGCCATCGAAGTGCACGACTCACTTACGCACTTCTTATCTGATTATCTCCATTTTCTTGCATGGCACGTGCACCTTGATGCTAGATGTCTTGTGTGTTGGCAAAAGGATGAACAAAGCTCACATAAAAAAGAGTGGAAGAACATAGATTCCCGACGACCGAGAAGGAGCAAGGAACCTCGCGGTGGAGCGCCTGCAAGGAACCTTGTGCATTTTCCCCTGTTTTTTGCCGCCAGCCCGCCTATAAACAAATAGAAGAACATGAAGTCTTCGCTAACCACTAGAGACGATACATCAGGATGCTAAGTTCAAGATATTTTATTAGTTTATATTCATAACCACGCAAGAAGCCACGCATGTATAGGACGCATGCAGCCATGCATGTACACACGCCAACGCACTAACTCATGCCGATCCAACTCATGCGCAAACGCGCACAGCATGGAGCACACAACGCACGTAGACAACGGATGCATGCGCACACACTCAGCTGCATGGAGGTGTGCGCCATCTGCGGTGACGTCCGGTTCGTCATGCTACGGCGAAGCTCGCACACAACGGCTCCTACGCATCTCCTGAAGCACCTCTTTGTCGTCATTGCTCAGTGACTAGCCGGAGTCGAAGATGACCGCAGCCTTGGCCTTAGAGCTAGCACTGATGGAAAAGCACGCCCGCTGCACGCACACGAGCACGTACAGAGTGCCCATGACATGGTGTGTCCCCAACCGCCTCTACTCTTTCTGAGCACGTTGTCTATGAAGGCAGCTGCATGCCTAATGATGATGTGGGTGAGATCTTCTAGGACTCAGATGATGACGAGGAGGGTGTCCCCAACAGCGTTCCTCGGCTCGCACCTCTTGCATCACGATGGTCGAGCTTGGAGTCATTCATCTGGTACACGTGGCATCTCAGATCTGGACACAAGGTGACGTGCACCATCAAGGGGGTCAGGGCGGACGCAATCTCTCACTGCATCCGCCATTTGAAGCGGCGCGCCGGCCTAGGGCGCCGCCCGCTGCACTCCCAGCTATACCCGCCTCCTCGCTGCATTCAAAAAGTTACATTTACTAGTATGTATACACGTGCAAGGCACATCTTAATATAACATAGTGATTTTGGTAAAAGGGAAAAGAAGTAATATATGTGCTAATAGATTCAAAGAAAAATAAATTATAGTGATGTATAAATGCCGGCATATTAGTTCAATATTGTAAAAGCGGGAAGTAGTATTCATGCCATTAAACTGTAAGCTCATTTAAAAAGAATTGCACGTTGCTTCACTTTTTCTGCGTGTTCTTTTTTTGAGAAATATCCACATAATCCTACTAAACCATCTCGACTGGGCTCAATCAAACCATCTGGTGGTCATGTGGCAACACAGCCCATTGGAGCTAGTTATGAGCTAGTTATGCGGGTTTAACAGAGGGGTTTGATGGAGGCGAGGAGGCGTGTTCAGCCGGGCGTGCAGCGGACGACGCAGTACTATTCGATTTGACAGCTTCTACTAGTATATTATAAAAAACAAAGAAGAGTAGTAGAGATAGAGATAAGAGTAGAGACTAGGGAGGAGCACCATCTACTGTTTCGTGGGCTACTTCTGCGCTCCATTCGGTGGCAGCAACGTCCCCTACAGCCACTCCCTCATGCGCTCCATTCGGCGGGCGCTATTGAAATTTGGGGAGCGCACTCTCGCGACTGCTGGCAGCGACGACTTCTTCCCTGACCGCGGCAACCTCTTCCTCAATGACATGGGCGACAACCTCAACGCAAACGGTACTGCTCCCGTTGAACCGTATGTGTTTCTTTCCTTCCTGTTTGAAATCGTGGTACAATTCATGTTTCTAGTCTGTGCCCTAGATTCGATCTGTTCATCTACTATGCTAGTCCACATGATTAGTTTAATCTTTGTTATAGCCGTCATGATTTATTTTGTGCTTATTCAGACTAAATCTCGTAGTAACTTGTTCATATATTCAACTTGCGCAACGTCCCCTACAGCCACTCCCGTTTCATGGATGGCCTGGTCGATGCCTCCAAAGAGCCCTTCATCTACTACTATGAGTGCCCGATGCCGTTTTGGGGCTCGCCGGCGGACATCATGCATCACCTCACGCAGGCGTGCAACGATCACTACTGGCCCTTGGCAGAGAACATCAAGTACGAGACGTGCTACCCGTTCACCGTGCCGGAGTCGCTGGAGGATCACCGCCGCCTGCTAGTCTCAGAGGAGGACTGCAGCGTCTTCCTCTTGATCGTGGGCACCAGCGAGGCCTGCACAGGCCGACACCCCGTCTCTATAGTGTGTGTTAGGGGTGACGCCGCTGACGCTGACACTGACACGAGGCCGATGTACGGGTGCGCGCTCAATGTTACTACCCCTCAGAGGTACGTGGGCGGCGACACTGGCTGGGCTGGTTACATCAAGCTGACTAGGACCTTCCCGCCGATGTGGACATGGAAGACGCATGGTATGATTTGGCCCCCAACGAGGTGCACGGGGACTCCAAGGAGGTTCACCTAGACATATGCATTACGAAGTTAAATGTTGATCATTAGTCTTCGCTCAATGTAATCCGCTGTCTAAGCATGTGGAGACTTCCATGCATGATCTTGATCTATTGGAGTATCGCGCATGAATAAAAGTGTATTCATTTATAGTTTAGTCTAGAATCTTCCATGTATGAAATTTTTACTACAGTACTGGTGAAAGACGTCTGATGAACCATATTTTAAATCTCCTCTTCCCCCTTCCAAGTCATCCTTACATAATCCCTCCGTCTAGGTGTATAAGGGCATGGTTAATACTTAATAGTATAGTCAACTGTTGACTATAAGAAAGTGCCATGTCATCTGTAGCCAACATGTATAACAATCGATACTCAAAAACTAATTCTTAAAGATCATTTCTTGCAAAGCACAATAAGTGTTATTTCTTCACAAGTTTTGGATGCAGGTTGAACAGTTGAACGCTTTTGTTTGCAAAATATTATTTTTTATCTATTTCACCCAGATGTTTGTGAGCTCTCTAGAGAGGAAATAATATTCGAAGAACAATTTTGCTATTCTCAGTCGACTGAGACTTCGTTATGTCTCAGTCGATGATATAGTCCTTTGATTTTGCATGGAGATTAGTACAAAAAAATTATTTTCAGTTTTTTTATTTTTCTTCTTATACTATACCATTTGACTGAGACTTGGACTGAGACCTAGCCACACCCTTCGAAGAAACCTATCGATACCCGTTACACATGAGATGACCCCCACATCCTTTGTCAAAATAAACAACTCCCCGATCAATGCATTTCACTGTTCCGTGCAACACACGGGCACCTTACTATAGATTAGTACGACCAAAAATTGAACTAACATTATATATAGTACGATAAATGCTGATCCATGTCACCTAAAGTTATATCATTGAAAACTATGTTCAAATACTAATCCAACGATATAGTTTTTTTTGACATGCACTAACATTTTGTCAGTTAAATCCTTAGTCAAATTCAATGGGGGACTAATAAACCACAAACGATGTAGTACTAGTGTAGAGGGCGGCGCTGCAGGCGAGTCTCGCGGCAGTAAAGCCGTCATATCACAAAACCCAACCACTAATAAGTGGCTTGGTAAAATAAACGGACAAGCAACCATCACATCCCTCCGTCTTAATTGTTCTAGAACACAGGTGAGGTAGTAACAGTGTACTGTTCATGCGAATCCTACTGATATTGGCTGTTGGATTTAGAAGATTAACGATTATGATTGATGTTCTTAGTCCTACTTAAAATTGGTACACTATATAGTAATATATATATATATATATATATAGTAGTATAGACATAGAAACCCGCGTGGAATGCGAGAAACCAACTCCGGCCACACACGTCCATTCAGGAGCAGGACGACGGCCAAGCTCCTCCTTCCACCATTTTGTCCACTCTTTCGGCGGCATCAGACGAGCAGGAAGAGCAGTTCTCCGGCATAAAAGCCGTCTGGGTGGCCCGCCGAGCCCGGCAGCTCGCTTCTCCACCTACCTAGCCTAGCCCGTCAGAGGTAGTTGCCGCACTAAGCCAGCGCGTGGTTCCGCAGCTGGCCTCTCCAATACAGGTCGAGGAAGAGTGCCGACTTGCTCCATGCCGGCTTGTCGGGAAGCACGGCGGAATGGGCATCGTCGCTGCCCTCGACGCCACCGCGTCGTACAGCGCCTCCAGTATCTACGACTGTGCCATCTGCCATCGACGCCCGCGTAGCCGCGACATGCAGGCAGAGAAAGAAGCCGCTGCGGATGTCGACGAGGTGATGCGGCTACACGGATGTGGATGAGGTGACGGGCAGCACGTCCACGCCCGCCGCCATCATCGAGGAAAAGTAGAACATGGGAGGCCACCCCCGATTGTATCCCATGAAGGCCATCGCCGAGGCGACGCCGGCGAATACAGCCGGTGTCTTGCTCGATTCTTCTTCTGCCGGATGCTGGAGGAGGACAAAGAGATCGGGTGGTGACCATTTAGATTAGGTATTTTAATTCTACCAGGCTAGTTGTACTAGGAGTATTATAGGTAGTATCATGCATCCCAACTACTCCCTCCGTTTCTAAATATAGGAGTATTATAAGAGCATGGTTAATAGTATAACCAGCTGATGGCTACATGACACTGCCACGTCATCTATAGCCAACCTTGTAGCCTTCAAGTATAATACTCCCTCCGTCTAGGTGTCATCTTACGAAAACCAAATAATCCCAAAATACTTAGGCGCGGTGCATTAACTTCTACCTCGTTTCTTGTTTCTTGACATATCAACCAAAGAGATGCGGGTGTGCATGCTTTTAATGACTTGAGACTAGCAAACACGACATGCAGTGGTCAGTTCATTGCATGCAATACTATTAAATAACAAATAAACATTAAGTTCTCTCGTCTCTTTTGAAAGTCGAACAATGATGATGGTACTACAGTCGATAGTGTACTACCAGTAAGCAAAGCTTCTCCTCGTTTGCGAGTAGACCGGATACATCAAAAGTAGTGCATAGTCTCCAAAAAGGGTTGACCATGTCCATGGCTACCATCCCGTGCTCTGTCATTCAGTGTGTGCTTCTCGTCGTTCTGCGAGTTGACGGGACACATCAAATTTATTACGTATTCAGTACTCTCTCCAAAAAGGGCCGACCATGTCCATCAGTCCATGGCTACCATCCCGTGCTACGTCATTGTGTACGTGTAGTATTCACGTGCGATCAAGGAGGAAAAATATTAATACGTAGTACTAGGTGCCATCGTAGTGCACGACTCACTTACGCACTGCTTATCTCCATTTTCTTGCATGACACGTGCACCTTGATGCTAGATGTCCCGCATATTGGCAAAAGGATGAACAAAGCTCATGTCAAAAAAAGAGTGGGAGAACATAGATACCCGACGACCGATAAGGAGCAAGGAACCTCGTTGTGGAGCGTCTGCACTCATAGTATTTTATATCATTTAGCGATATAAAATCAACCAATCATGTCCACAGTAGACCGGAAGAGTATGAAACACGGCAGCCCAGTGTAGTTACATCATACTGTACGTGGCCAACCCATGCTATCACCATATTTCTTGGCCTCCGTGCGACACCTAGCTCTAGTAATCCACCAGCCAGTATCTCTTCTCGCTCCTCGTCTCTCTCAAAGTGCGGCGGGCTGGCGTTTTTGCCGTCTATTGAGGTCGGTTAACTCATCACATGTTAGCGACATGCCAAGAGCATTCTAAAAAAATATTGTACTCTATTGTTATGCTAAGAAGAGGAAGTTCTTTGACCAACGGACCAAATGAGAGAGGCGTGTCGTGTCGTGAGTGGGTCCAGTTTCTCGTTTTGAACTTGTTTGGTGCAGTAGTAACACTTGGTTTGACTATTGGTAAGATTTTATATACTCCCTCCGTCTAGTGAATAAGTCATCTTAGATTGTGCATTGTGACCAAGGAAGAGGGGAAAACGAGAGAAATTAATATTTATTTGCTAATTAATAGCATTGCATGCATCATCTAACCATTGCATGTCGTGTTTGGTAGTCTAAGTCATTGAAAACATGCACGCCCCACATCTCTTATTGGTGGATATGTCAAGAAACAAGAAACGTGGTGGGAGTTAATGCACCGCTCCTAAGTATTTTGGGATTATTTGGTTTTCGTAAGGTGACTTATACACCTAGATGGAGGGAGTAGGGCCTAATGTATTCTTCGAGGATGCCTTTGACTATTGATAATATTTTATATAATTTTAAAATTATATCATTCGAAGATCCTTTCACGTTCCGTTTTCAAAAACAAAAAAGATCCTTTCACGTACAAATTTGACGGTATGCTTTGAGCAACTTGCATGTCCTATACTGCTCCTGTTTGGATACTCTAACTTAGCTAGAGGTTAGACTAACTCATGACTAGCCCTGAACTAACTGTAGCCAAAGAGGTGTTCCGGTGACAGGGTTAGATTGACAATAAGTGCACTTGATGGAGAGAGAAAAGTGATTTTTCAGTGGGCCCAAGGAGGTACTTACTCTAGGAAAGGTGAAGCGATGGTTGCTTCACCCGAGCAACTTATTACTCTGGGAATATGGGAGTACCAGCGGATTCAAGGAACAGAGAAATGATGGTTGCTTCATCCGAGCAACTTACTGTGGCGAAGGTGGGGCTCTGTGATTTGACTGCTCACTAGTCATTACTAATGCGGCGCAACGACCAGGGCAAATCTTTCCCTATAGTTGTGCACTCAATATTGCTGCACGGCAGGTGGAGCCGGATGAAGGATGTCCCACATGTCGGTGAAATGAAGTTGAATTTTTTCTGGCATTGCTACCAATCCTTCAGGATTTGTTTATATGTACACATAATTTTAATGAAATTGTACTGTGATGATATGAAGGTTTCAACTTTGGTTCCCGCAGGAAAAAAAGGTTTCAACTTAGGATTCATGTGTCCTCTTGCCTCAAGATTATCTCGTTACGACATTCCATCAAATACAAATGAAACTACTACCATGGCTGCTAATGCATCTCAATGGTTCGCAGATCAGCGCCAATATTCACATCTGGCCCGAAGACAAAGTTGTGAGAAGGTGTACAAATAAAGAAAAATATATAATTGATCGATGTTGTTCGTAGGCATGGGTCCATTTCCTGGGCACAGTGTTCATTGCTTGGCAGCTAGTTTCACCCAGCGCTGTAGCCAAAAAGAGGGTGTACGAAGGACAGCACAATCCGATCATTTTGTGCAGCTCCACTAGAATTGAGCTGACCATCCCTGTTTGCAAAGATATCCAGTCAGTGTGATTACAATAATAGTGGAACTAGATGATGAAACATAACACACACAAATAGAAGCCGATCACCTCTGCGATCTGTTGGAGAAGATTAGGCAGGAGTTGGATGAGGAGGATAGCAAAATGAATCTCCCTTTCTGCAGTCCCACAGAAATGTAAAAATGTTGCCCGTGTGACATTTTGGCAGAACTGCACAAAACACTCTTAAGAAAAAGTGATTTGTGCAGTTCACCAAAAGGTCGCAATAGCAACGAGGTGAAATGGCTAGCCCTGTTTGCAAAAAAGAGGTAGAAATGAAACAATTACTAGCGAATAACACGAGTTGAAGACACATACGCTGACAAAAAAGAAGCATATTCCATGTAATAACGGAAAGATAGCAGCATGGTGGTTTATCAAAAATGGTTTGAGGACGAGATTGCAAGATGGAAAGTATGCCGGTCGAGATACGTTTTAAGCAAACAACTAAAGAAGATCCACATGCAGCAACGTGGGAAGATGGGTAGTGGAGCAAGGCCGGAGGAAGCTGTACCTGAGGGTCGTCGGGATGTTACTAGGAGGGCACCGGCGGCCGGGATCTGCCCATACTACGGCAGCGAGCAAGTGGTGAAGGCCCTACCGCGCCGGAGCTTGGTCAAAGAGAACGGCGGGTACCGCAGATCAGGACGTGCTGCCTCAACACTGTCGAACGGAGAAACGATGCACATCCTCCCTTTCCGCCGGCAGACGGGATGCGGCCGGATCACTAACCAACGGCGAGAGAGAGAGGCCACCGTCACCTTGTGTGAGATGGTGTGACTAGAGACAAACCCCGGCAGGCAGGCTCCGTTGTATATAGTGGAGCGGATTTTTTTCCATTTTCCCCACGGCAATCATTTTATATTCTGTACTATGCGCCATTGAGGAGGAATATATAACTTTATTTAATACAAATGCGTCAAGTCGAACTTTGTTCCTTCTAGGCATGGTACCCGACCCTCCTTCGAGTAAACAACCACTACACACGTCAAATTATCACGTGGGTTCCCTTTTCGTACAGAAACGAACTCCACCGTGTACCCACGCGGGTGTGGCCAGGAACGAGACGTGGGTACGTGCGTCCTGCGTGCACCTCTTCTTTAGGTGCAGGTCCGTAAGTGGGTGGGTGTGAGAGAGATGGTTTGTGAGAAACCGAGGCAATGTGTCGATGATATCTCAAACAAAAAACGTAACATATGCAATGTATGTGAAACAGAGTCATGAATATATCATATATAGAGGGAGCGATCCACGAGAAGTGAGTGGAGGGATCATCGGCGTGAGATATCGATAGAATCAAAAATAGGGATGAAGTGTGTGGCTACGCGATCGATAAAGAGTGTCATCGAATTTATGTTTGCCCACGTCAAAGATATGGGGCGGCTGGCCTACTGGAATTTGAGAGGGCAGAGGTGCAGTTTTTCTCTGTGACATAGATACCTACCTACAACGTTCGACTATCGGTGGGGGCGAGGGGCAGAGACCTAACTATAGAGAGGTAGATCGACTAGCATATGTGTGGAGAAGGAGAGAGACCTAGCTATGTATAGAGGGAGATCGATCGTCATCCATGGATATGTGTAGCAGAGGAATGAGGTTGGGAGAAAGACAAAGGTAGAGTGTCGGAGGGTTGGTGGTGGAGTGGCGTCTCACAAATGGTGGGAGAGGCCTGCTAGACAAAGGGAGGGTATGAGTGCAATATCAATAAGAGAGGGCAGGAATGTCTGTCTGTCTATGCACGTGCGTGTGAGAGACGGGTCGGGAGGTATCCAAGGATTATGAGGGGAGACGATATGGTTGTGGTAAGCATATGTAACTACATAGGAAGATCAACTGTCGTGTGTCCGAGAAAGGGAGAGACATAACTAGTGAGGTAAGTCTATCGGTGCGTGGGGAAAAGAATTATAGTCGACCTAGCTATATGTAGGGAGATCGGTACGTATACATGCATGCATGTGTTAGAAGCAAATAAGGTCCGGATAGACAGACGGGGGGAAAGGGGTGCGGCTAGGAGGTGGTGCGAGAGGCCTACTATGTTGAGGGGGGAGGAGTGTGCGACTATGAGATCGATGAAAAGAGGGGCGGGAGTGTGCACCTGCGTGGAACTGTATTGGACATAGGGGGCATGGATGGTGAGAAGAGAAGAGGGGAAGTATGTGTTTGTGGTAGGCACACTTGGCTAGAGAGGTATATCGACCAGTGTGTGCTGGAAAGAAGGAGTCGGGGGGCCTACACACATCGCGGGTGAACGACCTAAAGAGAAATAACGAACGTGCGTGATGGAGGGGACGCTGAGGGAGGGTGAGAGGGGGGCGCGCGGGCGTGTGCATGCACGATAGAAAATTAGCGCTAGCTAGCTACAAAGAGAAGAGGATCGTGAAGGTGTTAAAGACGAACACAGATCATAATTCATTATAAAAAAGTGGATACAGATACTTGAAGAAGATATCATAATGTAGAACATTGATTATAATTTGGGCTAATGTGTGGCTTTTGCAGCTCAGGGCTAAATACTTGTCATAATTTAGGGGGCGGGGCACTATACTTTGTGTGATAAACACAATGTACGTATGGAACATGGTTTAGATTATGAATATATAGTTAGTACATCAAATGTACTATTATTTGGAATCAACATCAAGTGTATTCAAAAGATTGAATTCGAGTTCATGTAGTACACATAGTTCATATCTATCTCTACAGTAATCATGTAGTGTGTTGCTAAGGTAATACACAAATGATGGTTGAAGTTGGCAACAATCATGATTGTAGATTCTTATTGAAATAGAGAAACGAATTCAAATTCAGTACGAATTGCAGTGGTAGTATAGACATTTGGAATGCACTAAAATGTTGGCATGAGTAGGTTACGTGCATTATACAGCCAGTGAAAAAATTTAATTGGACATAACATAGATCCATACTCCCATCCTTCCATCTATAGAGGGCCTAATGCGTTTTTTAAGACCGCCTTTTGACACATAAATTTAACGGTGTGCTTTGTGTAAGTTGCATGTCACATATTATTGCTCTAATATTTGGTTGGTCAAATTTAGCCTCGAAAAACGCATTAGGCCCTATATAGATGGAAGGAGGGACTAGCTTTGAATAGCATTTGTATAGTAAAATGGGACAAGACTCTCTCTTTGTGTGGTGTGAACAGTTTTTTTTTGTTTTTTTTTCGTTGAGGGAAGTGCGAATTGATTTGGTACGTACAAGTACAATATTACACGTTAGGCTTGTCCCTAAAATTCAACCCGCGCCTTGTTATATCTCGAAAAATCTGATATCGTGCTCACAAAACTGGCGCCTTCACAACCCGCACCTTGCTATCCCGAAATTACAACGCGCGCGAAAACTCCCTCCAGCTACCAAATCCCGACACGCGAAATCCCCCTTCTAACCCTGAGCCAAAAGGGCCGCTAGTTCAAATCGGTGGGGTACTTTCGTAACACACCCTACATTTTGGACAAGCGCATCCCTAAGTCATGGTTCCCCCCTCCCCATCGCCTCCATTTCACCATTCGTAATCTGGCCGCCACAACCTCTCCGCTTCAGCCGCGAAACCCCACCCTGCTCCGTCCGCCACCTCACCGCTACCCAGCCGGAGCCTCTTCCCCAACGACGTTGTCCACCGCAACAGCTCGACGTCCCTCATCCGCCTCCCCAGATGAGGATCCATCGTCCATCCCGTCGTCCCACCGGTTCAGCCGCCCCGTCCTCCACCTCCAAGGAGCTGCTCCGATGATCGCCTCGTCTATCGCGGCTGCTCCATCCCCACAGTGCCGCCTTAACCTACTCCACCGGAACCGCAACATCCTCACCGACTCCTCGGACGAAGCCGAGGCCTGCTCGGCGCCACCAAAGAGGTTGTACACTCATCGCATCCCACCTTCTCCTTAACTCGACATCCCGGCACCGACGGTGCTCCATCCCGCACCCCCATGGAGTGGCTACCTCAAAGCCGGCGCCGCGGGGGACATCTCCACGGCGGCTCTCCCCAGTGCAAGGCCCCTTCGGCGGCGGCATCCATACCAGCGGGATCCGCTACTGCTGCTCCGGTGCCGCTCGATCACTCGCGCTGCTCCTGCTGTTGCCCGGGTTCTCGCTCGCTCGTTCGCACTGCTGCTGCTGCTCTGGCTCTCGCTCACTCGCTCGCGCTGTTGCTCTCCCCCTCGCTCGTGCTGCCGCTCTGCACCGATTTAGTTACGCTTCAGTCAACAGAATCGACTTTTGGGTCAGTCGATTTTCAGGGGGTGGTGGGTCTCACCGGAGTTAAGGAAGAACCACCTGCAACGGGGAGGGGGGCTCGCCGGAGAGGTACCCCACCATCTATCTTAGGGTTCTGGGTGGGGTGCTGCTCGCTGGCGGTGGGGGGGGGGCGCGGTGGTGGCCGGTGGCGTGGGGATCGCCGGAGAAAAAGCTTGGCGCGGGGGGCGAGAGGGCTGGCTAGGGCGGCAGCGGACCGACGGTGGGGAGTTGTTTCGGGGCAGCGAGGCGGGGGCAGACCGGCGGTGGGGAGTTGTTTCGGGGCGGCGAGGCGGGGGCGGACCGGCGGTGGGTTGTTGTTTCAGGGCGGCGAGGCGGCGCGGGGTTCAGCCGGTGGTGGCTGGCGGCTCAGAAGGGGTGCAGGTTGAAGATGAACTGTAGGCCTTCCCTAAACTATCCCATGTGAAGTGCCTCTCTGCTACCGTTGTGTTCAGTTTCGCCCGTAACATTCGGATTCCACAATAAATTTTAGTTTCGACAGTTAAGTTCAGAGTCAACAGTTTTTACCTCATCTGTTGTAGTCAGGTGGTTTTTGGTGATGTAAATTTTACATCTATCACTTTTTGGTAATGCATTTTACATCATCTATTGGAGATGCTATTAGAATCCCACTTGAGATTAACAATGTCTGTCTTGTGCTTAGCCTTGACGTCTTACGGCTCACCGGAGCTGCTCCAAGGGCGGAACGATCCATCACAACAGAGCAGTGCCCTGGACGCCATCTACAGATTCCTCAGATCTTCCTCCACACCTCCGATATCCACCTCTGCATCAACTTCTTCAGCGACCAACCCAATGATGCTGAGGTCGACACGGCTACGTTAAAGAGGTTGTACACTTGCCGCATCACTTATCACTCTATATTCATGTCGATCCATTAGGGCTATTGTGGTTCAACGGAAAAACATATCAATAGGAAATTTTCCTATGGCACTCTACTATTCAACTATTCATGCATTTTGTTGAAAGGAATGGAGCAAAACATCCACCTGGACCTACTTTTCAAAATCCTATGCATGAAAACAAGACCAAGTGCATTAGTGGCAGAATAACATTCTAACTGTACACGCTTTCATATGGTTTCACTTTATTTTTGCCATGTTTCTTTGCTTTCCTCTGATCCTCCTTTTCCTGTGAACCAAACACCCAAGTTGACAGAAATCTTGTGTTCACAAATGCTCTGTTTCCCATGTACATTCCTATCCTATTCCAGTGTTTTTCCTCCTATCCCTGCGTTTTTAGAATCATGCAAGCCAAATGAGCCCTTACAGAATTACTTCAGTTATAGGTAGATGTCGAAGAAAACTTTGTGTGGTTTGTCCTGCTCCTGCCGCGATGTCGTCCACCTCACATGAGCTGCTCCATCGACAAAAGCATCCACCAAACTAGACATCACGACTCCTGACCGTCTTTCGCCGCCTTAGATCTCCTTCCCTGCCGCCGGCACCCACCGCAACGGCATCACCATCATCGACTCAGCAAATGAACCTGAGGAGTACACAGGTCCACAAGAGAGGTCACACTCTTTTTTTTCTGCTTATGTTATGCATTGCTTAATATTACCTGCTACTTTATTGTCCTGTTCACCTCTTAGACTCCAAGTCAGGTCAAAATTGATGTTCAAAATTGAGTTCTAAGTTAGTTGTGGGGCACATATCGAGCGAGATAGCAATGAATAGTATCTCTGTCTAATATCTGGTTCACCTAGGGTATGCCTATGTTGTTCATCTTGGGTGGGAAACAAATAGTAAAGAAATCATCGTCTGTTTTTTATTAAATTAAAGGAATCATCAGCCTGCTATCATTATTTTTGGATCCATCCACTGGTTGTTACCATTACTCTAGATTTCTGCATGCTCTCCTTACATAATCTCACTATATTTTTTTTTGAATGCATGTCAGATATTGTACACAGTCATGCTAAACATGTAGAGAAAAAGAGAAGAGTTTTGCGCGGCAATACAATGTCATGCATACATCACTCCATGGTGGGTTCAATGGCAAACCCTCCCCCCCCCCTCTCCAGATTGTAATCCAGAGGAAGATATTTGTTCTGAGGCGGATTCAGACGCAACTGACCGCTCCTATTTACCCCCCAAGGTGTTTTCTCTAACTTGGCATGATGATGTTAGTCATATCATGCATATGTTGCCTTGCAGTGCCTACTTTCGACATCATATATGTCATCTGCTTAGTTTAGACATGTTCCATAATGCCACCTGTTTAGTTTCAATATCATATACGGGGATTATGCAGTCCCATGTCTTTTAGCCAGCCATAATATATGTGAAATGTGCAATGACATCCTGTTTAACCAGGCATCATATATTTGAATGATATCTAGCCCATCCTTTTCTTCATTAAATTTCCATTTGTCGACAATGTTTGTACATTAAACTACTCTTCCTGTGAATCAGCCATTTGAGTGGGTGATGGAAAAATCTGGAGTGAAAACAAGGCCTTCAGAGCAGACAGTGCTACCTGTCAAAGCAGATCTCTTGCTGGGTCTCGATAGCTCCTCAGAGATGGATTCAGAGACAGATGACCAGTCATATTCCCCCACCGAGGTGTATGCTCTAACTTGGCACAATTCTACTGCTCATATCATGCATATGGTGTCTTGCATTGCATACTTTAGACATCATATACACAATAT
Organism: Aegilops longissima; assembly: GCA_021605205.1. Classification (NCBI taxonomy): domain Eukaryota; kingdom Viridiplantae; phylum Streptophyta; class Magnoliopsida; order Poales; family Poaceae; genus Aegilops; species Aegilops longissima. Next base: position 541,984,621 of record CM038682.1, read on the forward strand.
TCAACACCATGTTCTTAGTTCAGACATCATATATGTGAATGCCCTCCGCTTAGCATATAAATCACATATGTGAATTAAATCATGCGATCCTGGTTATTTAGATAACATGTATGTGAATTATGTCATACGATCTTGTTTAGTTAGTCATCATATCTTTGAATTATGTTATGCTATGCTATCCAGTTTAGATAGACATCATATATGTGAAATTATGTCATGCTATCCATTTTAGTTAAACAATATACATGTCAATTATTTAATGCCCTCTTTTTTCCACACTATCTATTGCATCTGTCTCTCATACAATGTCTGTACATTCAATTATGTTTCCTGTTTATCAGTCATTTGAATTGGAGCGGGTGATGGCAGTATCTAGCGGAGTAAAAACATGGTCTTCAAATAAAACAGTGCTACCTCTTGGTGGAGATAGCACCCCGGTTGTACATGCACGAGAACCAGCCCTACCACGCAAAACCAGACTCTTGCGGATTTTACCCCTACTGCGATGGACAGAGAACCAGCTTCACCCAATCTAACACCAACCCCAGCAGATAGTAACCCAGTTCCTATTGAACAGCACCATCTCCACCACAGAGCTCCCAAACAAGAGCAGTTAGTAAGGCAGCTCCACTGCCCAAAGCGCCAGTACTACCATGGCGAACCCCAACTCCACCAGTTAGTACACCTATTCCTGTGGAGGAAGCACAACCAGCCATTCATAGTTTAGCATCTATCGCATTCGATGTTGTTAAATCCTATGTGCGTATCTTCCCATCATGGAAATATTATACTGAAGATGAAGGAAAATGCCAGTTGCAGGTGTTTGTCCAGGAGTTATGTGTAAGTAATGTTATTCATGGCAATTACATTGCTTTGTCCCATACATTCTACCTCCATGATGGTTATAATATAGCAAATTTTCCCATTTTCTCTATAGAGAAGGACCGATTTGGAAACTCAGGATGAGGTGACCTATGCTAATACCTCTGCTATCTTCAAGAATGCTTGGTGGCGATGTCGAATTACACAAGTAAACGTACTTCACTAGCAAAGAAACTCATCAAATTCCCTTACGTTCTCCTGAGACACATTTACTGGACGATGACTGGGAACTCCTTGTTCTTTACTGGCCCCGAACCAAGAATGTGGTAAGGTCTATGAGCTCATTTTATTTTAAGTACTATATGCTTGCGTCTTACTGTACTCTATTCATGTAGAACAAGTGCTTAAACCTGAAGAACAACTGTTCTCATTTAAGATTCCATCGCTATCGTGCATATTGCTTTGCTCTTGTATCACTGTTGTCGGATCACGGGTTCCGACAAACCCCTTAAGGTTCCAACACTGGGGTGCGCGCGAAGATTTCCTCCCTACCGGTCCACGTACTAACTGGCTAAGATCTCAAGAACGAACTCGCAACACAAGGGACACAAGATTTATACTAGTTCGGTCCACCATTGTGGTGTAATACCCTACTCCAGTGTGGTGGTGGTGGTGGATTGCCTCTTGGGCTGATGATGAACAATACAAGGAGAAGAACAGCCTCCTGAGGTTGAGGTGTTCTTGTGCTCAGATGACTCCTACTGTGGTGCCTAGTCCTATTTATAGAGGCCCTGGTCCTCTCCCCAAATATTGAGCGGGAAGGGAGCCAACAACGACCAATTTGAAAGGGGACAACTAGTATAGCTTATCCTGACAAAAGTAATCTTCGCCTGCAAAAGGCTCTGGTGGTGACGCCGCCTTGGGCTCCATGGTGACCTCTGTCTTGCGGTCCCGCTGGTCTTGGTCTTGTTGCACCGATGTGGGAACCTTTGCTTGATGCCTCGGTACTCCGCGCCTGCGCTTGCCTCCTTAGCACCAAAGAGGAAACAAGGACGCTGCCCGCGCTGGCGCCCGCCCGGCGCCCGCCTGGTCTTGGTCATCATGGCTCACGTCATGAGAACCTCGCGAGGTTTGCCTTGCCTTGATCTCTCCGCCCCTCGAGAGCTTGACTGGCGAGGCTGCTCCTGAGGAGGTCTTGCATCATCTGCCCTGCGAGGCTTGGCCCCTCGCGAGGGTCTTGAGTGCCTTGTTGATGAGGATGGGCCGTACAGGCCTGCTAGCACAGCCACGCCGTGGGCCGCAGGCAGGCAAGTCTTGGACCCCCGTTCCTAGAACGCTGCTACCTCTTGAGCACTGCGTTGGATTTCCCCGAAGAGGAGAGGATGATGCAGTAAAGTAGCGTAAGTATTTCCCTTAGTTTTTGAGAACCAAGGTATCAATCCAGTAGGAGGCGATGCACAAGTCCCTCGTAACTGCACAAAACGATAGCTACTCGCAACCAACGCGATTAGGGGTTGTCAATCCCTTCACGGTCACTTACGAGAGTGAGATCTGATAGAGGTGATAGATAATATTTTCGTATTTTCAGTATATAGATGCAAAGTGAAAAGTAAAAGCAAAGCAAGTAAATAAAGTGATGGAGCTTGATATGATGAGAATAGACCCGGGGGCCATAGGTTTCACTAGTGGCTTCTCTCAAGAGCATAGATATTCTACGGTGGGTGAACAAATTACTGTTGAGCAATTGATAGAATTGAGCATAGTTATGAGGTTATCCAGGCAATGATCATGTATATAGGCATCACGTCCGTGACAAGTAGACCGAAACGATTCTGCATCTACTACTGTTACTCCACTCGTCGACCGCTATCCAGCATGCCTCTAGAGTATTAAGTTAAAAACAGAGTAACGCTTTAAGCAAGATGACATGATGTAGCGGAATAAATTCATGCAATATGATAAATACCCCATCTTGTTATCCTCGATGGCAACAATACAATACGTGCCGTGCAACTCCTTCTGTCACTAGGTAAGGACACCGCAAGATTGAACCCAAAGCTAAGCACTTTTCCCATTGCAAGAACTACCAATCTAGTTGGCCAAACCAAACAGAAAATTCGAAGAGACTTGCAAAGATAACTCAATCATACATAAAAGAATTCAGAGAAGAATCAAATATTTTCCATAGATAAGTTGGATCATAAACCCACAATTCATCAGTCTCAACAAACACACTGCAAAAATAAGATTACATCAAATAGATCTCCACGAGAGAGGGGGAGAACATTGTATTGAGATCCAAAAGAGAGAATAAGCCATCTAGCTACTAGCTATGGACCCGAAGGTCTGAAGTAAACTACTAACACTTCATCGGAGGGCTATGGTGATGATGTAGAAGCCCTCCGTGGTGGATGCCCCTCGGTGAGCTCCTAAACAGGCCCCAAGATGGGATCTCGTGGATACAGGAAGTTGCGGCGGTGGAATTAGGTTTTTGGATCCGTCCCTGATCTGTTGGGGGTACGTAGGTATATATAGGAGGAAGGAGTACGTCGGTGGAGCGTCAGCGGTCCACGAGGCAGGGGGGCGCGCCCCCACCCTCGTGACCTCCTCTGGCACTCCTTGGAGTAGGTTCCAAGTCTCCTGGATCACGTTCGGTGAGAAAATCACGTTCCCGAAGGTTTCATTCCGTTTGGACTCCGTTTGATATTCCGTTTCTTCGAAACACTGAAATAGGCAAAAAAACAGCAATTCTGGGCTGGGCTTCCGGTTAATAGGTTAGTCCCAAAAATAATATAAAAGTGGAAAATAAAGCCCATTATAGTCCAAAACAATAGATAAAGTAGCATGGAGCAATCAAAAATTATAGATACGTTGGAGACGTATCAGCTGCGCCCGGTCGGCCTGGTGGTGCCCTGTGAGAACCCCGCCAATGTGGTTCCCTTCCTCGTTGCTGGTGCCGAGCTCCCCCCGAACATGGGTGCAGGGGGGCGAGCACCGCTGGAGGTTGGCGGCCCGAGTACTGAGGCGCAGATGTCGTCTGGGGCTCCTGGGGCGTCTTCCTCAGGACCTCATGATCCTTCCCCTGGGGTGTCGGTCGCTGAGACGATGCAGCACGCGGCTCGCGAGGCCGAAGCTCCAGAGGTCTCGGGACACCGTGGTGAGATGGTGCCCGACTGCTCTCCGCAGCCCGGCACCCCTAAAGCTGTCCCTTCGAGCGCTTCTCCAGCCGCACCTCGTGCTGGCCGCCACGTCTAGCACTTCGGCCGACTTTGCATGGACTTCGAGGAGCTCCGCAAGAGGAAAGGATCCCCGAGCAGCAGCGGTATCTTCGGGTCGTTGAAGCGAAGGATGTACATCACCTCGACGAGTAAGCATTGTCCCTTTGTGATTTCTTGAGTGCTGCTTTCCTTCCTGACGGTGGTCCTACAGGGTCCCTTCCTCCAAGGCCGTTGCATCTCCTGAGGAGCGGCTCCCTCTCTCCTCGACTCCCCCGCTGGCCTTGAGCGCCCTGCACCCGTGCGCCGCTCCCGACGCGGGGTCGGATGGAGAGGCGCGCTCGCCTCCATGGCGCCTTGAGCCCTCGGCCTCGTTGCCCCTCCTTGGCAGCCTTGCTTGGAGCTTGGCGGGCATGCCTAGAACCCCTCCTCTGGTTATGGACGGTGGCTGGTTGGCTTCGGTCTCCGGCTCCTCTTCAGGCAGCGGGCCCCGTCTAGCTAGGGCCCCTCGCGAGGCCTGGCTGGCGCCCGGGGCAGCGCCAGCCCCTAGCCCCCTATTGAGAGGGGGTGCGCCGCCTCACGCCCCACCCGGGGCCCCCGTGGTGGAGGACGAGGTGAGCCGTGCGCTTGAGTTTGAGCGCGAACGAAGCATCGTTCGCCACGAGCTCTTGCAGGAGGCGATGGGTGTGATGAACCGACTTGGTGGTGAACTTGCGGACGTCGATGCGCGCCTCAAGGCTGAGGGTCTTCGGCTGGCGGAGGAACGGCGTAAGCTGAAGGTGGCTATCAACCTTGGCCGCTACCAGCGTGATCTTGATAATGCGAAGGCTGAGGCGTCCCTCAAGGTTTCCCGTGAAGCTTGCTCCCGAGCTTTGGAGGAGGCTCGCGAGGCTGACCACCATCGCGAGGCCACAGAGAAGCGCGCGTGGGAGCTCCAGGTCTGGAGCGCGTCCTTGGAGCGGCAAGTGGAGGCGCGCAATGCCGCCCTTGCGTCGATGAGGGGGGCACCCGCCGAGGTGGAAGAGATCCGAAAGCTTGAGGAGGCGATGGCGCTGGAAGCTGTGGAGCACAGCCTCGAGCTCGAGCGGCTGGAGACGAGGGAGCGCCAAGTTGTTCAAGCGGAAGACGTCGTCAACACGCACGAGGCCAGGGCTCAAGAGGAGGTTGATCACCGGGTGGCCGAGGCTCACACGGATCTTGAGGGGAGGTATGACTTGAGGTTGAAGCTTGCGGGGACGGAGGCTGCGGGTAGGGCCGCCGCCCTTAGGACCAAACTGGCTGAAGTGGAGAGGCGCGAGGAGGCTACAGTCGCTGCTCTGGTCACGGCGTAGGCGGAATTGGCCTCTGCTCGCGCCGAGCTGCTTTCTCTTCAGAAACGGGTTGATGACGCCGAGGCAGTTGCGCGGCTGAACAGGGAGGAAGTTCTTTAGCGGCGTACATTGGAGCACGAGCACGCCCCCATGCTCCAGGTTCTCAGGAACAGGGCTAACGCTGTGCTGGGCCATATCCGTGACGAGAATGCCCCTCATCCTCATACGGATGACTATGCCAGCTGCTACGTGTCGAGCTTGCGTTGGATTTCCCCGAAGAGGAGAGGATGATGCAGCACAGTAGCGTAAGTATTTCCCTCAGTTTTTGAGGTATCAATCCAGTAGGAGACCACGCGCAAGTCCCTCGTACCTGCACAAAACGATAGCTACTCGCAACCAACGCTTAGGGGTTGTCAATTCCTTAACGGTCACTTACGAGGGTGAGATCTGATAGAGATAATATTTTTGGTATTTTTGGTATAAAGATGCAAAGTAAAAAGTAAAAAGCAAAGCAAGTAAATAAAGTGATGGAGATTGATATGATGAGAATAGACCCGGGGGGCATAGGTTTCACTAGTGGCTTCTCTCAAGAGCATAAGTATTCTACGGTGGGTGAACAAATTACTGTTGAGCAATTGACAGAATTGAGCATAGTTATGAGGTTATCCAGGCAATGATCATGTATATAGGCATCACGTCCGTGACAAGTAGACCGAAACGATTCTGCATCTACTACTATTACTCCACTCATCGACCGCTATCTAGCATGCATCTAGAGTATTAAGTTAAAAACAGAGTAACGCTTTAAGCAAGATGACATGATGTAGAGGAATAAATTCATGCAATATGATAAATACCCCATCTTTTTATCCTCGACGGCAACAATACAATACGTGCCTTGCAACCCTTTATGTCACTGGGTAAGGACACAGCAAGATTGAACCCAAAGCTAAGCACTTCTCCCATTGCAAGAACTACCAATCTAGTTGGCCAAACCAAACGGATAATTCGAAGAGACTTGCAAAGATAACTTAATCATACATAAAAGAGTTCAGAGAAGAATCAAATATTTTCCATAGATAATCTGGATCATAAACGCACAATTCATCGGTCTCAACAAACACACCGCAAAAAGAAGATTACATCGAATAGATCTCCACGAGAGAGGGGGGGAACATTGTATTGAGATCCAAAAGAGAGAAGAAGCCATCTAGCTACTAGCTATGGACCCGAAGGTCTGAAGTAAACTACTCACACTTCATCGGAGGGGCTATGGTGATGATGTAGAAGCCCTCCGTGGTGGATGCCCCCTCCGGCGGAGCTCGGGAACAGGCCCCAAGATGGGATCTCATGGATACAGGAAGGTACGGCGGTGGAATTAGGTTTTTTGCTCCGTTCTGATCTGTTGAAGTGCGTAGGTATATATAGGAGGAAGGATGCGTCGGTGGGCGTCGGGGGCCCACGAGGCGGGGTGCGCCCGGGGGTAGGCGCCCCCACCTCGTGACCGCCTCTGGCACTCCTTGGAGTAGGGTCCAAGTCTCTGGATCACGTTCGGTGAGAAAATCACGTTCGAAGGTTTCATTCCGTTTGGACTCCATTTGATATTCCGTTTCTTGAAACACCAAATAGGAAAAAACAGCAATTACAGGCTGGGCCTCCGGTTAATAGGTTAGTCCCAAAATAATATAAAGGTGGAAAATAAAGCCCATTATAGTCCAAAACAATAGATAAAGTAGCATGGAGCAATCAAAAATTATAGATACGTTGGAGACGTATCAAGCATCCCCAAGCTTAATTCCTGCTCGTCCTCGAGTAGGTAAATGATAAAAAAAAGGAATTTTTGATGCGGAGTGATACTTTGGCATAATTTCAATGTAAATCTTCTTAATTGTGATATGAATATTCAGATCCGAAAGATTCAAAACAAAAGTTCATATTGACATAAAAATAATAATACTTCAAGCATACTAATCAAAATAATTATGTCTTCTCAAAATAACATGGCCAAAGAAAGTTCATCCCTACAAAATCATATAATTAGGCTATGCTTCATTTCCGTCACACAAAGATGTTCCCAACTTCTATACCCCCGATGACAAGCCAAGCAATTATTTCATACTTAAATAATCTCAAACTTTTTCAACCTTGCTTGCTCATGAAGACCTAGGGCATTTGAGGAAGCCCATCGTAGGAATATACAAGCCAAGTTCTATAACGAAAAATTCCCACTAGTATGAAAAATACAGCTTATGAGACTCACTATATGAAAAACATGGTGCTACTTTGAAGCACAATATATGAGACTCACTACATGAAGAACATGGTGCTACTTTGAAGCACAAGTGTGGAAAAAGAGATAGTAGCATTGCCCTTTTCTTTTTTTTGGGCCTTTTTTGGCCTTTCTCTTTTTTTTGGGCAATGCTCTAATAATGATGATCATCACACTTCTATTGATTACAACATGAGGATTACAACTCGAAACTAGAACAAGGTATGACTCTATATGAATGCCTCTGGCGGTGTACCGGGATGGTGCAATGAATCACGAGTGACAAGTATGAAAAATAATGCATGGTGGCTTTGTCACAAATACAATGTCAACTACATGATCATGCAATGGCAATATGACAAAAGTAAAGTATGTCATAATAATGATGAACGGAACGGTGGAAAGTTGCATGGCAATATATCTCGGAATGACTATGGAAATGACTTGAGGAAGATATAAGGAGGTTTATGTGTGATAGAGCGTATCGTATCACGGGGTTTGGATGCACCGGCGAAGTTTGCGCCAACTCTCAATGTGAGAAAGGGCAATGCACGGTACCGAAGAGGCTAGCAATGGCGGAAAGGTAAAAGTGTGTATAATCCATGGACTCAACATTAGTCAAAAGAACTCATATACTTATTGCAAAAATTTAGAAGTCATCAAAAATCAAGTACTACGCGCATGCTCCTAGGGGGATAGATTGGTAGGAAAAGACCATCGCTCGTCCCCGACCGCCACTCATAAGGATGCACAAGCCAGGTACACTTCATGCTTCAAATTTGTTACACAACTTTAATCATACGTGCATGCTACGGGACTTACTAACTTCAACACAAGCATTTCTCAAATTCACAACTACTCAACCAGCATGACTTTGATATTATTACCTCCATATCTCAAAACAATTATCAAGCATCAAACTTATCTTAGTATTCAACGCACTCAAAAGAAAGTTTCACATATCTTGAACACCAAGTATATTAACATTAAGCAAATTACCATGCTATTAACGACTCTCAAAATAATCTAAGTGAAGCATGAGAGATCAAGTTTCTTTAAAACAAATCCACCACCGTGCTCTAAAAGATCTAAGTGAAGCACTAGAGCAAAAATTATCACGCTCAAAAAGATATAAGTGAAGCACTATGAGCAAAGCTATCAAGCTCAAGAGATATAAGTGAAGCACATAGAGTATTCTATCAAATTTCAATTCATATATGGCTCTCTTAAAAGGTCTGTACAGAAAGGATGAATGTGGTAAACTAACAAGAAAAGACTCAAATAATACAAGACGCTCCAAGCAAAACACATATCATGTTGGTGAATAAAAATATAGCTCCAAGTAAATTACCGATGGAAGTGGATTTAAAGAGGGATGCCTTCCGGGGCATCCCCAAGCTTTGACTTTTTGGTGTCCTTGGATTATCTTGGGGGTGCCATCGGAATCCCCAAGCTTAGGCTCTTGCCACTCCTTGTTCTTTAATCCATCAAAAGAATTCACCCAAAACTTGAAAACTTCACAACACAAAACTCAATAGAAATCTCGTGAGCTCCGTTAGAGAAAGAAAACAAAAGACTACTTTAAGGTACTGTAATGAACTCATTCTTTATTTGTATTGGTGTTAAACCTACTGTATTCCAACTTCTCTATGGATTATAAACTATTTTACTAACCATAGATTCATCAAAATAAGCAAACAACACACGCAAAACAGAATCTGTCAAAAACAGAACAGTCTGTAGTAATCTGTAACTAACGCAAACTTCTGGAACCCAAAAAATTCTACCAAAATTAGACGACCTGGAAAATTTGTTTATTGATCAGCAGCAATTGGAATCAGTATTTTATCACGTTCTGGTGATTTTAACAATTCGGTCTCTGAGCACAAAGATTCTGGAAATTACAGCAAGATCAAATAACTATCATCCAAGAAGATCCAATAGGTCCAACTTGGCACAAACACTAATTAAAACATAAAACCACATCTAAACAGAGGCTAGATGGATTATTTATTCCTAACCAGAACCAAAAACAAAAAACACAAAAAAAAATTGGTTGCCTCCCAACAAGCGCTATCGTTTAACGCCCCTAGCTAGGCATAAAAGCAAGGATAGATCTAGGTATTGCCATCTTTGGTAGGCAATCCATAAGTGGCTCTCATGATAGATTCATATGGTAATTTTATTTTCTTTCTAGGAAAGTGTTCCATGCCTTTCTTTAATGGAAATTGGAATCTAATATTCCCTTCCTTCATATCAATAATTGCACCAATCGTTCTAAGGAAAGGTCTACCAAGAATAATAGGACATGAAGGATTGCAATCTATATCAAGAACGATAAAATCTACGGGCACATAATTCCTATTTGCAACAATAAGAACATCATTAATTCTTCCCATAGGCTTTTTAAAAGTGGAATCCGCAAGATGCAAGTTTAGAGAGCAATCATCAAAATCATGGAAATCTAGCAAATCACATAAAGTTTTGGGAATAGTAGAGACACTAGCACCCAAATCACACAAAGCATGAAACTCATAATTTTTAATTTTAATTTTAATACTAGGTTCCCACTCATCATGGAGTTTCCTAGGGATAGCAATTTTCAACTCAAGCTTTTCTTCATAAGATTGCATCAAGGCATCAACAATGTGTTCGGTAAAAGCCTTATTTTGACTATAAGCATGAGGAGAATTTAGCACGGATTGCAACAAGGAAATACAATCAATTAAAGAGCAATTTTCATAATTAAATTCCTTGAGATCCAAAATAGTGGGTTTAGCAACATCTAGATTTTTATTTCTTTCAATCCCACTTTTATCAATTTCATCATTAAGATCCAAAAACTCCGAATTCTTAGAACGCCTTCTAGGTAAAGGAGGATCATATTCAGTTTCATCAAGATTCATATTGCAAAACAAAGATTTAATAGGGGATGTATCAATAACTTTTAGATCTTCATCTTGATTTTCATAGGAATTAGAAGAACACGCTTTAATAAAGGCATCTTTGGAAGCACGCATCCTAGCGGTTCTTTCTTTGCACTCATCAATGGAAATTATCATAGCTTTGAGAGACTCATTGATATCATGCTTAGGAGGAATAGATCTAAGCTTTAAATAATCAACATCAAGAGAAATTCTATCAACGTTCCTAGCCAAATCATCAACTTTAAGTAATTTCTCTTCAAGCAAAGCATTAAAATTCTTTTGTGAGTTCATAAACTCTCTAACACTACTCTCAAATTCAGAGGGCATATTATTAAAATTTCCATAAGAGTTGTTGTAGGAATTTCCATAATTATTAGAAGGATTACTAGGATAAGGTCTAGGATTAAAATTCCCTCTATACGCGTTGTTTCCAAAACTATTCCTACCAACAAAATTCACATCCATAGATTCATTATTATTCTCAATCAAGGTAGATAAAGGCATATTATTGGGATCAGAAGAAACACCCTTAGCAAATAAATTCATAAGTTCATCCATCTTTCCACTCAAAACATTTATTTCTTCTATAGCATGCACTTTTTTATTAGTAGATCTTTCAGTATGCCATTGAGAATAATTTACCATAATATTATCTAGGAGTTTAGTAGCATCTTCTAAAGTGATTTCCATAAAAGTGCCTCCCGCGGCCGAATCTAAAAGATTTCTAGAAGCAAAATTCAATCCAGCATAAATTTTTTGTATAATCATCCATAAGTTCAAACCATGAGTAGGACAATTACGTAGCATTAATTTCATTCTCTCCCAAGCTTGTGCAACATGTTCATGATCAAGTTGCTTAAAATTCATAATATCGTTCCTAAGAGAGATAATCTTAGTGAGAGGAAAATACTTAGAGATAAAAGCATCTTTGCACTTGTTCCAAGAATCAATACTATTTTTAGGCAAAGATGAAAACCATGCTTTAGCACGATCTCTAAGCAAAAAAGGAAATAGCTTCAATTTAACGACATCATTATCGACATCTTTTTTCTTTTGCATATCACATAAATCAACGAAGCCATTCAGATGAGTAGCGGCATCTTCGCTAGGAAGGCCGGCGAATTGATCTTTCATAACAAGATTCAACAAAGCAGTATTGATTTCACAAGATTCGGTATTGGCAAGAGGAGAAATCGGAGTGCTAAGGAAATCATTATTATTGGTATTGGTGAAGTCACACAATTTGGTGGCATCTTGAGCCATCGCGACGAACAAGCAAACTAACACACGAGCAAACAAAGGCAAAGGAAAAAGGCAAAGGGAAAAAGAGGAGGAGATTGGGAAAGAGAGGGCGAATAAAACGGCAAGGGTGAAGTGGGGGAGAGGAAAACGAGAGGCAAATGGAAAATAATGTAATGCGAGAGATAGGGATTGTGATGGGTACTTGGTATGTTGACTTTTGCGTAAGCCTCCCCGGCAACGGCGCCAGAAATTCTTCTTGCTACGTATCGAGCTTGCGTTGGATTTCCCCGAAGAGGAGAGGATGATGCAGCACAATGGCGTAAGTATTTCCCTCAGTTTTGAGAACCAAGGTATCAATCCGATAGGAGACCACGCGCAAGTCCCTCGTACCTGCACAAAACGATAGCTACTCGCAACCAATGCTTAGGGGTTGTCAATCCCTTCACGGTCACTTACGAGGGTGAGATCTGATAGAGATAATATTTTTGGTATTTTTGGTATAAAGATGCAAAGTAAAAAGTAAAAAAGCAAAGCAAGTAAATAAAGTGATGGAGATTGATATGATGAGAATAGACCCGAGGGCCATAGGTTTCACTAGTGGCTTCTCTCAAGAGCATAAGTATTCTACGGTGGGTGAACAAATTACTGTTGAGCAATTGATGAATTGAGCATAGTTATGAGGTTATCCGGGCAATGATCATGTATATAGGCATCACATCCGTGACAAGTAGACCGAAGCGATTCTGCATCTACTACTATTACTCCACTCATCGACCGCTATCCAAATGCATCTAGAGTATTAAGTTAAAAAGCAGAGTAAGGCTTTAAGCAAGATGACATGATGTAGAGGAATAAATTCATGCAATATGATAAATACCCCATGTTGTTATCCTCGATGGCAACAATACAATCGTGCCTTGCAACCCTTTACATCCTTTGGGTAAGGACACATGCAAGATCGAACCCAAAGCTAAGCACTTCTCCCATTGCAAGAACTACCAATCTAGTTGGTCAAACCAAACGGATAATTCGAAGAGACTTGCAAAGATAACTTAATCATACATAAAAGAATTCAGAGAAGAATCAAATATTTTCCATAGATAATTTGGATCATAAACCCACAATTCATCGGTCTCAACAAACACACCGCAAAAAGAAGATTACATTGAATAGATCTCCACGAGAGAGGGGGAGAACATTGTATTGAGATCCAAAAAGAGAGAAGAAGCCATCTAGCTACTAGCTATGGACCGAAGGTCTGAATTAAACTACTCACACTTCATTGGAGGGGCTATGGTGATGATGTAGAAGCCCTCCGTGGTGGATGCCCCCTCCGGCGGAGCTCCGGAACAGGCCCCAAGATGGGATCTCGTGGATCTGAGGAAGATGCAGGCGGTGGAATTAGGTTTTGCTCTGTCCTGATCTGTTGAAGTGCGTGGGTATATATAGGAGGAAGAATGCGTCGGTGGGCGTCGGGGCCCACGAGGCGGGCGCGCCGGGGAGGCGCGCCCCACCCTCGTGACCGCCTCTAGCACTCCTTGGAGTAGGGTCCAAGTCTCCTGGATCAAGTTCGGTGAGAAAATCACGTTCCCGAAGGTTTCATTCTGTTTGGACTCCGTTTGATATTCCGTTTCTTCGAAACACTGAAATAGGCAAAAAACAGCAATTCTGGGCTAGACCTCCGGTTAATAGGTTAGTCCCAAAAATAATAGAAACGTGGAAAATAAAGCCCATTATAGTCCAAAACAGTAGATAAAGTAGCATGGAGCAATCAAAAATTATAGATAGGTTGGAGACGTATCACCAGTCACCTTCACTTCTTCTCCGACGTGGTGACGCGTCTTGAAGCTCGATCCAATATAGCTCGCCATCTTGTCAAAGAGAGGAGTCGCGGCTTTCTCGAGTGCGCGTTCTCCCGTGTCTTCGTCCACCTCCAGAACACCTACCAGGATGTCGACTTTGACGCCGCCATCGCCCCAGTTCCACAGGCCATCCGGGGCGACCTGGCACGGTGGGTGGAGGACAACGTGGACGCGCTGGTCAGGGCCTTCGCTTCTGACGATGATGCGGTGGTGGTCACTGCAGACGAAGACGACGTGGTCGACGACGGCGATGCCGGCGCCGGTGAAGGTGGAGGCGATGCCAATGATGGCGACAGCGACGCCAGTGGTGCATCAGAAGATGACATGGGGGACGCGGCGAGCGACATATCCGGTTGATCCCACATTTCCCTGCTGTTTATCCTGTAAAAGCTTGGGGACGACCCCTAAAGATTGTAAGAGCAATTTGAGAGGGGGAGCCCCTAATGTAAACAAATCACAGTTTTTATTCTTCTATGTCAAGTTGGGTATGCGTCTTTGCGTGACCATGAGTCCGATGGAAAGTCTTTGGTACGGCTTACCTTAGCCAGCGCATGTCCCGAGCTGGGTCACGGGGTCGTGCATTTCCGAGGTTCTTGAGGGGTCTGCCGATCCTTCCGAGGGGGCCTCATGAGAGGAAAGCATCTGCTGTGAAGCTGGCGCGCGCGTGGCACGCGTGTGCCTCGCCTAGTCCCGCTCACGAGGGGCTCGTGAGGGGAGGCAACTGGCGTGAGATCCAAATAAGGCGAGAGCCGGAAAGCAAGAAATCGCTCGAACGAGAAAAGGCACTCCCCACGCGCGTCAATGAAAATTCAACTTCAACTTAAATCCAAATCCAGAAGACAAGGCTATAAAAAGGGATTCAAAGCAAATGGCCGCGTCCGGCACCTAGTCTAGTCTTCTTGTCTTCAAGTCTTCTCACCAGCGCGGAGCTAAGTGCTACCACTAGGGTGTGGGAGGGAGCTCCCGAGGCCCGAGGGCGGCTCTCCTGAGGCTCCGGGGCGTGTACAGCCCCACTCATTATTATGTGAGAGTGTCACGGGCGGCGATCTTCACAGGCGTGAGCCTTACTTCATATCGCCAGATGAGGGCCCCGCCTTGCTCCTCCCTCGGCCACCGTTGGGGGCGACTGGAAACCAGGACGCCACCAAAGGGGCAAAGGGGACGCTAGCGGCGCCCTCGGCGACCACATGTCCTCTGCCAGGGGTAGGCTTTGCAGCACCTCCCCAGTAGAGGGCCTACCTCCGGGGGGCGCCTTGCTCCGTGCAACACGGGGAGGGATCTGGCTCCTGACCCCTCTCCTGCAGCCCCCAGCACGATCCTCCTGGTGGAAGGGAGGTCGCCGAGCTGGGGCCGCCAGCCGCTGTGGTGACCTGTTCCCCCTGTGACTCATGGTTAGCGTAAGCTTTCTCCTGAGGAATTAGTGGTACCCTGTATCTGATGTCGATGGCGCGGTTGACGGGGCTCTCTGGCGGTTCCTGGAAGGCTTCAGCTCCTAACGCCTCCTCCTCCCAACCTGTCCCGAGGAACGAGCCAGGGTCGTCCTCCAGCGTGTACTCCTGGTCCATCATGCGGGGCACATAGGCCTCCGAGGCCGCTGCCCCGAAGACCTCGCCGAAGTGCCCCATGCTCCATGTTGCCCGGCCTGTCATGTCGTCCTGAGGATGGCAGGGCGGTGCTCCGAGGGGGCCATACGTGGCAACACTTGTGCCCGCACCCATCTGAGGTGGTGCAGGCACAGCAGGGCGCCCTCCACCGTGGGTCATGTTGATGTCGACGAGGCCCCCGGGTGCACCCAGGAGCATGCGTGCACGGCGAGGCCCGCCATGGGACCCAGCCGCCGCCTGAGGCGTGAGCTGGTAGCAGAAGGGCAGCGCTCCTGTGGCCATCGCGTCCAGTAGCTCGGTGACGCGTTCCAGCAGCGCATCTCGACCGCTCTCCATCAGTCGGCACCACAGCAGCTCCCGCGCCACTTGAGTGCGGCCCGCATGTTTGCCTGCTGATACGTCCATTTTGCATCATGCTTTTATATCGATATTTATTGCATTATGGGCTGTTACTACACATTATGTCACAATACTTATGCCTATTCTCTCTTATTTTACAAGCTTTACATAAGGAGGAGAATGCGGCAATGGAATTCAGGCTGGAAAAGGAGCAAATATTAGAGACCTATTCTGCACAACTCAAAAGTCCTGAAACTCCACGAAAGTCATTTTGGAAATAATAAAATTATTGAGCGTAAGAAATGCGTCGGAGGGGGACCCACACAGCCCACGAGGGTGGGGCGCGCCTACCCCAGGCGTGCCCACCTGCCTCGTGGGCCCCCTGTTGGCTCTCCGGTGGCCATCTTCTGCTATATGAGGTCTTTCGTCGAGGAAAAAATCATAAGCAACCTTTTGGGACGAGACTCCGCCGCCACGAGGCGGAACCTTGGCGGAACCAATCTAGGGCTCCGGTAGAGCTGTTCTGCCGGGGACACTTCCCTCCGGGAGGGGGAAATCATCGCCATCGTCATCACCAATGCTCCTCTCATCGGGAGAGGGCAATCTCCATCAACATCTTCACCAGCACCATCTCCTCTCAAAACCCTAGTTCATCTCTTGTATCCAATTCTTGTCTCCAAGTCCGGGATTGGTACTAGTATGTTGCTAGTAGTGTTGATTACTCCTTGTAGTTAATGCTAGTTGGTTTATTTGGTGGAAGATCATATGTTCAGATCCTATATGCACATTAATACCCCTCTGATTATGAACATGAATATGCTTTGTGAGTAGTTACGTTTGTTCCTGAGGACATGGGAGAAGTCTTGCTATTAGTAGTCATGTGAATTTGGTATTCGTTCGATATTTTTATGAGATGTATGTTGTCTAGCCTCTAGTGGTGTTATGTGAACATCGACTACATAACACTTCACCATTATTTGGGCCTAGAGGAAGGCATTGGGAAGTGTCGTAGATGATGGGTTGCTAGAGTGATGAAGCTTAAACCCTAGTTTATGTGTTGCTTCGTAAGGGGCTGATTTGGATCCATATGTTTTATGCTATGGTTAGGTTTACCTTAATAATTTTGTTGTAGTTGCGGATGCTTGCAATAGAGGTTAATCATAAGTGGGATGCTTGTTCAAGTAAGAACAACACCCAAGCACCGGTCCACCCACATATCAAATTATCAAAGTAGCGAACGCGAATCATATGAACGTGATGAAAACTAGCTTGACGATAATTCCCATGTGTCCTCGGGAGCGCTTTTCTCGATATAAGAGTTTGTCCAGGCTTGTCCTTTGCTACAAACAGGATTGGGCCACCTTGCTGCACTTTATTTACTTTGTTACTTGTTGCTCGTTACAAATTATCCTATCACAAAACTATCTGTTACCACTTATTTCAGTACTTGCAGAGAATACCTTGCTGAAAACTGCTTATCATTTCCTTCTGCTCCTCGTTGGGTTCGACACTCTTACTTATCGAAAGGACTACGATAGATCCCTTATACTTGTGGGTCATCACCTGCTCCCGCCGGGTGTGTGGCGCTGTTGCCGCGGCGTGGCTTGCGGCCCTTGCAGCGGCTCGCGCTTGTCGGGGAGTAAGGGTGGACGGCGCCTGGCCGCGCCGCCCGCGCCCAGCAGCGTTTGGTGGCACCCGTGCCGCCTGGAGTGCGGGGTTGAGGTCTTCCTGGGCAAGCGGCGCCGCCCGGTCGGGCCAGGCTGCCCAGCGGTCAGCGTCGGCCCTCGGGTCGCCGGACATCGGAACCGCGGAGCGTCGGTGGATCGTCTGGTGGGGAAGAGGCTCCGGCACACCCCTACCTGACGCGCCAAATGTCGAATCCTGACAAAAGCAGTCTTCGCCTGCAAAAGGCTCTGGTGGTGACGCCGCCTTGGGCTCCATGGTGACCTCCATCTTGTCGTCCCGCTGGTCTTGGTCTCGTTGCACCGATGTGTGAACCTTTGCTTGATGCCTCGGTACTTCGCGCCTGCGCTTGCCTCCTTAGCACCAAAGAGGAAACAAGGACGCTTCGCGCGCTGGCGCCCGCCTGTTCTTGGTCGTCATGGCTCACGTCACGAGAACCTCGCGAGGTTTGCCTTGCCTTGATCTCTCCGCCCCTCGCGAGTCTGCCTGGCGAGGACGCTCCTGAGGAGGTCTTGCATCGTCCGCCCCGTGAGGCTTGGCCCCTCGCGAGGGTCTTGAGTGCCTGGTTGATGAGGATGGGTCGTACAGGCCTGCTGGCACAGCCACGCCGTGGGCCGCAGGCAGGCAAGTCTAGGGACCCCCGTTCCCAGAATGCCGACAACTGTATTTACTCATACAAACAAATTGAACTATCCAATGGAAACCCCAATGGCACAACAGGTATGTTTATGCATGTTTCATTAACAGGTTTGCCCTTATAAATAGTTGTGTTGATTTCAATTTCAATTGTGTATACAGTTGACTACTCATATCATGCACATTACTAGCATCATAACAGGTCCAATAGTGTTGTTGTACATGTAGACCCGTGGTACCCATCTGAAATCTTGTTGTGCCGTTTAGTTTCCCACGCTTTGTATTCTTTCAGTGCGGCTTTCTCTTGAACTGATATGATTTGAACCGTGTCTCTATTTTGATTTGGCAAGACAATGTAGTGACCATAGGACATAGGTACATGTTTGTTTGATGCTTTTATAATGTACTACCTGGAAATAGAATACTTGGTAGTTTAATCTTGTCCGCCTTACTAATGAACTGGTTCACCGAAATGAGTTTCATATACTAGTACATGCTAAACCTGTTATGTGTCTGCTTGTTTCTTCTGTTAGGATGCTGACAGAATATTGGGGAAGAGTGCCTTATTAAGCAATGATAAAGGAAGTAATGCAGATAAGGTTTAGGATCGTGAGACATCCTTGTTGGTCTCCAACAAACCTGATAAAACAACTAAGGAAAACTATCTTGAAGACGGTGAGGCAACCCCAAAGTCCTGTCTTGGTTTCTTTCGATTCGATTCTTGGCCACTACCGCTTGCACAAGCTATTCAAACTCCTTTATCTGAATCAGTTCGGTTTCTTGAGACTCAACTACAAGTCGAAAGACATCGATCAGCTGTCTGCTGCGACAAGAAGCGGAAGGACTGCGAAGTTCTGGAGCATTCGGATGCATACTTTCGGTGCAACAACAAGCATCGGAGGATTTTAGTGCCAACAGGACAAAGCTAATAAGCTTGCTAAGCTTATTGCCGCATAGTGGATACCGTGATAATGTTTCTTGAGCTCTTCTGAAGTTGTTTCGGTTATGCACTTGTTTTGCTGCTGCGTTTATTTGCACTGGTGGCCAATTTTGACGGTCAGTGTATGTAATATGTTGCTTTGTTCCCTATATTTGCACTAGTGGCGAACTTTGATACCCAGTGGATGTAATATGTGTAATAGCTGTAATAGGCTAGCGTTAGTTGCTTGCTTATTTATTTCCTTATTGTCTTGTTTAGTTGTTTGCTTGTAGTCACTGCGGTTCTTTTTCCACGTTTTTTTAGTGGCCACAATAACCTAGTTTTGGTAACTAGGCCACAATAATCATGGCAACACACGGACTGTTGTAACCATGGGCCTCCTGCGGGTCGTAGGATCTGTGGGCTTTCTACGGGCCGTAGGATCCATGGACTTTCTACGGACCGTATTATCCGTGGGCCTTCTACGGGCCGTAGGATCCATTGGTCTTCTACGGGTCGTAGGATCCATGGACTTTCTACGGGCCGTAGGATCCATGGACTTTCTACGGGCCGTACGACCCATGGGCCTTCTACGGGCCGTAGGATCCATTGGTCTTCTACGGGTCGTAGGATCCATGGGCCTTGAACGGGGTGTACAATCATTTCACCAGACATGGTCCGTACTATTCGTGGACCATAACGGGCCGTTAATAGGCCGTATTTGATAACGCTATGAAAACAGCCCAACGGGTTAACGGGCCACAAACGGGCCGAATGTAACCACGGGTTGTATTTGGCACACAAATGGAACAGGCCAGTAATGGACCGTATCTAACCGAATTCTAGAAATGAGCCCAAGAATAAATGGCCCCTTAGAAGGCCGAAAGTTAACACGGGCTGGAAACGGCCGACGGAATAATGGGCCATTAATGGGTACAAAGCGATACACTATTCATTATGGGCCAGTTTCATCTCGGGCCTTTAATGGGCCGAGAGTTATAAAGGGCCTCATATGGGCCAAAAGACATCATGGGACATACATGGGCCAGAAGTTACAACGGGTTGGAATCATATTTGACGGCCCAGACGAATCTACTGGGCTTAATTCCGATAGGCCGTAACGGGCCGGTAGTAAGCGGGCCGTAAATGGGCTATATATGAACAGGCCGTTAACATGCTTTCCATGGGCCGGCCCGTTACCTTTTGACCAAGTCAAACGGGTCGGCCTTTTCACCGGAATGGGCCTCTGTGGGGCTGTGCCACGTGTCGACCTATCATAGGCTCCTCCTGTCCAATAGTGGATGACATCTGTCCGAAAGTTGAGCCGACACGTGTTTCCTCCGGCCAATGAGAATTTTACACGTGGAAAATTCCCATTGGTCCGGGCTTTTAACGGGTTATCGGATCCAAAACCGGACCCGATAGCTTAACGGCGTCCCGTTACGGTGGATGCCACGTGTCGGTCACCCTTAATGAAAGCACTTCTATGACACGCGATTTACCGTCATGGAAGTGGACACTTCCGTGATGATAATTTTGGTAATGTCATGGAACACTTCTACGACAACACAGGTATGACTATCTTGATTCTGTCATAAATTTGTCATGGATGTACATGCATGACAGAAAACGTGACCTACCGTGACAAACACGTATCATCACGGAAGTGTCTTTTTTTTGTAGTGTTTGTAGGCGGCCGCAACCTCCGCCACCCGCATGCGGTACCGCCAGCGCTTGAGGCAGCCCTCGTGGGCGGAGCGGTACGAGTCGAGCAGCGCCTCCTGCTCCACCCGCTCCACGGCAATCTGCTCCTCCGCCTGCAGGTGCTCCTGGAGGAGATGGTGGTTGTAGGCGGTGTCGGCTTGCGCCTCCTGGAACTGCTCCGGACGCTTCTGCCTTACCGTGTCCATGTATTGAGCACGGGCCTCGCCGATGGTCATGGTGCAATGCACCGGCGAGGATGGCGCGCAGGAGGGCTTGGCGCCGGATCGTCGACTACCATGTTCTCCATTGGGACGTCGTCGTCCTCCGGCTGCCTGCCGGCCAGCCAGTCGGCAGCAATGGCTGCCATCTCCTTGTGGTCTGTCGTCCGCCTGTCCCGAAGAGCGCTGGAGCGCGAGGAAGCCATGGTGGGAGTAGTGGTGTGGACAGGAGAAAGGGGACGGAGGCGGATGACTCCGGCTATGGCCGGCGCAACAGTTTATATAGCAATGGTGGGCGGCGGAGGGATGGATGTGTGGCACCGGAGTAGCCGCCTCGGCAACCGCGTATCATTAATGTGGGCGGCAGACGGACGGACGGACGACACTTGTGCCGTTTGAAGGCAGAGCAATCGCCTGCACCGGGAAGTGGGGCGGGCGACGCTGACCGTTTCGGGCGGAAAGCACGCGCGGGCGAGGGAGGCAGTCTGGGTGGGCCAGGGTAGTCAGACTCGTGCTTGGCAGCGGGTCGGTCCAGCAGCCGGGACATGCCATGTTCCCATTGAGCAGGCGCGGCCCACTTCGACGCCCTAATGGCTGAAGAGCTACCAGCGCAGGAGGACCTGTGCTGCAACCTCCGTCTCCTCAACGAGCACTGGTGAACAAGCGAACGACAATGTCGTCGCGGACATGTGGCCCAATGAGCAGCGGGCGCTGTTCAGAACATCCGTAGGGCCCGCGAGGCCCTCTCCGTCGTCCTTCGAGTTGTTGCGCTCGCCGTGGCGCCGCCGTCTCATGTTGTCAACTTGGTAAACGGCATGAGGAATGAGGAGATGACTTTACTTGGAGAGGATGACAGTGGGGACCCACCAAGGCCATAGCCGCACGTACGCAAGTGCCTCCTTATTATATACAGTTGTAATATTTTTTGCTTCCTCCTGGTTTCCTGACATCACGGTCTCACACCATTGTCAACCTATGTAGTCAATAAACGAGAGAATTGCACAAGGAGCGGCTGACAGCTGGGACCAAGCAGCTCGGCGATTTGTCTTTTGAGGTGTGAGCACTCTGAGTTTTTCTTGGCGATGTTTTGTTGTTATTCAGAGGAGAGCAGGGTATTAACTGGGCGGGCTGTGGCCCGTCTAGCCCAGGCCAAATATCCAGCCGAGATATTAATTTTTTTCAAGTTGAAAATGGCTAGCCCAGCTATACTTTTTTTGAGGAATACCCAGGCAAGGTCAACTTGTTATTCTCCGCCCCGCTTGGCTGCAAATCTTTCCTAGGAGGGATGCAATAGGCTTAACAAGAAAATGGGCTTTATGAAATAATAAATGGGATGTAATTATAAAAACTGGGCACTAACTATAAAAAATGCAGCACACATTAATTACTTTATAAAATAATATTTCTGTATTTTGAAAATTTTAATTTCTTTAGTTGTTGCGCACACAATGTTTCGTTGGATTTTCAAGTAATACAAATTTATATTGAAATTGTATTTATCTGACTAGAAATTTCGGGATAAAAATATTTCGGATCCCATCAAAATGTGGAAAATTTTATTGAATTCTATTTTGAACGGTTGGTTGAAATTATTAATCGTTGTCCTAGCTAGAAAATGGGTTGTACTTTTGACAAACTGTAAATGGGCTGTAGAAAATTCCATTAGAATTCAAAAATGGGATGTACATTCTTACAAATCGCAAATGGGCTATAGGTTCTCTGCCACACACTTGTGGGCCTACTAAGTTGACGCGTATGCAAGGCTTTGTCAACTTATAGTCAACACACAGTTCTAGCAGCAGTGTCCATTGGATGTCCATCCAACGGATGTCGTGCTTCTTCTTCAATCTCGGATATTCTAGCTTCAGCCGCCCAAAAAATGATTCCTCCCCCTGACATCTGGGGCGCACCATTTTGGAGGCTGACCTGTGGGCCTACTAAGTTGACGCGTACCAAGGGATTTGTCAACTTAGTAAATATAAATGATTCTAGCTGCAGTGACCGTACGATGTCCATCCAACGGCCGTTGTGATTCTTCAACCTCTGGTCTTCTTGCTCCAGCCGCCCAACTCAGCGCTGGTCGTGCCGCCTGCTCCTGCCTCCCGTGGCCGGCTGTGCTGCCGTGGCGGCCTCACCTCCCCCTACCACTCCCACCGCTGGCCAGGCCCTGCGGCGGCGGCATCCTCACACCGCAGCCGAACCAGTGAACCCTCGTACTCCTCTTCGCGTGGGCATCCACTGTCGCGTCTTCCCCAGCTCCGCTTCGTCCCCTTCCTAGGCCTCGCTGTCGTCCACCGCCTTGGTGCTCTCGGCGCGGCGTGGCCAATGTGGTCAACAACCGACTTCCATCGGAAGAGTATTGTACATGGAGAGGCTGACAGCTGGGTCCATGGCCGCAGCAAGGAAGTGCCTCCTTATTACGCGGAAAATAATTATTGCTCCACCTGACAGCAGTGACCCACCGGACGGGCCATCGTATTTTGTGAAAAAAAGATTCCCCCCTGACTGCTGGGACCCACCACCTACATCTTCGCATGCAAGGAAGTGCGTCCATATTACGGGCAAAAAAAGGATTCGCCCCCTGACTGCTGGGACCCACCAGCTACATCTTCGCACGCAAGGAAGTGCGTCCATATTACGGGCAAAAAAAACGATTCGCCCCCTGACTACTGGGACTCACCAGCTACATCTTCGCACGCAAGGAAGTGCCTGCCAGTCGGGACCCACCCGGTCGAAGCGTATGTAGCGTTGTCATTCTGGTCGCGAACGTGTACGTATATACTGGTCGATCGGTCTGTCTGCAGGCTGCAGCGATGAACTGTGGCCATGCAAGGAAGGGCACGTATGGTAGTAGAGGCGCTCACGTGTCGTAGTAGAGGCGCGCACGTAGCATGTACACGTACGTACAGCGGCCATGTTGCAAGAAAGTAAATACGGCCATGTACGTACATACGGGCGGGGTCTCGAATGCCTACTTGCGCATACGTACGACCAGGGCTCGTGTACATGGCTGGGTCGGAATGGAGAAATTGCGTCGTCATCGTGTTCATGGGGAGCCAATCGGCTATGTCGGAACGGAATGCGTCTTCGTGTTCATCGGGAGGGCTTGGACGGAACAGGCGATGAAAACGAGGCCTGGCGCACCGCAGAATGGAGGAAACGGCCTTGTGTTCGACCGGCCACGGTGGAAACGGGATCCTGTTCATTGGGAGGGTGCAGCGTGCCGCAAAAGCGGAGAAAACGGACCTCCTACGTTGAAGCAGGGTCTGTTGACCGGGAGGGTGTGGCGTACCGCAAAACGGAGAAGCAGACTTGTGTTGTAGCGCTACGGTCGGCTGGGGTCTGTTCATCGGGAGGGTGTGGTGTCTTGCAAAAGCAGGACTACACGGATCTGTTCATCTCCACTTGTCGACCTCCTCCGGCCTCCACCATGACCTTTGTTCATCCACGGGCTCCTATCATCTAGCCTCCACCGCGCTCCTCCACCGCTCTTTGTTCAACCAGCCCTCTCCACGGGTCTGTTCAACCACCCCTCCACGGGCTACTGTTCATCCAGCCCTCCACCAGCTACTGTTCAACCAGCCCTCCACTGGCTATTGTTCAACCAGGCCTCCACGAGGTCCTGTTAATCCAGCCCTCCATGGGGTCCTGTTCATCCACCAGCTCGATAGATCGGGGTACTGTTCATCCAGCGGCAACGTCCTCTACTACCACGGTGTCCTATTCATCCAACCCCCCACTGGTAACTTTTCATCCAAACCCCCTGAACAACGCTCATTGTTCATCCAGAGGTAGCATCGATCGGCTTCAGTTAGCAGCAGTAGCGAAGTAATCACACTCGGGTTCAGTTAACAGCAAGGGATCGATCGATCGCTCGGGCTCGATGTAGCGTAACTGCGCAAAGGCAATCGCCGGGTTCGATTAGAGCCCAACGCCTCGCTCGGGTTCAGTTAGAACCCAACGCCTCACACACACGCGCGTACGTACGAGAGAAACGCGCATCGCTCGGCCCCCAACCACCCATCGTAACCGGGAACTCCCTAATATTTTCCTCGCCCTTGCTTCTACCATGGTTCTTTCCGTCATGGACGGCCCAAAGAATGTCATGCAGCTGCGTCTCTCGCCCGCCCAGGACGAAAAGCCCATTTTCTGCCATGATTTTTTGTCATACAAGTAGGACCCCACCACATCTATGATGATACCGAGTTTTGTCACAATTATCGTCATAGAAGTGTCATAGGTATGACAGAATTTTTTTTGTTCGACCCTAAATGTCACGGATGTGTCTTTTTTGGGTAGTGTAATAGCATGGAATAATCAAGAATTATAGATATGTTGGAGACATATCAGCATCCCCAAGCTTAATTTCTGCTCGTCCTCGAGTAGGTAAATGATAAAAACCGAATTTTTTATGTGGAATTCTACCTAACATAATTTTCAATGTAATTTTCTTTATGGTGGCATGAATATTCAGATCCGAAAGATTCAAGACAAAAGTTTAATATTGACATAAAAATAATAATACTTCAAGCATACTAACTAAGCAATTATGTCTTCTCAAAATAACATAGCCAAAGAAAGCTCATCCCTACAAAATCGTATAGTTTGGCCATGCTTCATTTTCGTCACACAAAATGCTCTAATCATGCACAACCCCGTTGACAAGCCAAGCAATTGTTTCATACTTTAGTATTCTCAAACTTTTTCAACTTTCACGCAATACATGAGCGTGGGCCATGGACATAGCACTATGGGTGGAATAGAATATGATGATGGAGGGTGTGTGGAGAAGACAAAAAAAGAGTCTCACATCGACGCGGCTAATCAACGGTCTATATATGGAGATTCCCATCAATTGATGTCAATGCAAGGAGTAGGGATTGCCATGCAATGGATGCACTAGAGCTATAAATGTATGAAAGCTCTACAAAGGAAACTAAGTGGGTGTGCTCCAACTTGCTTGCTCACGAAGACCTAGGGTATTTGAGGAAGCCCATAAAGAAAAATTCCCACTAGTATATGAAAGTGACAAAATAAGAGACTCTCTATCATGAAGATCATGTTGCTACTTTGAAGCACAAGTGTGGAAAAAGGATAGTAACATTTTCCCTTCTCTCTTTTTCTCTCATTTTTTGTGCCTTCTCTTTTTTTATTTGGCATTGAACTTTTTTTGGCCTTTCTCATTTTTCTTGGACTTTCTCTTTTTTCCTCACATGGGACAATGCTCTAATAATGATGATCATCACACTTGTATTTACTAGAACAAAATATGACTCTATATGAGTGCCTCCGGTGGTGTACCAGGATGGGCAATGAATCAAGAGTAACATGTATGAAAAATTATGCATGGTGGCCTTGCCACAAATACGATGTCAACTACATGATCATGCAAGGCAATATGACAATGATGAAGCGTTTCATAATAAACGGAATCGTGGAAAGTTGCATGGCAATATATCTCGAAATGGCTATGGAAATGCCATAATAGGTAGGTATGGTGGCTGTTTTGAGGAAGATATAAGGAGGCTTACGTGTGATAGAGCGTATCATATCACGGGTTTGGATGCACCGTCAAAGTTTGCACCAACTCTCAAGGTGAGAAAGGGAAATGCACGGTACCGAAGAGGCTAGCAATGATGGAAGGGTGAGAGTGCATATAATCCATGGACTCAACATTAGTCATAATGAACTCATATTCTTATTGCAAAAATCCACAAGTCATCAATACCAAGCACTACGCGCATGCTCCTAGAGGGATAGATTGGTAGGAAAAGACCATCGCTCGTCCCCGACCGCCACTCATAAGGAGGACAATCAAAGAAACACCTCATGCTTCAAATTTGTTACACAACGGTTACCATACGTGCATGCTACAGGACTTGCAAACTTCAATACAAGTATTTCTCAAATTCACAATTACTCAACTAGCATGACTCTAATATTACCATCTCATATCTCAAAACAATCATCAAGTATCAAATTTCTCATAGTATTCAATGCACTCTATATGGAAGTTTTTATTATACCCATCTTGGATGCCCATCATATTAGGACTAATTTATATAGCCAAAGCAAATTACCATGCTGTTCTAAAATACTCTCAAAACAATATAAGTGAAGCATGAGAGATCAATAATTTCTATAAAATAAAACCACCACCGTGCTCTAAAAAGATATAAGTGAAGCACTAGAGCAAAATTATCTATCTCAAAAGATATAAGTGAAGCACATAGAGTATTCTAATAAATTCCGATTCATGTGTGTCTCTCCAAAAATGTGTGTAATGAAAGGATGATTGTGGTAAACTAAAAAGCAAAGACTCAAATCATACAAGACGCTCCAAGCAAAACACATATCATTTGGTGAATAAAAATATAGCCTCAAGTAAAGTTACCGATATGCGAAGACGAAAGAGGGGATGCCTTTCGGGGCATCCCCAAGCTTAGGCTTTTGGTTTTCCTTTAATTTTACCTTGGGCATCCCCAAGCTTAGGCTCTTGCCACTCCTTATTCCAAAATCCATCAAATCTTTACCCAAAAACTTGAAAACTTCACAACACAAAACTTAAACAGAAAATCTCATGAGCTCCGTTAGTGTAAGAAAACAAACCACCACTTTAAGGTACTGTAATGAATTCATTATTTATTTATATTGGTGTTAAACCTACTGTATTCCAACTTCTCTATTGTTCATACCCCCCGATATTAGCCATAGATTCATCAAAATAAGCAAACAAGACACGAAAAACAGAATCGGTCAAAAATAGAACAGTCTGTAGTAATCTGTGTCAAACGTATACTTCTGGAACTCCAAAAAATCTGAATTAAATTGGTAGACATGAGAAATTTATGTATTAATCATCTGCAAAAATAATCAACCTAAAAGCACTCTCCAGTAAAAAAATGGCAGCTAATCTCGTGAGCGCTAAAGTTTCTGTTTTTTACAGCAAGATTGCAAAGACTTCACCCAAGTCTTCCCAAAGGTTCTACTTGGAAAAAACACTAACTAAAACATAAAATCACATCTAAACAGAGGCTAGATGAATTATTTATTACTTAACAGGAACAAAAAGCAAGGAACAAAAATAAAATTGGGTTGCCTCCCAACAAGCGTTATCGTTTAACGCCCCTAGCTAGGCATAAAAACAAGAATAGATCTAGGTATCGTCATCTTTGGTATGCAATTCTTCCATTGAACACTTATAACCCTTAGGAGTTTCTTTCTTTTTATTGATGATCAAACTCCTACGCAAGTAATCAAGAAATTCATTTGTAGCAAAAGGTTCCTTAATGATAGCGAAAAAGTTGGGGTGAACACTTATTGATTTGAGATCTTCATTCTCCTTACTAGAAGATTCACCCTTATTTTTAGGAACATACATAAACTTGGCAACTTTGGTTGGAGGAGGGTTTGAAGTGTTTCTCACGGCAGAAAAGGCAGACCCTAAGTTGGTAATAATATCTTCAAGTTTATCAATTCTAGTGGAATCTTGATCTATCTTTTCATTAACTATGGGTTCCTTTTCTCTAAAAAAATCAGAGTAAATCCTACCTTAGATCCATATTGGGTAATTTGGTTGTGGATATTTTTATCCAAATTCTCGATCAACTCTACAGTGGCAACTTTATTTTCAATAATTTCAAGCCTTTGCATCACATGTTCCAAAGTTAAAATAGTTCCATTAACCAAAAGAGGTGGTGGGCCATATAAATCTATCATGGCAATAATAAAAAATATGGCTACCCAAGAAATTCCCTTCGGTAATGGTATCAAGAATATATCTGTTCCAAAGAGTGATGCCTACATAAAAATTGCGAAGAAGAACGGAAGTAGATTGCTTCCTAGTGGATCTATTCTGAGCATTGCAAATTCTATACCAAGCATCTTTTAGATTTTCTCCCTCCCTTTGTTGAAAATTAAGAACTTCATTATCAGGAGTATTAACAATGATAGAAGGACTGGCCATGACGGTGAAACAAACGATCTAACACACAGACACACAAGAAGCAAGCAAAAAGAGGCGAACAAAAAAAGGCGAATAAAACGGCAAAGGTGAAGTGGGGGAGAGGAAAACGAGAGGCAAATGGCAAATAATGTAATGCGAGGGATACGAGTTTGTGATGGGTACTTGGTATGTCTTGACTTGAGCGTAGATCTTCCGGCAACGGCGCCAGAAATCCTTCTTGCTACCTCTTGAGCATGCGTTGTTTTTCCCTTGAAGAGGAAAGGGTGATGCAGCAAAGTAGCATAAGTATTTTCCTTAGTTTTTGAGAACCAAGGTATCAATCCAGTAGGAGACTACACGCAAATCGCCTAGTACCTGCACAAGCAATGAAGAACCTTGCAACCAACGCGATAAAGGGGTTGTCAATCCCTTCACGGCCACTTGCAAAAGTGAGATCTGATAAAGATAATAAGATAAATATTTTTAGTATTTTTGTTGTATAGATTGAAAAGTAAAGATTGCAAAAATAAACGGCGATAGAAATTGGCAAGTTGACGATAAACTAATATGATGTAAAATAGACCCGGGGGCCATAGGTTTCACTAGTGGCTTCTCTCAAGACAACATATATTACGATGGGTGAACAAATTGCTGTGGAGCAATTGATAGAAAAGTGCATAGTTATGAGAATATTTAGGCATGATCATGAACATAGGCATCACGTCTGTGTCAAGTAGACCGAAATGATTTTGCATATACTACTATTACTCCACACATCAACCGCTATCCAGCATGCATCTAGAGTATTAAGTTCATAAGAACAGAGTAACACATTAAGCAAGATGACATGATGTAGAGAGATAAACTCAAGCGATATGATATAAACCCCATCTTTTTATCCTCGATGGCAACAATACAATATGTGCCTTGCTGCCCTAACATCCTTTGGAAAAGGACAACGCAAGATTGAACCCAAAGCTAAGCACTTCTCCCATTGCAAGAAAGATCAATCTAGTAGGCCAAACTAAACCGATAATTCAAAGAGACTTGCAAAGATATCAAATCATGCATATAAGAATTCAGAGAAGAATCAAATATTGTTCATAGATAATCTTGATCATAAACCCACAATTCATCGGATCTCGATAAACACACCGCAAAAAGTATTACATCGAATAGATCTCCAAGATAATCGAGGAGAACTTTGTATTGAGAACCAAAGAGAGAGAAGAAGCCATCTAGCTAATAACTATGGCCCCGAAGGTCTGTGGTAAACAAATCACACATCATCAGAGAGGCTATGGTTTTGATGTAGAAGCCCTCCGTGATCGAATCCCCCTCCGTCAGATCGCCGGAAAAGGCCCCAAGATGGGATCTCATGGGTACAGAAGGTTGCAGAGGTGGAAAAGTGGTTTCATGGCTCCCCTGGATGTTTTCAGGGTATAAGAGTATATATAGGCGAAAGAAGTAGGTCGGTGGAGCTACGAGGGGCCCACGAGGGTGGGGGCGCACCTACCCCCCTAGGCGTGCCCTCCTGCCTCGTGGCCGCCTTGTTGCGTCTCTGACTTCCACTCCAAGTCTCATGGATTGCGTTTGTTCCAAGAAAGATCCTCGCGAAGGTTACGTTCCATTTGGATTCCATTTGATATTCCTTTTCTGCGAAACACTGAAATAGGAAAAAAAAACTGCAACTGACACTGGGCCTCCGGTTAATAGGTTAGTCCCAAAAATTATAAAAGAGCATATTAAAGCCCATTAAACATCCAAAACAGATAATATAATAGCATGGAACAATAAAAAATTATAGATACGTTGGAGACGCATCAGTCTTTCACAAAGGACATATCTTGACAAGATATTGAAGAAGTTCAATATGGGTCAGTCCAAGAAGGGGTTCTTGCCTGTATTGCAAGGTGTGAGATGAGCACAACTCAAAGCCCGACCTCGGCAGCAGAAAGAGAAAATATGAGTGTCATCCCCTATGCCTCGGCCATAGGCTCTATTATGTATGCCATGCCGTGTACCAGACCTGATGTGATTCTTGCCATAAGTTTGGTAGGGAGGTACCAAAGTGATCCCGGTATGGAACACTGGACAATGGTCAAGATTATCCTGAAGTACATGAAAAGGACTTCATGCATTACGGAACGAGTAAAGAGACTTGCCGGTAACGAGATTGAACGAGGTACGGGGACACCGATGATCAAATCTCGGGCAAGTAACATACCGATTGACAAAGGGAATTGTATACGGGATTGATTGAATCCCCGACATTGTGGTTCGTCTGATGAGATCATCATGGAACATGTGGGCGCCAATATGGGTATCTAGATCCCGCTATTGTTTATTGGCTGGAGAGGTGTCTCGGTCATGTCTGCATGGTTCCCGAACCCGTAGGGTCTACACACTTAAGGTTCGGTGACGCTAGAGTTGTAATGGGAATAGTATGTGGTTACCGAAGGTTGTTTGGAGTCCCGGATGAGACCCCGGACGTGACGAGGAACTCCGGAATGGTCCAGAGGTGAAGATCGATATATTGGACGAAGGGTATTGAGTCCGGAATTGTTCTGGGAGTACCGGGTGACGTCTAGCGTGACCGAAAAGAGTTTCGGAGGCCCCGACAAGCGTTGGGGGGCCTTATGGGCCAAAGGGAGGGGGCACATCAGCCCACTAAAGCCCCTCCCACCCCATCTCACGTAACCTGGAGAGCTGGGGGCGCCTCCCCTAGGGCAGCCGCCCCTCCCGGCTTAGGGGCCAAGTTTCCTGGGGGCGGGGGCGCCCAAACCCATCTAGGGTTTCCCCTGGCCGCCCCCCCTCTAGATGCATCTAAGGGGCCCGACCCCCTCTTCCCTTCACCCTACAAATAGTGGGGGTTGGGAGGGCCGCCGCACCTCAGCCCTTGGTGTAGCCATTCCCCCTCCAACACCTCCTCCTCGTCTGTAGTGCCTGGCGAAGCCCTGCCGGAGAACCACAAGCTCCACCACCACGCCGTCATGCTTCCGGAGCTCTCCCTCAACTTTTCCTTCCCCCTTGCTGGATCAAGAAGGAGGTGACGTACCCGGGCTGTATGTGTGTTGAACGTGCAGGCCCCGTCCATTCGGCGCTTGGTTTGGATCTTCCGCGATTTGAATCGCCGCGAGTACGACTCCATCAACCGCGTTCTTGTAATGCTTCCGCTTAGCGATCTTCAAGGGTATGAAGATGCACTCCCTCTCTCTCGTTGCTAGCATCTCCTAGATTGATCTTGGTGACATGTAGGAAAATTTTGAATTATTACTACGATCCCCAACACGGAGGAGGCTGCCCGGATGCAGCCAGAGCAGGACGAGCAGGAGCTGGCGCCCAGCTAGTGATCCGAGGCCATCCGTACGCTCGGACATTGATTTCATTTTACCATGTCTGGTTTGTTTAACTATGATTTGCTTTGCTATATTTTGAACTTTGGCATTCAGACAGTTTGTATCGTATGATCGACGTGCATGAATGGCATGGATTTGAGGATTGAAGTTTGTGGTATATGGATGTGCGGCGTAACATTTAAGGGATGCCCGGTCAGTGCTTGCGGATGCACATGGGCGCGTCCACGGGCGTTTGAGGGGCCGAATTTTCCAAGTCCGGCTTTTGATGTCGTGAAGACCTACCGCTGCTATCCAGTGCGCCGTAGTCTTGTAGGTGATTACTAAGAGGAGCGTTTTCTAATTGGGGAGAATGAAGCGCGTTTCCTATTGTTTTCGCGGGTTTCTGTTTTTCTTTTTCTTTTTTGCTTCTTCATTTTTATTTGGTTTTTCTTTTTCATCTCCATTTTTTTTGTTTTCTAATGTTTGTTTTTTTGTTTTACTCTACATTTTTGTAAATGTCAAAAATATTTTTTGTAACAAGTGATCAACATTTTTTGCATACACGTTCAACATTATCCAAACGCTTTTCAACATTTTTCAAATACATGTTTGACATTTCAATAGTTATTCAACATTTTCATACTTATTCCACATTTTAAATATTTGTTCAACATTTTCATTTACTCGTTCAATATTTTTAACACATATTCAACATTTCTCAAATACATGTTCGATATTTTTAATATTTATTCAATTTTCACAATACTTGTTCAATATTTTCAAATCCTTGTTTAAAATTTTAGATACTTGTTTAACATTTTTCGTATACTGGTTCAATATTTTTTTAATACATATTCAGCATTTTTCAAATAATTATTCAACATTTTTTAATACTTACTCAACATACATTTTGTCAAGTATGTTTATGAAGAGTGTGTTTTTAATACATATATCTCTACTCTTATAAAAAAACAGAGTTGATGATGATGGTGTGCCTGCCATCCTGCAATATAGGCTGTCTGATTTATATCCGATGGATAGGAAGGAAACTATGACAATTTTGCAAAAAGATACCCACACCCTTCTTCACATTTGCAAATAAGGTCTTCCCTCGTTCATCATTTTCTCCTACAAAATAAACTACTTATACAAATGCATCTTGATGTTCCGTGTAATGCATGAGCATCTTGCTAGTTTAGATATTATAAAGGATAATAATCAAAAGTAAAAAAAAGAAAAAAAATGAAAACACAAAATGTGAAAAGAAAGAAACGGAAAACATGCTGCTGTATCCCGCGCGTGGGCCAGCCCAAGTGGCAGTTTCCTTTAAGCTAGGGGTTCGCTCGCTCTTGCAGAAAGCGAGAAATAGGGGCACCCTTTGTATATGGGAACTCCTATTGGACGCTCGCTGCGGCAAGCAGTCGACACTTCGCACAGGGCAGGTGCGAGGGAGCGACCGAGTGGGCCGGCCCGTTTAGCGTTACAGCAGACCCCGGTTTAGGAACCGTCTATGATGTTTTCAGCCGGTTTTTTCTGGTTTTGGGAACCTTCTAGAAGGTTCCTGAACCGGTTTTTTCTTTTTCAGTTTCTTTTTCGTTTTTCATTTTTCTATTTCTCTTCTTTTACTTTTTTCTTTTTTTTGTTTCCTTTTTTTTTTCTTTTTTCTTTTCCTTTTTTATTTTCAAGTCTATTTAAAAAAAATCTGAATTTCAATTTTTTTTCCTGTTTTTCAGATTTTGTTCAAAAATTCAAAAAATGTTCCCATTTCACAAATTTGTTCATAAATTCAAAAATGTTCCTGCTTTCAAATTTTGTTCTGAATTTTCAGAAAATGTTCCTGTTTTTTCAAAATTGTTCAAATTATTTTTATTCATTTTTGAGAAATTTGAAAATTAATGGCATGGATTTAAAAATGCCCGTTTTCAAAATTGTTCACAAATTTCAAAAATGTTCTTATTTTTCAAATTTTGTTCATGTATTAAAAATGTTCTTCCTTTTCAAATTTTTCAAAAAATATTCTTATTTTTTAAATAATGTTCAGTTTATGCAGCTGAAAAATGTTCACCTATATAAAAAATGTTCGCACTTTCAAAAAATGTTCGAAGCACTAGAAAAAAGTTTCCGTTTCAACTGTTTGGTCATGTATATAAAAAATGTTCTCCTTTTCAAAATTGTTCTCAGTTAAAAAAAAATTGTTCTCAGTTAAAAGAAATTTGTTCTGAATTTAAAAAGTTGTCCCCATTTTCAAATTTTGTTCACCAATTCCAAAAAAATTGTTCAAAAATTTCAAAAAATGTTCTTATTTTGAAATTTTTGTTCATGTATGAAAAAATGTTCTTGTTTTTCAAAAAATGTTCTTAGTTTTTTAAATCATGTTCAGTTTACGCAGCTGAAAAACGTTCACCTATATAAAAAATGTTCGCACTTTCAAAAAATATTCGAAGCACTAGAAAAAAGTTTCCATTTCAACTGTTTGGTCATGTATATAAAAAATGTTCTCCTTTTCAAAATTGTTCTCAGTTAAAAGAAATTTGTTCTGAATTTAAAAATCAGCGCAAACCTAAAGAAATTAACAGTAGCGAGAAAACATAAAATCTGAATACGCAAAATTACGGTAAACCAAGGTGTGAGCGAGGCACCTGTCAACACAAGTAGGTAGCCACTATAGTTTCTAAGATTTCGTGTCAAAAAAGGTAACCCAACAAATATGAACTATAAACCGCGACAAAGGCTATACTTAAAAAAAATTCAAACGTGAATTCTTTTGGCAAAAAGTAAATATTTTCTGAAACGCAACCATTTTATAATTTGTGAACAAAATTTTAAAAATTAGAACATTGTGTGAAAGCGTAAACATTTTTGTGAAATAAAAAAGGAAGAAAACTGAAATTGCGAACATTTTGTTTAAATGCGACCACTTCAAAATTTGTGAACAATAATTTTAAAATTAGAACATTTTCGTAATTTCATTTTTTATTGGACAAATTAATTGAATACGAGAACATTTTTCAAATTTGCGGACACTTTTTTGAAAAACAGAATAGAATTGAAAACCCAAACATTTCGAATTTTCCAAAACATTTTTCGAAGACATGAACATTTTTGGAATTTGTGAACAAATTTTTTAAAGCACGAACAATTTTGAATCTTGAGAAAAAATTTGGAAGCGCCAACTATTTTTTTCAACCACGGACATTTTTTGAATCTTGAGAACAAATTTTGAAATATCCCGAACAAATTTGGAAGCGCGAACAATTTTTTAAAGCACGAATATTTTTTGAATCTTGAGAACAAATTTTGAAACGAAGAACAATTCTGAAAAATCCCGAAAAAATTTGGAAGCGCGAACATTTTTTAAAAAGTGAAAAAATATTGAAATCTGCTCTATTTTTTGAATTTCGAAAGTTTTGAACTTTCTTGTGTAACGAGAACAATTTTTGAATTTTGGGAACATTTTTTCAAAAGCTGAAGATTTTTTGAAAACATGAACAAAATTTCAAATTTTCGAGTTTTTTTACGAAAGAAGAGAAGAAAATAAAAAGAAATAACAAAGAAAATCCTTTTTTTTGTAAAACTGCAAACATGTTTTTGAAAAGACCAAAAAAATGTGATCCTGAAAAGAAACAAAAAAAGAAATGAAAAAAGAAACCCAAAAAAGAAATGAAACAGAAAAACGAAAAAAACCGAAACAAATCTTCTCAAAAGAAAACCGTTAAATAGGTATAACTACAAAAAACCGGTTCAGGGAACCTTCTGGAAGGTTCCCAAAACCGGATGCCTCGCTATGGAATAGTTGGCCGGCCCGGTTCTCGCGCTCGGGGGGACGCCTGTTGCGAAACCTCGACATTTTGACGCAGTTAGCGTTGAATAGGATTTTCCCTTGTATATCTCACCTGCAGCGAGACGAGAGGAAGTCTCGCTGAAGGTGAACTCCATATTGGGCCGGCCCAGCGTGCCGCTGACAACAGGCCACAGATCATATTCTTGTTTTCTCTTAATGTTTTACGTCTATATTACAAAATATACTTTACATAAAAAATTCAAAAATGTTAATAAAGAATTTAAAGTATGTTAAATTTTGAAGAAAAAATGTTTATAATGTATGCCAAAAATGAAACAAAAAATATACAACTTGAAATGTGTACATAAAAATGTTGAACATGTTTTTAATCCAAGCACTTAAGCAAATGTTGAACATTTGTTCAAAAATTTAAAACTTGTCTTTGAAAAATGTTAAATGTGCATATAAAAAGTTGTCCATGCATTCAAAAATATTAAACTTGTATTTAAAAATATTAAATGTGTATAGAGAAAATGTTGACCATATATTAAAAAGTGTTAAACTTGGCTTTGAAAATGTTAAATGTGTATCAAAAATGTTGACTAAGTTTTCAAAGAATGTTAAGCTTGTGTTTGGAAAATGTTAAGTGTGTATAGAAAAATGTTGGACATGTATTAAAAATGTTAATCTTTTATTTGAAAATGTTAATCATGCATTTGAAAATGTTAATTTTATATAGAAAAATGTTGACCATGAATTAAAAAATTGATCTTCTATCTGAATTTGTTTAATCAAGGATCTGAAAAATATTTAAAGTGTATAAAGAAAATATGGACCGTGTATTCAAAATATGTTGATCATATATTTAAAAATGTCAAACATGTATTAAAAATTGTCAGATATATACCAAAAATGTGTGTAGAAAAACAGTAAAAACTGAGAGAATACAAAAAAACTGAAGAAAATGAGAAAGAAACAAGAAAAACCGAAGAAAAATGAAAGATAAGAAAAAAAATTGAAAACCAAGAAAGAAACAAAGAAAACCAAAGAGAAAAAGAAAAAATAAAAAAAACAGTGAATACAGATAAAGAATCAAAGAAAGCCGGTGTAAAAAGAAAAACAGAAAAAACCCAGAAAAACAGGTGGAGAAAACTTCCTCTTTACCTCAAGTAGGTCACACCTACAATTCCACCACGAACTCCATACATACCTAGTGGCTAGCATCGCTAGCAAGGAAATCCTTGGTATGAACCCCGATCTCTATCTCTCTTTTCTCCACTATTTCTTTTATTAAGTGTGTGCTAATGGGCTGGGAGAATTACTACGCTAGAGAAAGAAGTCCTTGAGTGAGAGATGCTTCCAACCAGCTTAATGCGAGATATAGTCGCCGCGGAGGATTTCTGCTCCATGGTGGACAAAAAACTGAAACGACGCCATGTTCAAAAGCATTAATTGGAATACTGGCGATGATGATTTCCGTGTGTGTGCTGGCTAGCTTGTGCAAATCGTCGATGAAGATCAAATCAAAATGAAGACCTCACTAGATTTGGGAAAGCGCTGATATCAAATCGGTGCTTCACTCGGGCGAGAGCTACGTGTACTCCAGCTCTTCACCGGGGAGTATCTTATCTTCCTCCTGAACTTTGCAGAGCTATACATGGTGATCCTTGGGTGTAGTGTGCATAACAGTTGTCGTTGTAAAGCGGGACAAGCCGCCACAACCTCCCTACCTCATGTCCTTCTCCTCCAACCTAGACCCGACCACCGTAGGCTCCCCCACCTCTAGCCCTCCTCCTCACCACGTGAGGTCGCTAAGGATGGCGATGGTGAGGCAACCCTCTCGGCTCCGATCTCAACAACATTTGGCCGGATGTCAGCGTTTTGGTTGTTCCTTCGATCGTCGACCCTGACCTCCATGATGACGCTCTCCTCTGGTCAATCATGGTAGTTTGGGCCAGTCCTGGTTGTCACCTTGACCCCATCCACCTCATCCTCTTGGTCATCACAGCATGGTTCCAGGCTCCCTGTGATGAATCAAGCGAGCTGGCATCTCCCTGGTTGCCCTTCATGTGTTGCTAGGCCTCGCCTTTGTGCAGCCCAGTGCTCCACAAACCCCCCCTGGTCGTCTTCGGCCATATCCAGGCAACTCATTGCCGTATCTAGCATCCAGCCCCGCTCATGGTCCTTTCTCCACCAGACATGCACGTGCCGCCACCAGATTTGGCAGTATGTTCTCTATCGTGGATGATAGTCATCTATGTAGTTGGGGACATGCTCCTCTCCATGGTGCATTGTGTATTCCTCCATGTCGCTGGGTTGATCACCTCCATTTTGGATCTTCCCTTCTC
The DNA here is from genome assembly GCA_021605205.1 of Aegilops longissima. Lineage (NCBI taxonomy): Eukaryota > Viridiplantae > Streptophyta > Magnoliopsida > Poales > Poaceae > Aegilops > Aegilops longissima. The sequence continues at coordinate 542,022,783 of CM038682.1, forward strand.
TGGCTGGTCGGACAATGGCCAGCTTGGTTGTGTGGCTTGATTACTGTGTGGTGTCATCTATGGTCTTCATCACTTTGCCCCAGCACGTCACGCATACATGTTCTGGTGCAGCTGGTTTTGATGGTTGATGATGTCCCAGCGATGCACACACCAATTATGGTTGGTCATCCTGATTGTTGCTAGCCCTGTTGCAGAATGTTGAGACCACATGTCGTTGGTATTTACCTTTGGTGTTCAGTTTCGGCAACTAGGATGTTTTATAGGTTGATGGTCGTAGGCAATTGTCTTCAGTTTCTTAGTTCGTTCTAGGGTCTTTTGGTGATGTTTGGTTCGTGCCATTTTCAGTGATATAAGGCCATGGGATTTCCCAGGTCGTGCCATCTTTCTTGTTGTATCGGTCGTTCCATCTTCGGCATTGTATTCTCTTTCTACGTCATGAAGTACATGCATCTCTGCTGCATGGTTTGAAAAAAATGAGACAAGCTTTATAGTGGCTAGAGGATGTTCAGGTAAGCGACAGAACATGACGACTAGCAACTAGTGTGTAGTGTGACACGCGATACATTATGCTCTGGAGCTAGTAGAGCTACCATACCACGACAGACTAGACTGCAAGGAGTGGTTGAGGAAAAATGCGATGGGAGACAGGACATGGGAGAGATGGCTCGAAAGAGAGAGATGACGAAGATGATCCAAGTTGCGCTTATGGTGTTACTACAAGAATTTGAGTTTGGACAAATTTCGAGCAAACTCCGATTGAAATTTTTATCTCTTCATTCTAAGTAGGAATGAACTTTGCGGAGTCAGAAGTGAGTTCAGTTGCTATCCGATGTGTCTCCTCCTCTTATATGTTGCTTTATTCCTCTGTCCTTACCGTCAAACTAGGGCACTGCCTAAGAGCATATCCAATAGCATCCCTATAACAAGGGACCAAATATTGTTTGGAGTAAAATTTGGGCCACAAAAAGTGATTTTTAGGGCCCAAAAAATGTCCATCTCCAAAAACTGCCCTAAAATAGGGCACTTGAAACACCCAAAACTGAACCTACTATCGAAACTGAATTTAACTGTCGAAACCGAGACAAGCGTGAACGAGAAGCACAATAAGGTTGTGCTCCTCCAGCTCCCACGTCCTACCTCACTTGTCTAGCATGTGCACCATGAAGGCCACATGGCGGAGCTGCTCCACCTGCATCAACGCACGGTCGAGGGTCTGCACGAGGGCCCTATTGGAAATATGCCCTAGAGGCAATAATAAATTGGTTATTATTATATTTCCTTGTTCATGATAATCATTTATTATCCATGCTATAATTGCATTGACTGAAAACTCAAATACATGTGTGGATACATAGACAACAACGCGTCCCTATTAAACCTCTACCGGACTAGCTCGTTGATCAAAGATGGCTATGGTTTCCTAGCCATGGACATGAGTTGTCATTTGATAACGGGATCACATCATTAGGGGAATGATGTGATGGACAAGACCCAAACTATAAACATAGCATATGACCGTGTCAATTTTATTGCTATTGTTTTCTTCAAGTCAAGTATATGTTCCTATGACCATGAGATCATGCAACTCACTGACACCAGAGGAGTACCTTTTGTGTACCAAACGCCACAATGTAACTGGGTGAATATAAAGGTGCTCTACAAGTATCTTCGAGGGTGTCTATTGAGTTGGCATGGATCAATACTGGGATTTATCACTCCGTATGATGGAGAGGTATCTCAGGGCCCACTCAGAAATACAACATCACAATGAGCTTGCAAGAAATGTGACCAATGAGTTAGTCATGGGATCTTCTATTACGGAACAAGTAAAGAGACTTGCCGGTAATGAGATAATAATAGGTATGGAGATACCGACGATCGAATCTTGGGCAAGTAACATACTGATAGACAAAGGGAACTACATACGGGATTAGCTGAATCCTTGACATCGAGGTTAGACCGATAAGATCTTCGTAGAATGTGTAGGAACCAATATGGGCATCCAGGTCCCGCTATTGGCTTTTCAGCGTAGGGGTGTCTCGGTCATGTATGCATAGTTCTCGAACCCGCAGGGTCTACACACTTAATGTTTGGTGACGATACAAGTATAGTCAAGTCATTATGGTGGTTACCGAAGGTTGTTCGGAGTCCCGGATGATATCCTGGATGTGACGAGGAACTCCAGAATGGTCCGGAGGTGAAGATTGATATATTGGACGAAGGGTATTGGAGTCCGGTATTGTTCCAGGGGTACCGGGTGATGACCAGTGTCACCGAAAGGGGTTTCGGAGGGCCCCGGCAAGTGTTGGGGGCCCCATGGGCCAAGGGGAGGGGGAAACCAGCCCACTAAGGGGCTGAGTGCCCCCCTCACCCCATCTCACGTAACCATGAGGGTTGGGGCCGCCCCCTAGGGCTTCCCACCACTTTGGCTTGGGGGCCAAGTCTCCTAGGGGGAAAACTCATCTAGGGTTTCCCTCTTGTGGCCGCCGGCCCTAGATGGGATCCCCTAGGGGCGCCCCCCTCTCCCCCTTCCCCCTATATATAGAGAGGTAGAGAGAGGGCAGCCGCACGCATCTATGCCACGGTGCTGCCCTCCCTCTCCCTCGTATCCATCTTCTTCTCTGTAGTGCTTAGTGAAGCTCTACCGAGATTTCTCCACTACCACCAGCACCACGCCGTCGTGCTGCCGGAGGACTCGAGCTACTACTTCACCATTGCTCGCTGGATCGAGGAGGTGAAGGCGTCATTGTTGGGGAACGCAGTAATTTCAAAATTTCCTACGCACACGCAAGATCCATCTAGGTGGTGCATAGCAACGAGAGGGGAGAGTGTTGTCCACGTACCCTCGTAGACCGAAAGCTGAAGTGTTATGACAACGTAGTTGATGTAGTCGTACGTCTTCACGATCCGACCTATCCTAGTACCGAAAGTACGGCACCTCCGCGATCTGCACACGTTCAGCTCGGTGACGTCCCACGAACTCTAGATCTAGCTGAGTGTCGAAGGAGAGATTCGTCAGCACGACGGCGTGATGACGGTGATGATGAAGTTACCGACGCAGGGCTTCGCCTAAGCACTACAACGATATGACCGAGGTGGAAATCTATGGAGGGGGGCACCGCACACAGCTAAACAATCAACTTGTGTGTTCTAGGGTGCTCCCTCTCCACGTATATAAACGAGGGAGGGGGAGACCGGCCGGCCCTCCTTGGCGCACCCCCAAGAGGGGAATCCTACTAGGACTCCAAGTCCTAGTAGGCTTCCACCAAAAGGGAGAGAGGGGGAAGGAAGGAGAGGGAGAGGGGGAAAGGAAAGGGGGGCACCGCGCCCCCTTCCTTGTCCTATTCGGACTCAAGGGGGAGGAGGCGCGCGGCCTGCCCTGGCCACCCCTCTCTCTCCACTAAGGCCCATCGAGGCCCATTAGTTCCCCGGGGGTTCCGATAACCCGACACTCCGGTTTTATCCGAAAACTCCCGGAACACTTCTAGTGTCCGAACATAGCCGTCCAATATATCAATCTTTATGTCTCAACCATTTCGAGACTCCTCGTCATGTCTGTGATCACATATGGGACTCCGAACTACCTTCGGTACATCAAAACACATAAACTCATAATACCAATCGTCACCGAACGTTAAGCGTGTGACCCTACGGGTTCGAGAACTATGTAGACATGACCGAGACTCGTCTCCGGTCAATAACCAATAGCGGAACCTGGATGCTTATATTGGTTCCTACATATTCTACGAAGATCTTTATCGGTCAAACCGCATAACAACATACGTTGTTCCCTTTGTCATCGGTATGTTACTTGCCCGAGATGCGATCGTCGGTATCTCAATACCTAGTTCAATCTTGTTACCGGCAAGTCTCTTTACTTGTTCCGTAATGCATCATCCCTCAACTAACTCATTAGTCACATTGCTTGCAAGGCTTATAGTGATGTGCATTACCGAGAGGGCCCAGAGATACCTCTCTGATACTCGGAGTGACAAATCCTAATCTCGATCTATGCCAACTCAACAAACACCATCGGAGACACCTGTAGAGCATCTTTATAATCACCCAGTTACATTGTGACGTTTGATATCACACTAAGTGTTCCTCTGGTATTCGGGAGTTGCATAATCTCATAGTCATAGGAACATGTATAAGTCATGAAGAAAGCAATAGCAACAAACTAAACGATCATCGTGCTAAGCTAACGGATGGGTCAAGTCAATCACATCATTCTCTTAATGATGTGATCCCGTTAATCAAATGACAACTCATGTCTATGGCTAGGAAACTTAACCATCTTTGATTCAACGAGCTAGTCAAGTAGAGGCATACTAATGACACTCTGTTTGCCTATGTACTCACACATGTACTAAGTTTCTGGTTAATACAATTCTAGCATGAATAATAAACATTTATCATGATATAAGGAAATATAAATAACAACTTTATTATTGCCTCTAGGGCATATTTCCTTCATACTCCCACTTGCACTAGAGCCAATAATCTAGATTACACAGTAATGATTCTAACACCCATGGATTCTTGGTGCTAATCATGTTTTGCTCATGAGAGAGGCTTAGTCAACGGGTCTGTAACATTCAGGTCCGTATGTATCTTGCAAAAGATGAAGCATATGAGGCAACCTTAATTCCATTTTTTTGTAGTTTTCTTTTATAGACTAAACTAGTGATAAAACAAGAAACTAAAAAGATTCGATTGCAAGATCTAAAGATATACCTTCAAGCACTCACCTCCCCGGCAACGGCGCAAGAAACTGCTTGATGTCTACTACGCAACCTTCTTCTTATAGACGTTGTTGGGCCTCCAAGTGCAGAGGTTTGTAGGACAGTAGCAAATTTCCCTCAAGTGGATGACCTAAGGTTTATCAACCCGTGGGAGGCATAGGATGAAGATGGTCTCTCTCAAGCAACCCTGCAACCAAATAACAAAGAGTCTCTTGTGTCCCCAACACACCCAATACAATGGTAAATTGTATAGGTGCACTAGTTCGGCGAAGAGATGGCGATACAAGTGCAATATGGATGGTAGATATAGGTTTTTGTAATCTGAAAATATAAAAACAGCAAGGTAGCACGCGATAAAAGTGAGCGTAAACGGTATTGCAATGCTAGGAAACAACGCCTAGGGTTCATACTTTCACTAGTGAAAGTTCTCTCAACAATAATAACATAATTGGATCATATAACTATCCCTCAACATGCAACAAAGAGTCACTCCAAAGTCACTAATAGAGGAGAACAAACGAAGAGATTATGGTAGGGTACGAAACCACATCAAAGTTATCCTTTCTGATAAATCTATTCAAGAGTCCGTAGTAAAATAACATGAAGCTATTATTTCCATTCGATCTATCATAGAGTTCGTACTAGAATAACACCTTAAGGCACGAATCTACCAAAACCCTAATGTCACCTAGATACTCCAATGTCACCTCAAGTATCCATGGATATGATTATACAATATGCATCACACAATCTCAGATTCATCTATTCAAACCAACACAAAGTACTTCAAAGAGTGCCCCAAAGTTTCTACCGGAGAGTCAAGACGAAAACGTGTGCCAACCCATATGCATAGGTTCAACTGAACCCGCAAGTTGATCACCAAACATACATCAAGTGAATCACGTGATATCCCATTGTCACCATAGATAAGCACATGCAAGACATACATCAAGTGTTCTCAAATCCTTAAAGACTCAATCCGATAAGATAACTTCAAAGGGAAAACTCAATCCATTACAAGAGAGTAGAGGGGTCTCCGGGCTGTCCACGAGGTAGGGAGGTGTGCCTAAGGGGGTGGGCATGACTCCCACCCTCGTGGGAAGCCTGGGAATCTTCTGGCCCATCCCTTTTGCTCCATGGCCTTCTTCTAGTCCAAAAATAAGTTCCGTGAAGTTTCAGGTCAGTTGGAATCCGTTTGGTTTTCCTTTTCTGCGATACTCAGAAAGAAGGAAAAACAAAACTGGCACTAGGCTCTAGGTTAATAGGTTAGTCCCAAAAATCATCTAAAAAACATATGAATGCATATAAAACATCCTAGATGGATACTATAATAGCATGGAACAATAAAAAATTATAGATACGTTGGAGACGTATCAAGCATCCCCAAGCTTAATTCCTGCTCGTCCTCGAGTAGGTAAATGATAAAACCAGAATTTTTGATGTGGAATGCTACCTAACATATTTATTAATGTAATCTTCTTTATTGTGGCAAGAATATTCATATCCATAATATTCAAGGCAAAAGTTTAATATTGACATAATAATAATAATACTTCAAGTATACTAACCAAGCAATTATGTCTTCTCAAAATAACATAGCCAAAGAAAGTTGATCCCTACAAAATCTTATAGTTTGGCTATGCTTCATTTTTGTCACACAAAAATGATCTCATCATGCACAACCCCGATGATAAGCCAAGCAATTGTTTCATACTTTAGTAATCTCAAACTTTTTTCAACTTTCACGCAATACATGAGCGTGAGCCATGGACATAGCACTATGGGTGGAATAGAGTATAATGATGGGGGTTGTGTGGAGAAGACAAAAAAAGAGAAAGTCTCACATTGACATGGCTAATCAACGGGCTAGGGAGATGCCCATCAATTGATGTCAATGCGAGGAGTAGGGATTGCCATGCAACAGATGCACTAGAGCTATAAATGTATGAAAGCTCAACAAAAGAAACTAAGTGGGTGTGCATCCAACTTGCTTGCTCACGAAGACCTAGGGCATTTGAGGAAGCCCATTGTTGGAATATACAAGCCAATTTTATAATGAAAAATTCCCACTAGTATATGAAAGTGACAATATAAGGGACTCTCTATCATGAAGATCATGGTGCTACTTTGAAGCACAAGTGTGGAAAAAGCTTAGTAGCATTGTCCCTTCTTTTCTTTTCTTTTTTTGGGCCTTCCTTTTTTTATTTGGCCTTTTTTTGGCCTTTCCTTTTTTTGGCCTTTCTTTTTTTCTTTTTTAGGACAATGCTCTATTAATGATGATCATCACACTTCTATTTATTTACAAATCAATGATTACAACTCGATACTAGAACAAAATATGACTCTATATGAATGCCTCCGGCGGTGTACCGAGATGGGCAATGACTCATGAGTGACATGTATGAAAGAATTATGAAAGGTGGCTTTGCCACAAATACGATGTCAACTACATGATCATGCAAGGTAATATGACAATGATGATGCGTGTCATAATAAACGGAACGGTGGAAAGTTGCATGGCAATATATCTCAGAATGGCTATGGAAATGCCATAATGGTAGGTATGGTGGCTGTTTTGAGGAAGATATAAGGAGGTTTATGTGTGATAGAGTGTATCATATCACGGGGTTTGGATGCACCGGCGAAGTTTGCACCAACTCTCAAGGTGAGAAAGGGCAATGCACGGTACCGAAGAGGCTAGTAATGATGGAAAGGTGAGAGTGTGTATAATCCATGGACTCAACATTAGTCATAAAGAACTCACATACTTATTGCAAAAATCTACAAGTCATAAAAAACCAAGCACTACATGCATGCTCCTAGGGGGATAGATTGGTAGGAAAAGACCATCGCTCGTCCCCGACCGCCACTCATAAGGAATACAATAAAAGAACACCTCATGTTTCAAATTTGTCACACAACGTTTACCATACGTGCATGCTACGGGACTTGCAAACCTCAACACAAGTATTTCTCAATTTCACAATTACTCAACTAGCACAACTCTAATATTACCACCTTCATATCTCAAAACAATCATCATCAGACTTCTCTTAGTATTCAATGCACTCTATATGAAAGTGTTTATTATATCCCTCTTGGATGGCCATCATATTAGGACTAATTTCATAACCAAAGCAAATTACCATGCTGTTCTAAAAGACTCTCAAAATAATATAAGTGAAGCATGAGAGTTCGTCTATTTCTTCAAAATAAAACCACCGCCGTGCTCTAAAAGGATATAAGTGAAGCACTAGAGCAAATGAAAAACTACTCCGAAAGATATAAGTGAATATCAATGAGTAGTTGAATAATTATGTAACTATGTGAAGAATCTCTAACATTTAAGAATTTCAGATCTTGGTATTTTATTCAAACATCAAGCAAAACAAAAGAAAATAAAATGACGCTCCAAGCAAAACACATATCATGTGGTGAATAAAAATATAGCTCCAAGTAAAGTTACCGATGAACGAAGACGAAAGAGGGGATGCCATCCGGGGCATACCCAAGCTTAGGCTATTGGTTGTCCTTAAATATTACCTTGGGGTGCCTTTGGCATCCCCAAGCTTAGGCTCTTGCCACTCCTTATTCCGTAGTCCATCGAGTCTTTACCCAAAACTTGAAAACTTCACAACACAAAACTCAACAGAAAACTCGTAAGCTCCGTTAGTATAAGAAAATAAAACCACCACTTAGGTACTGTTGTGAACTCATTATAAATTCATATTGGTGTAATATAACTCCTCTATGGTTCATACCCTCCGATACTACTCATAGATTCATCAAAATACGCAAACAACACATAGAAAACAGAATCTGTCAAAAACAGAACAGTCTGTAGTAATATGTAGCAAACGAATACTTCTGGAAATCCAAAAATTGTGAAATAGATCGGTGGGCGTGAGGAATTTGTCTATTAATCATCTGAAAAAATAATCAACCTAAAAGTACTCTCCAGTAAAAAATGGCAGCTAATCTCGTGAGCTCTAAAGTTTCTGTTTTTTACAGCATGATCATAAATACTTCACCCAAGTCTTCCCAAAGGTTCTACTTGGCACAGACACTAATTAAAACAATAAAACCACATATAAACAGAGGCTATATGAGTTATTTATTACTAAATAGGAACAAAAAGCAAGGAACAAAAATAAAATTGGGTTGCCTCCCAACAAGCGCTGTCGTTTAACGCCCCTAGCCAGGCATGATGATTTCAATGATGCTCACATAAAAGATAAGAATTGAAACATAAAGAGAGCATCATGAAGAATATGACTAGCACATTTAAGTCTACCCACTTCCTATGCATAGGGATTTTGTGAGCAAAATAACTTATGGGGACAATAATCAACTAGCATAGGAAGGAAAAAACAAGCATAATTTCAAAACTTTAAGCACATAGAGAGGAAACTTGATATTATTGCAATTCCTACAAGCATATGTTCCTCCCTCATAATAATTTTCAGTAGCATCATGAATGAATTCAACAATATAACCATCACATAAATCATTATTTTCATGATCTACAAGCATAGAAAATTACTACTCTCCACATAAGCAAAATTCTTCTCATGAATAATAGTGGGAGCAAGCTCAACAAAATAATTATCATGTGAGGCATAATCCAATTGAAAATTAAAGTCATGATGACAAGTTTCATGGTTATAATTATTCTTTATAACAAACATGTCATCACAATAATCATCATAGATAGCAACTTTATTATCATAATCAATTGGAACCTCTTCCGAAATAGTGGGTTCATCACTAAATAAAGTCACGACCTCTCCAAATCCACTTACATAATTATCACAATAAGATTCAACACCCTCCAAAATAGTGGGATCATTAATTACAAAAGTTGACACTCTTCCAAACCCACTTTCATCAATAGAATCATAATAAATAGGAGGCATGCTTTCATCATAATAAATTTTCTCATCAAAACTTGGGGGACAAAAAATATCATCTTCATCAAACATAGCATCCCCAAGCTTGTGGCTTTGCATATCATTAGCATCATGGATATTCAAGGAATTCATACTAACAACATTGCAATCATGCTCATCATCCAAAGATTTAGTGCCAAACATTCTAATGCATTCTTCCTCTAGCAATTGAGCACAATTTTCCTTCCCATCATTTTCACGAAAGACATTAAAAAGATGAAGCATATGAGGCAACCTTAATTCCATTTTTTGTAGTTTTCTTTTATAGACTAAACTAGTGATAAAAAAAGAAACTAAAAGATTCGATTGCAAGATCTAAAGATATACCTTCAAGCACTTACCTCCCCGGCAACGCCGCCAGAAACTGCTTGATGTCTACTACGCAACCTTCTTCTTGTAGAAGTTGTTGGGCCTCCAAGTGCAGAGGTTTGTAGGACAGTAGCAAATTTCCCTCAAGTGGATGACCTAAGGTTTATCAATCCATGGGAGGCGTAGGATGAAGATGGTCTCTCTCAGTCAACCCTGCAACCAAATAACAAAGAGTCTCTTGTGTCCCCAACACACCCAATACAATGGTAAATTGTATAGGTGAACTAGTTCGGCGAAGAGATGGTGATACAAGTGCAACATGGATGGTAGATATAGGTTTTTGTAATATGAAAAATATAAAAACAGCAAGGTAGCAAGCGATAAAAGTGAGCGTAAACGGTATTGGAATGCTAGGAAACAAGGCCTAGGGTTCATACTTTCACTAGTGCAAGTTCTCTCAACAATAATAACATAATTGGATCATATAACTGTCCCTCAACATGCAACAAAGAGTCACTCCAAAGTCACTAATAAAGGAGAACAAACGAAGAGATTATGGTAGGGTACGAAACCACCTCAAATTTATCCTTTCCGGTCGATCTATTCAAGAGTCCGTAGTAAAATAACATGAAGCTATTATTTTCGTTCGATCTGTCATAGAGTTCATACTAGAATAACACCTTAAGACACAAATCAACCAAAACCCTAATGTCACCTAGATACTCCAATGTCACCTCAAGTATCCATGGGTATTATTATACGATATGCATCACACAATCTCAGATTCATCTATTCAAACCAACACAAAGTACTTCAAAGAGTGCCCCAAAGTTTCTACCGGAGAGTCAAGACGAAAATGTTTGCCAACCCCTATGCATAAGTTCAACTGAACCCGCAAGTTAATCACTAAAACATACATCAAGTGAATCACGTGATATCCCATTGTCACCATAGATAAGCACATGCAAGACATACATCAAGTGTTCTCAAACCCTTAAAGACTCAATCTGATAAGATAACTTCAAAGGGAAAACTCAATCCATTACAAGAGAGTAGAGGGGGAGAAACATCATAAGATTCAACTATAATAGCAAAGCTCGCGATACATCAAGATTGTACCACCTCAAGAACATGAAAGAGAGAGAGAGAGAGAGAGAGAGAGATCAAACACATAGCTACTGGTACATACCCTCAGCCCCGAGAGTGAACTACTCCCTCCTCGTCATGGAGAGCGCCGAGATGATGAAGATGGCCACGGAGAGGATTCCCCCCCGGCAGGTGCCGAGCAGGTCTAGATTGGTTTTCGGTGGCTCTGAGGCTTGCGGCGGTGGAACTCCCGATCTAGGTTTCTTTCTAGAAGTTTGGGTATATATAAGAGGTGTTGGCGTCGAGAACAAGTCAGGGGGGGGGGGTCTCCGGGCTGTCCACGAGGTAGGGAGGCGCATCCAGGGGGGTGGGCGCGCCCCCCACCCTTGTGGGCAGCCTGGGACTCTTCTGGCCCATCTCTTTTGCTCCATGGCCTTCTTCTGGTCCAAAAATAAGTTCCGTGAAGTTTCAGGCCAATTGGACTCCGTTTGGTTTTCCTTTTCTGCGATACTCAAAAACAAGGAAAAACAGAAACTGGCACTAGGCTCTAGGTTAATAGGTTAGTCACAAAAATCATATAAAATAGCATATAAAATATCCTAGATGGATAATATAATTGCATGGAACAGTAAAAAAATATATATACGTTGGAGACATTTCAAGTAGCAACAAACTAAGCGATCATCGTGCTAAGCTAACGGATGAGTTAGGTCAATCACATCATTCTCTTAATGATGTGATCCCATTAATCAAATGACAACTCATGTCTATGGCTAGGAAACTTAACCATCTTTGATTGAACGAGCTAGTCAACCATACTAGTGACACTCTGTTTGTCTATGTATTCACACATGTGCTAAGTTTCCGGTTAATACAATTCTAGCATGAATAATAAACATTTATCATGATATAAGAAAATATAAATAAAAACTTTATTACTGCCTCTAGGGCATATTTCCTTCAGTCTCCCACTTCATAAATTATTTCTTTCTATCATTTACCTGCTCGAGGACGAGCAGGAATTAAGCTTGGGGATGCTGATACGTCTCCAACGTATCTATAATTTATGAAGTATTTGTGCCATGTTACTATTGTTTTATATGATTTTGGTATGATTTGATTAGAACTAACCCGGACTGACGTTGTTTTCAGCAGAACTACCGTGGTGTTGTTTTTGTGCAGAAATAAAAGTTCTCGGAATGCGCTGAAAATCAACGGGGCATTTTTCTGGAAAATATAAAAAATAATGGAACAAAGAGTTACTGGAGGGGAGTCCCGTGGGCCCCACGAGGGTGGGGGCGCCCCCCTGTGCCTCGTGGACTACCCGTGGGGCCCCCTGACTTGTTCTCGATGCCAACCTCTGCTATAAATACCCAAACCTCCAGAAATTAACCTAGATCAGAAGGTCCACTGCCGCAAGCCTCTGTAGCCACGAGAAATCAATCTAGGCCCTCTCTGGCACCCTGCCGGAGGGGGCCATCATCACCGGAGGCCATGGAGGAGGATCCCGGAGGGGAATCATCGCCATGAAGGCCAAGGACCAGAGGGAGGACCTCTCCTCATCCAGGGGTAGGCCATGGAGGAGGAAGCACAAGGGGGAGAACCTCTCCTCCTTCTCTCGGTGGCGCCGGAGAGCCATCGGGAGGAGAATCATCGCCACGGTGATCGTCTTCATCAACATCACCATCCTCATCTCTTTTACGCGGTCCACTCTCCCGCACCCCACTGTAATCCCTACTTGAACATGGTGCTTTATGCCACATATTATGATCCAATGATGTGTTGCCATCCTATGATTTTTTTCACTAGATATCCTTTGTCTTTGGGTTGATTGATGATCTAGATTGGTATGAGTTGTATGTTTTATTTTGGTGTTGTCCTATTGTGCCCTCTGTATCGCGCAAGCGTGAGGGATTCCCGCTGTAGGGTGTTGCAATACGTTCATGATTCGCTTATAGTGGGTTGCTTGAGTGGCAGAAGCATAAACCCGAGTAAGGGAGTTGTGGCGTATAGGATAAAGGGGACTTGATGCTTTAATATTATGGTTGGGTTTTACCTTAATGATATTTAGTAGTTGCGGATGCTTGCCAGAGTTCCAATCATAAGTGCATATGATCCAAGAAGAGAAAGTATGTTAGCTTATGCCTCTCCCTCATATGAAATTGCAATGACGACTACCGGTCTTGTTAACAATTGCCTAGGATAATTCCGCACACCGACCCATCATTATTCCACACTCGCTATTTACAATATTTAGTAATATATTCTAACTTTATGATAACAGAACCTACTTTTATGTTTAGCTCTCCGATATCATGCAAAGTTATCCACTTCATACCCACAACATAGTTTTATTTCTCGTTTCTAGTTGGAAGCAAACATTCGGTGTACGTAGAGTCGTATCCGTGGCAGATAGGACTTGAGAGGATATTGATCTTACCTTTAGCTCCATGTGGGTTCGACACTCCATACTTATCACTTCCACCTTTGGGAATTGCTACGATGATTCCCTGCACTTGGGGATTATCAGTAGTCACACACGATTCAACTAAAGTTGGAGAAACTGACACCCGCCAGCCACCTATGTACAAAGCACGTCGGTAGAACCAATCTCACGTAAGCGTACGCGTAATGTCGGTCCGGGCCGCTTCATCCAACAATACCGCCAAATCAAAGTATGCCATGCTGGTAAGCAGTATGGCTATTATCGCCCACAACTCTTTGTGTTCTACTCATGCATATAACATCTACGCATAGACCTAGCTTGGATGCCACTGTAGGGGAACAAAGTAATTTAAAAAAATTCCTACGCTCACGCAAGACCCATCTAGGTGATGCATAGCAACAAGAGGGGAGAGTGTTGTCCACGTACCCTCGTAGACTGAAAGCGGAAGCATTATGAGAACGCGGTTGATGTAGCCGTACGTCTTCACGATCCGACCGATCCTAGTACCAAAAGTACGGCACCTCCTCGATCTGCACACGTTCGGCTCAGTGACGTCCCATGAACTCTAGATCTAGCTGAGTGTCGAGGGAGAGCATCGTCAGCATGACGGCATGATGACGGTGATGATGAAGTTACCGACGCAAGGCTTCACGTAAGCACTACAACGATATGACCGAGGTGGAAATCTGTGGAGGGAGGCACCGCACACAGCTAAACAATCAACTTGTGTGTTCTAGGGTGCTCCCTCCCCATGTATATAAAGGAGGGAGGGGAGGCCGGACGGCCCTCCTTGGCGTGCCCCCAAGAGGGGAATCCTACTAGGACTCCAAGTCCTAGTAGGTTTCCACCAAAAGGGAGAGAGGGGGAAGGAAGGAGAGGGAGAGGGGGAAAGGAAAGGGGGGCACCACCCCCCCTTCCTTGTCCTATTCGGACTCAAGGGGGAGGGGGCGCGGCCTGCGCTGGCTGCCCCTCCCTCTCTCCACTAAGGCCCATCGAGGCCCATTAGTTCCCCGGGGGTTCCGATAACCCTTCGGTTTTATCCGAAAACTCCCGTAACACTTCCGGAGTCCGAACATAGTCGTCCAATATATCAATCTTTATGTCTCAACCATTTCGAGACTCCTTGTCATGTCCATGATCACATCCGGGACTCCGAACTACCTTCGGTACATCAAAACATATAAACTCATAATACCGATCGTCACGGAACGTTGAGCATGTGGACCCTACGAGTTCAAGAACTATGTAGACATGACCGAGACTCCTATCCGGTCAATAACCAATAGCGGAACCTGGATGCTCATATTGGTTCCTACATATTCTATGAAGATATTTATCGGTCAAACCGCATAACAACATACGTTGTTCCCTTTGTCATCGGTATGTTACTTTCCCGAGATTCGATCGTCGATATCTCAATACCTAGTTCAATCTCGTTACCGGCAAGTCTATTTACTCGTTCTATAATGCATCATCCCACAACTAACTCATTAGTCACAAAGCTTTCAAGGCTTATAGTGATGTGCATTACCGAGAAGGCCCAGAGATACCTCTCCGATACTCGGAGTGACAAATCCTAATCTCGACCTATGCCAACTCAACAAACACCATAGGAGTGCCGGAGTTAAATCAAAGTGCATTGTGGTTTGCTGAGATTGTCCTAATCTGTTCCTGAAAGCATTTCACAGAAGAGCTGCTTTTCCTGCATGGTCTGTTATTTCCACTTGATCCTCATTTTTCAGCATTGCAATGTGATTATGCCTGTAGTTTATAGATGCCTTTGTATGAAAAAATTTAGTGTTTTCATCACCAAACTTGACACCCTTGATCTTTCCTCTCTACTTCCAATAGATCTTTTGGTTTTTTAGTAAAATGAGCAAATGCTCTTTTAGTATCACCCTGCAGTTCCATTCAAAATCACCTAGGTCTCTGAATTCCTCAAACAAATCAAACAAGAAGATAACCTCATTAATTGCTGCAATTTTGGATTTAAGGCAAGACAGGTTTTTGGACCAAAGTTTGAGAGCCCTTCTCAGGTTTTTGAACTTGGCATTCAAGATTTTTGTTGCATCAAGATTACCCACAGGTATACTCCAGGCAGCAGAGACCACTTCTTTAAAGTCAGAGTGCTTTAACCAGTAATTTTCAAATCTAAAAACCTTGGCCTTTGGAATAGCAGTTCCAATTTTGATGACACATGGAAGATGACCTGATATAGGCCTGGAAAGAGGCATAACAATTGTATCAGGAAAAGCGTCATCCAAGAAGCATAGGTAAAGAACCAGTCCAGTTTTTCCAACAAAGGGCTCTGTTGCATATTACTCCAGCTGTATTTTCTGCCATGAAGTGGAAGCTCAATTAATCTAAGATTACTGATGGCTTCATTAAAGAGAAGCATTTCATTAACACCCCCACCAGGTCTGTTTCTGTCAGTAGGATATCTAATAAAGTTAAAATCTCCAACTAGAATCCAACTAGTGTCCAGTGGCATATGTATGTTTGAAAACCAAATGATAAATTCAGTTTTGTCTGCTTGGTCACAAGGCCCATAGATGTTGGTGAGGATCCAAGATTGATTGTACAAAAGACTAGTGAAACTGATTGAGAGAGAGAGAATCTATTTTGGAAGATGACCTCTCCCTCAAAGAGGGAACCATTCCAGGTGATTAAAAGTCCTCCAGATGCACCAATTGAAAGAAGAAAAGCAAATTTATTGAGCCTGTTAGGACAAAAGTTCCTGATGTAAGCAGCATCAAAATGTTCCCTCTTGGTTTCTTGAAGGCAAAGGATGGCACAGACACTTTCCCCAATTTTTTGCCCTAGAGCAAGCCACTTGTCAGGAGAGTTAATCCCTCTGATGTTCCAGTTCAAATAATTCCAGCTTCTATTTTGATTATTCATGGACACAATTTATAAGAGAAACAAGAGACCAAGCACTACCACTTGGCCAGTACCAAGGAATGAATAACAAACAGGGAAGTAGAGCAAGCAAATTCATCAGATACAGCAACCACATCATCCATAGGATAGCAAGAGAGATAATTTCCCAGAAGGCATTATAGTGGCAAAGTGCATTGATAGAGGAACAGGAACTAGTACAGCTAGTCCATAAGGCCCATAACTTGCAAGTACAACCAAAAGGAACAGGGATACATGCCAAGACTTTAAATCCCTCTCTCTCCACTACAAAAGCACATATTTTATCATCTAAACACTTTGGGAGTCCTGCCTGTCCTCATTAGATGGGAGCATCCCAGCCAAGTCCTCTCCCACCTTCCTCTTGGGCTTCTTAGAAATCTTTCCCTCCAAGTCCTGATCAGCCACCTTGCAAAATGAGGTTGTGAGATTTTTAACCACTGATTTCTGAGCAATTGGGGGGGGGGGGCAACATTACATGTCAGACACTTATTATTTGAGCAAGAACCTATTTTAAAACCAACATTATCTTTTTTAATTCTATCACTCCTCCTTACCTCTATTTCAACAAGATGTGTCTTTCCTCCCCTTCTTTTTTGGAGTTTTCAGCCCCAAAAGGTTGAAGAAAGGCCAAAGAGTCCAAGTCCTGCTGGTTGGAAGAATCTCCAGCATTTTCCTTGTTTGTGTCCTGTTGATGTGGCTCAACCATGATCTGTTGGCAAATAGGAGCCTTAGTAGCTAGACATTTGTCAGGAATGTGAAAAAGATAAGAATCCTCAGTGCCTTCTACTTCAGCAAGTAATTCCCATAAAGGAGATTTGAGCATATTGAGAGTCCATTTAAACTTGTCTGGTGTCATTAGAAGGTGCACAATAAAGTTGAACCAACTTACTGGGATTTTAACAGAGAGTGAAGGAGCACCCTCCAAAGGTTTTTGTGCAAAATTCTCCTTCGAAATCACAAGTCCTTCTTCTGACAGAATAATACCTTTATTAGCTACAACCTTTAACTGGATAGATTTCAAACCAAGTAAAGAAGGTGCAAACTCAAAGTGTTCCTCAATTTGGTCAATCCAATTACCTTTGTTATTAGCTTTAGCCACCCCAGTATTTGCCAATAGAGTTGGGCTCCCTCTTGGAGAGCTGACACCTGCTACCCCATCCAAATTTGCAGAGTCATTCTGAAAGAGCTCCTTGTCATGACCTGTTGGCTCCTTAACAACAGATAAAACACTGTTAGAGCAAAGATTGAGATCTCCATGCACATCAGAACTGTGTCCAATCACTGGATCAGAATTTTGATTAACTTCCTCCAAAACTGGCTGAACCTATGGCTCAACCACACCAACTGCAGGTAACATGTCCTCCCGTGGAACAGCCACATCTATAGGAGCCTGAATAACTGGAGGTGCAGGTACATCTTGATCCTCCTCCTGGTAATCCTGCATCAGAAGCTCTAGACCATTGCCCTGTAATTGCTGCAGAGGTGGAAGTCGATTCACTTCCTCATTAGCATGTGAAGAGAACCCTTCTGACAAGGAAACAGTGGTTGTGATGCTACTGTGGCCTTCCAAAGGAGGTGGAAGTTCCTCACCATCAGCCCATGCAATTTCTTCCTGTTGAACACCCTGGAGAAAATCAAATTCTTCCTCCACAGCAACATTATTAGCAGCTGGAGGCTGCAGAGCCCAGTGCCCATCATCTGCATCCATGTCATCTTGCTGAGCAGGCTGAGGGTTATGGTGAAATCCAGGGAAGGCATTGTTGTTGACAGGCAAAGGATGAGGGTCCACATTGCCAGGTGGGATTGGGTCATCATCGGCAGGGGCCCCTCCCATCATCTGCTGAAGAAGAATTTCCACTGAAGAGGACCAGGCATCTTCATCAAACACTTCACCTTCAGACCACCTGACACTTTTTGGGATGGAATCCAAATCTCTGACTTTTGCTTTTGCAATGATTCTGCCCATGTGAAGAGGATCATTTTCCCATGAAACTAATCTCCCAAAATGACTGATAGCCCTAGCAATATCTTCTGAATTACGGAAATCAAACAAAACAACAAGAATGAGTAGCCAAACAGTTCTATTAAACTGGGTTCTTCTGCAGTTGCGGCCATTATCATGATTGTGGAAAGTGATAAAAACATCTCCAAACTGGTGCGGACTCTGCAGCACTAATCTATCTCTGTCTCTAGGATTAACAAAACGCACATATGCCTCCCCCAACAGGCGGCGCTGCATTTCTCTGATCTGAACTTGCTGAACATCCACAGAGAACTCATCTAGTACTTCTTGCACATTTGGAAAAAGTACCTCATCAGGAAGCAGCTCAATGGTGACGATGGCCCAATGCTCGTGTCGCTTCTGACGGTGGGGGATAACTACTCTGGCCACTCCATTACGCCCTTCGACGTTGAGGATGTTGAAACCATGGGGAACAAAAGGCAGGGGATCAAACGGAATGTTGGCCATGGCCGGCTCGGTCGCGCCGGCAACGGAGTCCCTTGACTGCAAGGAGATTGGTCGGCAAGCTCGAGGTTGAACAGTGGAAGGCAGGGGAGGAGACGAAGAGGCAAGTGTGAATCGAGGCTGAAAATTCGGGAACATGCCCTCAGAGAGTTGTCTAAAAGAGGAAGCTCGAATCGCCGGTTGGGCTGGGCCTATAGCCGTAAACTAGTCATCCGCCACCCCAGGGTCCCAAGCCTCAGCGGGAGGGGAGGGAAAAGAAGCCACCCTAAAGAACGGCCATAGGCCCATGAGACGGGGCTCAGGGCAGGCCCTGGCCATGTGGCCCAAGTTTCCACAACCATAGCACGTAATAGCCTTGTTTGAAAAACCAGGATTCGCGCCCTCCTCCCCCTGAACCACGCGATCATTGATCACAAGTGAGTCATTACACTCAATGCGCCCAGCATCAATTATAGGCTCATGCAAATCCGAAGATGAAGCCGGTAACCCAGCCAACCTTTGGAAAACCGAAACATGGCGCGGTTGCTCCTTCCGGCGATAGCCGGAACTGCCTTGGGAGGAAGAACGAGCATGCCCTCGAGTGACCAAAGACCATGAACTTTGCTCTTCTTGGTAATATAAAATTTCCTCACGGCGCCAATTTGGACCACCTTCTCCCCAGAGGCTAAAAACCAACTCAAAGTCTCTCTCAGAGATACGAACATTGTTGTAGAGCTCAAACCCAACAGATTTTGAGGCTACCGAAAATTGAAAACAACGGTCCCGGAGAAACTTAACCCTAAAACCTTGAAGGTATCCACCAAATCAAGATTGAAGAACAATGCTTACAGTGTGACAATCCAACCGAAAGCAAGCACGACCAAAGGAAACCACAAGCTTGAACTCACGTTGCGGAAAACCAGGGGAGAAAACCACCGGATGGCCAAACTTTTGGCGCATGCCAAGTTGAAAGGCCTTACCTCTAGCAAAGTCTAGGAGTGGAGGCGCCATTGGAGGGCCAGAGAGGTGGACGCCGGGGCCGAAGTGGCCACCGACGGTGGAGTCGCCTAGGAGTCGGTGGAGTCGCCTGTGTGTATTTTACCTCTCTTTCTTTATTACTTCCTATTAATTGCAACGATGACCTAAACTATGTTTGTCAACTCTGAACAACTTTTATTCATCATACTCTTTATATGTGAAGTCATTACTCTCCATAAGATCAATATGATCTCTTTAATTCTTTTTATTCTTTCTTTTATTCCTTCAAGATCATAGTAAGACAACCAAGCCCTTGACTCAAAACTAATGTTTATTATATTTAGCTCATGGACTCGATTACATAAAAGGATCATAAATCAAAACTCAAAACTAAATCATACTAAAACTTTATTCTACTAGATCAAGATATTACCAAAAGGATCGAACTAAGAAAAATAGTAAAGATAGGAGTGTGATGGTGATACGATACCGGGGCACCTCCCCCAAACTTGGCAGTTGCCAAGGGAGTGCCCATACCCATGTGTTTATGTCTCTTTCTTCGGAGGTGAAGGAGATGGTGATGATGATGACAATTGTGCCTTCAGCTTTTTCATATTGTAATTGAGAAGAGCAATTTCCTCCTTTAAATCATCGACCTCCGATTCCAGCTTCAAGATCTTGTCATATAAATCTCCTTTGCTTTTCTGCCGAAAACGAGAAGGAATAGATCGGTTTTTAGACAGTTTATCCCTCTTAGGGAGACTAGACTTCTTGAAGTTCACGTGCATATGCCCAGGTTGAGGTAGAGGAACATCCTCCTCCCCCGAACATAAATCATAGATCCTCCTCATCATCCGTAGTTCGACCACAAGGAGATAGGTCCCTGTCGGGGGAAACAACACCTACGGGATCACGAGGAATCCCTTTTGCTATGGTTGGCGGGTGCAGGGCTATGGAAAGAGCGGGATTGAGAGATCAACGCGGGGGGATTATCAAGGTTCGGGCCGCAAGTGACGCGTAATACCCTACTCCTACTGGTTTCTGTTTATCCAGTGTTCTTGGACTAGCTACAAGGCGTGCAAGGTCCAAAAAGTCTGAATCCTCTCCTAGTACGCCGCGGGCCTTCTTTTATAGACAAAGGGGCTGCCACAGTGGCACACAGGAGGTGGAAAGCTATACAGTGGTCGAGTCTATCCTCTGGCACCGTAGGACAAACGCATTTAATGCGCTGCTGACGTGTCCTTCTTGCTTTATCGGGGACGGCAAGGAAGCTCGTCCCAGCTGTCGCCGCCTCACCTGACTTTGACGCGCGTCCGAACTAACGAGGCGGGTAGTGCCACGCTGGCTGGCTGGCTGCTGAGTTGCTGCGGTGGCAGAGCCTTCACGAAGATCTGCAGGCCACCACGCAGGTGCTTGCTGAGTTGGCTTAGAGGACGCATGTCGCCACACAGGTGTTTGTCGAGTTGGTGGGCTGGCAGCTCCATGGGAACGGTGGCGGAGCTTTGGCAAATGTGGGCCTGGCTGCGGCCCCGCGGATGTCTTCGGCAAAAGCCTTGCTGGGGCCCCGACAAGGGTCTTGCCGTGGCGTCGTGGTCGTCCACGGCAAGGGGCTTGCCGGGGATCTCGTGGGTATCCTTGGCAAGGATCTTGCCGAGGATCTTCGTCTTTTGGTTATTTATCTAGTCTTGTATGCTCTTGGTCTTCACAAAGATCTGCATGCCACCACGGAGGCACCTCCCGGGCTTTGGTTCCAGTCTGGTTGAAGGCGTCAGAACTCTCAGGCCCAAGGGTGGCAGCCCTACTAGTGTTGGGCGAGTTGCCCCGGCAAGGTTCTTGCCGGGGCTGTGGAGGCCTCCCCGGCAAGGGTCTTGCCGGGGGAGTCCATCTCGCCCTTCTGCTCGTTGTGTTTCTGACTTGACGTTGGTTTGGTCGTCTTGTGCCTTTGCTTCCTCTGCCCCACCAAGCATGGTCAGGGGCGTGGGGCTGTGACTACCCGCGCACAAGTAAAGGGGTGCAAAAAGGGACCCCTACTTTTGTACACCGATAGGAGCCCCCAGGCCTGGGCCACATATAAGCGCGGGGCGTTATTGGGCCAGGCCCAGAACGGTGCGGGGGCGTGCGTGCGGCAGAGTTTTTACCGCAGTAACTCCCTCGCTCGCTGCGCTTCCCCACGACCCGCGTTGAATGCGTGACATCGGGGTCGTGCGTGACGTGGGGGTCATGCGTGGGGCGGTTGCTGCCCTCATGCGTCACATCATAATAAATGGTAAAGAGGCGGCCCGCGCCTTCCCCATAAAAAAGGGGAAAACCGCAGGTGCGCTGGTCATTTACCCTCTACGCCTCTTCCAATCTTGGAACCGCCGTTCTTCTCTTCTTTCTTAGGCGAAAGATTCGAAGTTCTTGCCTCTGCTTGCTGCCGCCGCCCCCATTGCTCTTGATCCTTCGCCCCCTTCCAGCTGCCATGGCATGCAAAACCAGCAAGGGCAAGGGAGCGGCCAAGGATGTCGGGGAGAAGGAGGCGCCGGAGAGCGAGTCGGCGGTGCGGTGGATGCAGCTCGCCTTCTTCCCATCGACGGTCGATGCGGTCCACCTCAAGAACCTCTTCTTGCCTCTGTGGGGGTGGAAGACGACGGTGCACCCTGCCACGCGTGTTGTCCCAGCCGACTTTGCCAAGGATGGCCCAAATCGGTACCCCTTCTTTGTCAATTTCTTCTCTTGTGGGCTCTGCCCCCCTTTCTCTGACTTCTTCAATGACATCATGCCCACCTACGGCTTCCATCTCTTGGATCTCACGCCAAATGTCGTGGCATGCCTGGCTCTCTTTGCCCACCTATGCGAGGGCTTTGCCGGGGTGCTCCCAGCACAACGCTTTTCCGCCACTATTTCTACCCTCGCCTCCAACCAGGGGGCGCCATCTCTGGGAGCATCGCCTGGATCCCGAGGACCCAGGGGAAAGGCACATACCCAGAGGGTGCTCAGAAGGAGAGCTGGGAGGAGTGGCGGGCCCGGTGGTGCTGGATCAAGGAGATGGACCCGCCGGAGTTCTGCCGGGTCCATCAGAGCCCGCCGACCCGCCGCCAAGATTGGAGTGACCTCGACGTCAATGACAAGAAGCTCTCGATCGCCACCACCAGGATTCATCGCCTCACCACGGCCGGGCTTAACCTCGAGATGATTGGGGCGGACTTCATTCATCGCCGAATCGCCCCGCTACACAACAATGGGAGGCCGGCCTGGGACTTCAGGAATTCGGCCGACTTCAAGATGCTCCGCCCCGGCCTGAAGCATAACTTCACGGTGATGGGGCATCCCATTTCTGTCAAAGGCTCTTCCATCTCGACTTGGACAGGGATGACAGGGCGTAGAGGAGCGGCAAGGCTGCGAAGGCCGGCAAGGCCATCAAGGGGCCCCTGTTTGGGTTGCCGGCATGAGTGGTCCCACCGAGCAACAACTCTCGCCAGTCCGCCATCATCGCCATGATGCCAGATTTCAACACGCACGGCCTTGACCCGTCCTGGGCCGTGCCACCAGCGGAGAAGGTGCAGGAGTTCTTCGACACTTTGTCAGAGTCTTACGTCCGCGACGAGCCGCTGCTCATCCAAGACACCACCCAGGCGGGGCTGGACTACATCGCCGCCAGGGCGGCGGAGGCGGCGCTTGCCAGGGAGGCCGGCAGCGCTGGCGGCCTGGAGGATGAGGCCGATGCCGTCGCGGAGGAGAGGGAGCTCGCCTAGTGGGCGGAGTCTACTAGTGAGGCTAGCAGCGCCAATGCACAGGCCCCCTTTGTTGAAGATGCGGGCGACGAGTCATTCGTAGAGGAGGTCGAGGTGAATGACCCCCCGATCGTGGGAAGGCAGTGCGTCCTGAGGCGGGCCAGCTCTGGTGAGCCGGTCCGCCCGGCAGGATCACGCAGCGGCAGCTGCCCCAGGAGCAGCTCGTGCACGAGACGAGGGTGATGAAGGCCGCGGCAACAACGAAGGCGGCGAAGGCCGCGGTGGCGAAGAGGAAGGCGACTACTTCCTCCTCGTCCAAGCGGTACCGGACCCCATCTCCTTTCCCTTCGGGCAGCACCTTGGAGGCCGAGTTTGACCTCGGATCTTTCAGCCCGGCGAGGAAGAGGAAGCTAGCGGGGGAGGAGGTGGAGGAAGAGTAAGTATTTCGCCCCCCGCATCATCTCCTGACGTCACTCCAACGTTATCCTTCTTAGATTTGGTGTTATCTTCACAGGGACGTGGAGACGTTGGCCCAGACAGTGGCGAAGAGGGCCAAGGCCTCGACGAGCGACAAGCCCCCCTGTTGCTGGTGGATAGCTGCCTGGACAGCAGCCCCCAGCGTAGCCCCCACTTCAGTCCCCAGTGTAAGCTCATCACTTACTCCTCCATTGACGAACTTTGGGGTGTGAATATTTGACACTGATCTTGCCGGGTTTGTAGGAGAAGAACGGCAGCAGGAGGAGCCGCTGAGGGCCACCCCCAACACGCCGCCCCCCTCGACTATGCCGCCCCGAGGAGCGTCCCCGGCAAGGGCATCCACCACCGAGCCCACGCCTATGTAGGAGGAGGAGACGAACTTGGGTGCCGGTGGTCCTACCCCGGCAACGAATGTTGGCGGGGAGGGCGCCACTTCTTCCCAGCCCGGTGCTGGTAAGTTCGCTTGTTTCCCGTCCCTGTTCTTTCTTCTTCCCTTTTTTTTGAACTTTGATCTTGGCTCTGCCTCATTCTCCTTCTTGGCATCTAGGCGCTTCCTCGGCGGACCAGGAGAACATCGATACCGTCATCAAGGAGGTCGCCAGGGACGCCGAGGCCGAGGTGGACAAGATCGCCGCCGAGGAGGCCGCCAATACTGCCGCCGAAGAGGCCTCCAAGGGGCCTGCCGGGGAGGCCGGCAGGGCCACTGCCGAGGAGGTCGGCCAGGCCGCCGCCGAAGAGGTCGGCATGGGGACTGCCGGGGAGGGGGTGGTTGATGACCAATCTTCCTCCTCCGCTGCCTCGGGCTCGGGTAAGTACCTGAAGGTGAGCGACGACCTGTTCGTCCACCTCCCAGGGACGGCGAGCACCAGGGAGCCCATCGGTGGGGGGGGGGGGGGAGTTGTTCGATGACGAGGTGCTCTCCATCGCCGAGCTTGAGGTTGTTGACAAACGGAGCGCCGGTGGCGGCGGTTCCCAAGAGGAGCAACTCGTTCGGACCATGAGCGCCTACTTCCAGAAGCTCTAGGCGCTTCACCGTGCCCACCTGGACAAGGCAAAGTCCAGGATGGCGGCGGTGGACAAGGCGGAAGTGGATCTCGTGGGGCGTGTCACCGAGACGTAGGCCTGGTTCCGCCAGGCCCACGAGGAACTGAAGGTTTCCCAGGATCTGCTGGCTGAGCGCAAACATGAGCTTATCCTGCTGCAGGCCAATGTCGAGAAAGCCCAGGAAGCGGCGAATGAACAAGCCGCCAAGGACGAGGCTGCTCGGCACCAGCACCAGGCCGAGCTGAACTCCCAGGAGGAGGACCTTGCCGCTCGTGAGGAGGCGCTCGCTGCCACCCTCGACGGCAAGGATGAGGAGGTCAAGAAGCTTGCCGTGCAGTGGACCCAGGAGCTGGAGCAGAGGCACAAGGAGGCACTCAATGCTCAGGCCCAGGTCCATGCTGGCAAGGTGAAGGAGCTGGAGGTGGAGCGGGATGGGCTGAAGGAATAGGTCCTAGGGCTGGCGAAAGAGAAGGACACGCTCTATGGCGCTTTGGTGGAGGCGCAGGACGCAGTTCTCGGCAAGGCCGAGCAGCTCTCCAAGGCCAACGACTCCATCAAAGACCTGAAGCTGAAGTTGGAGGGTCTTGAGGGGACGCTTTCAGAGGTCAGGGCCCGGGAAGAGACCCTGACCAAGGACCCGGAGGAGGAGAGGCAGCTGCGGAGGAATGACGCCGCGAACCACGAGGATTACGTGAAGGGCGAAAACCTCTAGATCAGCCGCCTCGCTGACGTTGCCGACAGGATTACCACGACGCTGGCGGCCATGGGGATGCCAAACATAAGGTACGCCCTGGAGCCGAAAGTGAGTCCCAACGCCAAACTGACCCTGTTATTCAAGGGCGTTCTTGGAGCCCTGGAGCAGTTTTTCTCTAACAGAGCGACCTCTCTGGTCAACGAGGCCCGGAAGCTTTGTCGGGGTGCCCTGACCAAGGTCCTCACCAAGGTGGCGTACTGGAACCCCAACCTCGACTTCGACGCCGCGCTGGAGAGCTTGCCCGAGGATGTGGACCTCGCGACGCTCGAGGAGCGTATCAAGCCCATCATCAGCTGCATCGACGGAGTTCGGAGGATAGAGGGCCAGCGCCGGGACTAGGCACCCCGTTTCTCGTCGCCGCTGCGAGTTCAAGACCAAGACAATTTTATCTGAAGTTAGAACGGCAGCGATTATTTGATGTAACTTAACTCTGCAGTACTTCAATTCACGCATGCTATCTTCCCGTTAGATCTTTCTTTGTATGTTTGCACCCTACGCTTGTTGAGATAAGGCTGCCGGCGCGTAAACCCATGCCGTGGTGCTTTGAGGACGGATCCTTAGCACCCTGCCGGAAGGGCGCTTGCTGCCGGGCAAGCCACCTTGCCACTGCTAGTGCAGTCGCTTGAACCGTCGAGCGGACTCAAAACAGGACAAGAGCACTGCTGGTAGCGGGTAGGCCACCTTGCCGTTCTTAGCGCGGCCGCATGAACTGTCGAGCAGACTCGAGACAGAGACAAGGGTGTTGCCAATAGCGGAAGGGTCCTATTGCGTGCAGGTTTCCCGTACAAGGAACGAGATCTTTTCAGGGAGGACAGACTTATATAAAATAAAATTAGCCAAAATTTTGCATGACTTAGCTTTTCGGGGCCACGCGGATGGCCGTCGAGGCTGCGGACGGCACCAGAGGGCGGTTGATCGACGACGCCCACTCCCTTCGAGCCATCCTCATGAAAGATTCGCTGCATTGGCTCCAAAACCAGATTTCCACGGCTTGCGCCCCCTACCTGGCGCGCCAAAGATGTCGGGGGAAACGACACCTACGGGATCACGAGGAATCCCTTTTGCTATGGTTGGCGGGCGCGGGGCTGTGGAAAGAGCGGGATTGAGAGATCAATGCGGGGATTATCCAGGTTCGGGCCACAAGTGACGCGTAATACCCTACTCCTGCTAGTTTATATTTATCTGGTGTTCTTGGACTAGCTACAAGGCGTGCAGGGTCCAAAAATTCTGAATCCTCTCCCAGAATGCCGCGGGCCTCCTTTTATAGACAAAGGGGCTGCCATAGTGGTACACAGGAGGTGGAAAGCGATACAGTGGTCGAGTCTATCCTTTGGCACCGTAGGACAAACGCATTTAATGCGCTGCCGACATGCCCTTCTTGCTTTATCGGGGACGGCAAGGAAGTTCGTCCGAGCTGTCGCCACCTCGCCTGGCTTCGAGGCGCGTCCGAACTGACGAGGCGGGTAGTTCCACGCTGGCTGGCTGGCTGCTGAGTTGGTGCGGTGGCAGAGCCTTCACGAAGATCTGCATGCCACCACGCAGGTGCTTGCTGAGTTGGCCTAGAGGCCGCACGTCACCATGCAGGTGTTCGCCTAGTTGGTGGGCTCGCAACTGCATGGGAACAGTGGCAGAGCTTTGGCAGACGTGGGCCTGGCTGTGGCCCCACGGATGTCTTCGGCAAGAGTCTTGCCGGGACCCCGGCAAGGGTCTTGCCGTGGCGTCGTGGTCGTCCCCGGCAAGGGGCTTGCCAAGGGTCTCGTGGGTATCCTTGGCAAGGATCTTTCCGAGGATCTTCGTCTTTTTGTTATTTATCTAGTCTTGTATGCTCTTGGTCTTCACAAAGATCTGCATGCCACCATGGAGGCGCCTCCCGGGCTTTGGTTCCAGTCTGGTTGAAGGCGTCAGAACTCTCAGGCCCAAGGGTGGCAGCCCTGCTGGTGTTGGGCGAGTTGCCCCGGCAAGGTTCTTGCCGGGGCTGTGGAGGCCGCCCCGGCAAGGGCCTTGCTAGGGGAGTCCGTCTCGCCCTTCTGCTCTTTGTGTTTCCAGCTTGACATTGGTCTGGTCATCTTATGCCTTTGCTTCCTCTGCCCCGCCAAGTGTGGTCAGGGGCGTGGGGCTGCGACTGCCCGCGCACAAGTAAAGGGGTGCAAAAAGGGACCCCTACTTTTGTACACCGACAGTCCCCATAGGTCTTTGGGTCGGCAATGAGATGTGAGACATAGCTCTCTCCGTCAGAGTCTTGAGATGACATCTTGCTATAAATCTGCTGTAGAAACAGCTCGAAACAAAAACAGAGGATATTTGCGTGGTACGGTGGTCAAAACCTTCGGGAGATTATATAATGAATATTTACCGACCAAAAGAAGTATCGTGCAAGAAAACGGAGTCCGGACACTACAAAAAAATACACTTCCGTGATGATACGTGTTTGTCACATTAGGCCACGTTTTCTGTCATGCATGTACATCCATGACAAATTTATGACAGAATCAAGATAGTCATACCTATGCTGTCGTAGAAGTGTTCCATGACATTACCAAAATTATCATCACGGAAGTGTCCACTTCCATGACGATAATTCGTAAGGCCATGTATGCTTTTCGCCAAGGGTGACCGACACATGGCATCCACCGTAACGGAACGCCGTTAAGCTATCGGGTCCGGTTTTGGATCCGATAACCCATTAACAGCCCCGACCAATGGGGATTTTCCACGTGTAAAATCATCATTGGCTGGAGGAAACACGTGTTGGCTCACCGTTGGGACAGATGTCATCCACTCATTGGACCCAAAGCGCCTATGACACGTCAACACGTGGCACGGAGCAACAGTGGCCCATAAAGTTTAAATGGGCCGGCCCAACTAAAGGTCCACAAGATTTTGTGGACCATAATGGGATGGCCCAGCTAAAGGCCCACAAGATTTGTGGGCCATAATGGGCCGGCCCAGGTAAAGGCCCACAAGATTTTTTATGCCCATAATGGGCCGCCCTGTGAAGGCCCACAAGATTTTTAGGACCATAATGGGCCGGCCCAGCTAAAGGCCCACGATATTTCACCGACATTAATGGGCTAGCCCAGCTTTAGGCCCACAAGATTTTGAGGACCCTAGTAGGCCGGCCCATTAACTCGGTTGCCATGTTTTGGGCCAAATGTCGCCCATATTTGATCCGTCCATTAATGGCCTGCCACGTTCCGGGCCTAATAATGGCCCATATGAGATCCGGCCCGTTAAAAGCCTACCATGTTCTGGGCCAAATTACAGCCCAGATCAGTTTGGCCCTCTAAGAGGCTTTGGGCTAAATTATGGCCCATATCAGATTCGGCCCGTCAACTGGACGCTACACTTTTGGGCCCATTTGCTAAAGGCCCATTTAGTAATTCGTCCTGATATTAGTTTCAGCATGTTAAGGGCCCTTTTAACATTTCATCCCTATATTGATTCCGGCCTGTTAAAAGCCCGTCATATAGTTGGGCCTAACTACGGCATGGTTTGCATCCAGCCTGCTCGCAGCCGATAATCTGATTGGGCCAAACAAGGACCGAGACAATTTTGGACTGTTATAAGCCCATGATTTGATTGGCACATTCATGGGCCGGGGTCTATTTCGGCCTGCTGCCGGCCCGTGAGCTGTGCGACACGTTTCAGGCCCAACCTACCTTTCAGCCTCCTAAAGGCCCATTGAGTTTTCTTGGGAAAATAGGGCCGGCAGTTTACTCGGCCTATTAAAGGCCCGAATCTACTAGTGGGCCGCCACATTTAGGCCTCGTTAACGGACCAAGATGACGGGTCCCATGATGTGGATCATACATGGTGATTTGCATGACGCCCGATTATGTACCGTAATTTTATGGTTTGGTCGGTTTACTGCGAAGACAGGATATATATACAGTAAAATAACTGCATCATCGTGAATAAGAAAAAAACCTAGACTATACAATAAACAAATTATGGCATATTACATCCATCGGGCATCAAAGTTCGCCACTATGATAATAAAGCACAAGCGCATAACAGATTACATACATCGGGCATCAAAGATCGCCACCAAGGCAACTAAACACGCCGACAAAATAATATACAAAACCGACATCCCTTCAATAGAGTTCAAGAAAGGATAGCCTCGCTGGAGAGCTGCAGCGCAAGCAGCCGAAAGCAAGCTGGTGAGACTGCACTTGTTTGACACTTATATCCTCCTCACTCTGAAGATAAACAAGGCATGATGATAGGTTTTGCACATACAAGTATCAGTGCTGACAATTCATCACATTTCTTACTGATGAATAAAGTGACACAGTTTAAAATAGCATGGCAGGATATGACATTGTGAAGGAGTTGGCAGCTTCACGACACCACTGGATTACGGATCAAGAACTCATAAGTATCAATGGTTAGTGTGCTATCAATTTATCCCATTTCAGATTGGCAAAATAAGATCACTTGCTCTGTATAGTTTAATTTACATGGTATGAAGAAGGAACTTGGTTGTACAACTGAAAACTTAAATTGAGAACGACAAACTTTTGTTTATGAATTGGAGTACATAATAAACTTTAAACATGCAATTTGATGCAAACACCAAAAATAAACAGCTGTTGTAGTCATGCCTAACCAAATATACACAACAAGTTTGAAGGCTTGAGAAGGACAAACTTACATTATTGGTGAAGGCATGCTCTATAAAGCCCTTGTCCATGCTGATGGGGGGGGGGGCAATTCAAGAAGTTTACCACAAAATCTTCTTCATAAGCATTGCCTTTATTCTACATTTTGTTAAGAGTAAATATAGATGTGACAATATAAGAAAAATGGAGAATATTTAAGATAAGATGAAGAGTGATGCTACATAACCAAGTAGCTATAAATGTAAGTACAACGATACAGGCAAAAGGTACAACCAAGAGCAATGCAGAGCTAAACTTCTTCAGTACCATCGGTGTTATCCAACCTTATGGTAAGAGTAAATATAGATCTTATGTGTAGAAAATGGAGGGCAAAGGAAAATAAGCTGCAGAGTGATGGTACATGAACTACTACATGTCAATATAAGTACACTGATAAAGGACAACAGGTACTTACAAGAACAATGCAGAGCTAAAAAATTTCATTGGCATTGGATATATTCTACACTAATGTAACCATTCATACAGATCGATAATTTGAGCGAACAATTGATAAGCAAGCTATCATGCATACTGCTGTCACATAGTGAACCAGGTATGTATGCAAGTACAGTGATACAGGACAACATGTACTAACAAGAGCAAAGCAGCGGGCAGCATATTTGCGATATCCTCGTCGTTCTTTTCAAACCGAATTTTTTTTGAGCAGATTTCCTACAAAAAGATCCGTAAGGCACATGCGAAAAGTAGAAGTTCAAATTGTCATGCGATATCATAGATGAGACCTCATCCTACTTAACAAGACCAAGGCATAACAAGGTTTTTCCATTCAATGTCTTCTAAATTTAGCACAGAGACTTCACCGTAAATTGCTTATAGACTTGCCATCAAAGTGTGATTTCCTCAGTAACACCAATATCGCTGCAACGCTTCCTTGAAAAGCGCAAGCAAGCTTTGCTCGTCATAACTATCCAGATTGACCTCGCCTACTTACAACAATGTAATGTAAATCATTGGTGTGTTCAATCAGCGTAAAACAGGAAAATAATCACCATGAATAATAGCACTTACACGTAAGTGGGACAGAAGATGTGAAAATGGTGTTTGTCTTCACTATAATATTCCAATGATGGGAATATATGCACGTAGTCCCTAACAACATTGAAAGCATTGTCTTTAAACTGAGAATAACTGAATGGGGTTCCAATCTGCAATAATTGGCCGCCTCTGCAGCTTGGGATAGGTCTTCGCCGGTGGACTTGCTGTACTTTTGGTCGGTGGGATTTTTCTGTGGTACGGCTGGTGCTATGGCAACCGAAATCGGCATACGCTTTTCTGGAGTGCAGGTCCTGTGGTGGGGCTAGTGGTGTGGCCAAGAAGTATGGGTACAATCACTGGAGTCGGTCCTACGCTTTGTGTCACCGGTTGTACAGCCAATATAAGTGGGTGCTCTCGATTTCTCCAAGACAACCACGCTTTTTCAAGGACTTTGCTGGTGCTCCTTCAGTTCGCAATCACCTCTTCCTTTTGATGTATGATGCACAAGAACAACATTTGAGTGAAAAAACATGGTATTATGACAGATGGAATATGTATTGATAATGGATGGGCATGGCATCTCGACATATATGATGAGTAAACTAAGCAGATGGCGGTGCCACAAAGTAGAAGAAATGCAAGAAAACATATGCAAGATACGCGCAATGAATAAAACCTTGCCAAATTAGAGCAGGCACCTTGATGGGTGAACATGACAGGCCATCTACCTTTGACTCCTCGAGGTTAGAATAGTCATTAGGATCATATTCTGAACAAGAATCTACAGGTGGGGAGCGTATGAGTTTCATTGCATCCAGAATAGCACTCAATGCCTTGGTGCCAATTTTGTAAGTTATTGTAGTGTTCCACAATATTCTTCTGATGCGCGGATTCTTATATTCACTGTAATTACGTATAATATCCGAGAACCATGAAAACATAAATAGTTGTGAGATTATCTTTGTAATGCGAGGATATTCTAATATAGGGCTACTCAGAAACACTTGTGTGCTATCACCGGATTCTCGATGAGAGAGCTCATGTGTGCTGTAATATGGTGCGTGAATTTATATAATCTGCACAAGTACACAAAAAAGGCTCCGTAGTAAGGATAGTTGGAAGATGATAGGTTCAAAATATATCAGATAGAGAGTTTATTGCCAAACCATGATAACAAGAGCACACAACAACTAGGCAGATCATAGTGTACATAAAAGGGGTACACCATAACCACGATATATAAATCGGGAAAGTGGAACTGGCTTGAAAATACGATGTTGTATTGCCGCTAGTAATTGAAAGCCTATCGATCAAGTACATGCCAGCTCTATCAGCTGTTGACTGCAGATGTCCCTGCTCCCCTTCCTAACTAGGAACATACTGTACGTACTAAATACGGAATAACAAAATAGGAACATGTTAAAGAACAGAAGAGGAAGCATATTCTTGTGGTTCCGCTTAATTGCATACAATGTTGGTTTCCCACTCATGATGAATCACAGCGCCCAAACAAATGCAATTCCATGTTGTCTCTCTATATGTGGCAATTTTGAACAAGAGTCATTAGGATCATATTCTAACAAGAGTCAACAGTGGGGAGCGATGAGTTTCATTGCATCTGAATGGCACTCAATGCCTTGGTGCCAATTTTGTAAGTCATTATGTGTTTAGCTTCAAGAGTGGACTGCTGCTAGTGCGACACAAAGCAGCTACACAGATCATAGTGTAGATATAACCGAAAACCATAAGCATCGAGTAAAATCAGCAAAGTGGAACTTGCTGGAATATATGTGCTAGTATTGCCGATGACGGCTAGAAAGGCTTTGATACCAGCTCTCTTCAACTCAAGGTGCGGTAATCGTTAATATCATGTAGCTCTCAAAGGCTTACATAGCTCCCTGCATTTTCTTGCTATTCTTATAGGATTCAAGTGGGCAGGCCACTACAAATCCTATTCCCATGTTTACAAAATCCTACTTAATCAAAGAGGCCCGACGAGTTCAAAGTGTCCATACCAACCTAATCAGATAGACCTCTACACCGCAAATGTCCTGTGTCATCTTCACTACAAGGAACATATCAGACTACTATCATACTCCCTCCGCTCCAAAATATAAGTCTTGGTAGAGATTTCCACTATGGATCACATACACTGTATCCAGATACATTTTAGAGTGTAGATTCACTCATTTTGCTCTGTCGGCGTTCGGGAACGAGGGTCCCTGACTTGCTCGCTCATGGCCCACGGCGTGGCTCAAGGAGGCCCAGACGGCCCATCTTCATCAACACAAGCTCAAGACCTCGCGAGGGGCTGGAGACTCATGGGCGGACGACCAAGAGCTTCGGCCAGCGCGGCCTCGCAGTGTGCTCATGAGGAGGCGGAGAACTCAAGGCGGGTACTCGCGAGGTGCCCGTGACGCAAGCCATGACGACCAAGGGCGCCAGGCCGGCGCCAGCTCACAAGAGCGCCCTCCTTTCCTCTTTGGTGCAAAGGGGGAAAGCGCAGTAAGGGCATCAAGCAAAGGCATCCGCTTCGTGCAACAAGATCAAGACCGCCCCAATGGCTGGAATGCAGTCATCGTGGAGCCCAAGCAAAGCGCCATCACTGTAACCTTTGGTAGGCGAGGACCAACTTTAGTCAGATAAGTGTACCCGCTGTTCCCTTCAAATGGCTAATTGTTGGCGCCTTCCCGCCAATATTTGGGAAGAGGCCCAGGCCTTCGCCTATAAATAGGGGTAGCCACTCAGAGAAGAAAGGAGAAGGAGGAGAGGACGGCGGACGATCGGATCGAGCACTCGGAATCCGAGAGAGAGAGAGAGCAGTTCATCACACCCACCAAGAACAGACCTCACGAGGCTGTTCTTCCCTCAGATCGTTTTTGTCGCCCCCTGAGGCAATCCACACACCACAAACTAGAGTAGGGTATTACACCACAACGGTGGTCTCAACTAGTATAAATCTTATGCGCCCTTGTGTTGTTCTTGTTAGTAGTTTAGGTCCCTCGCGATTCGGCAAGGTACGAGACGGTGGAGGGTTGATCTCGCCGCCCCCTGTAGTTCAACCTTAAGGGTCTGCCGAACCCGTGATTCGACATTTGGCGCGCTGTAGGTGCGCCGAATCGCTTTTCGTCGCCGTTTTTCCCGACCACCGCCACCATGTTCGACGCTGCCGGGTTTCGCGCTAAGCGCCGAGCCGCTTCGCTTCCCACGCTGTTCTCGACGGCTTCCATCGGCGGACGCCCTCGCTGCTCCTCGTCACCGCTGTCAACGCCGCGAACCGCCCAGCGGGAACGAGCAGCAAGCGCCGCCCCAAAGACTCCGCTCATGAGGCGGACGGCCGCACCGCCACACCTTCGCCACCCCGCTGTTTTCGTCGCTCATACTCCCACGCTGCCATGGAGGCCCGAGCTGCACTCATCGCGCTAACGAACTCCTGCGCTACCGCTTGCCGACGACGCTTCACGAAGAATGGCTCACCACGCCGCCGAAGCTCGTCTGCGCTGCGGAGGCGCACTCGCCGTCTGCTTTGTTGCACCGCACCCGCCTGCTGGCGATGAAGCTCCCGGGCGCCACCGCCTCCTCCTCAAGACGGCGCCCGCCCTAAGGCGCGCCCTCGGCGGAACCCGCCCGCAGCGCCGCGCTGCAAGAGCAGAGCTGCCAAGAAGTTCTCGCCCACAAGAAGCTGCTCGAAAGCGCCTCGCCCAAAGATGTCAAGACCTGCGCTGCCCCCACCAAGGGCGCAGGGAGGCCTGCAAGGCTGCTTCGCCGTCCGAGGCCCCGCTGCCACGGCGGGCTGCCGTGTTTTCACCATCGAAGCTGCACGGCATCGCGTGGGCCCGCCAAGTTCAAGCCGACCTACCCCCACGCCACGACGGCACGACAGCACTTACGGAGTTCCTCCAGCTTCACGAGCTGGGCATCGAGGCTGCCGACGGAGATGAAAAGGTCATGGCGAACTGGTTTCCATGGCGCCAAGGACGGAGCCCGCACTGCTTCGATCGGCCCTGTGCACGATCTCTTCTCGGGCCGAGATGCGCACCCGCTTCATCGCCAACTTCCAAGGTACTCGCGATCGCCACCGCCGTGAGCGACATGTGCAGAATCACAGCAGCCTGGGGAAACCCGCAAAGTACATCCAGCGCTTCAACAACGCTACCAAGATCCCTGTGGTGACGGAGGAGGCCATCATCTCGCTTTCTCCGACGGGCGCGCGCGACGCCAAGATGAAGGAGGAGCCGGGCGATGCATGAAGATCTGCACCTCCTCGAGCTGTTCAACTTGGCGACTAAGTGTACCAGGCTGAGGAGGGCGCCTCCTCCTCGAGCTGCCTGCCGTGGATCCCAAGAGAATAAGTCCAAGGCCAAGGACGAAGCGCAAGGGGCTGCCGATCGCGTCAATCTAGACACCAAGCGGGCGAGATCAGCCCGAGTCTTCCAAGGGCAGCCGCATCATGCGGTACCACGACCTCCACACCCACAACACCAATGAATGTCAAGACCTCCGGCCGCAGGCGCAAGGAAGGGTCGGCAGACATCCTGAGCGCAGCGACCGGGGCTACGGCCGAGGAGGAGGAAGAAATGCAGGACGCTGGGAAGACCGCGGCCCGTGCCAAGGGTGGCGCGACCAACCTCGTGAGGACCGCTGGAAAGACCCACCTCGCGAGGGGGGCTGGAGGGATCAGCCTCGTGAGGATCGTCCGCAAGGGAACGCAGGCATCCCTCCGCTACCGCTGCCACCAAGTAGAATTGAAGACCGTCATCAGGATGAGGGGGCTGGGGGCTTCCAGGAAGCGCGCGCGATCGCCTGCATCCTGGGCGGAGCCCAAGCCCCAGCCTCCCACCGCATCTTCAAGCAGTTCTCCCGTGAAGTGAATGTAGTCCTCCCCAAGCTCGAGTCCACGCGCCCTCTCAGGTGGTCGGCGTGCGCCATCATGTTCAGCTCAGCGGATCAGCTCAAGTGCGCAGCCACAGCCGGAGTCCTCCCAATGCTTTGCTCCCCAATCATCAAGAACGGCTTGGTCACCAAGACCCTCATCGATGGCGGAGCAGGCTCAACGCCCCATCCGTGGAGACCTTCAACAATCTTCGCGCCCTACAGCCAGCTTCAGCCAACCAAGCCCTTCTCCGAGTCACCGACGGCTCCACGGTCCCGATCGGGCAGGTCCGCCTTCCGTCACCTTCGGGCCCGCGATAACTACCACACCGAGCTCATCGACTTCGACGCCGCCCACATTCGCCACCAGACAACGCCATCCTCGGTACCCAGCGTATTGTTCATGGCCGGACCCACCATGGCTACAACATCCTCAAGATGCCAGAAGCGGCGGGTCATCACGGTGCCCCGTGAAGAGAGAGATGCAGCAGCTCCTTGAGCGAGCTTTTCAGCCGCATCGCCGGAAGACCTGCACCACGGGCAGGACGCCTCCCGAGGCAGCACCCAAGAAGAAGAAGACATCGACCGCCCGGCTCATCAAGAGACAGGCCCTCAGGCCCGCGCCGCCGGGGGAGCCTCCTTCCCTCGCAGATAGGAAAGCGCCTCGCGCCTCCTCAGCAGGGCTCGGGGCTCTCCCTCGAGGGCCACCGACCTGCCAAGGTCTCGAGGAGGCACTTGGGCACCACGTGGAGGCGTGTTTTGAAGCACGCTTCCAGCAAGGTGAGCAAGACCAGAGAACAGAACCCTCAAGAGTTCATCAAGAAGGCCATTCAGAGTTACAGGAGTCAAGGGTCATGAGGGGCAGCCGCCGCCATTCTGGCCGTGGCCCCCATCCAGCGAGGATGGTGGGCTGCGCTGCCTCCATCGACGCACTGTGGCTCAACCGAGCCAGATCTCAAGAGCGCCTGCCCTCACGAGTGGTACGCTATGCAGGACCCACCCCACAGCCACGCACGCATGCCTTATGGCTCGCCAAACGCGGGCGGCCGCACACCAGCGCCTCATGAGGACCATCCTGAGGCTCAAGAGGCCAGCACGCCTGCAGCCTCGGCGGAGATGGAGATGGCCCGTGAGGGGCCGCCAGCCTCCCGGAGCCTCCCGAGGCCCCCGAGCCTGGGGCTCGTGGAGGATCGGCTCCCAGAGCCCACCGAGTCTGCTACATCAACAGCCCTTCATCCCCAACATCACCAGTGACATCTTTAAGTTTTATTTCCTACTGGGCGCCTTCAGGTCAGATATTCCTGTGCCGCATGGGTCCGCCCTCGCTGCATGTATCCCTTTATTTCATGTCCTTAGCTTACCTGCTGGGGGCGCCTCGGCTGCATCATCCCCAAGCCGCCGGGCCAGTCCCAGCGCATGTATCCTTCATGCTTTCCTTAGGATTATGCTCCACCATGCTTGTTATTTGCGCCTTCTCCCGGTGGCGAAATCATGCACGCTAAAGGGGGGTGCCCGAGCATCACGACTCGTGGCTCCTACCGCTCTCCGCCCTCACCTCCGGTCTTGTCCATGGCATCGCGACCGGCTTGCCAGCCGACGGTAGAGACCAGCCCGAGAGCCGGACCCGGCGACGAGAGTTTCATTATCCAATCCAGCTTATGCTGCTAAAGGGGGTGCCCGAGCATCGTGACTGTGGCTCCTACCGCTCTCCGCCCTCACCTCCGGTCTTGTCCATGGCATCGCGACCGGCTTGCCAACGATGGTAGAGACCAGCCCGAGAGCCGGACCCGAGGACGAGTTGTGTCATCTAATCCATCTTATGACAAAGGGGGGTGCCCGAGCATCGTGACTCGTGGCTCCTACCGCCTCTCGCCCTCACCCTCGGGTCTTGTCCATGGCATCGCGACCTGCTTGCCAAATGACGGTAGAGACCAGCCCGAGAGCCGGACCAAGACGAGAGCACCGCATCTAGCCATTTTTGCAGGACACACTCAAGATAAGGCCCAGAGCCAGTGCAACCCGCCTTGAGGTAGGGCCTCGTGAGTCCTGCTGGCTCACGAGTGCCCCGACACACTCGGCGAGGCCTCTCGCGCCGCCTCCAAGGCAACTAACGGCAGGATCTAACGACGCTTCGGCGAGCTCTTGTTCCCTTTGTGGTGAACTCAGGGCCCTCCGAGGAGCACGAATGACCTCGCCACGCAATCTCTCGCCCGTGGCACGGACCGGCGCCGCCAGAAGCACCGCCTAACCTCGAGATAAGTCGCCCCCGACACACTAGTCATCGCAACACCGCCCCCACACTCAATGCAACTCCGTGATAGCAACGCTGCTCCCTTTCACCGAATGATGGCTGCTTGAGCACCAAGGGGACTCCTCGAGCATCGCGACTCGCAGGCTCTTACCAGACCTCGGCCGCCACCTCCTCGCCTTGACCACGCATCGCGACTGGCATACCAGCGACGGTCAAGCCGCTTTGGGATCGGGACCTGCGGCACAGAGCACCAAGCCTTCGCGAGGTCCGAAAGGAAGGGATCGAGCTAGAACGGAATGAGCATCCCGCATTGCCTCATAACAAGGATCATATTGATAAACGGTTGCAAATATCTTACAAGCCCCGCAAGGCGACATTCTGGCTCCTTGCAGAACAAAAGACGCGAATCCTAAGGAGTCCTATCTACAGGGACCACCGCGCACGCCATCATCAACAAAGGGCCGCCCGTCCGGAGCCGACCCCATCCAGTCAGGGGCGGCGACGACATGACGAGCTCGCCTCGCCCGGGAGCGGCGCAGCTCGGGGCTCAGAGTTGTCGCCGCCGCCTCGGCGCGCCAAGAGCTCGGCGGAGTCGCTGGATCCCCGGCGCCTGTCGCTCGAAGCTGCCAAGGAGCGGGCGTTATCCTCTGCCTCACCACAGAGAACCCCACCACCTCTCCCGGCAGCACTTCCAGCCGATGCACCTCCGCCGGTCAAGAGCTTGAAGGACATCACCGGCACCGTCTGCATTTAGGTGGATCGTGAGGGCGCCTCGCCCCGCAGACTCCAGCGACTCGCCCAGCCACGAGTCATGAAGACCTCGCCTGGGCAACTATCGCGACCTCGCCTGTCGCGAGGGTGCCGCAGCCGACGGCCGCAGCCTGAGTCCTGTGGGCTCCTTCACGGACGACGGAGGCGAAGAAAGAAGGAAGGCGGATCCAAGACTTAGGAGGCGCGGCGACGCGAGCACGACTTCGGCAGAGCCCTCGGCGTGGACTATAGGGGGAAGACGACACCTTCGTGACCCGCCGGGCGCCGCTGATGGCGCCGCCAGGGCGCCAGCGCCGCCTCCTTCAGGGCCACCAATTTATGCTGCATAAAGGAAGAGGAAACCCTGGTGGCGGTTGCACGCACTGCAGCACGGGCGCCTCCAAGGCCTCCCTCGCCACACCGAGAGCAAGCCACTTTTGGGGGAGCGGTCAGATCCTCTTGAGGAGCCTTTCCTTTTCTTCCTCGAGAACCGCGGATCGGAGCCATGGCAACCAGACGAGACGAGGAAGAAGAGAAGCGTAGGATGGATCGAGGAGCGCACGCCGCTGCATTTATAGCCGGGCGGAGGCCAACCGTCGGCCTCCACGATCACCACCATCATGCCCAACTCGCATGCAAGGACTGCCGAATCCGGGCGGTTACCAAGGCGCGGGGGGATGCAAGACGCCCACGCCCAATCAACCGCCACGCTGCGCCCAAGGCCACAGGCTGTTAGGTCCCACAACGCTTCACACTTGCCCTTTCGCCTCTCTCGCACGCCAAGTCCAGCGCTGCGTGGCCCTGGGCTACTGCTGGCGCTTCGGGAACGGGGTCCCCAGACTTGCTCGCTCATGCTCGCGGCGTGGCTCAAGGAGGCCCAGACGCCCATCTTCATCAACACAAGCTCAAGACCTCGCGAGGGGCCAGATTGCTGGGCGGATTTACCAAGAGCTTCTCAGCGCCGCCTCGCCAGTAGGCTCATGAGGAGGCGGAGAACTCAAGGCGGGTACTCGCGAGGTGCCCGTGACGCAAGCCATGACAACCAAGGGCGCCACGGGCGCCAGCCACAGAGCGCCCTCCTTTCCTCTTTGGTGCAAAGGGGCAAGCGCAGCAAGGGCATCAAGAAAAGGCATCCGCTTCGTGCAACAAGACCAAGACCGCCCCAACGGCTGGAATGCAGCCATCATGGAGCCCAAGCAGGCCATCACTGTAACCTTTGGCAAAGCGAGGACCAACTTTAGTCAGATAAGTGTACCCGCTGCCCTTCAAAATGGCCAATTGTTGGCGCCCTTCCCGCTCAATATTTGGGAAGAGGCCCAGGGCCTTCGCCTATAAATAGGGGTAGCCACACTCAGAGAAGAAAGGAGAAGGAGGAGAGGACGAAGGACGATCGGATCAAGCACTCGGAATCCAGAGAGAGAGAGAGAGCAGTTCATCACACCCACCAAGAACAGACCCTCACGAGGCTGTTCTTCCCTGTACTGTTCTTCGTCAGCCCCAGAGGCAATCCACACACCACAAACTAGAGTAGGGTATTACACCACAACGGTGGCCCGAACTAGTATAAATCTTGCGTCTCTTGTGGTGTTCTTGTTAGTAGTTTAGGTCCCTGCGATTCGGCGAGGTACGAGACGGTGGAGGGTTGGATCTCCGCGTGCACCCCAGAGTTCGAACCTTAAGGGTCTGCCGGAACCCGTGATCCGACAGCTCCATATGTAGTCCATGGTGGAATCTATACAAAGACTTGTATTTAGGAACAGAGAGAGCACTTATTAAAGAAGAACGGAAGAGGAACATGGTAAAGAAGAGCAAGCAGATTTTGGATAATAAAATGTTTGTTGCGCAGTGCACACACATGATGAAACAGAGTGCATTAAGAAAGCAACTCCCTGCTGTCTATCTATATGTGGTGCACGTGCTTTTTCGAAAGTAAAGTAGGAACTTTAGCTGACCAATTAAATGTTATCTGCTTTAGTAATATCAGATCATATCGATTCGACTTGAGCAACAAGTTTGGAATTATGAGTGGACGTTGTTTAGCTTGATGGATTCAGAGCAGTGCTAAGGTGTACGATGATGGTACTGAATATAAAGGCATGTCTCAGATTTGGGTCACCAACCATTTCAAAGGTTGGATGAAGATCCCACGCCTCCTAACCCTTCTTCTTCCTCGCCTCTCGATTCTTCCCATACAAAACAATGCACGGGCCGGGGCGGACCATCGGCCCCCACCGCCTGTGTTTCCTCCGCCACCCCCACCCCCACCCCGCCCCCACCCGGCCGAGTTTTCTTCTGCTCGGCGAGGCCCCACCACCACCCTCCCAACAACCAAAGTCCCCACCCAAGCCCCTTCGTTGGCACCGGCGAACTCCGGCGAGCTCTGAAAAATCGACTGACCCAATTTTGAAATTTAGTCTACTGTGATTTAACTAGTGTGGAATATAAAAGGGGAAACCCATAAACATTGGGATATAGTGTTGAGCGTGCCATGGCGGATCTGAAGGTGCAAACCGGACAAAGGCAACTTTGCAACCAATGTTTACTCTCAACTAGCAAGTAAGTGATGGACAAGAAATCAGAGTAAAGCAGTGGCGAACTATTTTCTTGTTGCGATAAATAAGTTGAGCAGATACGAAAGAGTATCGCCTCTGGTGCAGCGCCGTGTATGAATCTGCTGAGAATTTGACGGTGCTGCGGTAGCGATGGCTGTCGGCGGCGTGGAAGCAGATCTAGGAGGGTAGACGGTGGCGGCGGGGCGCGGTGGATGAGACGGTCGTAGGAGCGGCGCCGGCAAGGTGGACGACGGCGGGGATGAAGCGAGAGGACGGGATGCAAGGATCCCGGTCCAAAGCCGTGGATGAGAGAGGTCGATCTCTTGTAGTGGACGGCGGCATCGGGGTATCAGCTCCGGCATGGTGGAGGAGGACGGCGGTGGATGGGGTGGCGGACGGAGGAGGCTAGGGTGGAGAGGGTGTTTTGGTGCCCATGTAGTACGAATGGGGAAATGGAGGTGGAGACGAAGGGGGGAACCATGTCTTCAGGGCGCGCTTGTCTCAAATGCGAGGAAATTTACAAACTTAGCCCCCGTTTCAAATTTCCTACATCACAGCAATATTAGTCGGTTGGGGATAGGACGGTAATCTCGCATACACCGAATATTGGCGACAAGAGTTTGTTTTTGGCGCCCACCGTGTATGAATCGGGGAGGGAGTTGATTTCGGCCGAGGACACACTGTGTTTTGGCACCCACCCTGTATGAATCCGGGTGAGAGGCGGTTATGTCACGTTTGAGTGAAATTAAAAACCTACCCCTATCAAAACCTATAGAAATCGAGCAGATAGGCTTTGCGTGGAAGGGATAGGCTGTAGTAATTTCCATCTCGCAGATTTTGGTTTTGGGCGGTTACTGTGACTTTCCCCGCTTCGTTCAAATTTTGCAGAGTGCACCTTTACCGTGCCAACTCAATTCGAATCCCGTTTGTATTCTATTTTTTTCGGCGGGATCCATTTTCGATTCGAATTAAACTCTATATACATCATTTTCTTATATATACTTTCGAAAGCACAACACCCTTTATACATAAATATGGTTTACAAATGGCATGATCTCAGATTCATAAGGTTGTATCCATCAATTTGGATTTTCAAATATTTGAAACCACTTTATGTTGAAATCCAATGTATGCATTCCTCGCTAACTCTCTCCAATTAATGTGTGTTTCATGCGGGTTTTTTTACTTCTCAAACATGTATAATGTGTTTCACATACGCAACATATAGTGTATCCCGTTTAGACATTAATTGCATATAAACCATGCATTGTTTCTAATTAAAGAATCTATGGATCACCAATATT
Source organism: Aegilops longissima (assembly GCA_021605205.1). Lineage (NCBI taxonomy): Eukaryota > Viridiplantae > Streptophyta > Magnoliopsida > Poales > Poaceae > Aegilops > Aegilops longissima. The sequence goes on from CM038682.1 coordinate 542,066,038, forward strand.
AATATAAAATATAACATTACACGTGTCCCAAAATTCAAATGAATATGCATGTTTGATACACCAATTTATGCTATGATATTATCGATGTCGTGATCTCCAGTTTAAATATTTGAATCCCATTTAATCTAGATATTCGCCTCATATAACTATCACTCATGCTTATATAGGACTATCTCTCTAGACCTATACGCTGCATCGTCTCTCGGGTATCTCTCGTGCTACCTGTATGTTGACAATGATCTTTTATCTTCGTAACACACTGACGGTACTCTCTCCCTTGACCTTCATCACTCTATTTCTCTCTAAGTATATCTCGCTCCCTGCTATGTGTCTCTAACTATGATTCTCCATGTGGAATCTCTTTCTCTCACACAAACACAAAACTTTGTCTTCCGGGGTCTCATTTCTCTCTACTATTCCCCTGTGTGCAACTCGCACACCCCTAATATAGAGATGTATTTCGCTCCTTAGGTATGAGAACCTACGACTCTTCCTCTTAAATATCTCTTTCTCACACACAAACACAAACTCTGTCTCCCAGGGTCTCATATTTCTTCACTGTTCTCTTGCATGTCGCTCACACACACTGCCTCTCCCTAGAGATATCTTGTGTTCCCTCATATGTTTCTCTAGCTATCACTCTCGTTTTGAAATATCTTTCTCTCTCGCAGGCACAAAACTCCGTCTCTCTGGATCATATTTCTCTCCGATATTTGTTTGTATGTGAGTCACATGCACCCTTTCTTCATCTCTCTCACACCCACACCCATAACTCAGCCTTCTGATCCACTCGACTCCTATCTCTAACGCACACTAGGTAGCATCTTTATCTTTCTATTTATTTGTTTCTCCATCAACCTTCTTTCATTTATAGCTTGATCTCTTTTGCACAATCGTTGTGCCTCACTCCCTCTGCTCGCCATAGATGCATGCTCCAGCCCACGCCACTATCTCTTAAAGACAAAAACACATGCTAAATTGTCGGGCCTTCTTCCCTGCATTCTCGCATGCATGCATATTTTCATACCGATCCGTCTCCCCCATGTCGTTAATCTTAGCTTATGACTTATGTCTTCTTTCTTTTATCTCATCATCATGCACACACACACACACATCCCACGTATACATGTATACCTCTCACACATGCACATTGAAGGTCTCTATGTCTCCATACGTAGTTAATTACCCTCAACCCTAACGCCACATCGAATCGTTCTCTTATTGTGTGCACATAACTTCCTCCTGGATGGGTAAAACACACACTCACACTTAACAATCTCCTTGTAGCTACCCCCCCCCCCCTCTCTCACTCTTCCGCTATATCCCCGAAACCAATAAGACCATCCCTTCGTATAATTCCCGCCTACATGCACCATCGATATATAGTAGTCTTCCTTGGTGTCTCTCGAACAAACACGTTCTCTCGATGTTGACTACTCTCATGCGCACACACCTTATCTTCCCTCTCTACAGGCATTTTCCCTCTCGCACCCCATCTCGTTGGTGGCCTCTGCCATACACATCACCTCTCTATGATGAAGCCATGCACACTTAAATTACATCTGCCACTGAAGACCCCGCGACACACACACACACAAACAAACAAACACACACACGCACGCATGCACCCACCCACCCACCCACACACACACGCACGCACACACACACACAGTAAGACTCCATCACACACACACACGCACACACACACACACACACACACTAAGACTCCATCTCTCTCTCTCTCTCCCACACACCCACACACACTGAGACTACATCTCACACACACATGCTCTAGGCGGAGCATTTGTTCCTACCACCCTTCATCCACCCTTACCCGTATGATAAACAATCACCTTAATTTACTTGTATAACATGGACAAATTCCACTTTACTTTAGTAGTTAGCAAACTTATCATTTGTACCCTTATAAAAAACCGAGTTGGCGATGATGGTGTGCCTGCCATCTTGTAATATAAACCGTCTGATCTATATCTGATGGATAGAAAGCAAACTATGATAATTTTATAAAAGATAGCCGCACCTCTCTCCACATCCTTATCTCCCACACCTCATTGCTGAGCAATTAAAAAAGAAAGTCTCCGAAACAATCAAGCATGGTGGCCGTTGCCGCCTGCCGGCGCCATCCATCCCCATGCCTCCGCCCATTCCGACCACCAGTCACCACCATGCTCCACTCCTCCTCACCTTATCTCTCATCTTTCAGTTTTACGATGACATACTCGAGATACCAGTTTTCCGATAAAATTCTCGAAATATCATTAGTTTTTACACATGGGATTACTCCTGCATGGGTAAATCACAACATGTGTTTTGTAAAAAAATGCATATTGATGTTCCATGCAATGCACGAGCATCTTGCTTGTAATTATATAACGCAAACCACGAGCAGGAAGTGACATTTTTTTTACACAACCACGTTAACATGGCCACGTAAATCACTAGGTAAAGTAAATACCATTATACTTATATCCCGGCGCAAAAGGTTGAGTACATGTCCGAAGGGTAGAGTCGCACACACGCACTCTGTCTCTCAGAATCACACACACACACACATACCAGTTACGTGACGCCCACTTAAGCAGACACGTATGTTACAATTTGTGCACCCACGGGTACACGTGATGTTGCGCATTTATTTAAGCCGGACGGCGAACCCAAACAGTAGATGCATTCATTCCCCTCCCGCCACCTCTTCTCTGGTCGTCATCGCCCGGTAGCCATGGCCCGGCCGAAGGTAACAACATACGCCATACTCCCGCCGGAGCGGCTGTTTAATCTGGAAATTTTAGTGGTCATGCATGCATCTTTTTGTGCTAGCACTCCTATATAAGGGTTGACCGTCGCTTCGCGACGCAAGCGGCGGTGGAAGAGGAAGGAGAAGGAAGCGGCTGTGGAGTAACGCTTTTACCACAATTTCTTAGGAAACTGAGTGTAATAATTGAGTAGTTTTGCAAACTACCAAGATTACACATGAAACGGTTCAAAACCTATACTCCTTGCTGCAGCGCTTCCCGCGAAACGGTCAAGATCGCCTCGAGCGCCGCTGCCGCATTAATGCCCGGCCAGAGCGGAGGCAACCTCTCACTAGCGTCGGCTTTGAAGCGGCGTGACGGCCGAGAGAGCGCCGCTTCCCGGTGCACCGACTGCTCCGCATCGAGGCTGGCCATCGACCGGGGTAATGCCCCCTTCCGTTCCGCACTCTAATCTGGTGCATGACACGTATTACGTCGACCCGGATGTTGTTGGCTGTCCCACATGTCGGCGAAGTAGTACGTAGTAGTAAGAAGAAGCAAAGAATCATGAGGTATACTAGAGATTCCAACAAGTGACTAGACTACACCACGTGCCGTATCTCAAATCTCAAATCTCAAATCTCCCTTCCGGTTTATAGGGCTCAAATCTCAAATCTCATCAACCAAGGCATTTTACATTGGAGGAATGTATTCAGATTTTACAAAACTACCCTAATTAAACTCATGCATTAATTACGTAGTTTTCTCGCTTTCCTCTCCGCTTTGGTCGCTGTGCACAATATTGACCACTCTTATATGACTAGCCGCCTATTTACATGCGGGCATCAAAGCATCCGAGCCCGCTGCCATCCACCAAATCACAGCGAGGTGCTACAATAAACTCACCGTCAACCCGTGTGGCCGCCATGACCCATCATATCATTAAAACCCACACCTTTACCAAGAGTGGTAAAGTGGCCTAGAAGTTGGACTGGACGGCAACCATCATTTCACCGAACGCCGCTGAAGCCCTTTCTCCCTTTCTTGAAGAAAACTCACCTGTGCTACTCACTTCGCCATTTTTCTTCCGCATTTACGAAGGAAAGGTGGGCGAATCAGTGATGCTGCTATATTTTCATTCCAAGAATCTTCTTTTTGTGAAGCACCGACCGATTCTCACAACCTATTCTTTTCCCGTTTTCATTGCGATTGTGGTTTCCTTTCGATTGCTTTTTGTTTGTCAGTTCATTGATGGATCCTCGAGCACTGCACAAAGAGTTTCCATGGACAACCCACTGGAGACATCGATCTCCAGGAAGCGAGCACCGACCAACGAGTTGACCATGTTGGCGGGCCAACCCATGGAGACGAAGAACTCCAAAACAAGCACTGGCCAAAGAGTTGACGACGTTGGCGGACGAACTCCTAAAAGTTGGAAGAACAACAAGGGCCCAACCGTGCCTACCCTAGAAACTCTGATGGCCACCTTTGCGCGACTCAAGGCCGAGTTTGAGGAGATAGTCGCCGTTGAGAAGCAGTATTCCCTTGGCAAGGTGATGGCCCCCATCGAGGACGAGGAGATGGCCCCCGGAGGGATGGGATCCCCCGGTGAGCTGCACAAGGTAAAAAATGGAAGTTGTGGTTTTTGATTATTTGCAATGTGCTTGGTAATATGTTAGGGTTGTGCAGGTGCCGGTGGACGTCCTTGATGATTCCGATGTCGTGGCCCATCCCGTGGACAACGCCCCAGAGATCGTTTTTGATGTCGTGGTCCGTCCTGTTGGCATCGCCCTGGAGATCGATTCTGATGCCGCTGTCCATCCTGTGGACATCGCCCTAGAGATCGATTCTGATGTTGCGGTCGGTCCTGTGGACATCGCCCCAAAGATCGATTCCCATGCCGATGTCCGTGCTGTGGTCATTGCCCGAGAGATCGATGACAAGAAATAGTTGGTCGCGCTAATCCTTCAGGGTAGTTTGCACCGCCCTGTGTTTAATTACCAGAACGATGCGTGTTATCAAACCATCTTAGGGCTAGTGCATTGTCTTGTGTGGGCGGTACTTGCTAGTACTTTTGTTTGATAGTGAATCATGCGAACCCTCTCCGAGTTATGGAAGCAGATGTATCCTCACCAGCTTTTGATGTAATATATGGCATGCTTAGATGTAAGTTTGAACTGTTTATCATATCAGCAGGGCTTATTTGATGATTCTTGGTGTTAGTAGGCTAGCTACTGTGCGAGCTATAGTATTTGCAAAACACTCACCGAAGAGAAATGTTGGGGCTGATGAGCTCGTGGTACGCTTATACTGATACATTGTCGATCGGCCCAAGCTCCTAAAATTGTAGGCTTAGCGATCGATCAGACAATAGTCGACACGGATATATTCAGGCCTCATTTGGTTCATTGGTTAGGAAAATCATAGCAAAAGTACAGAGACGTACAACACAAAATCATAGCAGTACAGAGACGTCCCTCCGTTTCAAAATAGATGAGTCAACTTTGTACTACTAATTTTGAAACGGAGGGAGTACAGATCCTAGGCTGGCTACTTTGGCCTAGTGGGTTTCAGTGATATGACGTGGTACAGTGCCGTCCAGTCTTCGCGTGTGGTAGCAGTACTTCGGGTAGAGTAACTTTTCTTGAAGAAGCGGAATTCAACGAAGTCATGATGGTTCCTTCGTCCGACTAACTTACAGTGCGGAAGGTTGAGCCTGCACTACGACCGGGGTGGACCAGGATAATTTTGTGCATGGCAGGTGGACCAGGATGGTCGACGTCCCACATGTCGGTGAATGAAAGTATTCTTTCCGATATAGTGGACGAGCAACGAGTATTCATTGTTTATTTTTTATGAAACCTATTGTCTCCATCGTTATTTACGGAGGAGTGTGAAACACGGCAGCCCAAAGGAACTTGGCATGTGCACCACTCCCTCCTTCCTCATGTAATACTACCATAGTGTTGACTATAAGGTTACAAATTTTTCTCACTTTCTATCAATCTATTTCCTCTCAAATGTTTTTTACCTTTCTTTTTTTAGACACAATTGTTTTTTATGCCTCTTTTTTTAGAATTAATTTTTTTATACCTAGGAGCACGTGTAGAGACGAGCTCCTGCAGATCCCACTCCTTGACTTTGTCAATGCCTCTCTCTCTCCTCCACATAAGCGGGCTTGTCGAGAAGACAAGAGATGATCTCTTAGCACAATATGTTTCACCATGTTTTTAGGAATAACTAGTTATTGAAGACAAGGCTAAGTGATGATCCATTGTACACATGTTTTTTTGTCATCTCTAAATTACATGCAAGACTTATGATAAGACTATCTTATCAACCATTGTACATGCCTTTTATAGCCCAGAATTTTACTGGTAGTACTTGCTATGAATGCGGGCAGCTGGCCTCTAAGGGGGAGCACGCGCGGGGAGGAGGTGGTGGGGGGAGGGGTTCTGTGGGCCAGGGTGGTCAAAGGCGAACTTGGAAGCGGTGCGGACTGCCGCATGGCCCACCTCACATTATCAACACATATTTCTTGGAATACGTGCACGGCGGGCGGGCGATCTCTTCTCCCTCCCCCGTCTCTCTCCTCTCAGCTGACGCCCATCGAGCGATTAGATTTCGGCTATCGACGGTTTATTCAATTGCAGTCCCACATGTCGCTGAAAATGCAAGACAACGCGTGTCCCTCTCGTGAGCGGCGTAAGAGCCGGATCAGGGGTGCGACGTGAACGCGACACGTACGAGTTGTAAGTGTGCCGCCTTTTCCTTTTGAACTTGTAAAGCGTAACATTTTCGCGCGATCGATTGATAGAAATCCAGAACAAAATGACGAGGGCGGTGCTTTCCCGCGCGTTAGGTGGGCTAGTTTGAGTGATATGACATGCTACAGTGCCGTCCACTTGCTCCATTTTTATGTAAGCAAGAGTCTACACTCTTACATTGGAGGAGTGCGAAACACGGCAGATCTGATTTTGATCGAGGGATAACTATTCCCTGTGAAATAATGAAGCAATGTTAGCGATTATAGCATGATAGTTAGGGCATCTCTAGCGCTGGCCCTCAAATTTACACCAGCATCTGTCCGAGGACACCATCCAATGCTGCCTGCATACCTTTCGACAACTATATGAACTAACCGGACGGAATTCGTGCAAAGAAAGCAAATTTCAAATTGACCGGATGAAATTCATTACATTTCAAGAACTTTTCCTATAAACTGGACGAAATTCATTACATATTTCGCACAAACCATACTAAAACCCATCAGAACCTAATCTAAACGATCGCCGGGCCCCACCACCATGTCCGCCCTCGAACCCGAGAAAGCCGGCCATTGCCTTTGCCTCCTCCTTATCCGCCTCGATAACCTCCTCCTCCGAGCACAAGGTTATGTAGATTTCCGCCCATGTCACCGCTAATCGCTAATCGGCCACCGATTTTTATCCCACCAAGCTTAAGGCCGACCGAGTGGAGGAGCGGTGGCCTTCCTCGAGACCAGAGCGGCGGCGACCTACCGTACTACTCTTCCTCGCTGCTGGCCAGCCCAAGGCCGCTACGACTTCGTGGTCGTGGCGGCGGAGGGCGGCCGGGGGCGATCTCTTCGCTCGCTTCCCGCGAGAGTACGCCCAAGAGAGCTTTGGAGCGCGTTCGAGCGGAGCCACCGATGTCCTTCGCTCCGCTTCTGCGATGGTACGTCCAAGAGAGCTTTGGAGTGCCCGGAGGCCATGGTTGGAGTGGTGCTAATAGAAGGAAGGGACCGGAGGAGAATGAGTGTGGGTCTTTGCCTATGGCTGGGAGCTGGGGCTCAAGTTAATATAGCGGGCGAATGGCAATGAGCCGCAACAGACGGATGGACGACTGGCACCGGAGTAGGTTCGTCAGCAGCCGTGGTGTCATTAACGCGAGCGCCGCTGCACCGGATGCCGCTGGGTGGCGCCTTCTCGCCGTCGCGCTGCTACAATGCCGGTGCCGTGAGAGGTCGCGCGGGCATGAATGGGGACGCTGCCGCTGATTTAACCGAGGTGCGTTGTCTCACCGACATGTGGGCCCAACGGGTATCGTGCCCGCATGTCGTTGACGCCCAACTGCACCTGCAGCTAAGGCCGTGAATGCGGCATTGACGCTCGAGAGATAGTGATCGCTTTCAGCGGAAGCGGCGCTAGCGATGGAACGGGTTTCGTAGGCTGTATGGCGGTCGACGCGGGCGTGGTGGTAAATGTGAACTCATGGATGACGAGCCTTTGAAGCGTATGCGCACGTATTGACAACCAGGCATCCATGCAACCGCTTTGTCGCCAGCTAGCATTCGACGACCACCATTAGACACCACACAACCATACATAACTTACGAATAATGGACGAATCGATCGTACACACACTCGTGTGCAAAGGGCACTATGATCGCTTGCTCACGATAGTACATACTCCGCACCATAGTACCCTCTCTAGCTAAGATGTTTTATAGATTGTCGTTGTGATGGACAATATACATGAGCAAGGCGCCGAGTCACGAGTATAACCGTTGGTGTTGATCCAGGGGAATACATACTCAGTGTTCACGGAGGCCTCCAGCAAACGTCTAAACAGTAATGTCACATACGCATAATTTTGGTTTTTATTTATTTCTCCACTGACGATGTAGGCCCGCATAGATAGATAGATAAAGAACACGAGCTGATGAGGCGCATGCGGACTGTTTGACTGGTCAACCAGACAAATACGGAGCTATACGCTGAGCCAGTGACCGTATAATCACCATATCTCGTGTACAATGATCAAAGTGTGCTATCAAGACAAGTTCAATGACCGCCAATGCATATTACTCGGTACTAAATGACCAGGATTGAAGGGGAATCCAAATTTCCTTCGTCTTCTGTCCTTGAGCTCTTGACAAACCAATGCACTTTACGGTTGTCCGCCACTCCACCCCGAGCTGTCACCAAGCGCCGCTCATGCCACCGCCACCACACACTAACCGGTAAGGAAGCGATGGCATCCCGCCGCCGAGTTCCTCGCCGCCCACGATCAAGCACATACGAATGGTAGGCAAGCGGCGGCATCCCGCTGTGCCGAGTTCATTGCTGCTCGCGACCTCACAACTATGTGGGCGGAATTTGAAGCTGCCAAGGACGAATGGGCGGTAGAGCAAGAGGCAGACAAAGCCGCACAGAGGGAGCGGAAAAGTCAGAAAGCAATCAAGAAAAGAGAGGCCCGCTGTCAAGAAGAAACGCACGCCACTGCCTTGGAGAGGTCGGCGGAGATCCAAGCACGTGGGTGTCACCGACAAAGCCAGGAAGGAGAACGACGGCATCTGGCCAGCATGTGAGAAGTAGTAGTACTAGTAGTTAGTGTGTGTGTGTGTGTTGCCCGTACGTTTATTTAATTAATTACGAGCATGTAACTACAGTACTAGTTACTATTGTAGTTTTTAGAGCAAATTACCAGTACATTAGCCTAGACTCAATGGAAAAATTCCTATCCTATGCATCAAATGGCATATATTTCTCTATAGGAATTGAGATGCATGTCATCTCACTTCCTATGATTTTCATATTCCTATAAAATTCCTATCCTATGAACCAAAGGAGGCCTCTGCTGGAGTAGCTACCGTAGCTAGCAGTACTGCTGGTAAAGTAGGTTTCTTCATGAAGCGGAATTGAAAGTCATGATGGTTCCTTTGTTCGAGCAACTTCACAGTGGGTAAGGTTGGGCCTGTGATTTGACGGCTCATTAGTAATTACTGCGGCGCGACGACCGGGGTGAGTCTCCCTTGGAGTTCTGTGGGCATGGCAAGTGGGCCAGGATGGTCGATGTCGGTGTCAAAACCGGCGGATCTCGGGTAGGGGGTCCCGAACTGTGCGTCTAGGCGGATGGTAACAGGAGACAAGGGACACGATGTTTTACCTAGGTTTGGGCCCTCTTGATGGAGGTAAAACCCACGCCCCGCTAGATTAATATTGATGATGTGTGTTACAAGAGTGGATCTACCACGAGATCAAAGAGGCTAAACCCTAGAAGCTAGCCTATGGTATGATTGTTGTTCGTCCTACGGACTAAAACCCTCCGGTTTATATAGACACCGGATAGGGTTAGGGTTACACAGAGTCGGTTACAATGGTAGGAGATCTACATATCCGTATCGCCAAGCTTACCTTCCACGCCAAGGAAAGTCCCATCCGGACACGGACGAAGTCTTCAATCTTCTATCTTCATAGTCTTGGAGTCCGGTCGATGATGATAGTTCGCTATCCTGACACCCCTAGTCCGAACTCCTCAAGAGTCTCCCTAAACCAGGCTTCAATGACGATGAGTCCGGCGCGATATTGTCTTCGGCGTTGTAAGGCGGTTCTTCCTCCGAATAATTTATAGAAGATTGTGAACACCAGGATAGTGTCCGCTCGCAAAAATAAATTCCACATACCACCGTAGAGAGATAATATTACACAAGAACAATCTGTCGACATATTTTGTATGGACGTCGCACCACTACCAAGCCTTTATTCAAATTGTTTTTACTATTCCACCTCAGCGCGTTTAGCTAAGCGGTTTCTTGGCACGCCTTGTTGAGGCAGAGATCGTGTTCCCTTATTCCGGATTCCCATCAATACGGACGTAGGTAACCCAACCGCGCCATTGATTGTGGCGCTTGGGAGATAAGCGAAGTTTTACCAGGCCGGTGGGGACACATGTTTTGTCCGCCCATATAAGGGATAAGGATCCATCCTTTCACCCACGCCTTCTTCCTCCTTTGCTCATCCATTCCCGCACTCGAGCTCTAGCGCCTAAGTCCGCACTTTCCTCCTCAACCTTCTCCAACCATGTCGGAGCGGAGGCAGATGGATGGCCTCCTCCGTCACGGAGGGGCACATCACAAGACTGCGGAGGCCGGATACTTGTCCGGCGATATCACAGACAGGCTGCCCGACGCTGGGCAGCTTATTCCAACCCCCAGTCCCGGCGAGAGGGTGGTATTTCTCCCCACTTCCTCCGCTGGACTAGGTGTTCCACTTCACCCATTTGTCCGGGGCTCATGTTCTACTACGGCCTGGACTTCCATGACCTGGCCCCGACTTTCGCCCTCAACGCCTCGGCGTTTATCGTCGTGGTGCGAGGCCTTCCTCTCGCATCCAGCCCCACTTCGCTTAGGCTCAAGACCTTCAAAGTCAAGCAAGGTTGTGATGGGCAGCCAAGCGGAGTGCGGAGGCGCCATGGTCGGCAAGATGGCCAAAGTCCTATGGCTCAAGGGCTCCTTTGTGGAGACAATAAAGGGGTGGCGCCGGGTGGTTCTACATCACCAAGCCACGCCACTCGAATGGGTGGCGGCCCCGAATTCAGATCTGATTCCCACACGGCTCTCGCCATGGAAAGAGACGGGCCTGAAGTGGGGGATTCGACGAGCTATCCGACTCCAAACACGCGTCCGAACCTGGTGGACAAGAATCGCAGGCTTGTCGATGTCATCCAGTTATGCTCATCCGCCGGATTCTCCCATGCCAACAACGGGCTTCAATTTGTGGGAGTTTGATCCGCACAAAGACCGGTTCTTGAGCCGCTCTTCGATACCACGCACGAAGATGCCCGAAGGTGCTGTTCAAGGGCGCCGAAGCCCCCGCATCCGCTAACAAAGATCGCGGATACAGCTCGCAGCGTCAAGCCAGCAAGGTAAGTTATTTTACCCTTTACGGGATTCCTTTTTCATAGATTAACTCTACGGGTTCTCAAAACTCCCTATTCTTCGACTGTGTCTGGTTGAAGACGCCCGACAGATTAACCGTCTGCCCCTTTCCGAAGACCCAGCGGACGCCTGATTGACGGAAAGCTGGGTCGCACCCCATGTGGTGCCGAGAAGAAGGCCAAGAAGGAGGCTATGGAACTCAAGGAGCACCGACGCCAGTGCCGCCGGATTTCGGGCGTAATCTTCCTCAAGACGAGGAGGAAGAAGAAGAAGCTTCTCCCAGCCGGGGAGGAGAGGAAAAGGAAGGCCGCCTAACCGGGAGGCCGGAGGGTCCAAGAAGGAAGAACCTTCCTCCGGACTTCTCCACCAACATCGACGACGACGAGGGGTCGGCCCACGAGGGCCAAGCCCTCGGCGAGATCGTAAGTGTCCGGATACCCGTGGCTTTTTATTATCGCAGAGTGTTCTCTAATGTCGAACAATCGTGCAGCCCGCCCAAAGGCGAAGTTCGCCGATTCATCGAAGCGGGTCCTCGGGCTCGCCGGAAATGGAGAGTACTTCGCCCGACCGCCTCGCCTCATGCTGCAGCATAACGCCACGGCGGAGCTCCCAAGGGGCTTGGTCACAAGGAAACCTCCTGACTCCAGCGCGGGGGGGCAAGACCCCTGGGCTCTAAGCCCAACCTTGTCCGGCTTCATGCCGAACCTTCAAGGTTACGAGTCCGTAAGCGATCCTTCGCAAGAAGCGTAAGATGCCGGTGTCCTTCGCCCAACCGGAGGCACTCGATAGCTTACCGAGACGCCAACGCGCCTCCATCGAGGAGGAGCACCGCACTGTTATGAGTGCGGTGATCCGACAGTTCAGTCCGCCAAGAGGGGCTGACCAAGCCTGTACCAGCTTCTATCGCTTTGAGGTAAGAAATTTCCATATATGTAAAATGGTACCGCATAGACAAGTCTCCTCGATGCTCGGTTCGGTGTTCAAAAGAAAGGCCGGACTGAGGATATTTAGAAAGATAAACGCAGGAGTCATAAAAATATGTCAATATGGGATTGCAGGCTGTGCTGCTGACCTCCGCCGTACTGACTGCAGAGGTCAATACTTTGAAGGAAAACCTCGAGCGGTCCAAGAACGAGCTCGACCATGCCAAGAAGCAGCTCGAGGAAAAAGAAGGTGAGTAATACCTTATGAAAATTGTACCTTACAGAAAAGGATTTGGTTGCAAGAAAAAGGACAAGGATAACGTGGGTATTGTAGGGGCCGCTAATGAGGTGGCGACCCTGAAGGAGGCGGTGGCCGCGGCCGAGCGTAATGCAGCCGCGGAACACACCGAGCGAGAGAAGCAGGAGGCGCGGGTGGCGGAGGTACAACAAGAGCTCCAGGATCTCGTGAAAAAACATGAGAACTTGGAGCGTGACTCAAGACTCGAGAGTCTCGAGCTTGCAACGGCTCTTGAGAGTGCCAAAACCGCTAAGGCGAAGCCTACAAGGCCCTCCAGAGATTGAAGCGGTGAAGAAAATAGCAGCAGGTAAGGCATTTTTCATGCGAGTAAGCATGTGAGTGTTAATTACCTGTTGCTTACCCGAATTCGAGCTCTGTATGCGTTCAGAGCTTCCTCAGAAGCGGTCCGATGCTGCCGCATTCTACCGGGCGAGGAGGGAGTTCAACGGAGAAGGTCTTCCGTCTCAAAGATGTCGAGGCCGACATCTGGTGCCTTTTAGCGACCAGCCGAAGCAGCTGGTCGAAGCCCATAAGGCGGCCGAACAGGCCATGAAGGGCCTCATAGTTCGGCTGCGGGCCTAAGGAGGCCATGCCCGGAGCTACTTTTCCTGTGCGCGGCCGGTGGATGCGTGTCCGTGGGTTGAAGTTATCAAGCATTCCACTTGTATCGAGGGTGCCTGCGGGCCCTTGCCCGCATAAGGTGCACCGGGCAAGATGGATGCCTGTAAGCTCGTGGACGGACCCGCCACCGAGGGCAAGGAGCATCGCATGCCCGAGATGTATTATAAGAGTGTGTCAAGGCGCCAGACTATTGCGGTGAGTGCTCCAAAGATGTAATATTTGAGTAGACTCGCATTTTGTTATCCTGTGCGCTGAAAACTTAGTTCATATGCGCTTAGCAACGCTTGTTAATTTAAAATATTACCTTCAGGCGGCTGTTTATCAAATCGAGAGATGGCAAGTCGTCGGCTTCAGCCCCCATGCCATGAGTGCTGGGGTGTTCGGATAAACTTGAGCGCTCTTGTTCCCATTTTTGGGTCCATCTAGGAGGCGCCAACACAACGAACAAGGCAACCGGACTTATAATGCTTGAACACTCTCACTTAGCCATAGAATTCTATAATTTTAAATTTCGCGAAGCCCTAGTCTTCGAAGGTCAATTTGGGGCGCTATTCACGCCTTGGCCGGACAAGATCCGCCCTCGCCTAAGCGGCATAAGTCTTTAAGGACTCGCAGAAAACCTCTCGAACAGCGGCGGTCTCTCGCCTCATCATGACGGTCAGTTTAGCTTTCCATCGAGGCGTTAACCCAAATTAATCAGGCGGAATCGCGATGGTTCTCCGGTGCTACCTTAGCCGATATAACGGAACGAAGGTACCAAAACACGGAGCCGGGCAAACCCAACTATTGACCCAAGACATGATTCGAGCCGATGCATATAGTGCTATAAGTTCGGGTGCCGCACTTGTGAAAGTGTTCGACTCATCACACCATAATGCGGAAACATAAGCCCTGGTGTATATTAGCCGCACTAAAGTGTACGTCCGCATGCAAGATGTCGTGAATGAACATATGTATGAAAAAGAAATGCAATTATAAGCAAAAAGGTGCTGCATTGTTTTATTCAATAAGTGCAGCTACTAATGCGTAACGATACAAATAGTGCGATAAGCAAGGTAGGAGACTGTTAAACATGTCCTCCTCAGGGGTAGGCTGCAGATTGGTGTATGAAAATGCTCGTAATGGAGACCACCAGATATTCGTTGTAGCCTTTATCCTTCCCCGGCTGTTGCATCGTGAGTTCGGCAGGTCTGCTGCGGACAGGGCTTCGACAAATGGAGTCCTGTGGTTAAAAAGTAAAAGGTAAAAAGAAAAGAAAAGGAACGACACACTTGAGAGCCCCTTGTGTGGTTGAGCCGCAGCCTGGTGTATTGTGGTCGTGCCCTCCCCATGCCCATGGTATCTTCGTGAGCGTAATGGTGTACGCGGCGACCTGCTTTGACGCTTCGCAGAGCTGGGGTTAGCCGCATCGCTACGCATGCTCGAACGCGCTGTGGTCTTGTTGTAAGTTACCCAGCGCCGCTTGTAGTGTCCGCCGCTTAGCGGCCGGATTCGATAATTGCCTTAAGAGGCTGCATTGCACTTCGCCGCGAAGTCCGCTGTATGTTCCTCCGCAAGGAGAGAACGCTCAATATTTCCGCTGACCGTAATGACTCGAGGGCCTGGCATCTTGAGCTTGAGGTATGCGAGGCGGCACCGCGCTGAACTTTGCAACGCTGCACGTCCGAGCAAGGCATGATAGCCGCCATGAACGGGACTATGTCAAGATTAACTCGCTCGAAGTTATCCGGGATCCGAAGACCACTTCCAAGTAATTGAGCCTGTACAATTGGCTTTACACCTGGTATGACGCCTTTAAAGGTCGCTTTTGGTAGGTTTAATCCTTGAGGGGTCTATGCCCATTTTGGCGACCGTATCCCGGTAAAGCAGGTTCAGTTGCTGCCGCCGCCCATCGTGACTCGTTAGGTGAAATCCATCGACGATTGGGTCTAGGACCAGGGCGCGAATCCGCCGTGGCGGATGCTGGTGGGGTGGTCCTTCGGTCAAAAGTGATCGGGCAGGAGGACCATGGATTGAACTTCGAGGCAACCGCTCTATCGCGTAGACATCCTCGAGTGCATGCTTCCGCTCCCTTTTGGGTATGTGCGCTATGCGATATCATGTTCACCGTCCGCACTGGTGGGGAAACCCTTCGTCCTCTATTGTTCGGGCGGTCGGGTCTTGTCCTCGCCATCGCTATGCAGCCCCTTGTCATTGTTTTCGCAATTAACTTGCCTGCTCGTTGAATACCCAACAGTCCCCGTTGGTGTGGTTAGCCGGCTTTTGGGGTGCCGTGTATCCGCACAAGCGGTCGAGTATTTGGTCCAAATTGATGGACCCGGAGTAGTTCGTTTGAATGGCTTTTTCCGCTGACCGGTTTAGAGCCTTTGAATCCGCATTGACCGCCAGATCCTCAATATTGTCGCCGTTAGTGGGGCGTTTGTTTTGTTACGACGCTGCCTGCCGCTTTGGTCCTTGAAGTCCGGACTGCCGTAATTTTTGCCGAGGTTGTTGCTGCGCATAGCTAGCTGTCCTCACCCGCAGAAGCGGGTCATGAGTGATGTGAGGGCTGCCATGGATTTCGCTTTTCCTGTCCTAGGTGCCGGGCAAGCCACTCGTCATGGATGTTATGCTTGAAGGCGCGAGGGCCTCCGCATCCGGACAATCGACAATTTGGTTTTTCTTGGTTAAGAACCGTGTCCAGAATTGTCTGGTCGATTCGTCTGGCCACTGAATTATGTGGCTTAGGTCATCGGCGTCTGGTGGTCGCACATAAGTGCCCTGGAAGTTATCGAGGAATGCGGCTTCCAGGTCCTCGGAGCTCCCAATTGACTCTGCTGGCAGGCTGTTGAGCCAATGTCGGCTGGTCCTTTAAGTTTGAGGGGGAGGTATTTGATGGCGTGAAGATCGTCACCGCGGGCCATGTGGATGTGAAGGAGATAGTCTTCGATCCAAACCGCGGGGTCTATTGTGCCATCATAGGATTCAATATTGACAGGTTTAAACCCTTCGGGGATTTGATGATCCATTACTTCGACTGTGAAGCATAGTGGGTGTGCGGCGCCTCTATACTGGGCGATATCACGACGGAGCTCAGAAGAGCTTGGTCTGTTTTGTTCGGCCAGGCCGGACTTACTGTGTCCGGCGCGACGGTTGTCGCCACGCACTGTACGCCCACGCCGATCCATAGATCGATCTTGATTGTCTCGCCTTGTCCTCCAATATATCTCGCAGGTCCGGAGCGCTCCCCTTTGGTCGTGTGCTTTTGAGCGATGCCGGGTACGGTTCTAGTGAAGGGCCTAGAGGCCTCTCTCATGCGCCACGGGTGGTCGGTCAGCCGTATTGTCTCCTGGTGATGCGGGTTCGTAAGCCTCCTCTAATCGGTGGAGCAGCTTGCTTAGGGTAGCTTTTGAGGGGCGCTCGAGCTCATGCTCTTCGCCGCAAGGACTTCGTCCATCTCGGCTAGCGAGATCTGATCAGCTCTAAGCTGTTGCTGCTTTTTCTTTAGGCTGTTCGCCGTGGCTATAAGCCCGCGTCTAAAACGCTCTTGTTTGACGGGATTATCGAGCACGATTTAATTCATTGTCGCCGAGGCTTGCTTCGCCTTCGGAGGGAGGCATATAATCCTCTACCTCTTCTTCTACCGCCTCTCTTGAGGGATGGCGTCTTCATCCTCCCGCGATGGATCTTGCCGGAGTGGATTGTCTTCGGCGTTGTCCGGTGTATTGTTATCTCCGGTGCCGAATCTTCATTCTTGCTGTGGCGGATTTAGAGCGGCGCCACGACGACGGCGCTTAGGCTGCTTCTTGGAGGGTCATCCTCCGTTGTTCCATCGCTGTTCCCATCTTTTGGGATGTCCACCATGTATATGTCGATGACGAGGTGGCCTTCCAAAGGCCCTGTAGGCGCTGGGTCTTGGTCGCCTCGGCATCGCCGCCCATACCGCCGATGTCTTCGAGTCGTAGTCTAGCATGTCGGTTAGGTTGTCGGCAGCCGCTACCAAGTGGGTGGTGGGTGGGCGTCGAATTTCTTCATCGATCAGATCCCAACCTTCCCGACCGTAGTCCGCCAGGGCTCTCCGGATAGAGAGAGAGACTTTAGTGAATTCAGGATGTCGCCATAAGGCGAGTGCTGAAGATGTCCACGACCGTGAACTCCATAACGGGCGCCCAATCGGATTCGATCGGCAAGGGCGCTGAAGGTTCGGAGTCCGGATAGGAGTCCCGCCACAGAGTCGGAGTCTTTGCAAAGGACAGGATGGAGTTCGCCTCGATCGCCGTAGAGATTGTAGCCCCGAGGCGGTGTCCAACCACTCGCCCTCGGTCGGGAATCCGCCCGGATTAAGGGCCGGCCGGATATCGGTGCGGCCTCCGTGGCACTCGTTCGCTGCAGAGCTAGATCATGCCCATCGAGACAAGGCGGCACGCTATTGCGGCTCAATCCGTCAAGATCAAGTCTCCCGGATATCGGCCGATAGTTTAAACTTCCAAATCTGACCTGATGGACAGGCGAAGCTTCGATCTGCTCCAGATGGCTGCTTAATTGGCCCGCAGCAAAAGCCGCCGAACACAAAGATCCGCCCGGGAGAAAAGTCTCACCGACCGCGTCGTTGTTGATGATCGGAGGAGCCATTGGGCCTATCGGTGACGACACGATGAACTCTCAATGAAACCACCAATGTCGGTGTCAAACCGCGGATCTCGGTAGGGGGTCCCGAATCGTGCGCCTAGGCGGATGGTAACAGGAGACAAGGGACACGATGTTTTACCCAGTTTCGGCCCTCTTGATGGAGGTAAAACCCACGTCCCGCTAGATTAATATTGATGATGTGTGTTACAAGAGTGGATCTACCACGAGATCAAAGAGGCTAAACCCTAGAATCTAGCCTATGGTATGATTGTTGTTCGTCCTACGGACTAAAACCCTCCGGTTTATATAGACACCGGATAGGGTTAGGGTTACACAGAGTCGGTTACAATGGTAGGAGATCTACATATCCGTATCTCCAAGCTTGCCTTCCACGCCAAGGAAAGTCCCATCCGGACACGGGACGAAGTCTTCAATCTTCTATCTTCATAGTCTTGGAGTCCGGCCGATGATGATAGTTCGGCTATCCGGACACCCCATAGTCCGGAACTCCCTCAGTCGACGTCCCACATGTCGGCGAGCGGAAGTATTCTTTCCGATATCGAGGAGCAAGGAAACCGCGTGGTATAGTATCACTGGTGATTTATATTTATTTTTTATTTCTAATGAATGCTAGCGTTTCATCTCTTACGACGAAGGAGTGCCAAACACACGGCACGTGCTGGATGTCGCACATGTCAGCGAAAGGAGTGGGACATGAACAGCGTGGTAGAGCGTCTCCACTTCTGGGTCGGAGATCACACGTAGTAGTACTACTATACTAGTGGTATGAACGATACAAAGTGCAACCCGGAGAGAAAGACACGTCTAGTTGGAAGGTCTCGGGGCATACATGTAAACAAATATAAAACCTAATATGTGCCTCCAATTAATATAGTGGTAGTAGAGTACTTAGTCACGTACTCCATAACATCACCGGGCATTGCATGTACAACATTTAGTGGTAGTAAGAGACAAATGCCTATATGCCACGCATGTTCATACTATTTGTGCCTTTCTACTTCACCTCATCGCGCTTACGTTACACAAAGTTGGCACGCCCACTCCACAGGTACATGTCTGTCTCGTAGTTCCAGTCTCACGTGTTCTTCATATAGATGGAACGATCCTTGCATGACACGTGCACCTTGATGCTAGATGTGTCGCGTGTTGGCAAAAGGATGAACAAAGCTCACGTAAAAAAATAAAGTGGAAGAACATAGATTCCCGACGACCGAGAAGGAGCAAGGAACCTCGGGGTGGAGCGTCTGCAATCATAATATTTTATATTATTCAGTGATATAAAATCAACCAATCATCTCCACAGTGGACTGGAAGAGTACGAAACACGGCAGCCCAGTGTAGTTACATGATACTAGTACATGGCTAACCCATGCTATCACCATATTTCTTGGCTTCCGTGCGACACCTATCTCTAGTAATCCAGCAGCCAGATCGCTTCTCCTCCTCGCTCTCTCAAAGGCCCTGTTTGGATACTCTAACTCAGTTAAAGGTTAGAGTTAGATTCTAATCCTGAACTAACCCTGAAGTAACTCTAGCGAAAGAGGTGTTTGGATGACAGGGTTGGATGGAGCGCGGATACGGCGAGGTGCCTTCATGGGCGGTGCGAGAGGGAGGGAGGGATGGAGAGGACGAGAAGCTTCGAGGAAGTGGGGAAGGATCTGCTGCGGGGAGAGTGAGAGAAAAATGTGTTTTTTAGTGTCCAGAGAAGAACTAACCCAAATAAGCACCTCTTTGGTGCGTTAGATTTTTTTGGGTTAGTTGAGTTCAAACTAACCCAAACTAACTCTAACACGTGGATCCAAACAGTAACCCAAACTAACCCTCTTGTTTGGATATTTTTGGGTTAGTTGAGTTCAAACTAACCCAAACTAACCCTCCTGTTTGGATATTTTTGGGTTAGTTGAGTTCAAATCACACAGCCCGACCTTTCCAGCAGTAAATAAGTTGAATCCGCTACTCCCTCACCCTCCTCGCCTCTCTGTCAAACCGCCTACGTGAAAACGCACACAGACGCCTGGGAAAGCCCGCCCTCAACTTTTAACTACGTGAAAATAGTTTGAGCTTGTTCGTTCTATATAAATACTAGTACTGTATGTTTATTCACCCGTGGGGTTGTTCAATGAATGGAGGGCCGGGGAGCACAAGTGAACAATACTACTACTAGTAATAGTAAGTAGGAGTCGGACAGGTAGTCACCTTAAATAGAGAGTTTCTTTTCTTTAATGCCGCATACACAAATTGAAACGCTTGTTGTGGAGAGAAAAAGATAATCACTCCACTATATATGTACGCAGGGGCCTGAGCGCTTGCTTTACTAGGGTTGCTATCTTCATTCTCTCATCCTCTCCAGATATAAACAAGACAACGTTAGCGACATTTTCTCTCTGCTCACAGTTGGTCACAGATCCGGCCGGATCCCTTCGGTTGGTGTGTGTAGAGGACTAGGTGCATCATTCACGTGGTCATCACCGGCGAGGGAGGAAACCCACAGCTGTCGGACGGGCCCGATCCTCTGCCCATGCCGTTCTCTCCGACACAGCGCCGGATCGGGAGGTCCTCCGACCCTTCTTCCTCCCTACCGTATTGTCCGCAGATTCGACCTGCCGCCACTGACATCCCGTCGACCCTCAGGTATAAGTTCTTCGAAAGCGGCCTTGCTCTACTGCCCCAGCTCCCCACGTGTCTGCATGTGCATCTTTTTCTACTCCCATCAGCTCTTCCAAAGCCACCTAAATTTTTAGTATTATTAGAGGTAAAGCTACTTCATGCATTCGAATCTAGGGCTTTGTTCAAACAATGAAGAAAGGGGGGAAAGTTGTAGCATGAATCTAGGACTTGATTCAAAGAGGAAATAATATGGTGAAAGTAGTAGAGACCAGATGCCCAACCGGTCTCTTGGTTGAAAAGGGAAATAACGGGAAAACGCAGTACAAACTGGATAAGGAACAAATCTATTATTGGTTGAAAAAAGGATAGGAAGTGGTGGCTGGTGGACAAGTCAACAGAGTATGTCCAGGATTAGATTTGTTGCCCTCACATAGTAAAAGGTCTCCGGGATTAGAATTGCTGCCCTCACATAGTAAAAGGTCTCAGGATTAGATTTGCTGCCCTCACATAGTAAAAGGTCTCGAGATTAGATTTGCTGCCCTCACACAAAGAAAAGGTCTCTGTGATTAGATTTGCTGCCCTCACATAGTACAAGGTCTCCAGGATTAGGTTTGCTGCCCTCACATAGTAAAAGGTCTCCAGGTTTAGATTTGCTGCCTTCACATAGCATGAACAAACTCTGCATCACCACTTTATGCCTCCTTGTAGGTACATTGTGCTGATGCGTCCACTGTCGCATGTCCTTATACCAACCTTTTGCTATTTTTAATGTAAGGGCGCATGTAAAATGAAGTGATCACACTGTTACCTTAGGGACATGTCTAACCAGTGTTATTGTTAATCTAATGCCTCCAGTGATAAGATGCAATTAAACTGTGTTACAAATGGCACTCCTGCTGTTTTCCCCAGTATGATAAGTAAGTTGCTCCTTTACGCTACTCAGTGTCCTGGTGCCCACGGTCTCATGCCCTTAAACCAACTCTTAAGCTGCTGTTGATTTACTCTATCTAGTAAACAAGCAATGCCACCATTAAAGTAGTCCCATATTTGAGGAATCTCATTGTTGACGTAATGCCTCTGGTAACATGAAGCATTGCTGACGTTTTAAAATTTCTAATGTCCTTGCGTGATTGCCATGAACATAACTAAGATGCTTCTTTTCATTTCATATATGTTTCGTATATTCTTATTGACCAGCAACTGTTTACTTTCTATCTTTTTGTGCAGATAGGGATATCCATTTCACCTTGTTGCTATTGTGACCTTTTGGTGAACTGCATAGAACACTTTTTTTGGAATGAGTGTCTTTTGCAGTTCAACTAAAATGTCACGTGAGCAACATCTCTCAATTTTGGTGGAACTGCACAAAATGGTGATTGGAGTTTCCAAAATCTCTGTCAAGTTCTGCTGGTAATCTCGTGCAACATTTTATTAGACTTTGCAAGATGAGCCGTCACTGTCACCACAATGGCACTTTATTTTTGTGGAACTGCACAAAAGGATAAGAAAATTATAATTGCACCTTACATGAGCCGGACAGCCAACCTTAATGTTCCTCAATTTTAGTGCAACTACTAAAGAAGAACCTGCCAGCTCATGAGAGCAAGTACTTCTTTCTAGCCGAATGATGCAATCTTTGCTTCATTTCAGGTGAACTGCAGAAAAAGGCGCATGAATTGAATCATGGAACTCCAGGAAGCCTCATCCTAGTGGAGCTGCAGGTTGAGTAAAGGAGGCCACTATTAAAGTGAAATCATGATATCCTGGTTTATGGTGTGCAAACAGGAATACTCAACTACAAATGTTGTGACGGTCAAGAGCATTCGCCAAGTTCTTCGATTGTATGACATGGCTAGCCAAGATGGATTTAATCCCGATATTCACTTTATCAAAAGGCTCTAATGGGTTGGTTCTGAATATTGCAAGCTGGGAATCAATGAGATGTGTAGGCATCTTTGTTGTACTTATTATTTGAATCTTATTTGTTGGTTCTGAATCTTGCAAGCCGGGAATCAATGAGATGTGTAGGCATATTTGTTGTACTTATTATTTGGATCTTATTTGCTAGTTCTGAATCTTGCAAGCTGGGAATCAATGAGATGTGTAGGCATCTTTGTTGTACTTATTATTTGGATCTTATTTGTTGGTTCTGAATCTTGCAAGCTGGGAAACACGGCATGATGATGCAGAGGACAACAACGATAACAAACAATTCAAACTTGGTACTATTATCTTTGTGAAAGTGCGAAAAATGTGATGATCGTGTACGTCCTGAGAATAATAATTTTAATTGTTGTGCATGTTGATCCCGTGGAACTAATAGAACGAGCCAATGCATTGCTTGTTTTAAGTATAAATTTCTATTAAAGCTAATTAAATTTAAGTAAAGTGACCACTAACTCCTATTATTACAGGACCAATACAGACCCGCTCGTGAACCGACGTGTGGCCGGAGTAGGTTTCTTAATGGAGGCGTTTGAATGCGCCGAGGGTGCATCTTCTGCCGGGCGTGCAGCGGACGAGGGAGGGGTAGTAACTGTTGTCGCCTGTACACACTCAGTTTACTGTTGAATCCAGTTCCCCAAGAGCTGAAAAACGAACTGCTGCCGCCGCCTACACACTCGTTCACTTGAAGAGACTCCAATGGCGATCCGAGGGGTGAGCCTGCTGGATATGGACTTCAGCAAGGAGTTCCCCTTTGAGTTCGCCGTTCAGTCCTATGGCTGCACCAAGTTGAATGTGATGTACACCAACGATCCGGACTCGGTGAAGCTCTGCCTCGCCGAGTTCAAGCAGTACCTACAGGATGAGAAAGCACAAGGTTGCAGGACTAGACCTTGTGCCCATCCATTCGTCTCCTGACAGGGACCAGCGGATCGCCGTCGCCTAGGTATGTGTGCGGGACGAGGTTCTCATCTACCACTTCTGTAGGGCCATCAGAGGTTCTGGAGCATTCGCCCGTTTCATCGGCAGCGCCGACTGCACCTTCGCTACGGTGGAGAGAAGGAAGAACGCGACGATTTGGCCATCTGGTGCAACAAGCTAGTCGACATCCAGAAGCAATACAAGATCATCAACAACAGGCAGGAGAAGGACTCCGTGGTTGACCTCGCCGAGACCATCATCGACCCCTGATACGCCAACATGAAAGAAGACAACGATACCAAGGACCTGAACACGTGGGAGGTACCTCTAAATATAGCCTACATAACCTATGCGGCCAAGGACGCATACGCATGCTACGACATGTATAGGCAGATCTTGGACATGAGGGCGGTTCGCTTCCGAATCGGCGAGTACACGGATAGCCGCAGCGTCATGATCAAGCATGCCAGGAAGGTCTAGATGTTGTACTTTATCTGTTTATAAGCACCTTTATCATCTGAGTGTTTCATGCATTAGCCTAAGTGTCGTAATTATCTGTTTAGTCCGAAATTTTTCTTTTAAGAACCTATTAACCTGTTTGCTTTTTTAGTGGCTATTTGCTTATGTATGTAACTAGTTCACTTGTCCGTTAAAAAAAACTAATTCACTCGGCTGCCGTGCTTTGAATCTCCTTCCTCCCAACATATTCCCCTCCTCAGGTGGACCCAGCAGGTCTTGTACACAGACATATGGGACCAACCACATATCCATTTGTATTTCTTTATTTTGTTCAATCTTTCATCCTCTTCCTATACAGCTCAGTTCTATTTTTCGTTTTCATTAATCCTATATCTGAATTTTCTCCCACTTTCTTTTTCGATGTAAACTGAGTTTTCTCCCAGTATTTTTCCCTAGAACCAACTCAATTGTCCCACGTCTAGCCTAAAAAATAATAATATTCCACGTACTATTAACTCATCAAATTTAAATGATATTTTATTTTGTAAGTTGAAAGTTCTTACAAAATAATAATAATAATTGTTTATATATAACTTGGCAAGTTAACTCCTAGTGATTGCGTACATAAGCTTGCAAAGATTTTACTGACCAATGCAGTAATAGACGTGCAATCATGTGTTTATGTTTTTATAACATTTCTCCATCTAGCCCAACATGATATTTTCACCCAGCCCAGCAAGTCCGCAGATTTCGAGAAAAATGCAAATGGGCTTTAAATTCTACCATACATATAAACGGGCTGCATAGATGCTACATCATTATTTCACCCAGCCCACCAAATGGACTAAAAAAACAAATGGACTGGCTGACATGTGGGCCAGTAGGTCGAAGCCTAAGAAGGCGTTGGATTTACATCCAACGGTCGGCATTCTTCTTCAATCTTTCGTCTTCTTCCCCCAGCGCTGCCGGGACCGCCTGCTCCAGCCTTCGGCGTCCAGCGGCGTTGTTTTGCGCTCCTGAGCGAAACGTTACCCCGCCGACGGCCAGGCCATCCCTCCACTCTGCACCTCCTATTATTCTCTGCCGAGTGTAGGCCCACCCTGCACCCGAACTAGTCAAGTTTCCCACTCCTCTCCGTCTGCGACTACACTGCTGCGTCTTCCCCATCTCCGGGTCGTTCCAGTCTGGGGCCTCGCCGTCGTCCACCGCCTCGGTGCGCTCGACGCGGTGTGGTCAACATACGAGAGTCATCGGAAGAGGACTATACGTGGAGAACCTGGTGGCTGGGAACCACGAGGTCCATGGTCGCACGCAAGGAAAGTTCCTCCTTATTACGCACTGTACATGGACTGTACTTGGGAAGGGCTTCTGTATTTCGCGAAAAAATGTTCCCCCACTAATAGATCCGGCCCACCAGCTATATATTCGCACGCAAGGAAGTGCCTCCTTATTACGCACAAAAAAATGAATACCCCCCTGCTAGCTGGGATCCACCATAGTGGGTGGCTAACTTGTGGGCCTACTAAGTTGACGGGGACAGAGGGCTTTGTCAACTTAGTCAATATGAATGATTCTAGCTCCAGTGACCGTACGATGTCCATCCAACGACCATAGTGCTTCTTCAACCTCTGGTCTTCTTGCTCCAGCCGCCCAAAGCAGCGCCGGTCGTGCCGTGTGCTCCTACCACCCGTGGCCGGCTGTGATGCCGCAAAGGCCTCACCGCCCCCTACTACTCCCACCGCTGGCCATGGGATCCCTCTACTCACCCACACCCCCTGTTATTCTGTGGCGACGGCAGCCTCATGCCGCAGCCGAACCAGTGAACCCTCGTACTCCTCTCTGCGTGGGCATCCACCGCCGCGTCTTCCCCGTCTCCGCGTCGTCCCCTTCCTAGGCCTCGCCGTCGTCCACCGCCATGGTGCTCTCGGCGCGGCATGGTCAATGTGGTCAACACCGACTTCCATCGGAAGGGTACTGTACGTGGAGAGGCTGACAGCTGGGTCCATGGCCACAGCCCAGTTTTTTTGTGATTTGCCAAGTAAGTCGCTTTGTCAGGCCGGTTGGGCTGCAAATCTTTCAAGACGAGAAGAGCTTCATTCGGCTGGCCGAGAAAATGGCCTATCAGTAATGAGAAATGGGCTGTACATTTTTAAAACACATCAAACCGGCAATTAGTATCAAATTTCTTTTTTGCATTTCGAGATTTTAAATTGCATTGATTTTTATGCGTGGAAAATTTGTTGGATTTTATATTGATATACATTTATTTTTAAAATCAGTTTGAATGTGACTCGAAATTTCGGGATTAAAACAGTTCGCACCGCACCAAAATATGCAAAATTTCATATAATTTTTTAACCGTGGCCACAATATGGGTTGTAATGCTAATAAAAAGAATATGGGCTCCAAAAAAACCTTAAGAATTAGCAAATGGGTTGTAAATTATTAGAAATAATGGCAGATGGGTTGTATGTTGTTTTCCACAGATTTGAGGCTTTCCTAAAAAAAGGTTGACGCACAAGTAGTGACTGTCCAACGGCCGTCGTGCTTCTTCAATCTCTGCTCTTCTGATCCAAATTACTCAAACAAGCGTCGGCGGGACTGCCTGCTCCCTCCTCCAAGTGACCGGCTGTGCTACTGCATGGCCTCACCGCCCCACCATACTCCCATTGCTGGCCTAGCCATCCCTCTACTCACCCACACTGCCGTTATTCTCCAAATGATGGCGATTTAACCAAGAACCCTCGACAATCGTACTCCCCTCCACCTGGGAAACAACTGTCGAGTCTTCCCTACCTCCGTATCGTTCCCTTCCTAGGCCCCGTCGCCATCCACCGCCTTGGTGCTCTCGGCGCGGCCTGGTCAACATGGTCAACGACCGACATGCATCTAAAGTGGATCAGACGTGGAGAGGCCGACAGCTGGGTCCATGGCCGCACGCAAGGAAATGCCTCCTTATTACGCAAAAATAATGATTCCTCCACCGACATCCGGGACCTACCGAAAGGGCCTCAGATTTCACTTAAAAACGTTACCGCCACCGACATCTTGGACCCACCAGCTATATCTTCACATGCAAGGAAGTGCCTCCTTATTACGCACAAAAAATGAATACTCCCCACGCTAGCCGGGACCCAAAGATAGTGGCAGGCTGACTTGTGGGCCTACTAAGTTGACGAGGATGGAGGGCTTTGTCAACTTAGTCAATATGCACGATTCTAGCTCCAAAGGACCGTCACGATGTCCATCCAACGGCCTAGTGCTTCTTCAACCTCTGGTCTTCTTGCTCCAAATTACCCAAACCAGCGCCGGTCTTGCCTCGTGCTCCTGCCTCCCGTGGCTGGGCCAGTTGCAATGCGGGAGAGGCCTCACCGCCCCCTACTACTCCCACCGCTGGCCAGGCCATACCTCTACTCACCCACAGCCCCTGTTATTCTACGGCGATGGCAGCCTCACACCGCAGCGAACCAGTGAACCCTCATACTCCTCTATGCGGGGCATCCATCGCCGCGTTTTCCCGGCTCCGCGTCGTCCCTTCCTAGGCCTCGCCGTTGTCCACCGCCTGGTGCTCTCGGCGGCGTGGTCAACGTGGTCAAGGAACGGCTTCCATCGGACGTGGATCAGACGTGGAGAGGCCGACAGTGGGTCCACGGCCGCAGCAAGGAAGTGCCTCCTTATTACGCGCAAAATAATTATTCCTCCACCTGACAGCGGGGACCCACCGGATGGGCCACCATATTTCACGAAAAAAACGTTTCCCCCTGACTGTTGGGACCCACCAGCTACATCTTCGCACGCAAGGAAGTGCCTCCAGGCAAAAAAAAAACGATTCGCCCCCCTGACTGCTCGGACCCACCAGCTACATCTTCGCAGGCAAGGAAGTGCCTGACAGTCGGGACCCACCTGGTCGAAGCATACGTAGCGTCATTCTGGTCGCGAACGTGTACGTACATACTGGTCGTTGTAGAGGCGCGCACGTGTCGTAGTAGAGGCGCGCACGTAGCATGTACACGTATGTACAGTGGCCAGGGTGCAAGAAAGAAAATACGGCCACGTACATACATACGGGCAGGGTCTCGAACGCCTACTCGCGCATACCTACGGCCAGGGCTAGTGTACATGGCTGGGTCGGAACAGAGAAATTGCGTCGTCGTCGTGTTCATGGGGAGCCAACCGGCTGTGTCGGAACGGAATGCGTCTTCGTGTTCATCGGGAGGGCTTGGACGGAACAGCCAATGGAAACGAGGCATGGCGTACCGTAGAACAGGGGGAACGGCCTTGTGTTCGACCGGCCACGTTCGAAACGGGATCCTGTTCATCGGGAGGGGTCTGGCGTACCGCAAAACGGAGGAAACGGACCTCCTACGATCGAAAAAGGGGGTCCTGTTGATCGGGAGGGGTGCGGCGTACCACAAAACGGAGGAAATGGACTTGTGTTGGAGCGCTATGGTCGAAACGGGGTCCTGTTCATCGGGAGGGGTGTGGCGTACCGCAAAACGAGACTCCACGGGATAATGTTCAACTCCACCGTCGACCCCCTCCAGCCTCCACGGGCTACTGTTCATCCACCGTCGACCTCCTCCGCCCTCCACCAGCCGATCGCTCATCCACGGGCTCGCTCATCCAACCTCCACCGCGCGCTTCTCCACCGCTCTCGCTCAACCAGCCCTCTCCACGGGCTCCTGTTCAACCACCCTTCCACGGGCTCCTGTTCATCCAGCCCTCCACCATCTACTGTTCATCCTGCCCTCCACGGGGTGGTCCTGTTCATCCTGCCCTCAACGGGGTCCTGTTCATCCAGCCCCAACCGCTCGAACGATCGGGTCCTGTTCATCCAGAGGCAACGCCACGGGTCCTGTTCATCCACCCCACCGGAACTGTTCATCCAAACCCCCAAAGAACGCCAATTGTTCATCCAGAGGCAAGATTGATCGGCTGCGAGTTAGCAGCGAGAGCGGCGAATCGCCGATCGGGTTCGATTAACGACCATCGATCGATCGATCGGGTTCAGTAACGCGTAGCCTGTAGTGCAATCGCTTGGGTTCAGTTAGAGCCCAATGCCTCGCTCGGGTTCAGTTAGAGCCCAACGCCTCGCACACACGCGTGTACGTATGAGAGAAATGCGCATCGCTCGGCCCCCGACCACCCACCGTAACCGGGGACACCCCGATATTTTCCTCGCCCTCACTTCTACCACGGTTTTTTCCGTCATGGACGGCCAAAAGAATGTCATGCAGCTGCGTCTCCGGCCCGCCCAGGACGAAAAGCCCATTTTCTGTCATGAATTTTTTTCATAGAAGTAGGACCCCACCACATCTATGATGATACCATGTTCTGTCACAATTATCGTCATAGAAATGTCATAAGTATGACAGAAAAGATTTTCGTTCGGCCCAAAATGTCACGGATGTGTCTTTTTTTGTAGTGGGAGGGCACACAAGGTGGCCACGAGGCAGGGGGCGCGCCCAGGGGTAGGGGCGCCCTCCACCCTCGTGGATGCCTCGTGTCCCTTTCGGACTACTTCTTATTTTTTCTATTTTCTTAAATATTCCATAAACCAATTTATATGGAGACATACCCATAGGATTTTTATATGCAGTTCTATAGGCCCATAATGCATCATCAAGTTTTTTGGACCAATTCTTTCTAGATCTATTAACAGTCTTTTGCAAAATTAATTTAATCTCTCTATTACTCAATTCTACTTGACCACTAGACTGTGGGTGATATGGAGATGCAATTCTATGATTAACATCATACTTAGGAAGCATTTTACGAAAGGCACCATGAATAAAATGTGAACCACCATCAGTCATTAAATATCTAGGGACTCCAAACCTCGGAAAAACAACTTCTTTAAGTATCTTAATAGAGGTGTTATGATCAGCACTACTAGTTGGAATAGCTGCTACCCACTTAGTAACGTAATCAACACCAACTAAAATATGTGTATACCCGTTAGAGGAAGGAAACGGTCCCATATAATCAAAGCCCCAAACATCAAATGGTTCAATAACAAGTGAATAGTTCATAGGCATTTCTTGACGTCTACTAATATTACCAATTCTTTGACATTCATCACAAGACAAGACAAACTTACGGGCATCCTTAAAAAGAGTAGGCCAATAATAACCGGATTGCAATACCTTATGCGTAGTTCTATCTCCAGCATTGTGTCCTCCATAAGCTTCAGAGTGACACTTGCAAAGGATCTGTTCCTGTTCATGCTCAGGTTATTATTGTGTGAAACTAGGTGTGGGTCATCCCAGAAGTAATGTCTTAAATCATAGAAAAACTTTTTCTTTTGCTGGTATGTGAAACTAGGTGTTATAAATTTAGCAACAATGTAATTAGCATAATCAGCATACCATGGAGCAGTACGAGAAGCACTTATGACAGCTAATTGTTCATCAGGAAAGCTATCATCTATAGGTAGTGGGTCATCAAGGACATTCTCTAACCTAGACAAGTTGTCTGCAACGGGGTTCTCAGCTCCCTTTCTATCAATAATATGCAAATCAAATTCTTGTAGCAAGAGAACCCATCTAATAAGTCTAGGTTTAGCATCTTTATTTTCCATAAGATATTTAATAGCAGCATGATCAGTGTGAACAGTTACTTTAGAATCAACAATATAAGGTCTGAACTTATCACAAGCAAATACAACTGCTAAAAATTCTTTTTCAATAGTATCATAATTTCTTTGGGCACTGTCTAGAGTTTTACTAGCATATTGAATAACATTTAATTTATTATCAACTCTTTGTCCTAGAACAGCACCTACGGCGTAATCACTAGCATCACACATAATTTCAAAGGGTAAATTCCAATCAGGTGGCTGAACAATAGGTGTAGAAATCAAGGCTTTCTTAAGTATTTCAAATGCTTCTACACAATCATCATCAAAGACAAAAGGAACATCTTTTTGTAAGAGATTAGTCAGAGGCCTAGAAATTTTTGAGAAATCTTTAATGAACCTACTATAAAAACCGGCATGACCAAGGAAACTTCTTATACCTTTAATGTCCTTAGGACACGGCATCTTTTCAGTAGCATCAACTTTAGCTTTATCAACTTCAATACCTCTTTCAGAAATTTTATGTCCCAAGACAATACCTTCATTAACCATAAAGTGGCACTTCTCCCAATTCAAGACAAGATTAGTTTCTTCACATCTCTGCAAAACTCGATCAAGGTTGCTTAAGCAATCATCAAAAGAAGTCCCATAAACGGAGAAAGAATCCATGAAAACCTCAACAATCTTTTCACAAAAGTCAGAGAATATAGCAGTCATACACCTTTGAAAGGTAGCAGGTGCATTACATAAACCAAAAGGCATACTTCTATAAGCAAAGGTACCGAAAGGGCAAGTAAAAGTGGTATTTTCTTGGTCCTCTTTTGACACAGGAATTTGAGAGAAACCAGAATAACCGTCTCGAAAGAAAAAATGTGTATGTTTGGATAATCTTTCTAGCATTTGATCAATAAAAGGTAAAGGGTAATGATCCTTTTTAGTAGCTTTATTTAGTTTGCGAAAATCAATTACCATTCTATAACCTGTAACAATTCTTTGTGGGATCAATTCAACTTTATCATTAGGAACAACAATAATACCTCCCTTCTTAGGGACACAATGGACAGGACTTACCCACTGACTATCAGCGACAGGATAAATTATACCTGCCTCCAGAAGCTTTAGTATTTCTTTTCTTACCACTTCTTTCATCTTAGGATTTAACCGTCATTGGTGATCAACAACCAGTTTAGCGTCCTTCTCCAGTTTTATTTTGTGCTGGCATAGAGTGGGACTAATGCCCTTATGATCATCCAGAGTATATCCAATAGCAGCACGGTGCTTCTTCAGAGTTTTCAATAATTTCTCTTCTTCCTGCTCTGAGAGGTTAGCACTAATAATAATAGGATATATCTTCTTTTCATCAATATAAGCATATTTAAGAGTATTAGGTAATGGTTTAAGCTCAAACACGGGATCACCCTTGGGTGGAGGAGGATCCCCTAGAATTTCAACAGGCAAATTATGTTTCGAAACAGGTCCCTGTTTATAAACATATCATTTTCATGGTCTAGCAAATATTGTTCTAAAGGATCATTAGGAGGCACGGCAATAGAAGCAAGACCAATAATTTCTTTACTAGGCAATTCTTTATCATGGGGTTGTCTACGAAATTTAGCAAAATTAAAATCACGGGACATATCCCCTAAACCAATAGTAACAACATCCTTTCTGCAATCTATCTTAGCATTAACAGTATTCAAGAAGGGTTACTAAAAATAATGGGACAAAAATCATCTTGTGGGGAACCAAGAATAAGAAAATCAGTAGGATATTTAACTTTCCCACACAAGACTTCAACATCTCTAACAATCCCAACTGGTGAAATAGTATCTCTATTGGCAAGCTTAATTGTAACATCAATACCTTCTAACTCAGCAGGTGCAATATCATGCATAATTTCTTCGTATAAAGAATGAGGTATTGCACTCGCACTAGCACCATATCCCATAAACCATGATAGCACTGATCTCCTATTTTAACAGAAATAACAGGCATGCCTACAACAGGTCTATGTTTATTTTTAGTATCGGGTCTAGCAATTCTAGCAGCTTCATCACAGAAGTAAATAACATGCCCATCAATATTATCGACCAAGAGATCTTTAACCATAGCAATACTAGGTTCAACTTTAATTTGCTCAGGGGGTGTAGATGCTCTAGTATTACTCTTACGAACAACAGTTGAAGCTTTAGCATGATCCTTTATTCTAGCAGGGAAAGGTGGTTTCTCAATATAAGCTGTAGGAACAATATGATCAACATTATAAGTGATAGTCTTTTCTTCAACTTTAATAGGTTCAACTACTTTTACTTCAATGGGAGGATGATATTTAAACCACTTCTCCTTAGGGAGATCAACATGAGTAGAAAATGATTCACAGAAAGAAGCTACTATCTCAGAGTCAAGTCCATATTTAGTGCTAAATTCACAAAAAGCATCGGTATCCATAAAAGATTTAACACAATCAAACTTACGTGTTATACCTGACTCCTTACCTTCATCGAGTTCCCAATATTCAGAGCTGCGTTTAATTCTTCCCAATAAATCCCATCTGAATTCAATAGTCTTCATCATAAAAGAACCAGTACAAGAAGTATCGAGCATGGAGCGATTATTGAGAGAAAGCCGAGCATAAATTTTTTGAATAATAATTTCTCTTGAGAGCTCATGATTGGGGCATGAATATAACATTTACTTAAGCCTCCCCCAAGCTTGAGTGATGCTTTGTCCTTTGCGAGGCCAAAAATTATATATATAATTATGATCACGATGAACCAGATGCATAGGATAAAACTTCTGATGAAATTCCAATTTCAATCGGTTGTAGTTCCATGATCCAATATCATCGCATAGCCTAAACCATGTCAATGCCTTTCCCTTCAAAGATAAAGGGAAGACCTTCTTCTTGATAACATCCTCGGGCATACCTGCAAGCTTAAATAATCCACAAACTTCATCCACATAGATTAGATGCAAATCGGGATGCAATGTTCCATCTCCTGTAAAAGGATTAGCTAGCAGTTTCTCTATCATACCCAAAGGAATTTCAAAGTAAACATTTTCAGTAGGTTCAGTAGGTTGAGGAGAAACTCTTTGCTCTATTGGTCAGGGTGAAGATACCCCGAACAAGCCCCTCAAAGGATTACGTTCCATAGTAACAAGTGACGGTAAATTTCAGCACACTATATAAATTTTTCCTTACCAAGTTCCACCTACCAAAGGTGCTTCACTCCACGGCAACGGCACCAGAAAACAATCTTGATGACCCACAAGTATAGGGGATCTATCATAGTCCTTTCGATAATCAAGAGTGTCGAACCCAACAAGGAGCAGAAGGAAATGACAAGCAGTTTTCAGTAAGGTATTATCTGCAAGCACTAAAATTATCGGTAACAGATAGTTTTGTGATAAGGTAATTTGTAACGGGTAACAAGTAACAAAAGTAAACAAGGTGCAGCAAGGTGTCCCAATACTTTTTGTATCAAAGGACAAGCCTGGACAAACTCTTATATAAAGGAAAACGCTCCCGAGGACACATGGGAATTATCGTCAAGCTAGTTTTCATCACGCTCATATGATTCGCGTTCATTACTTTGATAATTTGATATGTGGGTGGTGATGAAGTCATGTACCTAGGGTAGGGTCATAGACCTGCCCAAAGGTACCCTCCCCAAGGACACTCGCGAAAGAAGCTGCCTACCAGTCGACCTGGTAGGTTTCCACTCGACAGATTCAAAGACACTCGACCATGAAGATCCACTCGACCACCAGGAGTCCAAGAGTCACTCGGTGTCCAAGCGGTCTGTAGTTAAATAGTCTTTATGGTCATGATGACACTTTATGTAAGGCGTTACCAGTAACGCCTAGCCTTTAACGTACCTTAAACCCTCCGCTACGTGGGCTGGCTAGGGTCCTGGTGCACTCTATATAAGCCACCCCCTCCACAGGTAGAAGGGTTCGCACCCCTGTAACACATAACACATACGCATATAATCCAGTCGACCGCCTCCGGGCTCCGAGACGTAGGGTTGTTACTTCCTCCGAGAAGGGCCTGAACTCGTAAATCCCTTGCGTATACAACTACTCCATAGCTAGGATCTTGCCTCTCCATTCCTACCCCCATTCTCTTGTCCGACTTAGAACCACGACAGTTGGCGCCCACCTTGGGGCAGGTGTTCTAGCGATTTGTTGGAGAAGTTGGGATTCTTTCGATCTCCTACATCATGGTTTCAGGTTGAGTTCTGGTCGAGGGCCGCGAGATCCGTCTCGGTGCGCCACGTTCGTCGCCGACGACTCCGCTATTTCGTGGAGGCTCCACTCGACGTGGACGCGCTCCCCGTCCGCGGGGCGACGCACTTTCGCACATGTGTCCGCGGCGTCCTCCTGTGGCAACCGTCGACCCAGTATGGGTCGGCTCCTGTGACTTCCTCGCCCCCAGTCTAACGCCGGAGCAAGCGTTCCGGTCGGTCAAGGCTTCAGCGGTGGGTGAGGCATGCGGTGGCCCACCAGTCGGCCACCCCCCAAGTCGCGGCGATCGAGCCCGACGAATCTCTCTACGGCCTGTTCGACCTGTCGACTGGCTCCGCAGAGACTGCGTCCGAATGCGATAGCAGTGACCCAGCGGTAGAGGTTCTGATGGTCGACGGACCACGTAGTCCCCCCGGATTCACCCGCACCAACGGAGGTGACGGTGGAGGCGATCCGGAGCAAGCCCACGAAGAGTACCTGCCCGAGCCCCTCACTTCACTTCAGAGGGAGGAGCTTCGCCGTCGGAACATGGATGCGCTTCACACTCCTATAGTTGGAGAAACCCCCGAGGCTCGTGCCTTGGAGGATGCGCGCTTGGGCAACCTGGCTGAGCGCACTCGACTGGAGAACCTTCAGCGAGTACTCGACGAGCGCGCGCGACCAAGGGTTCCAGAATCCAGTCGACGTCAGCTCTTCCAGCCACCAACTCAGGTATATAGAACTCCGATTTAGAATTTAGCAGCTGCTGCCCGTATAGCAGAGTCGATTCAGCCTTCCCAGTCAGAGGCGGGTAGAGGTTTGCTACAAATCATAGATCTGCTCCGGGCGGTAGGAGACCAAAACTCAGTCGTATCACAGTCGCGGAACAGGATTCACAGCTGATCCATCACTGCGAATTCAGTCCAGTCGGCCCATAGTCCGAGATCGCCCCCGAGGCGTGAGGAACGTGGGGGCCGGCGTGATGATCAGTACAAGAGCCGCGAGCAATATGAGCACCGATTAGATCGCAATGATCGACGTCGAGTGCCCACTCCTCCCCCAAGGGGTGGATCATACGCTCCTCGGCAGCAGGACGACAGACGCCAGCACAGTGTTGGGCGAAGAGTTCCAGTCGACCCCAGGGAACCAGGCTTTGATGCGAGATCTATTATCATTCAAGATTTGGTCGACAGGAACAGAGCTCACCGAGAAGGCCATGATAGAGATGTTCCCTCCAGCAGCAGAGTTCATGTCTCAGGGCCAGAGTGTTTCAGCAGAGCCATCGAGCGCGGTGATTCCTCCCAACTTCAAAGGTTGGCGATCGAGTCGATAAGTTCATCGGTGAATCCAAGCCCGACACTTGGCTTGAAGATTACCGAGTGGTTGTTCAGATCGGCGGTGGCAACGATGAGGTAGCCATGAAGCATTTGCCTCTTATGTTGGAGGGTTCAGCCAGGCGTGGTTGAATAAGTTAGCACCAAAGATGATTTACACTTGGGAAGATCTTGCCCGAGTGTTTGTCGGGACATTTGAAGGGACTTGCAAGCGACCAGCAGGGTTGATTTGAGTTGCGATCGTGTGTGCAGATGTTGAGTGAAACTTTGAGAGATTATATCCAGAGGTGGATCACTTTGCACCACACAGTTGAGAATGTATCTGATCACCACGCAGTCTGTGCCTTTAAAGAAGGTGTCAAGAACAGAGAGTTGAGTTTGAAATTGGTCGAACCGAGATATGACCCCGAGCGGATGATGGAGATTGCCACCAAGTATGCAAATGGTGAAAGGGAGGATCGGATCCGGAGTGGTAATACAAATCGGCCGCTAATGAGGCCATGGAGGAAATTCCAATGGAAGCGAAGCGCAAAGCCGAGCCACTGCTCCGGAGAGGCCTTGGTCAGTGACCCGTGAAAGTTCAAGGGGAAACCCAAGGGTCCTTGGAACCCCAAGAAGGTGAAAGACCAGGATGGAAATGACGTGTTGGATTTGCCATGTCACATTCACACGAAGAAAGATGAAGAGGGTAAACTCATTTACCCGAAACATACCACTCGACAAAGGTCGCCTCTTGATTCAGCAGCCCAAGGGAAACATCCCAAGGATAAGGATAAGGAGATGACAAAGTTGAGGACAAAGATGACAGCTATGATGGATATCCCGGTCAATTCCACCACGATGATTTTTGCTGACGCCGAAAGCAAAAGTCGATTGGAGGTTATCAATCGGAAGTGAACATGGTCGCTCGTGACGCCTAACTATCTGAAATGGTCCTGCACCCCATCACATTCGACCAGTCCGATCACCCGACGACATTGCCACCCCCGGAGGCAAGCGCCAGGTGGTCGACCCAATCGTCGAAGGCACTCGACCGACCAAAGTTCGATGGATGGTGGTAGTGGCTTGAACATATTGTACGCAGAGACGTTGAAAGGATGGGCATTCCGATGTCCGCACTCAGATTAAGAACATGAGCTTCCACAGAGTCATTCCTAGAAAGAAGGCTGAGTCACTCGCCAAATTGCTCTTGATGTAGTTTTGGTGATTCAAGCATTTCCGAAAGAAAAGTTGACCTTTGAGGTCATGGATTTCAGAGCGCTTATCACGCTATTCGGGAAGGCCAGCGATGCACGCTTCATGGCCCCACCATGTTACGTGTATCTTAAATCGAAGATGCCTGGCCCCAAGGGCGTGATCACCGTTATGGGCAGTCGGAAGAAGGCGGAAGAGTGCTTCCGAAGGGCTCTAAGATCGCCGATGCTCGGTTAGCGATGGTAGAGTTACAAGAGTATCGAAAACTGCAGATCCGAAAGTGATTTGTTGCGAGCTAAGAAGCCCGCCACGGAGTCAAGATTCCAACCGTCCGTGAGACGAAACAGGTTCACATTCACCCGACCGATCCCAATGCTGTTCGACCAACATCTCAACAACACTGACTCAAAATAGGAAGAAGCGCCATCCAGTTCCTCCGTGAGAACTGGACATCCTTGCATGGAAGCCTCGCCGACATGCCGGGTGTTCCTGTGGGGCTGGCTGAGCACCGCCACGAAGTCGACCCAAAAGTCAAACCGGTTAAAGAATATCTTCGACGGTCCGCCGTCCGTAAGAGAAAGGCCATTGGTGAAGAGGTGGCTCGGCTCTTAGCGGCAGAGTTCATCCGAGAGATCTACCACTCCGAGTGGCTCGCCAATGTCGCCATGGTCCCCAAGAAGGACAAGTCGCTAGCATGTGCACCGATTTCAAGCATATCAATCGGGCCTGCCCGAAGATCATTTCCTCTTCCTGATTGACCAAATAGTCGACTCAACTGCGGGATGTGAGAGGTTGTCTTTTTTGGACGCCTATTCCGGGTACCATTAGATCCGTCTATATGGAACCGATGAGATCAAAACAGTGTTCATCACTCCGAAGTTGAGGTCCCAGCCGTGGTCGACCTGATTATGGAAGTTGTGGTCATCACTCCCGATCGACAGGTCGCACATCGATATATCCTAAGGAAAGAGCTCCCGAGAATGAAGAAGAGGTTCGACAGATCGTCCATCGATCCAAGGCCTTTAAAGTGATCAAGGGACAGTTGTACAGAGAAAGCGCGACTGGAGTCGGCCAGAAGTGTATCACGCCAGAAGAAGGTTAGATAATTCTTGAGGATATCCACTCGGGGACCTGTGGCCATCATGCGTCCTCTCGGACCATTGTGGCTAAAGCATACCGAGCGGGATTTACTTGGCAAAGCAAATGAAATGGCAAAAGAAATAGTCGACAAGTGTGAAGGGTGTCGGCTTCTATTCCAACATGTCACACAAGCCCGCCTCGCCTTTGAAGACCATTCCACTCGTCTGCCTGTTTGGGGATTAGACATGATTGGACCGCTGAGAACTGGCGAAGCGGCTTCACTCATTTGCTAGTAGCAATGACAAGTTCACTAAGTGGATCAAGCCAAGCCCATCAAGAACCTTGATGCATGCATCGCTATCGGTTTCATCGAGATTTGATATTCAGATATGGAGTTCCGCATAGCATCATCACCGACAATGGGTCAAACTTCGATAATGACAAGTTCAAAGCCTTCTGCGCCTCTCAGGGCACGCGGTTCGACTATGCTTCAGTTGCTCATCCTTAGTCGAATGGACAAGCAGAGCGTGCAAACGGCCTCATTCTCAAAGGGCTGAAACCACGGCTGATGCGTGATCTCAAGCACGCAGCAGGAGCTTGGGTCGATTTAACTTCCATCAGTTCTCCGGGATTGAGGACAACTCCTAATTGGTCGATCGGGAGAACTCCATTCTTCCTGGTCTATGGAGCTGAAGCAGTTCTGCCGAGTGACCTGCTTCACAATGCGCCTCGAGTCAAACTATACTCTGAAGAAGAAGCGGAACAAGCCCGGCAAGATGCAGTCGACCTCTTGGAAGAGGAAAGGGAGATGGACCTGATCCGCTCGACTATCTATCAGCAAGACTTGCGTCAATTCCATGCCAGAAATATGAAGAGTCGAGCCTTCCAAGAGGGAGATTTGGTCCTCCGAGTGGATCAACAGAAACCACACAAGCTCGCTCCCACTTGGGAAGGTCCCTTCATCGTCACAAGAGTTCTCCACAATGGAGCGTATCATCTCTACAACGTTGATCGCCAGATCGACGAGCCTCGAGCTTGGAATGCGGAGCTGCTCCGCCCCTTTTATACTTAAATACACACTCGATTGAGATGTAATAAAAGTACTTTTGTAGTTTGTTTATCTAAGACAAGAATATTATAATTTTCCCAGTGATTGTTATTACTTTTTGTTGAAATTTCCCCCAGTGGGTGGCTTAGCTGCAAATCCGGTTTGCCTAAGTTTGTAAAAATCCTTTCCGAGTGGCGAGCCGCCTCCCACTGGGGCTTAGCTGCTAATCCGCTTCGCCTAAGTATTCAAAATCCTACCGAGTGGTGAGCCAGGCTCCCACTCGGGGGCTTAGCTGCAGTCCAAGTACTCACCTAAGTATTCAAAATCCTACCGAGTGGTGAGCCAGCCTCCCACTCGGGGGCTTAGCTGCAGTCCAAGTACTCGCCTAAGTATTCAAAATCCTACCGAGTGGCGAGCCAGCCTCCCACTCGGGGGCTTAGCTGCAGTCCAAGTACTCGCCTAAGTATTCAAAATCCTACCGAGTGGAGAGCCAGCTTCCCACTCGGGGGCTTAGCAACAGTCCAAGGATTCGCCTAAACATTCAATATAATGAACGCTTCGCAAGGACGACGAGGTGCAGGTCGGCTGCTACCTTCTCCTTCAGAGCTACACCATAAAAATCCTACCGAGTGGAGAGCAAACCTCCCACTCGGGGGCTTAGCTGCAGCCCAGTGCTCGCCTAAGTAATAGAAATCCTACCGAGTGGAGAGCAAACCTCCCACTCGGGCGCTTAGCTGCAGCCCAGTGCTCGCCTAAGTAATAAAAATCCTACCGAGTGGAGAGCAAACCTCCCGCTCAGGGACTTAGCTGCAGCCCAGTGCTCGCCTAAGTAATAAAAATCCTACCGAGTGGAGAGCAAACATCCCACTCGGGGGCTTAGCTGCAGCTCAGGGCTCGCCTAAGTAATAAAAATCCTACCGAGTGGAGAGGAAACCTCCCACTCGGAGGCTTAGCTGCAGTCCAGTACTCGCCTAAGTAAGGAATTCATCCCAATCCACAAGGACGACGAGGTACAGGTCGACTGCTACCTTCTCCTTCGGAGCTTCGCCACAAGTACAATGTGCGGTCCATCCCAATCCGCAAGGACGACGAGGTGCAGGTCGACTGCTACCTTCTCCTTCGGGGCTTCGCCACAAGTACAACGTGCGGTCCATCCCAATCCGCAAGAACGACGAGGTCGGGCCGCAATCAGCTCCGCCTCTACCGCAAGATAGATGAAGTACAAGTCGATCGGAGTTTCACCTCAAGGATACTACTTACAACGATGAAATATATTCCGAATGAAGAGCAAAGTTCTCTCGAAGGCAAATAAAGCATGTTCAAGGATAGATCAAGTTCGGATAAACGTCCTACGGATCCGAAAGTGCTTAGGCGTTAAGCCTGTTAAAGTTTGTCGGTTATAAAAACTACTCGGCATTCCGAGGCAAATTTAAGATGGGACTTAGAAGTTTTTATCCTCCGTGGAGGACCTGAAGGTGCAACAAACTGGTCGAGGTCGATTCCATCGGCAATGCGGTAGCAGCAGCGATGAAGGTCTCCATGAAAGATCGGAAGTCGCATTTCCCGGTGTTGGCAACTTTGAGGGACGCCACTTGTCCTCTTGCGCTTCCTTGCAAAGGGACACGAACAAGAGATGAGCAACATCAGCGCCACACCGCGTAAGACTTTTTCCATTCCTGCACTCGACTTGGAATCTCATTCACGAAGTCATTAAGATTCAAGGTCATTCAAGCGCCCGCTCGCCGAGAGTTGGGTCGATCCACGACACCGCAGCTTTCAATCGAGCAAGATAATCCACCACGCTAGCAATGCGAGACTCAAATGGAGCACATTCATAGCAGCTTCGTCCTTCACAGAGAGTTGATGGGGTCCAGCTGGTTTCCACTGACCGGTTTCTTCTTCAAGTTTTGATGAATTCTGAAAACACAGCTCAGACTCAAAACAACAATCATGCGATGAGCCGGTGATAGCAAGACAATGGATAAAAGAGATTACCTTCAAGCATGAGAAACAGCTTCTTGGCGAGCCCTCCAAGATAAACCTCCGTGTCATTTCGCTTCCCGCCAGCTTGGCCAGCCTTGTCGACAGAGCAATCTTGTCGTTCTTCATCGACTAACTTCCTTGTTGGTCACGTCAAGAGCGGCTTTCAGCTTGGCATTTTCATCTTCAAGTTTGCCGACCGAGGCAAGTTTCTCTTCAAGGAGCTTTGTTTTCTCCAAAGCCGCCTTTCCAGGCTCTCTACAGGTCAAGGTCCTTCTTCTTCGTAGTCTCCTCCAGCTTTATCTCGCAAAGCAACAATGAGAACAGAGTTGAGAATGAACGGAAAACAAAGACATCGTCAAGTTCTCACCAGCCATACCTTTTGCTTCATCCTTCGCTTTACGCAAATTCTCCCGAGCAAGCTTCAAGTCGAGGTTGAGCTGGATATGTTTGTTCTCTAACTCAAGATAGCGAGCCACAAGCTCGCAAGATTTCTACAATGAGTCAATCAACAAAAGACATCAAAGATAGATCACTTCCGAGTGACTAAAGAAAAATCGTAGCATTTATAAGACTACAGTCGAATCAAAACATTTGAAGTAGTCTCGGAGATTACACCCAGCGGGTGCACTCAGCGCGTTTCCCACTGGTTTTACTAATTTGGTTCACCAATCGACCAAAAGAGGTAAAAAGGTTATGATTCTAAAACGATGGCTAATTGTCGCCGGTCACCATGTAAAAAATAGTTCTTTAGACTATAGTCGATCGCACGCAGTCCATCATAGTCTCGGGATTACACCTGGGTGCACTCAGCGTGCCCCACCGGTTTTACGGTTCCATTCGACTTGGTCCGACCAGGCCGAGTGAAGAAGTTCAAAGTATAAAGACTATAGTCGATTGCACGTAGTCCACCATAGTCTCGGGGACTACACCCAGTGGGTGCACTCAGCGTGCCCCACAAAAACTCAATCGACACACCCACCCAAAGGTGTACAGATATGGAAATCTTCGAAAGAAGCGCTTTGGTAGCATGTCCTAACAGAGCAAGCAGTTTCAGGTAGCATATCCTAACAGAGCAAGCAACGATCGACTTACTTGGACATTGCTCTGGAGAGCTGAACTAGCATCATAGGCCGCCTGGCTGGCCTCTCGGACTGCCTTCACTTGCTCCATCATGATTCCCGCTCATGCGATAGCCTCCTTAGCAGCACTCACTTGGTCTTCCGGACGTGGTGTATAGCAAAAGGGATGGTGGATCAGCAATGACAAAGTGGGTCGGGCACTTGTCGCCAGAACAGCAAAAGACACGAAGCCAGAGAGGGGTTGCCTCCTCGAAACCAGCGCCTCGTATCGTCACAAACCGGAGCAGCCTTGCCAGCAGGCACCCTCTTGTTCTTCCTCTTCCTCAACGGCGCTTCCTCGCCATCATCGGGAGATCAATGACATGAGGCGGAACTACAAGAAAGATTCAAAAGTAAACATGGAAATCCAATTGACTAAAAGCGAAACTACAGAGATCATACCAAGGTTGAGGTGACGGCATCTTCCATTTCCGATCTTCGTGCTTGGCCGAGGTCTCGGAGGTAGCAGCACTTCAGATTTCAAGAATCGGCTAATCAGTCATCAAGTCGACCAAAAGTACACTCATGTTGAATAGGGAAATACAAGTTCTACTGATTACCGGAGATGGTGGGAATGACCATCCGCATCTTAGGCAGGGCCTTCGCCGCTTCGACGACGTTGTTCGAGGTTGCTTCGCGGTTTCTCACCGGGCGCAGGGAAGTTGTCCGAGGTCGCTTCATCGACGCCTAAAGGCGCAATAGCTTTACCGCTACGGCCGCCGGGTCATGCGTCAACTTGACCTTCCTTCCGAGCGGAGGATCGACGTCTTCCTCCTCTTCATCGTAGCTTTCGTCCCCTCATCCTCCTCGCCGTTGACTCCCATTCCTCCCGGCTTTCACCTCCGCTTCCTTCTTCTTCTTCGACCGTTCCTGCGCCCGCTGGGCATCGAGTACATCTCGGTGGTGGCCTAGAAGACAACAAAACAAGGCAAAAGTCAGTCGATTTAATTTGCATGAAAATAGAATGAATGCAGCAGAATCACAATGGAGATAAGTGGTTATACCTTGTCCGGTTCGTAAGAATGGTCGAGTGGGGAATCTCCTAGCTCCGCTGTGGATTATCTTTGTTTCTGTGATGGCAGTCATCCACTTCTCCAAAGGCGCGCCATCGACCTCCTCCGGATGGACCCGAGTGGTATCATCCGCATCGAGTACATCCACATCGGATGGCCTCGGTATTGGAGTGGCTGAATACGCCATCGGAGGAAAACTTCCAGAAGATCCATGTCGGTCACCCCGTCGCGAATGAGCTGGACTACGCGTTCCATCAACAATTTTACTTGGGCCTTCTCCTCCGTAGCACCTTCAGGAAGATGGCTTGTTCACTCGACTCATGGAGAAAGGAGGGAGTCCAATGATCGCCTCAAATACGGCTGGTCTTGGCAGAGAACCAGGTCGATCGCCACCTCTAACCGAGTCGGGAGAGTCATAGCCGAAAAGCGCTCTTCCCCCTCATCTGGACCCCGAGTCCCCCACACATCTGGATTACTTGAGTTCTCTCGTCATTCGGGTTCGTTTTCTTCACCGTCTGAGAGCGACAAGTGAATATATGCTTGAAGAGGCCCCAGTGCGGCCGACAACCCAAGAAGTTTCCGCATAACGACACGAAAGCAGCAAGATAGACAATGGAGTTGGGAGTAAAATGATGGAGTTGCGCTCCAAAAAAGTTCAGAAACCCCGGGAAGAAAGGATTCGGCGGCAGAGAAAATCCCAGATCTACGTGAGTGGCTAGGAGAACGCACTCACCCTCTTCAGGCTGCGGCGCCACTCCGTTCCCGGAAGCCTCGCCGACCGATGGAGGATCAGTCCCTCGTTGGCCAGATCATTGAGGTCCTTCTCGGTGATGGTCGAGCGGATCCAATCTCCCTGGACCCAACCTTGCGGCAGTTTGGACCGCGAAGAAGATCCGCCCCGACCGGGCACTCTCCCTTCGCTTTTGTTGCCGCTTTCTTCTTCACCCGCCCAAGGCTGCGGTCTTCTCTTCACCATGGTCGCCGGCCGAAGCGAGTATCGAAGGCGGCGCCGAAAGCAGGCTAAAGGCGCAGCAGAAAGATTTAGAGGCGGAAGGAGGGAAGATTGGGGTCACACTGCTCAAAATACCCGCCCAATGCCTTATATGAGTC
Organism: Aegilops longissima; assembly: GCA_021605205.1. Classification (NCBI taxonomy): domain Eukaryota; kingdom Viridiplantae; phylum Streptophyta; class Magnoliopsida; order Poales; family Poaceae; genus Aegilops; species Aegilops longissima. The sequence goes on from CM038682.1 coordinate 542,110,557, forward strand.
CGCTCGAGTGGCTGACCGGTAGGCCCAGCAATCCCACAAATCAAGAATAAAGCGCCAAGACGCGATACGTGGCGAAAAAGGCGGCATCGAAGATCGAGGCGCCATCGCTTTATCCCATTCGAGTGCCGCAGTTTTCTCGCTTCGCTTCCCAAAATTCAGATCCGTGAAATCCGCTAACCGCGAGCAACTGTCGACAACAGATTTCCTCCGATCCATCGCTCGGAAATCCTCAAGTTCACAAAGTTCACTCGACAAACGTGAAGAATGGATCAAGGCGACTGAAAGAGAAGTTGATGCCATCACTAAAAAGTCGTTGATCCAGAGTAAGACACACCCGCAACACAAAGAACAGGTCGGAAAGATTATCAACTCCTTCCTCACTCAAACCTCGATTCATTCGGGGACTAATGATGAAGTCATGTACCTAGGGTAGGGTCATAGACCTGCCCAAAGGTACCCTCCCCAAGGACACTCGCAAAAGAAGCTGCCTACCACTCGACCTGGTAGGTTTCCACTCGACAGATTCAAAGACACTCGACCATGAAGATCCACTCGACCCCAGGAGTCCAAGAGCCACTCGGTGTCCAAGCTGTCTGTAGTTAAACAGTCTTTATGGTCATGATGACACTTTATGTAAGCATGCTACCAAGAACGCCTAGCCTTTAACGCATCTTAAACCCTCCGCTACGTGGGCTGGCTGGGGTCCCGCGCACTCTATATAAGCCACCCCCTCCACAGTAGAAGGGTTCGCACTCGTAACACATACGCGATATAATCCAAATGACCGCCTGGGCTCCGAGACGTAGGGTTGTTACTTCCTCCGAGAAGGGCCTGAACTCGTAAATCCCTTGCGTATACAACTACTCCATAGCTAGGATCTTGCCTCTCCATTCCTACACCCCCCCCATTCTACTGTCAGACTTAGAACCACGACAGGTGGACCAGTGCTTGGGTACTGCCCTTCCTTGTGCAAGCATCCCACTTATGATTAACCCCTATTGCAAGCATCCGCAACTACCAAAGAAGTATTAAGGTAAACCTAACCATAACATGAAACATATGGATCGAAATCAGCCCCTTACGAAGCAACGCATAAACTAGGGTTTAAGCTTCTGTCACTCTAGCAACCCATCATCTACTTATTACTTCCCAATGCCTTCCTCTGGGCCCAAAAAATGGTGAAGTGTCATGTAGTCAACGTTCACATAACACCACTACAGGAAAGACAACATACATCTCATCAAAATATCGAACGAATACCTAATTCACATGACTACTTATAGCAAGACTTCTCCCATGTCCTCAGGAACAAACCTAACTACTCACAAATCATATTCATGTTCATAATCAGAGGGGTATTAATATACATAAAGGATCTGAACATATGATCTTCCACCAAATAAACCAACTAGCATCAACTACAAGGAGCAATCAACACTACTAGCAAACCACAGGTACCAATCTGAGGTTTTGAGACAAAGATTGGATATGAGAGATGAACTAGGGTTTCAGATGAGATGGTGTTGGTGAAGATGTTGATGGAGATTGACCCCTCCTGATGAGAGGATCGATGGTGATGATGATGGTGATGATTTCCCCCTCCCGGAGGGATGTTTCCCCGGCAGAACAACTCCGCCGGTGCCCTAGATTGGTTTCGCCAGGTTCTGCCTTGAGATGGTGACGCTTCGTCCCGAAAGCTTCCTCCTGATTTTTTTTCAGGGCAAAAGACTTCATATAACAAAAGATGGGCACCGGAGGCATGCCAGGGGGCCCACGAGGCAGGGGGCGCGCCCAGGGGGTAGGGCGTGCCCCCACCCTCGTGGATGGTGTGTGGCCCCCCTCTGGTGCTTTCTTCGCCCAATATTTTTTATATATTCCAAAACTGACTTTCGTGGAGTTTCAGGACTTTTGGAGTTGTGCAGAATAGGTCTCTAATATTTGCTCCTTTTCCAGCCCAGAATTCCAGCTGCCGGCATTCTCCCTCTTCATGTAAACCTTGTAAAATAAGAGAGAAAAGGCATAAGCATAAGTATTGTGACATGATGCGTAATAACAGCCCGTAATGCAATAGATATCAATATAAAAGCATGATGCAAAATGGACATATCATAGAGCATCTTCATAATCACCCAGTTACGTTGTGATGTTTGAGAGCACACTAAGTGCTCCTCCGGTATTCGGGAGTTGCATAATCTCATAGTCATAGGAACATGTATAAGTCATGAAGAAAGCAATAGCAACAAACTAAACGATCATCGTGCTAAGATAACGGATGGGTCAAGTCAATCACATCATTCTCTTAATGATGTGACCCGTTGATGAAATGACAACTCATGTCTATGGCTAGGAAACTTAACCATCTTTCATTCAACGAGCTAGTCAAGTATAGGCATACTAGTGACACTCTGTTTGTCTATGTATTCACACATGTACTAAGTTTTTGGTTAATACAATTCTAGCATGAATAATAAACATTTATCATGATATAAGGTAATATAAATAACAACTTTATTATTGCCTCTAGGGCATATTTCCTTCAGTTCCAGGAGTTGAAGTTTATCTTTGAGAAGAATGCCCGGATCGAGAGGTATGAGACCTCCGATAAGTTCTATGCCTGCAAGATGGAGGAGAACGGGTTTGTCAGTGAACAAATACTCAGAATGTCTGGGTACTACAATCGTCTGGCTGAGTTGGGAGTTGAGCTCCCGCTAGAGGCTGTCACTAACACAGTTCTTCAATCGCTACCACCTAGCTATAAGAGCTTTGTGTTGAACTATAACATGCAAGGGGTGATCAAGTCAGTCTCTGAGCTGTTCGCGATGCTAAAAGTCATTGAGCCAGACATCCAGAAGGAGCATCAAGTGTTGATGGTGAATAAAACCACTAGTTTCAATAAAGGCAAGGGAAAGAAGGGAAACTTCAAGAAAGGTGGCAAAGCAGTTGCTCCTCCCATGAAGAAACCCAAGACTGGACCCAAGCCGGAGACTAAGTGCTTCTATTGTAAGGGAACTAGCCACTGGAAGCGGAACTGCCCCAAGTATCTGGCCGACAAGAAGGGGGCCAACATCAACAAAGGTATATATGATATACATGTTATTGATGTGTACCTTACCAACTCTCGTTGTAGTGGCTGGGTATTTGATACCGGTTCGGTTGCTCACATTTGCAACTCAAAGCAGGAACTATGGAATAGACGGAGACTGGCAAAGGACGAAGTGACGATGCGGGTGGGAAATCGTTCCAAGGTTGATGTGATCACCGTCGGCACGCCCGCTCTTTGATTACCATCGGGATTAGTGATGAGCCTGAATAATTGTTATTTAGTGCATGCGTTGATCATGAACATTATATTTGGATCTTGTTTAATGCGAGACGATTAGTCATTTAAATCAGAGAATGATGGTTGTTCTATTTATATGGGTAATATCTTTTATGGTCATGCACCCATTGTAAGGGGTTTATACTTATTGAATCTCGATAGTGATGATACACATGTTCATAACATTGATGCCAAAAGACGTAGAGTTGATAATGATAATACCACTTTCTTGTGGCACTGCCGCTTAGGTCATATTGGTGTAAAGCGCATGAAGAAACTCCATGCTAATGGACTTTTTGAGTCACTTGATTTTGAATCACTTCACACATGCGAACCGTGCCTTAGGGGCAAGATGACTAAGACCTCGTTTTTCGGAACAATGGAACGGTCAAGTGACTTGTTGGAAATCATACATACTGATGTGTGTGGTCCGATGAGCATTGACGTGCGCGGTGGATATCATTACTTTCTCACCTTCACTGATGACTTGAGTAGATATTGGTATATTTACTTAATGAAGCATAAGTCTGAAACGTTTGAAAAGTTCAAGCAATTTCAGAGTGAAGTTGAGAATCATCATAACAAGAAGATTAAATTCCTACGATCCGGTCGAGGGGGAGAATATTTGATTTATGAGTTTTGCAATCACTTAAGACAATGTGGAATCATTTCACAGTTAACGCCACCTGGAACACCACAACGTAATAGTGTGTCCAAACATCGTAATCGAACCTTATTGGATATGGTGTGTTTTATGATGTCTCTTGCCGATCTGCCACTATCGTTTTGGGGTTATGCATTAGAGACAGCTGCATTCACTTTAAATAGGGCACCATCTAAGTCCGTGGAGACGACACCGTATGAACTGTGGTTTGGCAAGAAACCTAAGTTGTCGTTTCTTAAGGTTTGGGGCTGCGATGCTTATGTCAAAAGGCTTCAGCCAGAAATGCTCAAACCCAAACGAAAAAATGTGTCTTCATAGGATACCCAAAAGAGATGGCTGGGTATACCTTCTATCCCAGATCCGGAGGCAAAGTGTTTGTCGCTAAGAATGAGTCCTTTCTCGAGAAGGAGTTTCTCTCGAAAGAATTGAGTGGGAGGGAGATAGAACTTGATGAGATTATTGAACCTTTAATTCAATGAGTGAGTAGTGTAGCGCAGAAAGATGTTTCTGTGACACATACATCAATTGAAGAGGAAGCTAATGATAGTGATCATGAAGTTTCAGATCAAGTTACTATCAAACCTCGTAGGTCGACAAGGGTACGTACAGCTCCTGAGTGGTACGGTAACCTTGTCTTAGCTGTCATGTTGTTGGACAATGATTAACCTACGAGCTATGGAGAAGCGGTGGTGAGCCCGGATTCCGACAAATGGTTAGAGGCCATGAAATCCAAGATGGGATCCATGTATGAAAACAAAGTATGGACTTTGGAAATATTATCTGAAGGGCGAAAGGCCATTCAGAATAAATGGATCTTCAAGAACAAGACGGATGCGGACGATGATGACATCATCTATAAAGCTCGACTTGTGGCAAAGGGGTTTTCACGAGTTCAAGGAGTTGACTACCATGAGACTTTCTCACCCGTAGCGATGCTTAAGTCCGTCAGAATCATGTTAGCAATAGCTGCATTTTTCGATTATGAAATCTGGCAGATGGATGTCAAAAAAGCGTTCATTAATGGTTTCCTTAAGGAAGAGTTGTATATGATGAAATCGGAAGGTTTTGTCGATCCAGAGAATGTTGACAGAGTGTGCAAACTCCAGCGATCCATTTATGGACTGGTGTAAGCATCTCGGAGTTGGAATCTTCGCTTTGATGAGGTGATCAAAGCGTTTGGGTTTATACAATTTTTTGGAAAATCTTGTATTTACAAGAAAGTGAGTGGGAGCTCTATAGTGTTCCTAATATTATATGTGGATGACATATTGCTGATTGGAAACAATATAGAACTTTTGGAAAACGTGAAGGAATATTTGAACAAGAGTTTTCAATGAAGGACCTAGGAGAAGTTGCTTTCATATTAGGCATCAAGATCTATAGAGATAGATCGAGACGCTTGATAGGACTTTCACAAAGCACATACATTGATAAGATTTTGAAGAAGTTCAAATTGGATCAGTCCAAGAAGGGGTTCTTGCCTATTTTGCAAGGTGTGAAGTTGAGTCAGACTCAATACCCAGCGACTACAGAGGATAGAGAAAAGATGAGTGTCATCCCCTATGCCTCTGCCATAGGCTCTATCATGTATGCGATGTTGTGCACAAGACCGGATGTCGGCCTTGCCATAAGTATGGCCGGAAGGTTTCAAAGTAATCCAGGAGTGGATCACTGGACAATGGTGAAGAATATCCTTAAGTACCTAAAATGGACTAAGGAAATGTTTATCATTTATGGAGGTGATCAAGAGCTCGTCGTAAAGGGTTTACGTCAATGCAAGCTTTGGCACTGATCCGGATGACTCTAAGTCTCAAACCGGATACGTACATTTTGAATGGGGGAGCAGTAAGCTGGTGCAGTTCCAAGCAGAGCGTGGTCGTTGATTCAACATGCGAAGCGGAGTACATAGCAACCTCGGAGGCAGCGAAGGAATGTGTCTGGATGAAGCAGTTCATGACAGATCTTGGAGTTGTGCCCAGCAGCTCGGACCCAATGACTCGTCTATGACAACACTGGTGCCATTGCTCTGGCCAAGGAACCAAGGTTTCACAGGAGGACCAGACACATAAAGCGACGCTTCAATTCCATCTGTGATTACATCAAGGAGGAATACATAAACATTCGCAAGATACATACGGATCTGAATGTTGCAGATCCGTTGACTAAACCTCTTCCACGGGCAAAGCATGATCAACACCAGAACTCTATGGGTGTTAGATTCATTACCATGTAATGCTATATTATTGACTCTAGTGCAAGTGGGAGACTGTTAGAAATATGCCCTAGAGGCAATAACAAAATGGTTATTATTATATTTCCTTGTTCATGATAATCGTTTATTATACATGCTATAATTGTTGTCAGGACCCCGATTTCAAGTCACATCGATCTAGCCGGTAACACCTCATATCACTTTGCGGCCTCACGCACGGTATTCCCATGGGTGTCTCCTTACCAAGGCCCGGGATTCGTTTGCACCTTTTGGCTCACGTATATGATAGTGTCGCTAGCATCCATATGACAGAGAACCCGGGCCGACATGGCTAGTCGTGAACCCAAAGCGGCACTAACCCATGGGGACAGGCATACATGAATCACATCGAGCATGTCGGTCGCCAGCTGCAGAATTCGGGCTGTAGCACTGGCTAACAGGACTCGAACCCGGGCTGTAGCAGGCTAGGCAGACTCGGATGTCACCGCTGACATTTCCCGAAGGGATGTACACAGAACAAAGTGAAACACATGCCGCCACCAAGTGTCCCGAGCAGTAGTGTGGCTAGCAGGACTCGTGAACCGGCTGTAGCGGACTACTATGGCCCAAGGAAGCACTAGACTACATTTCCCCATAAGAGAGGCTGCCAAGGATAAACAACTAGATTGTCGGATCCCACACATACCAAGCATTTCAAACATACACACAATATGCTCGATATGTGTAAATACAACATGGCATCACAACATAACTCTACGACTCAAAGTTTTTATTCATTAGGCTCCGAGGAGCGAGATATTACAAACATGGGTCTCTCGACCCAGCATTCGAGCATACAAGTCAAACACATGCGAAGCTTAACATGTCCGAGTACGCATAACTATAAATGAAAAAGCCGAGAAGCCCGACTATCTACTGATCCGCGCCGAGGGCACAAGATCGCAGCTGAGGTAACAAGCTAAACGTCAAGTCCACATCGAACTACTAGCGATAATCGACGCCTCTCTCGCAAAACATAAGATAGGCAAACGTGAGTACAAATGTACCCAGCAAGACTTACATCAGAACTAGCTACATATGCATCATTATCAACAAAGGGGGTGGTGGAGTTTAACTGCAGCAAGCTAGCTTTGACTCGGTGGCTATCCTAAACTACGACTGCAAGTAACTCTTTTGAGGTGGCGCACACGAGTCCACATATTCACCATATCAATACACCACTATGGATCCGCCCCCGCCTCCCTACGAGAACGCCATCCATAGCACTCAAGCTTATCTTGCGATTTTAGAGTATCCACTTTCACTTGTCTATGAACTGTTATAGGCAACCCGTAAGTCCTTTACCACGGACACGGCTATTCAATAGATGATGTTAACCTCATAGGGTGTACTTCTTCACACACGGTCTCGCCACTTACCGCCATGTACACATCATGTATCTCGACAACCTTCAAGCGGAAGCCTGGCGAGGGTGTCGACCACGGCCTACCTAAACACTCAAGTCCCTAGTCCAGGTTTATCGCCTATTCGGTTCCATCCGCAGGAGTCCGCCGAGGTTTCCACTAACGGCCCCGAACGATGTGTGCAGGGTTCCCAGACACCAGACGGCGAATCGGTACACCGGCCATGGTGTATCTACCGTATCACAGCTCACCCCTAGGGTCAGCGCCACGCACGGCCTCCAACACATATCCTACAAACACCGTAAACTAGTTGCAACTCCCGGACAGAGAACAAGGGTGGTTAAGAAGCCGAGAGAGTAAATTAAGGATCCCAATGTGTGGTAGTAACTGCTCATGGATCACAAACACGTAACTCAGTTCTCGAGGACGGTTTCAATGAGACAACCCACCATGTACTCCTACATGGCCTCTCACCGCTACCTTTACCAAATCGTGTTCACACACTTAGCTCACACATAGTAGGACATGTTCACACACCTCCGATTCATCCCCGATGAATCGACCTGACTCAACTCTAAGCAAGAGGTGCATGACAAACAAGCATGAATGAGTAGGCACAACAGGCTCAAACAACTCCTACTCATGCTAGTGGGTTTCATCTATTTACTATGGCAATGACAGGTCATGCAGAGGATAAGGGGTTCAGCTACCGCAGCAAGTAATAGATGAATCGTTGTTGTTCTAATGCAATAAAAGAGAGCAGGAGCGAGAGAGTGGGATTGTATCAGAATGAACAAGGGGGTTTTGCTTGCCTGGCACTTCTGAAGATAATATAGTTCTTCATCGGTGTCATCAAACTCATCGTCGGTACGTCGTCTACTGAGAGGGGACAAACACCGGCAAACAAGGAAGAACACAATCAATGCAATGCACAATATGATCCATGATCATGACATGTCAAAATGCTGTGATTTGAGCTAATGCAACTAGCAGCAGATTAAATGGAGTCGGTTTGAATCCAAGATTCAAATTCAAACTCCATATATGACATTTCAAATGCCATTAATTCAAATTGTTGTATACAGCAGCTTTAAATTGTTCTAACATGCATGAAAACAGTACAGATGGATAGATTGGATTTTTCTGATCATTTTTCAAATATAATTTGTTTGATTTGGAGTTATAGACTATTCTCTATGATTTTTCAAAGTTTTGGATATTTTCTGGAAGAAATAAATCATTTAAGATTTATTTAAAATCCAGAAAAGGATTACTGCATCAGCCTGACATCATCATGACGTCAGCAGGTCAACGTGGCACGGTCCAGGTCAAACCTGACTAGTGGGACCCACTGGTCAGTGACCCAGTGACATTTAGTGTCATAGACAAGTGGGTCCGGTCAACGGCCACGTCAGCGAGGTCAACGCCGACGCGTGGGGCCACTGTGTTTAGATTAATCTTAATCTATTTTTGTTAGCTAGTTAGTTAGGCAGCAGGGCCCACATGTCAGCGAGAGTGTGGGTTAATTAGCGGGGTCATTAAACTGCTAATGATGGTGCCACGTCGACGGCTAAACGCTGGTGCTAAGCACAGCACGGCGGCGTCACCCGTCCGGCCGGGCGCGTTGGAACGCCCGCAGCTGGGCGCATCCGATGGTGGTGGTGGCTGGACCTGGGGTGGTCTGTGGCGGCGCCGACGATGACAACAGCGGCAGCCGAAGTTCGGGATAGCGTGGGCGCGGGGCTGCAGTGCTCGGGCGAGCCAACGGAGTGGCTAGGCAGCCTCCTGGAGGCGCCAGGAGCATATCAGATCCCCTGGAGCGAGCAGGAGAAGCTCGGGAGCATGGGCTCGCCGGTCATGGCGGACGGCAGCCTCGGGTGATCTCGGGGCTGCGGCTAGAGGGCGAAAATTACACGGGGAAGAGAGGGGAAAAGCGGTGGAGCTCACAGGGAGATCGATGAGCAGATCAATGGGCTCGGGGGCGACCGGAGCAAGGAGAATCAACGAACGGCGTCCGGCGGGTACCGAGGTTGAAGACGAGCAGATGGCGGCGATGCAGGGCCTCCGGTGAAGCGTGGCTCGGTGGGGAGGGCGAGGGCGTCGCGGTGGAGGTCTTGGACAGCACGGGGAGGCGAGGGGAGAACGGTGGACGCGGTGGCTGAGAACGGCGGCGACGGCGTGTTCGGGCGTGCGTGAGAGAGCGAGACAGAGGAGGGAGAGAAGCTCGGGGAGAGAGTGGAGGGGTTCCAGGGGGGTCGGGGAGGCGACATGGAGGTCGTCCAGGCGTCCAGGGGCGCGGGCGGCAAGCAGGAGGTGGCGCACGGCGGTGCGCGCGCGTCGGGCACGCGCCCGTCCTCCTGGCGCGAGGTTGGTGGTGACTGGCAGGCGCCAGTGGGCTGGGCCGCACAAAGCCGTGCCGTAAGTGGACCAGGTTGGTTCTTTCTCTCTCTTTTCTATTTTCTGTTTTTCTAATTTTTGCAGATTTGTTTTAATTTGGTTTGCTAACCAAATTATTTTTGCAACTCTCCAGGAATTATTGTGGATGCAATAAGGTTTATCCTAGGGCTCCACAAAACATTCCAGGATCATTGGAGCAATAAAAGATATTTATAGAATTTATTTGCTCCAACTCAAATACAATTATCATTTAATTCAAAAGGCCCAAAATAAATATTTCAGTCACTCCAAAAATATTGCTTTGCATTTTACCTCATGCCAATATTTTTATAGAATAACGGGAACATTTTCTTGGACTTATTTGATGAGATTTAAATGTTGGTTATTTTTAGAGGCTTTCTGAGGCTTTGAAAATTCCTCAATTCAGATTTCAATTGAATTTAAATATGATGCAACAACCAGGCTAGTCCAAGGCCAGGGTAAAGCTAGGGATGTGACAATTGTATTGACCGGAAACTCAAATACATGTGTGGATACATAGACAACAACGTGTCCCTAGTAAGCCTCTATCGGACTAGCTCGTTGATCAAAGATGGCTATGGTTTCCTCGCCATGGACATGAGTTGTCATTTGGTAATGGGATCACATCATTAGGAGAATGATGTGATGGACAAGACCCAAACTATAAATGTAGCATATGATCGTGTCAAGTTTATTGCTATTGTTTTTTGCATGTCAAGTATATGTTCCTATGACCATGAGATCATGCAACTCACTGACACCGAAGGAGTACCTTGTGTGCACCAAACGTCGCTACGTAACTGGATGACTATAAAGGTGCTCTACAGGTATCTTCGAGGGTGTCTGTTGAGTTGGCATGGATCAAAACTGAGATTTGTCACTCCGTATGACGGAGAGGTATCTCAGGGCCCACTCGGCAATACAACATCACAATGAGCTTGCAAGCTATGTGACCAATGAGTTAGTCACGGGATCTTGTATTACGGAACGAGTAAATAGACTTCCCGGTAACGAGATAGAACTAGGTATGGAGATATCGACGATCGAATCTCGGCAAGTAACATACCGATAGACAAAGGGAACTACATACGGGATTAGCTGAATCCTTGACATCGAGGTTCGGCCGATAAGATCTTTGTAGAATGTGTAGGAACCAATATGGGCATCCAGGTCCCGCTATTGGTTATTGACCGTAGAGGTGTCTCGGCCATGTCTGCATAGTTCTCGAACCCGCAGGGTCTACACACTTAACGTTTGGTGACGATATAAGTACAGTTGAGTCATTACGGTGGTTATCGAAGGTTGTCTAGAGTCTTGGATGAGATCCCAGACATGACGAGGAACTACGGAATGGTCCGAAGGTGAAGATTGATATATTGGACGAAGGGTATTGGAGTCTGAAATTGTTCCGGGGGTATTGGGTGATGACCAGTGTCACCGAAAGGGGTTTCGGGGGGCCCCGACAAGTGTTGGGGGGACCATGGGCCATGGGGAGGGGGACAAACCAGCCCACTAAGGGGCTGAGCGCCCCCCCCCCCTCACCCCATCTCACGTAACTGTGGAGGTAGCAGGGTTTTTTCACCGATGCGGGTTGGACAGAGCGCTCTCTAATGCACAGTGGACTACTATGTTTCCTTTGGCTCACTTGGATCACTTGGAAGCGGCTACATCTGACCATAATCCGATCCTATTGCAATGGGACGGATCGCACCGAACACCGGTGAAACCGAGGTTTCGCTAAGAAATGATGTGGGAGACGCACGAGGAGTTCAAGGACACGATCAGCAGTGGATGGTCTGGCCCGCCATGCATGTCTGTCGAGGACATGAGACAGAAGTTAATTGCCATGTCTAAGAATCTTGAGGCTTGGAGCCATGATACTTTTGGGAGTGTTCGCAAAGAGATAAAAACGTTGCAACAAGAGCTTAAAAGGCTGCGAGATGATCCCACGAGGATGGGGTCGAACCTTGCGGAGCTCAAAATTAACGAGAAGCTCGTTGAACTATATCACCGCGAGGAGATCATGTGGAGGCAAAGAGCAAGAGTTCAATGGCTTGCTGCGGGTGATAAAAACACGAGATTCTTCCATTTGCGGGCTAGTCTAAGGAGGAAGAAGAACATGATAAGAGCGCTGCAGAATTCATTGGGGGTGCTAGTTGAGGACCCGGCTGAACTGAAAGCTTTGGCTTCTGAGTTTTATCAAGTTATGTACAGGTCAGATGGAGTACATGATATGGAGGCTGTTCTACAACATGTACCGAGGAAGGTAACAGCTAGTATGAATGCTAACCCTTGTGCACCTTATACTAATGATGAGGTAAAAACAGCGTTGTTTCAGATGTTCACAAAGGCACCTGGGCCTGATGGCTTCCAGCTCATTTTTACCTACGCCATTGGGATATATGTGGAGAGGAAGTTACTCGAGTGGTGCTCAGGATAGTCAGGGGGGAAGATAGCCCTGAGAGCATAAATGATACAGTGTAATGTGTTATATAAGATTGCCTCCAAAGTGGTGGCTAACAGATTGAAGCTCATCCTACCGGATATTATTTCAAGGGAGCAATCTGCCTTTGTTCCTGGGAGGTTAATCACGGATATCATAATATGTGCATATGAGTGTTTACACTTCATGAAGAGGACCAAGTCTAAAAGGAATAATTTCTGTGCGGTGAAGTTGGATATGATGAAAGCTTATGACATATTGGAATGGTCCTATCTGCAAGCCATCATGAGCAAATTGGGTTTTGAGCAGCAATGGATTGACACTGTAATGGGTATGCTGTCTTCAGTTTCCTTTTCAGTTCTGTTCAATGGAGAGAAACTTGACAGTTTTAAACCTACAAGGGGAATCAGGCAGGGAGACCCAATCTCCCCCTACCTCTTCTTGATTGCAGCAGAGGGCCTTTCGTGCCTCCTGAAATCCAGTTCTCAGTCATCAGATTTGGTCGGTGTGAAGGTGGATCCTACAGCGCCACCCATTAATCACCTTCTTTTTGCAGATGATAGCCTGTTGCTTTTCAAGACTAGTGTGGAGGGAGCAAATACGGTGTCAAACCTACTGGGATCTTACTGTGGTGCTTCGAGCCAAAGAATAAACCATGAGAAATCTTCAAAAAAAAATTCAGTAAGGGATGCAGCCAACCATTGCGAGATAGCATAAAAAACATCTTGCAAGTGCAGAATGAGTCATTGACAGACCGCTACTTGGGTATGCCTACTGAGGTGGGACACTCAAAAAAGGATACTTTCAAATACCTGGTGGACAGAGTATGGGACAAGGTGAAAGAATGGATGGAGAAATTGCTGTCAGTTGGTGGCAAGGAGGTTTTAGTCAAGTCAGTTGCACAGGCAATTCCGGTTTACTCCATGTCATGCTTTAGATTACCTAGAGGATTGTGTGACAAAATTACCTCTATCATACGCCAGTTTTGGTGGGGAAGTAAAAGAGGCAGACGAAAGCCGTGTTGGGTAGCATGGGATGTAATGGTTTGGCCAAAGCATGTGGGAGGTTTGGGTTTTCGAGACATGGAGATTTTCAATCTAGCGCTACTTGCTAGGCAGGCATGGAGAGTGTTAACCGAACCTGAATCTTTAAGTGCTCAAATTTTGAAAGCTGCTTACTTTCGAGAATCAGATATACTAGAAGCTGAGATGGGCTCACACCCTTCTCAGATTTGGCGAGCCATACTTGACGAGCGTGACGTTCTGTCTCAGGGGATCATTAAAAGGATTGGAGATGGGGAATCAACGATGATATGGGAGCAAAACTGGTTACCACGAGACAGCGTCAAGCGCCCGATCACGTCTTTGATCAAAACCTCCAAAGACGAAAGTGGCGAGCTTATCGACAGCAAGATCGCAAGTCGGAGGGAAGGAGTCATTCGGGCTGTGTTTACGCCCTTTGATGCGGAAGCAATACTCATATTCCTATTTGTCACAGAAGAGTACAATATTTTTGGGCATGGAACGAGGAAAGACGAGGTATATTCACTGTTCGTTCAGCGTACAGAATGATTGTGAGGATCAAGATGGAAAGGGAAGCATGGCTAGAAGAAAGGGAAAGTATGTCACATGCGATAATGAACCAGGGAGGCTGGAATGATATCTGGAGGCTACATGTTCCGGCCAAGCTGAAACTATTCATGTGGTGATTAGCACAGCACTCCATACCATCACGAGAACTACTTCATCACAGGAACATGGCCACTTCGCCGGCGTGTATGTTATGCGGAGCACACGAAAGTTGGCGCCATGCCCTCTTGAGCTGCCCTATGTCTCGTTGTACATGGGCCATGTCTTCCGATTCTATTCTTGAGCGGATTAGCATTAATCAGGATGACAATGCAAGGAGCTGGATCTTCAGTATGAGCGAAAAACTTGATATGGACGAGTTCATTCGGCTGACAGTGTCTCTATGGGCAATCTGGAGTGCCAGGCGAAAAGCTCTCCATGAAGGTATCTTCCAAAGTCCGCATGCAATTAACAGTTTTATAAATTCTAACCTGGCAGAATTACGGACACTGGACAAACATCCAGAGCCTAGTACAGCAAGGGTTCCTCCAGTTGGCAGGGCATGGGTGTCACCACTAGAGAACCATGCAAAGGTCAATGTTGATGCATTGCCAACAATGCACCAAAGCAGATATGGGGCTGTAGCTGCTATTAGTCAAGAAGGGATGGAAGTTTTGAGGGGCTTTTTGGTTGTCATTCCTTCTGTGAGTGATCCAGCAACGTTGGAGGCCATGGCAGTTAGGGAAGGCATTTCCCTCTCAACGGATCTAAACAGTCAGAGAATTCATATAACCTCAGATTGCATGAATGTGGTGCATGAAATCAAGGAGGGAAGCAGATCAAGTTATGGTGGAATCATCCAGGAGGTTAAATTAGGTGTTACTGCTTTTATCTCTTGTAATATAGTTTATGAAAGTAGGACCTCGAACTTCGAGGCTCACAATCTAGCGAAGCATGCTTTACGCTTGAGTCATGTATGGCTAGGTCATCCGGGAATCTTCCTCCGTCTCGTAAATGTGGTGACGACATAATAAAGCTCCGTGATTGTCTAAAAAACATAACCAGGAGGGTTGGGGCGCCCTAGGGCTTCCCACCACTTTGGCTTGGGGCCAAGTCTCCTAGGGGAAAACCCATCTAGGGTTTCTCTTGTGGCCGCCGCCCCAGATGGGATCCCTAGCCCCCCCCTCTCACCCTTCCCCATATATAGAGAGGTAGAGAGAGGCAGCCGCACCCATCTATGCCACGACGCTGCCATCCCTCTCCTCAGAGCCATCTTCTTCTCCGTAGTGCTTAGTGAAGCTCGCCGAGATTTCTCCACCACCACCGCCACCACGCCGTCGAGCTGCCGGAGGACTCGAGCTACTGCTTCACCATCGCTCATTGGATCGAGGAGGTGAAGGCGTCATCAAGCCGTACCGGTGTTGAACGCGGAGGTGCCGTCCGTTCCGCGCTAGATCGGGAGTTCGCGGGACGGATCGTGATTGGATAGCGAAGACGTTCGACTACATCAACTGCGCTTCTTAATGCTTTCGCGTAGCGATCTACAAGGGTATGTAGAAGATACCCATGACAACGATCAACCACGACGGCGCTCGGTTGCCAACAGAGAAGATGAGCTCGAGGCACTCAACCTAGGGCATCTCCATCTAATTCCTTGGAGCAGATGTGGGCCGTGGGCCGGGGCGCGGATGGAGCTAATGAGATTGAGTCCTACATTGGCAAGCGGAGGAGGTCACTGGGCAGGGAGGATGGTCGATGGCGGAGTGGAATTGGTAGGGGAGGCCGGGGGCAGGCCAAAGAGAAGCAGCGGGAAGGGGAAGGAGCTAGTTGGAGCTGGCTGAAATCGACCGACAATGGCAGCGGCAAAGAGAGGATCAAGAGAAAATGAAACTTCATCTTGGCAGTTGTGCTACGCGCGGCTACGTTTTGGTTTTACAGCGGTCGCGCGCGTGCTGCATGTTTGTAGTCGTAGTTGCCTCTTTTGGGGTTGCCCAATTTATTTTGATGCAAATTTATATTAAGGGCACCTATTGGAGCTTGCCAAATCCAAAAGCCCTGAAAGTGATTATGCCCTTTGATAGGGCTGCTATTGGAGATGCTCTAATACATGAGGGTGTTTACTATCCCCTCCCCATCGCCTTTGTTGAAAACCGCTGCCATTTCCTTTAGGCCATCGATATTGGGCCAGCCTCCCAACTGCCCACCATTGGTGCCCCATCCTCCCTCTTTGTCGTGGCGGTCAAGCTATCGTGGAGCCACAAGACTATAAGAATAAGGCGCTTGATTTGTTGATTTTCCGTTCATAATATATCAGAAATGTATACTAGAAATGGTTAATATATGTGCTTTTTACATACCTTCTAATGGTTCATCCGTGGTTATCTTTGTTTTGTACTCCGCTTAATAATTAATAAAATGGTTGTGTGCATCATAATGCCGCAGAGCCCGAGGGTCTAACCTCTTTTTCAAAAAGAAATAAAATGGTATACAAGAATTGAAACTCACTCTCAAGTGCAGTTTGACATTTTACAAAGATCTCCGTGAGTTATGAAATCGACTCAGCTCGATCCTTTCGCAAAATAAAAGGAAGTGTAACCGAATCAGGCAATAATTAATCTGACTTTTTGTAACGATTTCTAGTTAATAGGAAACATCTTTCTTAATTAGTGTATGTGTACTTGCATTTCGCCTTCAGCTCCTTTCGTTATTATTCCTTAAATTAATTCAACGGTCCTTCACTACTACAAAAGGGCTATAGATGGAATGGTTACTAATGGCGCACTGCCATGTGGTGCGCCATTACTATATTCTAATGGCGCACCATGTCTCGGCGCCATTAGTAATATATTACTAATAGCGCACTGGTGCCCGGTGCGCCATTAGTAGTTTTGAAAAAAACATAAAAATTTAGCATTAAGGGCGCACTGCTGTATAGTGCGCCATTACTAGTTGATAGTAATGGCGCACTCACATCCGCTGCGGCGCCATTAGTAGTTTTGAAAAAAAGTAAAAAATATATATTTGTTAGAAATGGCGATTATAATCTCATGCGCCATTACTAGTTTTAATTAGTAATGGCGCACCGCCCACTGGGTGCGCGAGTACTAAGTTTTTTTCAAAAAAAAAAATTTAAAAAAATATCAATTTTTTTTATTTTTTTTTCAAAACTAGTAATGGCGCACCGACTAGTAATGGCGCACCACACCCACAGTGCGCCATTACTAACTTGCCCCAACACCAATGCACCCCTGTGGATCGCCTTTTCAGTTTAAAAAATAAATAAAAGAAAATGATGGAAATGTCCAAAAAATAAAAGAAAATAAGTTTCCCATGTGATATGTGGTCTAGTTGTTGGGAAAATTTACAAATATGAATTTCGACATTATTTGCAAAATCTCTCTCGAAATTTGTAAATGGGCATAACTTTGCATACGAACTCGATGAAAAGTTTTTATATGAAAATCATCCACTCGAAAAGTTACATCAGAACTTACATCGTAACTAGCTACATATGCATCATTATCAACAAAGGTGGTGGAGTTTAACTACAGCAAGCCAGCTTTGACTCGGTGGCTATCCTAAACTACTAATCGCAAGTAACTCTTTGAGGTGGCTGCATACGAGTCCACATATTCACCATATCAATACACCACTATGGATCCTCTCCCTACTCCCTACGAGAACGCCATCCATAGCACTCACGCTTATCTTATGATTTTAGAGTATCCACTTTCACTTGTCTATGAACTGTTATAGGCAACCCGTAAGTCCTTTATCATGGACACGGCTATTCAATAGATGATGTTAACCCCGCAGGGTGTACTTCTTCACACATGCTCTCGCCACTTACCGCCATGTACACGCCATGTATCTCGGCAACCTTCAAGAGGAAACTGGCGAGGGTGTCGCCATGGCCTACCTAAGCACTCAAGTCCCTAGTCCAGTTTATCGCCTATTCGGTTCCATCCGCAGGAATCCGCCGAGGTTTCCACTAACGGCCCCAACAATGTGTGCAGGGTTCCCAGACACCAAACGGCGAATCGGTACACCGGCCACGGTGTATCTACCGCATCATAGCCCACCCCTAGGGTCAGCGCTACGCACGGCCTCCAACACATATCCTACAAATACCAGAAACTAGTTGCAAATCTTGGATAGAGAACAAGGGTGGTTAAGAAGCCGAGAGAGTCAATTAAGGATCCCAATGTGTGGTAGTAACTGTTCATGGATCACAAACACATAACTCGGTTCCTGAGGACGGTTTCAATGAGACAACCCACCATGTACTCCTACATGGCCTCTCACCGCTACCTTTACCAAATCGTGTTCACACACTTAGCTCACACACAGTAGGACATGTTCACACACTCCGATTCATCCTCGGCGAATCGACCTGACTCAACTCTAAGCAAAGAGCAGCACAACAGGGCTCAAACAACTCCTACTCATGCTAGTGGGTTTCATCTATTTACTGTGGCAATGAGAGGTAATGCAGAGGATAAAGGAGTTCAGCTACCGCAGCAAGTAACAGATGAATCGTTGTTGTCCTAATGCACTAAAAGAGAGCAGGAGCGAGAGAGTGGGATTGTATCGGAATGAACAAGGTGGTTTTTCTTGCCTGGCACTTCTGAAGATAATATAGTTCTTCATCGGTGTCATCGAACTCATCGCTCAGACGCCGCTCATCGAGAGGGACAAACACCGCAAACAAGGAAGAACACAATCAATGCAATGCACAATATGATGCATGATCATGACATGTCAAAATGCTGTGATTTGAGCTAATGCAACTAGCAAATAGATTAATGGAGTTGGTTTGAATGCAAGATTCAAATTCAAACTCCATATATGACATTTCAAATGCCATTAATTCAAATTGTTGTATACAGCAGCTTTAAGTTGTTCTACGATGCATGAAAACAGTACATATGGATAGATTGGATTTTTCTGATCATTTTTCATAAATAATTTGTTTGATTTGGAGTTATAGATTATTCTCTATGATTTTTCAATTCCAGAAAAGGATTATCGATCACCGACATCATCATGACGTCAAGAGTCAACGTGGCACGGTCCAGGTCAAACCTGACCAGGGGACCCATCGGTCGCGACCCAGGACATTTAGTGTCACGCATAAGTGGGTCCGGCCAACGCCACGCCAACAGGTCAACGCCGACGCTGGGGGCCACCGTGTTTAGATTAATCTTAATCTATTTTTGTTAGCTGGTTAGTTAGGCAGCAGGGCCCGCATGTCAGCGAGAGTGTGGGTTAATTAGCGGGGTCATTAAATTGCTAATGATAGTGCCACGCCGACGGCTAAACGCCGTGCTAAGCACAAAGACGGCGACGCCGCCTCGTCCGCCAACTCCGGCGATGAGAGGTCGCGCGCGGGCGCTGGAACCCCGCAGCTGGGCGATTCGATGGTGGTGGTGGCTGGACCTGGTGGTCTGTGGCGGCGCCGCGGCGACAACAACAAGCGGCCGGAGTTCGATAGCGCGGCGCCGTGTCAGAGTGTTTCGGGCTAGCTAACAGAGTGGCTAGGCAGCCTCGGAGGCGCCAGAGCATATCTGCACTCTCGAGGAGCAGAGAAGCCGAGCATGGGCTCGCCGGTCATGGCGGACGGCGGCCTCGGGTGATCTCGGGTTGTGGCTAGAGGGTGAAATGACGAGGGAAGAGAGGGAAAAGCGGTGGAGCCTACAGGAGATCGATGAGCAGATCAAGGCTCGGGGCGACTGGAGCGAGGCGAATCGACGAACGGCGGCCCGCGGTACCGAGGTTGAAGACGAGCAGATGGCGGCGGCGCAGGCCTCCGGCGGGTATGGCTCGGTGGGAGGGCGAGGCGCGCGCATGGAGGTCTTGGACAGCACGGGGAGGCGAGGGGAGAACGGTGGACGTGGTGGCAGAGAACGGCGGCGACGGCGTGTTCGGGCGTGCGTGAGAGAGCGAAACAGAGGAGGGAGAGAGTGGAGGGGTTCCAGGGGGGTCGAGGAGGCGGCGTGGAGGTCGTCCAGGCATCCAGGGGCGCGGGCGGCAAGCAGAAGGTGGCGCACGGCGGCGCGCGCGCGTCGGGCACACGCCCGTCCTCCTGGCGCGAGGTTGGTGGTGACTGGCAGGCGCCAGCGGGCTGTGCCGGCACAGTGCCAGGCCAGGTAAGTGGACCAGGTTAGTTCTTTCTCTCTCTTTTCTATTTTCTTTTTTTCTAATTTTTGCAGATTGTTTTAATTTGGTTTGCTAACCAAATTATTTTTGCAACTCTCTGGGAATTATTGTGGATGCAATAAGGTTTATCCTAGGGCTCCACAAAACATTCCAGGATCATTGGAGCAATAAAAGATATTTATAGAATTTATTTGCTCCAACTCAAATACAATTATGATTTAATTCAAAAGGGCCAAAATAAATATTTCAGTCACTCCAAAAGTATTGATTTGCATTTTACCTCATGCCAATATTTTCATAGAATGAGGGGAACATTTTATTGGACTCATTTGATGAGATTTAAATGTTGGTTATTTTTAGAGGCTTTCTGAGGCTTTGAAAATTCCTCAATTCAGATTTCAATTGAATTTAAACATGATGCAACAACCAGGCTAGTCCAAGGTCAGGGTAAAGCTAGGGATGTGATAACTCACCCCCACTAAACAAGAATCTCGTCCCGAGATTCAAGACGTGAGGTAAGAAGACAGAGGGGCACAAGACCAACACAATCTTCACGATCTAGGTTGCATCTCACAAGAACATTGATTCGATCACCATCTTTGTCTTGATGTCTTGCTCTGAGAACTCCAACTAACATGACAATGAGAGGAAAGGGAAAACTCCAGAAGGATCGATCTTCTCGAAGATCGAACAACTCAGATCACTCATCGAAAGGAGACATTGAAACATCTCTCGAGCTGAGACACGAAACACATCGAGAGGGATGGAGGAACAAGCGACGGGGTTTGATTTGGTGGCAAGAATTCCACGCTTAGAAAGATGGTGGACGGTGTCGAGGTGGTGAGGAAATAATTGCCATGATCCCGTAACGGGGCACCTTGGAAGAGGTGACTCGTTGGACTGTTCCCTTAAGTGGCAAAAGAATTACTTTTGATCCATAGATCATTGAAACTCTTCATACCATCTTAAGGAAATTTGCAATCGATTACTTGAAGGAGCTCGGAGGAATGGCATATTCCGAGTAGAATGGATGATGTGGACTACCTTGTTGAAGACAAAGCAATGGATGATTTTTGCTTATCACCGGAAATGGATGGAACCCATGACAAGTCCACTTTTGAAGATGATCCTGGACAGCAACTGCTGAGAAGGACAGCCCATGGGAAATTGGCACGATGGGGTGCAAGCTGGGAACAAAATGCAAATGTTCGGAATGTTCCAACCATCATATCTGCGTGAGATTCAGATCTGGTTAGAAACAGGATACTTCAGACTCACATGTTTGGAAAGAAAAGTTGCAACACAAATCAACGAGATAATATTGCGAGACTCTCGGGAGATGAACTACGATAGCAAGCTCCAAAACATGAGCTGGTTCTGCTACACACCTGTGAACACACTGTCCTAGACTAGCATGACCACATAGTAGTCCTATATTAAAACACTAGCGAGTTCAGGTTGGGAACTATCATCATGATAATGAAGTCCTTGCATAAGTCATATGATTAGCTCTTATGAAGGAACTTTCTCCTTGAACAAATCAGTTAGTGGCTTGGTGTGCTAGGGAATTCATATGGAATGAAGATGATCACTATCGACCATAGAATACTTCGCACATGCATGACCGACTTGGGGTGATTCCATAGGAAGCAACATTAACTTTCTCTAATCCACGGCGCACAACTTGCATCAAATGCACATGAACTGGAGGAAGTCATCACATCCAAACATATGCTTCATGAGCTAGCATGAGCAAATGCTTTCAAAAGTTTCAACAATAGCTTAATGTTCAACATGAATCATGGAGGAGACAAGATGTCTGATGGGCTCAACAAAGAACTCATCGGAATTTCCATATCACCGACTTCCACCATTATGTGAACAATGTGATAGTATTGGTCGACTCAAAAGATGTAATGGTGTATGCTCGAGGAATCAACCACGAGTAAGACAACATTACGAATATCGTTAGTTCTGATATGATTTAAGTATAGCCCACACTCAAATCAAGGTTTGGACAAGACAATAGATTCAACAACCAATCATGAGGAACAATCGATGAAGATATCATCTCTCTTCAACACACACACACACACACACAAGGATATCCCTTTGGAAATTAACTGTTAGACAAGCTTTTATCTTCCAACTCTCCAAGTTGTTGTTTAGCTTGACCAACTAGCTCAGGGGTATCCAACGCAGATTCTTGGAGAAAGGGTGGTTCACAAGAAACCAACTTGATCACGAGCTCAACAGAACAGTCAGGGGACAATCTGGTAATACTTCCGGGAGATATTCGGAAAATCACGAACCACCGGTATGTTACTAAGCTCGAGAACAACCTTGCTTTTCAGGGCAAGAAGACATGAGCAAAGAGTGAGGGATTGACACAATCCTAACTCATTGATTGTCGGGGTTGTGCGTATATGCCAAAGGATGGCTTATCATGGAGGGGGCGAGTAGAACGTCACGGTGTTCGAAACGGATGAGGCGAAGACATGCACGCCGCTAATCTTACCCAGCTTCGTGGCTCTCCGAGGAGATAACACCCCATCGCTGCTCATGGGACTCCGCATGATCACTATCGCAAGGTGAGTACAAGATTGCTCCTTGAGTTGTTCGGGTGAGGAAGGAGAAGGGCACGGCTAGCTCTTCTCTTCCTCTATGGGTGTGTGTCAAACTACTAGGTTCCAACCCTTGCATGGGTGCCCCGGGTTTAGATAGGCCTACCCTCGGGGTACATGGTAATCCGCTGGGGGGGTCCCAGCCGCCGCCTTTAAGTCGCCGCCTTCTCCGCTGACTCGGGCCCACCGACTAGTGGGCCTCGCCGACGGTCCAGCATGGGGCCGACAGCCCTCGTCTCACGCGCGGCGGGTCTTGCCGGCTGCGGGTCATCAGAGCCGCTTTTCTAATGACGCGAAGCTTAGTCGGGGGGTCATGGCAATACAGCCGCCACCGGCGGCGTATCACCGCTGCCATTCCCCGCCCTGCTCGTTATGGCGCACGGAGCTGGTGGGGGGCCGGCCGACTCGGAGGCCGACTCCAACGGGTCCGCTTTTGGGGTGCTCGCCGTTTTCTACACCCCCGCCGCCTTCGGTCGCATGACATGTGCCATTGGGGTACAGGAATCTGCCCAAGGGCTGATGTCGGGGCGGCGGGCAACAAGGTTCGGCGGACGGAGATCTCCGCTTGCACGGCACTCAGGGCTATGCCCGCCTTTATGAGCGGGCAGGGACGGTCCGCGAGGCGGCTTTTATCCCATCCCGCTCAGTAGTCGCCGTGCAGGAGGTGGAGGGAGTTGCGGGCCGACCTCCGTGAGCCGGCTTCATCGAAGTCGCCGGCTTGGAGTCGGCTCGCCTTGAGGCCGCCTCTAGACTCGGCCGAGGCGTCGGCGACTGCCGCCGACTCTCGTAAGGCTCTTCGCCTTGGGGTCTTGAGGGCGCAGTCTGCCTCGATGTTTTGAAAGGTCCAGGGCTCGGTTTGCCTACACGTGGCCCATTACTCCGACAAGAGTCCCCGGTTGGTGAGGCCGAGGGCAAGATGTCGAGGAGCCTCAACAGCTTCATCCCTTTAGCGTAAGAATCGACTCGCTTGTCAGCTCTATCTTGAGCCGATTAGCCGGAGTCGGCCTTGCAGAGGCCGCCTTGCTCCTCAAAGGTTTCAAGGTCACGGCGGGATCCACGCGCGTGCTCGATAAGCTTCCTGTGCAGCTGCCCGCTGCGGGCCCGCCACGCGACGCCACACGGCAGGCCACCCTGCCAGCCCACGCTGCGGACAAGACAGGCCGCTGTGGGGCTCGCCATTACCGCTACCGGTGCACAGCGGATCCGCCACGCCGCGCGGGCGGTTAGTTTCACGCCGTTATCGCGCAGAACATCGTGGGTTAAATCGTGGGTGGGGATGTGGGCGAAGCATCCCACGCTCGCCGGCTTCGCAGCCTCGGCGCCCATAAGTAGGCGGGGAGGGGGCGCACGCACGCGCACCCACTCTTCCCCGCTTCTCTTGCTTGCTTTGTCTTCCTTCGCCCACCGCTGCCAACCTCGCCAAGGCCATGAGATGAGCTCCTCCGCCGCCGCCTTCCCCACCGCCCCGGCAGGGGGATGGCTCCATCGTCGATTTACTTTACATCATCGAAGTTTCGTCGCCAAACGCGCCGCATCCCCGCAGCCACCTAGTGTGGACCTGCTGCGCCGGGCGGGCTTAAATAACGCCGGCGCCGGAGGAGGGCGAAGCGGTCATATTCCGCCGCACCTCATGCGCTGGTTAGGGCTGCCGGCGAAGCGGCTTCTTCCGCCTGCTCTCGAGTTCTACGGGCTCCACCGCACCACCTCACCCCCAACACGGTGGTGTTGCTGGCCGCCGCATCCTTATGCGAGGGCTTTCGGCGTTTCCCCACCATCGAGCTGTGGGGAATTCTTCCAAGCCAAGCTCGGAACCCACGTAGCTCGTGTGCCGGCTCTGTGCGGCACGTTCATCGCCATGAGGAGGCCGGTGCCCGAGAACCCCTTCCCCGCCATCCCCCTCATCAAGTCGGTGAAGATGTGGCAGCACACGATTTACATCAAGAACGCCACCCCGAGGGCGATCGGGTCAACTTGCCGATTTCGCGGGCGGGCGAGTTGGCGGGCGACTTCACCGGTCCCATCGGGCCCGGACGCCGACTCCGCCGCAACGCTGTTGCCGCGGGTTCGCGCGATGACGCAGCCGGAGGGCTCGACGGGGCGGACTTGCTAGCCGCCTGCGGGCGCCGCCGAAGTCCTTCCTCTTCAAGGCCGACCTCATCCGATCCGCCGATGAGCGCCGAGACCCCAGCCGGTCAGTGCTCCAAAGACATGCCCCACACGGAGGTGGTGGACACGGTGAACTTCCCGCGAATCGCGGCCTCACGAGGGAATGGCAGTTCGGCAAGGAGCCAGATTACGCCGCCAGCCCCCGCCTGTGGTAAGTCATCTCTTGCTTCTCTGCTTCCTTCTTCACCAATCTGCCTCTAATTTTCCTTGGTCTTTTCCAATTCAGAATCCTCATGCAGCCTCGGCCGCACCAAGGGCCGTTTCTTGAATTCGCCCCCATCGGGCGAGAGCGACGACGACGACCCCGACTTGGGGGTGGCAGCGATGGAGACCGACGCCAGGAGGAGGAGGGGTCGACGACTTCAGCCTTCGCAACCTTGCCGATTGGTTCGACGACGACGGCAGAAGGAAGTTGTCCCCGCCGCCAGCAGAAAGCCGGCCATCCAGCGCGAGTTCCTCCGCCGCCTTGGGTGGTCGAGGTGGCGCGAAGAAGCGCCGAGCCGGGCCGAGTCTCGCCAGCGGCCGGGCGAAGAAATTGGGGACGGCCGGCCACACTCCAGCAACGAAGAGGCGGTTATGAAGGCTAACCGCCTCGCAAGGAAGTGAAGAAGCCACCGCTGGTCTCCGTGTAAGTAGTTTTATTTTGTCTTGTTTTCTTTTGGTCCGCCTTTGTCCAAGTCTTTACATGTATTTTTCTCATCGAGCTCCTCACCTCGGAGAGGGCCGCCGCCTGGCCATGGGGTCGGCGGAGACGCCCGCCAATAGTCGGCGGGTTGACCCGCGCCGCCCGGGAGGCAACGGAGCAAAATGCGCAGGAGAAACGCGACAAGGAGGAGGCCGCCTGCCCGAGAAGGCGGAGGCTGAGAAGGCGGCGGCTCCGCCTGCAAGAAGTTGGGGGAGGTCAGAGCCGCCGCAACCAAGAGGCGAGCCGAGGAGGCCGCAAGGCCCAGGCCGGGCGCTGCTCGCCACCCCCGCTGAGCTCGCGCCACCGCCGCCGGAGTTCACGGGCAGTCGGAGGGAGTCGGCGGTGAGGTCCCTGTCGTCAGAGAAGGAAGGCGGCGAGGCTCTCCTTTATCGGGCACGGCCGCCACCTCCGCCGCCCACCGCGCCCAAGAGCGCGAGGCAGCAGCCGGCGGACTCCGCTTGGCCGATCGACGACGAGGCTGCGGGCGCAGTTGCTTTTCAAGTCGCCGCCAGCGACGCCGTTTTGAGAAGGCGATTTCGCGCGCCGCTTCTTTGAGACCCGCCGCCAGCTCGCCATATTCGACATCGAGGCGATAAGCGCCGCGCCATTGGGTGGTGCGAGGAGGCGGCACGGCCCGCTGAACACGGCGCTCGACGCCCGTGCGGTTATGAGCTGAGGGCGACGCCATCCGTAACCTTCCAAGGCGCACTGCATCGCGATCCGCCGTAAGGGTATGTTTCTTCTTTGAACTTTTTCGTTTTCTTCGGGCGCGCCAATACACTCCATCGGGTGTAGTCCCGAAGTTTCGGGCCGCTGCTGAGCAAGCTGCTCGGTATTTATTTCCATGCATTTCCAAGTTTTTACCTTTGTCTAAAACTCTTGTCGCAGGAGTATCACAACCTCCGCGCACCGCCTTCAACCGCAACGCTGAGGAGCTGAGTGCGGATCGCCGACTTGGCGAGGAGCCGAGGTGAGTTTTCTTCTTCATGGGCGGCTGGCGCACTGCTGGCTGTAGTCCCCGAGATTCGGGACGATCGCCGCGTAGTCGGGCCGGATCTTCCCGGCGACCTTCCTAGCCGATTTACTTCAAGCTTCTTCTTCTTTTTTTTATTCTTCGAGGCCAACGCCACCCTTCAGCCGCACTGGTACGCCAACACCACTTTGCCGCTAAAGAGGAGGAGTGCAGCAAGCTCACCGCAGAGCGACCTGTCAAGCTACGCAGTCAAGCGGAGCAGGGAGCTGCTCAAGGCGGCGCAGACGAGGCGGAGAAGAAAGAGGCCACCTCCTAGCCGAATTTGAGAGCGAGCCCTCCCGACCGACAGAAAGCGCCGCTGACCTCCGCTTCCACGAAATCGAGGACATCGCCGATGGTGAGTTTGCTTTTACTTTTCTTTGGGTCGCGACTATGGGTCGCCGACTTATTTTTCCGACTTGCTTCTTCTTCTTCTGGCAGACTTCTTCCCGGTCACACGCAGCGCCAATCGCTTATCAAGCTGATCGCGAGGCGCCAAGGGCGGTGGTGCTGAGATCGCAGCCAATGCCCCCCTGACCCTTGACGAGCAGCTCCCGAGCATTGAGG
The DNA here is from genome assembly GCA_021605205.1 of Aegilops longissima. Lineage (NCBI taxonomy): Eukaryota > Viridiplantae > Streptophyta > Magnoliopsida > Poales > Poaceae > Aegilops > Aegilops longissima. Next base: position 542,137,797 of record CM038682.1, read on the forward strand.
CTCGCCCGCGCCAGCCCATCGGATGTTGCGCCGCTTTCAGCGGTCGGCGCCAGCGATCGCTGCTCGCGGGCCGACATGCCGGTTTCGCGCGACTTCACCGGACAGCCGACCGGGCCGGAGGTCGCGGCCGCCGCCTTCAGTGCTCGAAGGGTTCCGCGCTCGGGCTGGAGCTCGCCGAGCCTCGTAGTTCGCTGGAAGGCGTGGTATCTGTGGCTGGATCTCGACCGCTGGCCGCTGCTCCGCCGAGGCCCAGCGGAGCTGCTGGCCGCGGAGGACGCCTTTGCCGAAGCGGCGGCGGCGATTGCCGACTACACGACACCAGCGCCTTCGCCCCTCGAGTGGGCTGAAGACGGGGAGGCACCGCCGAGTGGTTCGGGATGAACCCGACTACGACGAGGACTCGGCAGAGGTGATCGACTCCAGCCGAGGATGAAGACGAGGCGGAGGACGGAGACGACATGGAGGCGCCAGAAGACGGAGCGGGCGACCAGCCTCAGCCGACTGCTGCTCCAAAGAACGAGCCGCGCCTGTCTGCCGGGCTGCCGCCAGAGACGATCAAGCCGAGACCGCCCACTGCCGCCAGCGCCTCGACGTCAGTTGCCTCCGCCTTCCGACCCCATCTCGCTTCTTAGGCCGCTGCCTTGCCTTTTATTTTATCTGCTTTGCTAGTCTTTTTTAAAAGAACTTGTTAATTTGTACACCCCACCCGTGGGTGTATTCTCAACCTCTGTCTCAAGATCCGCCAAGGGCCTAAGCTTGTGTAAATATTATTCTAACTTTATCCTTCCTTGCTTATTGCTCTTGTGGCTTTTTTCCTTTGACGCCTTCCTTAGATGCCGCTTGTTCCATCGGGCAACCGCCTCATGGATTGCTGCTCAGGTCAAGTCCTTGGCTACCTTTGAGAAGGCAAGTACTTGGCAATTTTTTAGAGTCACATGTTGGGTAGAAAGCAGTGTCGACTACTTAAGAGTCGGTTTTACAAAACGGGCTGGAAGCCGATTTAAACTATGTTTATGCTTTGGGTCCTTAGCTATTTTTTCGTGGGCGCTACGTTTTCCTTACTCCTGCCCACCAAACAGCCGCTTCATGAGAGCGGCTGCTTCGACAGAGACGGCTTAGGCACCGTGACGTTACTTGTCTCGATCGCAGGAGGCATTTCATAGCCCAAAGGCGGTGAGTCCCCGGCCGACTAGTCGAGCCCGTGCCAAATAGCATAACAAAGAGTAACATACTCAAAGGCATAATTTTATCATACAGATAACAAAGAGGGCAGTCCCCAGCTCGCCTCGGGGCCCGGAGTCTTGGTACTTTAAACACAAAGGGTAGCGTGGTACATACTCGCATCAATTGTAAAATCTTCAAGGAGATTCAGATTCCATGGCCGCCCGCCTCTTTGCCGGAATCGCCCCTCTTGCATGCTCGGGCTTCGAAAGGCCGATCGTAGTAGGAGTCGCTGCTCAGACTTTGCCGATGATGAATGGTCCTTCCTAAGGCGCCGATACCAGTGCTGGCCGGCTGTTCGCGGATCAGCCGGAGCACAAGGTCGCCTTCTAGGAATGATCTTGGCTTGACCTTCTTGTTGTAGTAGCGCGCAGCTCGCCGGTAGATGCCGGACCGGCCGAGTGCCAACAGCTGGCCCTCTTCCAGCAGATCGACGCCGCTTTGACGGCTTCTTCCGCTCTTCGGTACATGGTGACTCAGGGAGTCAAACTCTATATCCGCTGGGATGACGGCCGCACCGTGAGATGAGGAAGAAGGTGTGAAGCCGCTGACTTGTTTGGAGTCGCGGCGCAGACTCCAGAGGACGGCCGGCAACTCCTCAAGCCAGCAGCCGCCGAACGCTTCCAATGGTTCGACCAATGAGGCTTGATGCCGGACAGATGAGGCCGCTCGCTAGCTCCACCGGCCGCTTGACTACGGTTGGGCAACGGACGCTAAGTCCACCGGATGCCTTGCGCCACGCAGAACGGGCTGTGCGCTTTGGCAAAATTTGTGCCGTTGTCGGTGATGATGCTATGTGGCACGCCGCATCGAGTCGTGATGTCGGCGATGAAAGTCACCGCAGAGGGACCATTCAACTTCTTGATGGGTTTTGCTTCTATCCACTTGGTGAACTTGTCCACCGCGACAAGTAAGTGAGTTAGGCCACCTCGCGCTCGCTTTTGAATGGTCCCACCATGTCCAGTGCCCCAAACATCAAAGGGCCAGCGATGGGGATAGTCTCGAAAGCGTAGTCGCTCAAGCGGCTTGGAGCGGAACACCGCACCCCTTGCATTTTTGAACTAATTCCTTGGCTTCTTCTAGGGCAGTCGGCCGAAGAAACCGTGTCGGAAGGCTTTGGCGACGAAAGTGCCCTTGAGGCTGCATGATGGCCGACTCACTCGATGGATGTCTTCGAGAATTGCTTGGCCTTGCTCGACTCGACACAGCCGGTAGACACCAAAGGACGCCTACCGACCAGCTCTCTATTGACTATAGTGTAGGCTGCTGCTCGGCGTTGCACTTGCCGAGCCAAGGTCTCATCGGCTGGTAGCTTCCGCTTACTAAGAACTTCTGTGATGGGCTGGGCCCATGAGGGTGCTGTTATTTCTTCGACCGCCAAGATCGCTACTTGGACGAGGGCGGCCGGGCTGGGAGGCGGCGGTTGGAGTCCGCAGCAGCTTGTCGGGTTGAAGAAGTCCCCGGCCGACCGGGCGCAATCCCCGGCCGAGTAATCGAGTTCGCAATGGTCGCCGCAGTCCCCGGCCGGTTCAAGTCCCCGGCCGCTTCGACCGCCGCGTTTGGGGGCGCTCGCAAGGATTCTTGTGCCGCTCACGAGGCTTTGAGTCGGATCCGACTTCTTCGTGGGGAGCCGCACAAAATGGAGTCTCACTCGTGACGGCTTGATGATGGCTTGAGGAGGCGCGTCAAGGGCGACGCCGATGGTATTGCTCGGCGGTGGAGCCGATTCTTGCTGTGGCATCCGCTGGTCGTTGTCGCTTGGCACGTGGAGGAACTCGCACCCCTCAAAATATCCACTCGTGATGCTGTACCAGAAACGGTAGCTCGCCATATTTGCATCTTTACGCCCCACGGATGACTGTTGACCACCAAGTCGAGTCGCCATAGCACAGATCCGCGAATGCCAAGCTCTTTGGCAAGCCGGGTCTCAGGAATGAGCGCCTCATATTCGCGACGTTATTGGAGGCAGCGAAATGGATTTGCAGCGATTTGAGCTTGTCGCCTTGGGGGAAGTGAGGACCACGCCGCCCCTGCCGGTGCGCATCTTGAGCCATCAGTGCATCCGCCAATGGTGGAGTCCGCGCCGGCAGGTATCGGTCTCGCCCAATGACGAGGAAGTCGGGCGTTGCTTGTGACTTGATGATAAAAGGGATGGTAATAGATGGTGGGCCAACTCTATGGCCCATTTGGCCACTCGCCGTAAGCATCTCGGCCCGATGATCTCTGCTAGTGGGGCCGCAAACCACGGTGATTGGATGCTCTTGAAAGTAAGGTTTCAACTTCTTGGCGGCAAAGTGCACGCCGTAACACATCTTCCGTAGTGGGGTAGTTCGCTTGAGGTCGACAAGATTTCGCCGTAATAAACCGTCTTCGGACAGGTAGCGCTTTGCCTTCCTCCTTGCGCTCAACTACGATAATCAGGCCGACTACCCCGCCGGTGGCGGCAATATATGGAGCATGGGCCTTTGGAGTCGGAGCCGCCAAAGACCGGGGAGTAGTCAGCATTTTCTTCAACCGAGAAAAGTCATCCGCTTTGAGTTCCATTCAAGAAGGTGGTCTTTCATGAGCTGGTACAGAGGAAGAGCTTTTCGCCAAATTGATCGATGAATCGGCCGATAGACGCCAAGCAGCCGTGAACTTTTGCACATCTAGCAGCCGGCGGGTACTTCCATCCTTTCGACGCTTTGATCTTCACGTAGGTTGCACTTTATGCCGCTGCTCAGAGACCGAAGCCAAGGAGCTGGTCGGCCGGTACTCAAGACGATTTCGGGTTGAGCTTGATCCGAATCGGCGAGATTTTCAAAGGTCTCTTGAGGTCTTCAAACAGCGCTCCTCGCTTCCGCCTTCACCACCACGCCGCCCACGAACGCATGCTTTCGCCAAGCTGCTTGAGGAGGCACTTCGCATGCAACGCTGAAAGGTGGCGCCGACATTCCTCGTCAACGCCATGGTCGCAGCGTAGGCTCCAAACGGCGTGATGAAGGCGGTTCAATCTGTCGCTGGTTCAGCTTGATCTCGTGATATCCTCAATATGCATCTAAGAAGCTCAACAGCCGTGATCCGCTGTGGAGTCTATCACCCGATCAATTCTTGGCAAAGCTTAACGGGTCCTTGGGGCAGGCTTTGTTGAGGGTTCTGTAGTCAATACACATCTGCCAACGCTTGTTCTTCTTTAGTACCAAGACCGGGTTCGCTAACCACTCCGGGAAGAACACTTCCATGATGAAACCGCTGCAGGAGCCAGCTATCTCTTCTCCAACAACTCTTCTTTCTTCTTCGACAGCGGCGAAGGGCTGCCCGACGGGCTTCACATCGATCGACATGTAACTTGTGCTCGCGAATCTGGCTCGGTACACCTGCATGTCTTTGGGGGCCATGAAAAATGTCCCGATTTCACGGAGGAAATCGACGAAGCTCGCTTTTCCTATTTGTTGTCGAGGTTTGCACCCACGACAACAGATCTCTCCGGTGCTCCGGGTCCAAGGGTATCTTCTTGGTCTCTTTGGTCGGCTTGAATGAGCCTCAACTTCGACTCTTGGGGTCGGGCGACATCTCTCGCTGCTTGCCGCAATTGCCACAACCCAATCAAGGAGCCGCTTCTACTGCGATCACTGTGGACTCGCCACCGATCGCTTTCAGCTGCACAAAGCGGACGACTTTCTCAGAGTCGCCGCCACGGCCGAATCCCTTGGTACTCGCATCTTCATCTTGAGGTAGGTATAGTGGGGATCATGATGAACGGGCTGCACTAGGTCGGCCAAGTAGAGCATGGTCGATGCCCGACTGGGGGCAACTTCAAGCGGGGCCCGGGCTTGCCGGGGGGGGGAAACCCTTCCCCGAGGAGCCGGTCGGGGTTCCGGGGGAACTGGGGGGGATGGGGGCCCCAAAGGGCGGGCCCAACTTTTTTCCGCCGGACGGGAGCGGATTGGGGGGGTGCTGTTCCTCGGGCCGGCGCCCGGGGGCGAGGGTGGGGGGGCCTTTTCCCTTCAAAAGGGGCGGGCCCCCGCCCTTTCCCCCCCCTTTTCCCGGGGAAGGGGCGCACCCAAGGGGCCGTTTTTTTAAAGGGCCCCGGCCAGAGGCGTTTGTTGGGCGGGGGAACCCCGTTTCCCCGCCGGGGCCCCGCGCGCCCTTTTGGCGGCCCCGCAAAGGAACCGCTTCCCGCCCCACGGGCGCCTGGGGGTTATCCGCCGGGCCGCCCGGGGGGAGTTCCCGGGGTTTCCGGGCGGGCCCAAACAATCTGTGAATTGGGTTCCGCCGGGCGGTTGGCCTCCACCGGGAACCACGGGCCGATCCCCCCCGGTGGTTTCCCGCCTCATGTTGCGGGGTCGCGGGCGCCCACCTGAGGGGCGGGGCCGCCCCGCCGCGGAAGGGGCGGCCAGGCGAACCGCCGAAGGGTAAATTCTGCCGGCGCCGGGCCGGCACGGCCCCGGGCGTCCCGCCCCGCCGGGAGGGAGGGCCGCCCCAACCCCAGGGGGCCCAGCCGGGGTGGGGCCAAACTCGGGTGGTAGAAAGGCCCTTGGGGGGGCCCAAAGCAGCTGCTCGAAGGGGGCCCCCATGCCGGGCCAACCCGTTGGGCCGCCACTTCGGGCAAGGGTCCCGCAGGGCCCTGCCCTGTAGGCCATTTTCTGGGGGGGGGCCCGGCCCCCGGGGGAAAGGGTTGCCCCACGGTTCCCACCCGCTGCCCCCGGGAAATTCGGGTTTGGAATTGCCAAAGGTGGTTTCCGGGGGGCAAAAGCGTCCCCCGGAATGGGCCCGGGACATGCCGCCGTTTAAATCCTTTTCCCCCGGTTCCCTCCGGCCCCTTTCCCCAGACACTATCGCAAGGTGGTACAAAGCTCCGGTTTTCGGGTGAAAGGGGGGCCATCCCCGCTTGGGGGGGCAAACAGGCCAACCCAAGGGTCCCCCTTTTGGTCCCCTTTGGGACACGGCCGCAGGCGCTCCCCCCTTTTCCTAAGTCGCCGTTCCCACCGGGGGGATGGGCCCCCGGCCAAGGGCCGCCCCGCCCCCGGGCCGGGGGGCCGGGGGCCCCTTTTCAATCGCCGAAGTGGCGTGGGTAGGGGCCCCCCGGGGGGCGCCCGGATTTGCCTGGGGACGGCGCGAGCCCCGGGGCCGCCGCCCGGGCCGACCCAAGGGCGCTTTGCCCCCCCCCCCCGGGGGGGGTTTTGGGTCTAGGGCCCACCGGGGGAAAAAGCCCAGGGGTTTTGGGTGGGTACAAGGGGAAACCCGTGGGGGGCCAAACCCAGGGGGGGAGGGAAAACCCTTTATCCCCCCGATCCCAGTATGGAGGGGGGGATTGCCGTTTGAACCGGTTCCGCCCTTCCCCCCGGGGGGCAGGGGCCCTGTCAACTTGGGCTTTCCCGTTTGAGGGCGATCCCTTGTTTTGAAATCCAGGGGGGTTTCCCGGGGCCCATTTCCCCAAAAAAAAAACTAAATAAGGACTAGGTAGATGTCAACTTAATGTTTTTAAAACCGTAAGAAGAGAAAGCCATTAACACCAAGGGGGGTTTTAGGTTATTTACCTGTTCACGGCCTCCCTAAAAAAGTGAGGAAGAAAAGGCTTGAGGATTTATCGGGATTACAACCTTTAAACTGGAAATTTAGGTTTAGGTTTGTTTTTTTAATGAATCTTACACCCAAAAAATAGGAGGTAAAATGGAAATCTTATATAAAAAGGGGGAATAAACAAGGAAAAACCGGGAAATAAATTTCGAGTTTAAAAATTATTAAAAAACCCATGTTTTTAAACCTGCCAAAAGAAGAGAACAACTATGAAGGAGAATTAAGAAGGAGGCCCTTGGTTCCAAACTTCCCATAACTAAGATTTAAGAAAAATACCCGGCCCGGTTATCCCAAAGTTACAATAAAAAATGCAACCAACAACAATGGGAAACCCGGTTAAAACCCAAAAAATCCTCCAACAATCCACGGGTGCTTTAAAATGGCAAATTCCCGGGCACAAAACATGGCTAATTACAGGGACTTCCAAAACCCGGTTTTAAAAAAAATACGGGCAATAAATTATCAACGAACATTTGTTGGTTAAGAAATGAAATAGCGGAAGGGGTTTCAATGACGAATTTAGAATCGGGGCCCACAAATAAGGGAGAATCTAAAGGAAACATCCCAAATGTGGCAGCCACAAATACTATAAGGCCGAGCCAACTATGCAAGGAAGATAAAACTAACATTTCATAAAAAAGTCAGGATTAAACAGTTCCAATAAAATAAAGCCATTTTAAACCCCAAAAGGAATGTTTATAAAGGGCCATAATAAAGAAAAGGTTTTATCCTTCCAAACAATTTTACAAACAAAATTTCTGACCAATTCAGGGCTTTAATCCAAAACCCGGAACCAAACTGTCGGACCCGATTCCAATAATGATTAGCCCGGTAAACCAAATTTTTAGCCGGACCCCGGGTTCGCTTACCAGGCCCGGGATTCGTTTGCCTTTTTCCACATAATAGGCAAGGATCCAATTAAAACCCGGATATGGCTAGTCTAACCCAAAACCCAACCCGGGGGAAAATAACCAGAAAGCTTGCCGGCTTTAGGGGTACTTGGGAAAGACCGGGCCCCTTACAAATTAAAGGGGGATGCCCCCGGGCTTTCCGGGCACAAGAACAAGAAACTGCCGTTTAAAAGTTCCCCAAAATGTCGGGAACAAAATTTTAAACACTACCCAAAAGCATGATAATTTCCCCAAAGGGGCCCAAAAACCTGATTTCGGCCCAACAACCAAGATTTCAAACCCCAAAAGTGGGAAATCCAGGCCAACACATATCCTACAAACACGAGAAACTAGTTGCAACTCCCGGACAGAGAACAAGGGTGGTTAAGAAGCCGAGAGAGTCAATTAAGGATCCCAATGTGTGGTAGTAACTGTTCATGGATCACAAACACAGAACTCAGTTCACGAGGGCCGGTTTCAATGAGACAACCCACCATGTACTCCTACATGGCCTCTCACCGCTACCTTTACCAAATCGTGTTCACACACTTAGCTCACACACGAGGGACATGTTCACACACCTCCGATTCATCCCGATGAATCGGACCTGACTCAACTCTAAGCAATAGCGGGCATGACAAACAAGCATGAATGAGTAGGCACAACAGGCTCAAACAACTCCTACTCATGCTAGTGGGTTTCATCTATTCTTGTGGCAATGACAGGTCATGCAGAGGATAAAGGGTTCAGCTACCGCAGCAAGTAATGAGATGAATCGCTGTTGTCCTAATGCAATAAAAAAAGCGAGGAGCGAGAGAGTGGGATTGTATCAGAATGAACAAGGGGGTTTTGCTTGCCTGGCACTTCTGAAGATAATATAGTGTCAGGACCCCGATCCTAGGTCACACCGATCTAGCATGTAACACATCATATCACTTTGCGGCCTCACGCACGGTATTCCCACGGGTGTCGCCTTACCATGGCCCGGGACCGTTTGCGTCTTTTGGCTCACGTATATGATAGTGTCGCTAGCATCCATATGACAAAGAACCCGGGCCGACATGGCTAGTCGTGAACCCAAAGCGGCACTAACCTATGGGGACAGGCATACATGAATCACATCGAGCATGTCGGTCATCAACGTATGAACTTGGGCTGTAGCACTGGGCTAACAGGACTCCGGTATTCCGGGCTGTAGCAGGCTAGGCAGGACTCCAAGTATCACCGCGTGACATTTCCCCGAAGGGACAGACATAGGAACGAAGTGAAACACATGCCGGCCAGTCAAGTGTCCAAGCAGTAGTGCTGGGCTAGCAGGACTCCGGTGAACCGGGCTGTAGCGGACTACTATCGCTCGGAGGCACGAGACTACATTTCCCCATATGAGAGGCTGCCAAGGATAAACAACTAGTTTGTCGGATCCCACACATACCAAGCATTTCAAACATACACACAATATGCTCAATATGTGTAAATACGACGTGGCATCACAACATAACTCTACGACTCAGAATATTATTCATTAGGCTCCGAAGAGCGAGATATTACAAACATGGGTCTCATGACCCAACACTCGAAACATACAAGTCAAAGCACAAGCGGAAGCTAAACATGTGCAGGTGCGCACAACTATAAATGAAAAAGGCTGAGAAGCGACTATCTACCAAATCCTGCCGAGGCACAAGATCGTAGCTGAGGTAACAAGCTAAACGTCGAAGTCCACGTGGAACTACTAGCGAGACTGACGTCTCTCTGCAAAACATAAAATAAGCAAACGTGAGTACAATTGTACTCAGCAAGACTTACATCAGATCTAACTACATATGCATCATTATCAAAAGGGGTGGTGGAGTTTGACCGCAGCAAGCCAGCTTTGACTCGGTGGCTATCTGAACTACATTCGCAAGTAACTCTTTTGAGGTGGCGCTGCGAGTCCACATATTCACCATATCAATACACCACTATGGACCCGCTCCCGTCTCCCTACGAGAACGCCATCCATAGCACTCACGCTTATCTTGCGCATTTTAGAGTATCCACTTTCACTTGTCTATGAACTGATATAGGCAACCCGAAGTCCTTCTCCGTGGACACGGCTATTCAATAGATCATATTTAACCCTGCAGGGTGTACTTCTTCACACGCTCTCACCACTTACCGCCGTTTACACGACATGTACTCGGCAACCTTCAAGCGGAAGCCCAGCGTGGGTGTCGGCCACACCTACCTAAACACTCAAGTCCCTAGTCCAGGTTTATCGCCTATTCGGGTTCCATCCGCAGGAGTCCGCCGAGGTTTCCCATACAGCCCGAGCGATGTGTGCAGGGTTCCCGAGATACCAAGCGGGCACTTTCGGTACACCGACCCACGGTGCCTACCGCAACACAACCCACCCCTAAGGTCAGCGTTGCGTGCCCCAAACATGCTACAAACACGAAACTACTTGCAACTCCCTGACCGTGGACAAGGGTGGTTAAGAAGCCGAGAGGGTCAATTAAGGATCCCAATGCGTGGTAGTAACTGTTTCATGGATCACAAACACAGAACTCAGTTCTCGAGGACGGCTGCAATGAGACAACCCACCATGTACTCCTACATGGCCTCTCACCGCTACCTTTACCAAATCGTGTTCACACACTTAGCTCACACACAATAGGACATGTTCATAACAATTCCAATTCATTCCCGATGAATCAGACCGACTCAACTCTAAGCGATGAGTGCATGACAAACAAGCATAAATGAGTAGGCACAACATGGGCTCAAACAACTCCTACTCATGCTAGTGGGTTTCATCTAATTCTTGTGGAATGACAGGTCATGCAAAGGATCAAGGGGTTCAGCTACCGCAGCAAGTAACACATGAGTCGTTGTTGTCCTAATGCAATAAAATAGAGCAGGAGCGAGAGAGTGGGATTGTATCGGAATGAACAAGGGGGTTTTGCTTGCACGCACTTCAAGATAATATAGTTCTTCATCGGTGTCATCGAATAATCATCGTCGGTACATCGTCTACCGGGAGGGGACAAACGCCGGCAAACAAGAGAGAGCACAATCAATGCAATGCACATATATGATGCATGATCATGTTAAGGTACTGAATTCACCTAATGCAATAATAATCCAAGTTAGTTGGAGTGGAATTCAAACAAGGTTGAATCCCAACTCAAAATGCTATTTCATAAATTTCCTAATCATGATTCATCCTATTCAGTGGTGTTAACTTGTTCAAACATGCATGATCATGGCATAAACAGATTCTTCATATTTTTCTGATCATTTTTCATATATAAATTATTTCCATCCGAGTTACGGTTGAATTTATATGATTTTTAGAAGTTTAGGACATTTTCTGAAATTTACTGAATTAAATTAAATCTAGAAAATATATATATGGCGTCGACTGACGTCGATGTGGTCGTCAGCGTCAATCTGGCGCGGTCCAGGTCAAACTCGACGCTGGGACCCACGTGTCGTTGTCCTAATTAATTAACAGAGGCTGTTAGTACTAATTGTGTCCTAACTAAAATGTCGGTGAGGCACGGGCCCACATGTCGATGACCGGGTGGTCAAACCCCGGTCAAAAGGGTCATCGCCACCGGCGGCTTGACGCCGCGACGCCGAACGCGGCAGCGGAGCAAGTGCAAATGGTCATTCCGGCCACCAAAAGGGCCGGGAGAGTACCTATAAGGGAGCTGTGGGCGCTACCGAAGTTATTGGTGGGGTGGTTGGAGCTCGGGCGGCCGGATCGGCGCCGCGACGAGCTGCTTGGCGGCGAAGCTCGGGTAAGTCTTGGGGTTTGCGCTAGGGGCACAGTAGGCGGAAGGGTGGGTGCTACGGACTCCTCGGGTGCGGTGAAGGCGATGGCGTGCTCGAATCGAGCCATCGTGGCGTGTACCACGCCGGCGACGTCTTGATGGCGGCGGGTTTTGATCACGGGGGTGGTAGTTAGAGGGGAGGAATGGGTCGGAGAAGAGGGGGGATCGACTCGGGAGCTCACCGTGGTTGCGAGGAGGCCGTCGGTGAGCTCGGGTGGGCACCGGAGCCGCTAATTTATGGCGGCGACCAGCGGGTCGAGAGGGGAAAATGGTGGGGGCGGCGCCTCGGGGTGCTCCGGCGTCGGGGGCTTGGTGAGGAGGGAGGAGAGGGGCTAGGCGGAGGCCATGGGCACGTCGGCGAGGCAAGGGAGGGCCGGTGGCCACGGCGGCGAGCGGCGGCGTTCTCGGTGGCGTTCGGTAAAGAGAGGGAGAGAGAGCTCCAGGGGAGGGGAAGGCGAGAGAGAGTGGGGGAAGGACCCGGGGCGCGCGTGGCGTCGCGCGGGATCGTCCAGAGCGGCGAGGGGGAGGGCAGGCAGGCAGGGAGGGAGGTGGCGTGGCGCGGCGGAGGCTGCGTCGAACGCCCATCTCCTGCGGGGAGGAAGACGACAGGGAGGGAGGTGGGCTAGGCAGGGCTGGCCCAGTGGGCCGGCCAGAGCCAGGAGCTGGGCCGCACAGAGCTAGGCGCCGAGTAAATTAGGTAAGTTTACCTATTTCGTTTCCTTTTATTATTTTCGACATTTGTTTTGGTTTATTTAAAATACTAAACCAATTTAATTAATTATGCCAATTTTGCAGGAGCTTGCTATATTACTCCGGAGCTCCTCAACAAAAGGCATAATTTTGGACAACATTTTATGTATATAATAATATATATCCAAAGCAAATATTTATCAGATTAATTCCAAATGCCCAAAATAAATACTTATGAGATCCTAAAAATATTGGTTAGATTGTTAACTCTGTCCAATATTTTCAGAGAACCACATGAGCATTTTCTTGGACCTTCTTGGAGCGATTTTTATTTAGGTCATTTCCAAAAGTGATTCTGAGGGTTTCACAAATCCCCATTTCAATTTTCATGGAAATTAACATGATGACATGAATGCCTTAATGCAACTAATGTCAAGCAACTCTAGGGCTGTGACAACTCACCCCCACTAAACAAGAATCTCGCCCCGAGATTCAAGACGTGAGGTAAGAGGAAAAGGGAGGTCACAAGCTATTACAATTTCCACGATCCAATTGCCTTCTCGAAGATGTTGGTTCACTCCATCTTCTTGATCTTGACGTCTTCGAGATCTTCACCCGACTCGACAACAGAAAGAAGGGGAAACCCTACATGATTCGATCTTAATGAAGATCAGGTAAACATGATCAACATTACAGTGGGATGGTGACACATCTTGAGTTGAGACATAAAATGCATCGAGAGGGATGGGGGAACAACAACGAGGTTTGATTAGTGGCAACAATTCCACGCTTTAGGAAGATGGTGGATGGTATCATGGTGGCGAGGAAACATTTACCATGATCCCGTAGCGGAACACCTCGAGAAAGGTGGCGCAAGAAATATTCCCTTAAGTGGCAAAAAGAATTACTTTTGACCCATAGATCATTGGAACCTTTTATACCAGCCAAAGGCAATCACAACGATCACTTGGTGGAGTGCAAAGAAATGGTATACCCGGACTAGAATGGATGATGTGGACTACCTTGTTGAAGACAACGCAATGGATGATTGCTTATCATCGAGGGGGGGGGGAGACCCATGGTAAATCCACTTTTAAAGATAAACCTGGACAAGGATTGCTGAGAAGACAGTCTATAGCGAGATAGCACAGGGATGGTGCAAGCTTGGAACGAAATGCAACTGTTCGAAAGTTCCAACCATCATATCCTTTGAGATTCAGATCTGGTTGGTGTTAGGATATTTCAGACTCATCACATCTCGAAAAGGAAGGGTTGCAACACAATTGACGAGATGGCGTTATGAGATTCTCGGGATATGAACTACGATAGCAAGCTCCAAAACATGAGCTGGTTTTGCTACAAACATGTGAACACGTTGTCCTAGACAGGCATGACCACATGGTAGTCCTATAATAGAACACTACCGAGTTCGGTTGGGAACCATCAACGAGGATATCGGAGTTTAACATAAGTCATATGACTAGCTCTTATGAAGAAACTTCTTCTCCTTGTACAAATCAGTTAGTGGCTTGGTGTGCTAGGAATACATACGGAATGAAGATGATCAGTCTATCAAACCATAGAATACTTCGCACATGCATGACTGACTTGGGATGATTCCAAAGGAACAAAACAAACCTTTCTCAAATTCATGGCGGCAACTTACATCAGATGCACATGAATTAGAGGAAGTCACTACTTTCATCCAAACATATGCTTCATGAGCGAAACACGAAGAATTGCTTACACAAGTTTCCAATACTAGGTTGATGCTCAACATGACTCATGGGGGGGGACAAAATGCTACTGATGGGCTCAACAGCAACTCATCGGAATTTCCATATCACTGGACTTCCACCATCATGTGAACACGGTGATAGCATTGGTCAGACCAAAAAGATGTAATGGTGTATGCTCGAAGGATCAACCACGAGTAAGACAACATTACGAATATCGTTGGTTCTGATTTGACTTGACCATGGCCCATACTCAAGTCAAAGAATTGGTAGGACGATAGGTCCAACAACTGATCACAAGGACCAATCGATGAAGATATCATCCTTCTCCAACACACACTACACAAGAATATCCCTTTGGATTGAACTAAGTTGGACAAGCTCTTATCTTCCAACTCTCCAAGTTGTTGACTAGCTTAACCAACTGGCTCAGGGGTATTCAACACCGATTCTTGGAGAAGGGGTGGTTCATCAGAACCCAACTTGATCACGAGCTCAACATAACAGTCAGGAAACAATCCGGTAACACTTCCAAGAAGATATTTGGAAAGTCACGAACCACCGGTATGTTACTAAGCTCGAGAACAATCTTGCTTTTCAGGGCAAGACGATATTATCAAATGAGTGAGGACTTGACAGAATCCTGACTCATAGATCGAAGGGTGCACCAGAACTAAGGACTAGGTAGCACGATCAATCTTAGGATGATGGTTTAATAACCAACACGCTAAGAATGAGAATATTGTCCATTCACTACCAAGCAACAAGTTGCTCGGAGTGTTTATTTCACACATCACAATTCACTTGTCGGCATTCCGGTTACAACAACACGAAGACCGAGGAATGAATGATGATGGTGAGGAGTATCACTGTATCAAGAATTCCTAGGAGGTTGTGCAATTCCCATGACATTCTTGACATAAGATGGTAATACTTGAGGTAGAAACAGAATCAAAAGCTGAATTGGCATTTTGATCTGCGGAATACAACTACTTTGACCCAATCCTAGAAATGGATGAGGTACTGGAGTTTGTTTCTCCTAGTCATTCTGGAATAGAATGGCTTGACGGACCACAAGGATAAAATGCATTGATGAACACAAATGCACACATACCCTTGGCTATCAATTGATAGATGATGGTCGGGATGCAACTAAAGAGAGCAACTCAAAGGAACATATAATTTTCTGAGTTGTAGATGCACAGATTAGTATGTCGAACGAAGCTCAACATTTCTTCCGGATAACCCATGCAGAAAGGTAGAACTGGCAGATTCACAATTATGAATGGAGAACTCCTCAAGAGCACTCTTATTGTGATCTTTTGGCTCAAAAGAACTTCTGCCATAAGCGGTTCGTAGTATTTGGAAGAAGGAAATATCACGGACCTTGAGGACTATCACAAAGGGTACTAATATCCTAAAGGCACTAGCAAATACTAACAACATGAAGTAGGATGAATCTCGGGTTCAGCAACCCAGGAGTAGAATACCTACTACTAAACGGCATCACGGGATGCTTTCGAAAATGATGGCCAGAATCATCACACTGGGGATACAAAGGCATAGCTGGATTGCTAGGTGACCTCCTAAGCATCTAGGGTCATAATAATAGTTCCAACATATATGTCGAGGCAATGGAGTACCTCGACCGACTGGTTGGTGTGCTTATTCTGACCAGAAGGACATCGGGAACAGAAGAAAGGATTTGCAAATGCATCGACTATTTAGAGACACAGGATGACTCGGACAGATAACGGCTGTAAATGCTCAAAATGATTTGAGACATCCTGCAGAAAATGGTGGCATAACCACTCAACAACATCATAACAAGATTCTGGGATCGACAGTTATCATACAGGAATAGTAGGAACTGAACTGGGGATTAAAACCAACAATCTTAAAGGTCTATGGATTAGTAACACGTCATCCTAATAGATAGATGGGAAGCCTAGTTCTTAAACCCCGTAGAAGAGAAGAGGATGACTCAGATCAGAAGGCCATGAGGTATAAGGAGTAAAAAGAGCCTTACGTTCCCTTCCACAATCAATTCCCTTACATAGCTAAAGCATTTCTAGACACAACTTCGACCAGTTTGGCTTGGTAATCCTCTGAGCAATCAGGCTCGATACCAACGCTGTCGGGACCCGATCCTAAGTCACACCGATCTAGCATGTAACACATCATATCACTTTGCGGCCTCACGCACGGTATTCCCACGGGTGTCGCCTTACCATGGCCCGGGACCGTTTGCGTCTTTTGGCTCACGTATATGATAGTGTCGCTAGCATCCATATGACAAAGAACCCGGGCCGACATGGCTAGTCGTGAACCCAAAGCGGCACTAACCTATGGGGACAGGCATACATGAATCACATCGAGCATGTCGGTCATCAACGTATGAACTTGGGCTGTAGCACTGGGCTAACAGACTCCGTATTCGGGCTGTAGCAGCTAGGCAGGACTCAAGTATCACCGTGTGACATTTCCCGAAGGACAGACATAGGAACGAAGTGAAACACATGCCGCCACCAAGTGTCCAAGCAGTAGTCTGGGCTAGCAGGACTCCGTGAACCGGCTGTGGCGGACTACTATCGCTCGGAGGCACGAGACTACATTTCCCCATATGAGAGGCTGCCAAGGACAAACAACTAGTTTGTCGGATCCCACACATACCAAGCATTTCAAACATACACACAATATGCTCAATATGTGTAAATACGACGTGGCATCACAACATAACTCTACGACTCAGAATATTATTCATTAGGCTCCGAAGAGAGAGATATTACAAACAGGGGTCTCATGACCCAACACTCAGAGCATACAAGTCAAAGCACAAGCGGAAGCTAAACATGTCTGGGTACAGACAACTATAAATGAAAAAGGCTGAGAAGCCTGACTATCTACCAAATCCTGCCGAGGCACAAGATCGTAGCTGAGGTAACAAGCTAAACGTCGAAGTCCACGTGGAACTACTAGCGAGACTGACGTCTCTCTGCAAAACATAAAGTAAGCAAACGTGAGTACAATTGTACTCAGCAAGACTTACATCAGATCTAACTACATATGCATCATTATCAAAAGGGGGGTGGTGGAGTTTGACTGCAGCAAGCCAGCTTTGACTCGGTGGCTATCCTGAACTACGACTGCAAGTAACTCTTTTGAGGTGGCGCACACGAGTCCACATATTCACCATATCAATACACCACTATGGACCCGCTCCGTCTCCCTACGAGAACGCCATCCATAGCACTCACGCTTATCTTGCGCATTTTAGAGTATCCACTTTCACTTGTCTATGAACTGATATAGGCAACCCGAAGTCCTTCTCCGTGGACACGGCTATTCAATAGATCATATTTAACCCCGCAGGGTGTACTTCTTCACACACGCTCTCACCACTTACCGCCGTTTACACGACATGTACTCGGCAACCTTCAAGCGGAAGCCCAACGTGGGTGTCGGCCACACCTACCTAAACACTCAAGTCCCTAGTCCAGGTTTATCGCCTATTCGGGTTCCATCCGCAGGAGTCCGCCGAGGTTTCCCATACAGCCCCGAACGATGTGTGCAGGGTTCCCGAGATACCAAACGGCACTTTCGGTACATCGGCCACGGTGCCTACCGCAACACA
This sequence comes from Aegilops longissima, assembly GCA_021605205.1. Classification (NCBI taxonomy): domain Eukaryota; kingdom Viridiplantae; phylum Streptophyta; class Magnoliopsida; order Poales; family Poaceae; genus Aegilops; species Aegilops longissima. The sequence continues at coordinate 542,155,345 of CM038682.1, forward strand.
ACCCACCCCTAAGGTCAGCGTTATGTGCGGCCCCAAAGATGCTACAAACACGAAACTACTTGCAACTCCCTGACCGTGGACAAGGGTGGTTAAGAAGCCGAGAGGGTCAATTAAGGATCCCAATGCGTGGTAGTAACTGTTTCATGGATCACAAACACGAACTCAGTTCACGAGGACGGCTGCAATGAGACAACCCACCATGTACTCCTACATGGCCTCTCACCGCTACCTTTACCAAATCGTGTTCACACACTTAGCTCACACACAATAGGACATGTTCATAACAATTCCAATTCATTCCCGATGAATCAGACCCGACTCAACTCTAAGCAATGCAGGCATGACAAACAAGCATAAATGAGTAGGCACAACATGGGCTCAAACAACTCCTACTCATGCTAGTGGGTTTCATCTAATTCTTGTGGAATGACAGTCATGCAAAGGATCAAGGGGTTCAGCTACCGCAGCAAGTAACACATGAGTCGTTGTTGTCCTAATGCAATAAAATAGAGCAGGAGCGAGAGAGTGGGATTGTATCGGAATGAACAAGGGGGTTTTGCTTGCCTGGCACTTCTGAAGATAATATAGTTCTTCATCGGTGTCATCGAATAATCATCGCTCGGTACATCGCTCTACCGGAGGGACAAACACGGCAAACAAGAGAGCACAATCAATGCAATGCACATATATGATGCATGATCATGTTAAGGTACTGAATTCACCTAATGCAATAATAATCCAAGTTAGTTGGAGCGGAATTCAAGCAAGGTTGGATCCCAACTCAAAATGCTATTTCATAAATTTCCCTAATCATGATTCATCCTATTCAGTGGTGTTAACTTGTTCAAACATGCATGATCATGGCATAAACAGATTCTTCATATTTTTCTGATCATTTTTCATATATAAATTATTTCCATCCGAGTTACGGTTGAATTTATATGATTTTTAGAAGTTTAGGACATTTTCTGAAATTTACTGAATTAAATTAAATCTAGAAAATATATATATGGCGTCAGCCTGACGTCAGTGTGACGTCAGCGGTCAACTGGGCGCGGTCCAGGTCAAACCTGACGCTGGGACCCACGTGTCAGTGTCCTAATTAATTAACAGAGGCTGTTAGTACTAATTGTGTCCTAACTAAAATGTCAGTGAGGCACGGGCCCACATGTCAGTGACCCGGGGTGGTCAAACCCCCGGTCAAAAAGGGTCATCGCCACCGGCGGCTTGACGCCGGCGACGTCGAACGCGGCGGAGCAAGTGCAAATGGTCATTCCGGCCACCAAAAGGGCCGGGGAGAGTACCTATAGGGAGCTGTGGACGCGCTGAAGTTATTGGTGGGGTGGTTGGAGCTCGGGGCGGCCGGGATCGACGCCGCGACGAGCTCTTGGCGGCCGGAGCTTCGGGTAAGTGCGGGGTTTGCGCTAGGGGGCACGGTAGGCCGGAAGGGTGGGTGCTACGGACTCCTACGGGTACGGTGAAGGCGATGGCGTGCTCGGAATCGAGCCATCGTGGCTGTGGCCACGCCGGCGACGTCTTGATGGCGGCGGGGGTTTGATCACGGGGGTGGTAGTTAGAGGGAGGAATGGGTCGGAGAAGAGGGGATCGACTCGGGAGCTCACCGTGGTTGCGAGGAGGCCGTCGGTGAGCTCGGGTGGGCACCGGAGCCGGCTAATTTGGCGACGGCGACCAGTGCGGGTCGAGAGGGAAAATGGTGGGGCGGCGCCTCGGGTGCTCGGCGTTGGGGGCTTGGTGAGGAGGAGGAGAGGGCTAGGCGGAGGCCATGGGCACGCCGGCGAGGCAAGGGAGGGCAGTGGCCACGGCCAGCAGCCGCGGCGTTCTCGGTGGCGTTCGGTAAAGAGAGGAGAGAGCTCGAGGGAGGGGAAGGCGAGAGAGTGGGGAAGGACCGGGCGCGCGTGGCGTCAAAGGGATCGCCCAGAGCGGCGAGGGGAGGGCAGGCAGGCAGGAGGGAGGTGGCGTGGCCTTGGCGGAGCGCCTTGCTGCGTCGGGCACGCTGCCCATCCCCTGCCGGGAGGAAGACGACAGGGAGGGAGGGGCTGGGCTAGGCTGGGCTGGCCACTGGGCCGCCAAAGCCACAGGAGCTGGGCCGCACAGAGCTAGGCGCCGTAAATTAGGTAAGTTTACCTATTTCGTTTCCTTTTATTATTTTCGACATTTGTTTTGGTTTATTTAAAATACTAAACCAATTTAATTAATTATGCCAATTTTTGCAGGAGCTTGCTATATTACTCCTGAGCTCCTCAACAAAAGGCATAATTTTGGACAACATTTTATGTATATAATAATATATATCCAAAGCAAATATTTACAGATTAATTCCAAATGCCCAAAATAAATACTTATGAGATCCTAAAAATATTGGTTAGATTGTTAACTCTGTCCAATATTTTCAGAGGGCCACATGAGCATTTTCTTGGACCTTCTTGGAGCGATTTCTATTTAGGTCATTTCCAAAAGTGATTCTGAGGGTTTCACAAATCCCCATTTCAATTTTCATGGAAATTAACATGATGACATGAATGCCTTAATGCAACTAATGTCAAGCAACTCTAGGGCTGTGACATATAGTTCTTCATCGGTGTCATCGAACTCATCGTCGGTACGTCGTCTACTGAGAGGGGAAAAACACCGGCAAACAAGGAAGAACACAATCAATGCAATGCACAATATGATGAATGATCATGACATGTCAAAATGCTGCGATTTGAGCTAATGCAACTAGCAGCAGATTAAATGTAGTTGGTTTGAATCCAAGATTCAAATTCAAACTCCATATATGACATTTCAAATGCCATTAATTCAAATTGTTGTATAAAGCAGCTTTAAATTGTTCTAACATGCATTAAAACAGTACAGATGGATAGATTGGATTTTTTTTTATCATTTTTCATATATAATTTGTTTGATTTGGAGTTATAGACTATTCTCTATGATTTTTCAAAGTTTTGGATATTTTCGGAATAAATAAATCATTTAAGACTTATTTAAATTCCGAAAAGGATTCTCGCATCACCGACATCATCATGACGTCGGCAGTCAACGTGTACGGTCCAGTCAAACCTGACCGATGGGACCCACCGGTCGATGACCCGATGACATTTAGTGTCACGCAACAAGTGGGTCCGGTCAACGGCCACGTCAGCGAGGTCAACGCCGACGCATGGGGCCACTGTGTTTAGATTAATCTTAATCTATTTTTGTTAGCTGGTTAGTTAGGCAACAGGGCCCGCATGTCAGCGAGAGTGTGGGTTAATTAGCGGGGTCATTAAACTGCTAATGATAGTGCCACATCGACGGCTAAACGTCGGTGCTAAGCACAGCACGGCGGCGTCGCCCGTCCGGCCAACTTCGACGACGAGAGGTCGCGCGGCCGGGCGCGTTGGAACGCCCGCAGCTGGGCGCATCCGATGGTGGTGGTGGCTGGACCTGGGGTGGTCTGTGGCGGCGCCGGCGATGACAACAGCGGCGGCCGGAGTTCGTGATAGCGCGGGCGCGGGCCTGCAGTGCTCGGGCGAGCCAACGGAGTGGCTAGGCAGCCTCCTGGAGGCGCCAGGAGCATATCAGTACCCCTGGAGCGAGTAGGAGAAGCTCGGGAGCATGGGCTTCCCGGTCATGGCGGACGGAGGCCTCGGGTGATCTCGGGGCTGCGGCTAGAGGGCGAAAATGACGCAGGGAAGAGAGGGGAAAAGCGGTGGAGCTCAGAGGGAGATCGATGAGCAGATCAAGGGGCTCGGGCGACCGAGCGAGGCGAATCGGCGAACGGCGTCCGTGAGTACCGAGTTAAAGATGAGCAGATGGCAGCGATCAGGGGCCTCCCGTGCGTGGCTCGGTGGGGAGGGCGAGGGCGTCGCGGCGCAGGTCTTGGACAGCACAGGGAGGCGAGGGGAGAACGGTGGACGCGGTGGCAGAGAACGGCGGCGACGGCATGTTCGGGCGTGCGTGAGAGCGCGAGACAGAGGATGTTGAGAAGCTCGGGGAGAGTGTGGAGGGGTTCCATGGGGGTCGGGGAGGCGACGTTGAGGTCGTCCAGGCGTCCAGGGGCGCGGGCGGCAAGCAGGAGGTGGCGCACGGCGGTGTGCGCGCGTCGGGCACGCGCCCGTCCTCCTGGCGCGAGGTTGGTGGTGACTGGCAGGCGCCAGTGGGCTGGGCCGGCACAGTGCCAGGCCAGGTAAGTGGACCAGGTTGGTTCTTTCTCTCTCTTTTCTATTTTCTGTTTTTCTAATTTTTGCAGATTTGTTTTAATTTGGTTTTCTAACCAAATTATTTTTGCAACTCTCCGGGAATTATTGTGGATGCAATAAGGCTTATCCTAGGGCTCCACGGAACATTCCAGGATCATTGGAGCAATAAAAGATATTTATAGAATTTATTTGCTCCAACTCAAATACAATTATGATTTAATTCAAAAGGCCCAAAATAAATATTTCAGTCACTCCAAAAATATTGGTTTGCATTTTACCTCATGCCAATATTTTCATAGAATAACGGGAACATTTTCTTGGACTCATTTGATGAGATTTAAATGTTGGTTATTTTTAGAGGCTTACTAAGGCTTTGAAAATTCCTCAATTCAGATTTCAATTGAATTTAAACATGATGCAACAACCAGGCTAGTCCAAGGCCAGGGTAAAGCTAGGGATGTGACAATTGTATTGACCGGAAACTCAAATACATGTGTGGATACATAGACAACAATGTGTCCCTAGTAAGCCTCTACCGGACTAGCTCGTTGATCAAAGATGGCTATGGTTTCCTCGCCATGGACATGAGTTGTCATTTGATAATGGGATCACATCATTAGGAGAATGATGTGATGGACAAGACCCAAACTATAAATGTAGCATTTGATCGTGTCAAGTTTATTGCTATTGTTTTCTGCATGTCAAGTATATGTTCCTATGACCATGAGATCATGCAACTCACTGACACCGAAGGAGTACCTTGTGTGCACCAAACGTCGCTACGTAACTGGATGACTATAAAGGTGCTCTACAGGTATCTTCGAGGGTGTCTGTTGAGTTGGCATGGATCAAAACTGAGATTTGTCACTCCGTATGACGGAGAGGTATCTCAGGGCCCACTCGGCAATACAACATCACAATGAGCTTGCAAGCAATGTGACCAATGAGTTAGTCACGGGATCTTGTATTACGAAACGAGTAAATAGACTTCCCGGTAATGAGATAGAACTAGGTATGGAGATACCGACGATCGAATCTCGGGCAAGTAACATACCGATAGACAAAGGGAACTACATACGGGATTAGTTGAATCCTTGACATCGAGATTCGACCGATAAGATCTTTGTAGAATGTGTAGGAACCAATATGGGCATCTAGGTCCCGCTATTGGTTATTGACCGTAGAGGTGTCTCGGCCATGTCTGCATAGTTCTCGAACCCGCAGGGTCTACACACTTAACGTTTGGTGACGATATAAGTATAGTTGAGTCATTACGGTGGTTACCGAAGGTTGTCTAAAGTCCTATATGAGATCCCAGACATGACGAGGAACTACGGAATGGTCCGAAGGTGAAGATTGATATATTGGACGAAGGGTATTAGAGTTCGAAATTGTTCCGGGGGTATTGGGTGATGACCAGTGTCACCGAAAGGGGTTTCGGGGGGCCCCGACAAGTGTTGGGGGGCATGGGCCATGGGGAGGGGGACAAACCAGCCCACTAAGGGGCTGAGCGCCCCCCCCCCCCACCCCATCTCACGTAACCAGGAGGTAGCAGGGGGTTCTTTCACCAGATGCGGGTTGGACAGAGCGCTCTCTAATGCACAGTGGACTACTATGTTTCCTTTGGCTCACTTGGATCACTTGGAAGCGGCTACATCTGACCATAATCCGATCCTATTGCAATGGGATGGATCGCACCGAACACCGGCGAAAAAGGGTTTTCGCTATGAAATGATGTGGGAGACGCACGAGGAGTTGAAGGACACGATCAGCAGTGGATGGTCTGGCCCGCCATGCATGTCTGTCGAGGACATGAGACAGAAGTTAATTGCCATGTCTAAGAATCTTGAGGCTTGGAGCCGTGATACTTTTGGGAGTGTTCGCAAAGAGATAAAAACGTTGCAACAAGAGCTTAAAAGGCTGCGAGATGATCCCACGAGGATGGGGCCGAACCATGCGGAGCTCAAAATTAACGAGAAGCTCGTTGAACTATATCACCGCGAGGAGATCATGTGGAGGCAAAGAGCAAGAGTTCAATGGCTTGCTGCGGGTGATAAAACACGAGATTCTTCCATTTGCGGGCTAGTCTAAGGCGGAAGAAGAACATGATAAGAGCGCTGCGGAATTCATTGGGGGTGCTAGTCGAGGACCCGGCTGAACTAAAAGCTTTGGCTTCTGAGTTTTATCAAGTTCTGTACAGGTCAGAGGGAGTACATGATATGGAGGCTGTCCTACAACATGTACCGAGGAAGGTAACAGCTAGTATGAATGCTAACCTTTGTGCACCTTATACTAATGATGAGGTCAAAACAACGTTGTTTCAGATGTTCCCCACAAAGGCACCTGGGCCTGATGGCTTCCAGCTCATTTTTACCAGCGCCATTGGGATATATGTGGATACGAAGTTACTCGAGTGGTGCTCAGGATAGTCAGGGGGAAGATAGCCCTGAGAGCATAAATGATACAGTTTTGGTTCTTATTCCGAAGGTTACTAACCCCTCTCTCTTGTCACAGTTCAGGCCCATAAGCTTGTGTAATGTGTTATATAAGATTGCCTCCAAAGTGGTGGCTAACAGATTGAAGCTCATCCTACCGGATATTATTTCAAGGGAGCAATCTGCCTTTGTTCCTGGGAGGTTAATCACGGATATCATAATATGTGCATATGAGTGTTTACACTTCATGAAGAGGACCAAGTCTAAAAGGAATAATTTCTGTGCGGTGAAGTTGGATATGATGAAAGCTTATGACAGATTGGAATGGTCCTATCTGCAAGCCATCATGAGCAAATTGGGTTTTGAGCAGCAATGGATTGACACTGTAATGGGTATGCTGTCTTCAGTTTCCTTTTCAGTTCTGTTCAATGGAGAGAAACTTAAAAGTTTTAAGCCTACAAGGGGAATCAGCCAGGGAGACCCAATCTCCCCTACCTCATCTTGATTGCAGCAGAGGGCCTTTCGTGCCTCCTGAAATCCAGTTCTCAGTCATCAGATTTGGTCGTTGTGAAGGTGGATCCTACAGCACCACCCATTAATCACCTTCTTTTTGCAGATGATAGCCTGTTGCTTTTCAAGACTAGTGTGGAGGGAGAAAATACGGTGTCAAACCTACTGGGATCTTACTGTGGTGCTTCGGGCCAAATAATAAACCATGAGAAATCTTCAATTTTTTTCAGTAAGGGATGCAGCCAACCATTGAGAGATAGCATAAAAAACATCTTGCAAGTGCAGAATGAGTCATTGACAGACCGCTACTTGGGTATGCCTACTGAGGTGGGACACTCAAAAAAGGATACTTCCAAATACCTGGTGGACAGAGTATGGGACAAGGTGAAAGAATGGATGGAGAAATTGCTGTCAGTTGGTGGCAAGGAGGTTTTAGTCAAGTCAGTTGCACAGGCAATTCCAGTTTACTCCATGTCATGCTTTAGATTACCTAGAGGATTGTGTGACAAAATTACCTCTATCATACGCCAGTTTTGGTGGGGAAGTAAAAGAGGCAGACGAAAGCCGTGTTGGGTAGCATGGGATGTAATGGTTCGGCCAAAGCATGTGGGAGGTTTGGGTTTTCGAGACATGGAGATTTTCAATCTAGCGCTACTTGCTAGGCAGGCGTGGAGAGTGCTAACCGAACCTGAATCTTTAAGTGCTCAAATTTTGAAAGCTGCTTACTTTCCAGAATCAGATATACTAGAAGTTGAGATGGGCTCACACCCTTCTTAGATTTGGCGAGGCATACTTGACGGGCGTGACGTTCTGTCTCAGGGGATCATTAAAAGGATTGGAGATGGGGAATCAACGATGATATGGGAGCAAAACTGGTTACCACGAGACAGCGTCAAGCGCCCGATCACGTCTTTGATCCAAAACCCTCCAGTACGAGTGGCAGAGTTTATCGACAGCAGTACTGCAAGCTGGAGGGAAGGAGTCATTCGGGCTGTGTTTACGCCCTTTGATGCGGAAGCAATACTCAGATTCCTATTTGTCATAGAAGAGTACAAGATTTTTGGGCATGGAACGAGGAAAGACGAGGTATATTCACTTTTCGTTCAGCGTACAGAATGATTGTGAGGATCAAGACGGAAAGGGAAGCATGGCTAGAAGAAAGGGAAAGTACATCACATGCGATAATGAACCAGGGAGGCTGGAATGATATCTGGAGGCTACATGTTCCGGCCAAGCTGAAACTATTCATGTGGCGTTTAGCACAGCACTCCATACCATCACGAGAACTACTTCATCACAGGAACATGGCCACTTCGCCGGCGTGTATGTTATGCGGAGCACACGAAAGTTGGCGACATGCCCTCTTGAGCTGCCCTATGTCTTGTTGTACACGGGCCCTGTCTTCCGATTCTGTTCTTGAGCGGATTAGCATTAATCAGGATGACAATGCAAGGAGTTGGATCTTCAGTATGAGCGAAAAACTTGATATGGACGAGTTCATTCGGCTGACAATGTCTCTATGGGCAATCTAGAGTGCCAGGCGAAAAGCTCTCCATGAAGGTATCTTCCAAAGTCCGCATGCAATTAACGGTTTTATAAATTCTTACCTGGCAGAATTACGGACACTGGACACACATCCAGAGCCTGGTACAGCAAGGGTTCCTCCAGTTGGCAGGGCATGGGTGTCACCACTAGAGAGCCATGCAAAGGTCAATGTTGATGCCGCCGTCAGTCGCACCAGCAGATATGGGGCTGTAGCTGCTATTAGTCGAAGAAGGGATGGAAGTTTTGAGGGGGCTTCTTTGGTTGTCATTCCTTCTGTGAGTGATCCAGCAACGTTGGAGGCCATGGCGGTTAGGGAAGGCATTGCCCTCTCAACGGATCTAAACAGTCAGAGAATTCATATAACCTCAGATTGCATGAATGTGGTGCATGAAATCAAGGAGGGAAGCAGATCAAGTTATGGTGCAATCATCCAGGAGGTTAAATTAGGTGTTACTGCTTTTATCTCTTGTAATATAGTTTATGAAAGTAGGAGCTCGAACTTCGAGGCTCACAATCTAGCGAAGCATGCTTTACGTTTGACTCATGTATGGCTAGGTCATCCGGGGAATCTTCCCTCCGTCCCTGTAAATGTGGTGACGATATAATAAAGCTCCACGTGATTGTCTAAAATAACGTAACCAGGAGGGTTGGGGCGCCCCCTAGGGCTTCCCACCACTTTGGCTTGGGGGCCAAGTCTCCTAGGGGGAAAACCCATCTAGGGTTTCCCTCTTGTGGCCGCCGGCCCTAGATGGGATCCCCTAGGGGCGCCCCCCTCTCACCCTTCCCCCTATATATAGAGAGGTAGAGAGAGGGCAGCCGCACCCATCTATGCCACGGCGCTGCCATCCCTCTCCCTCGTAGCCATCTTCTTCTCCGTAGTGCTTAGTGAAGCTCTGCCGAGATTTCTCCACCACCACCGCCACCACGCCGTCGTGCTGCCGGAGGACTCCAGCTACTGCTTCACCATCGCTCATTGGATCGAGGAGGTGAAGGCGTCATCAAGCCGTACGGGTGTTGAACGCGGAGGTGCCGTCCGTTCCGCGCTAGATCGGGAGTTCGCGGGACGGATCGTGATTGGATCGCAAAGACGTTCGACTACATCAACCACGCTTCTTAATGCTTTCGCGTAGCGATCTACAAGGGTATGTAGAAGATACCCATGACAACGATCAACCACGACGGCGCTCGGTTGCCAATAGAGAAGATGAGCTCGAGGCACTCAACCTAGGGCATCTCCATCTAATTCCTTGGAGCAGATGCGGGCCGTGGGCCGGGGCACGGATGGAGCTAATGAGATTGAGTCCTACATGGGGAAGCGGAGGAGGTCACTGGGGCAGGGAGGATGGTCGATGGCGGAGTGGAATTGGTAGGGGAGGCCGAGGGGCAAGCCAGTGAGAAGCAGCGGGGAAGGGGGAAGGAGCTAGTTGGAGCTGGCCGAAATCGACCGACAATGGCAGCGGCAAAGAGAGGATCAAGAGAAAATGAAACTTCATCTTGGCAGTTGTGCTACGCGCGGCTACGTTTTGGTTTTACAGCGGTCGCACGCGTGCTGCATATTTGTAGTCATAGTTGCCTCTTTTGGGGTTGCCCAATTTATTTTGATGCAAATTTATATTAAGGACACCTATTGGAGCTTCGTTTTCAAACCCAAAAGCCCTGAAAAGTGATTATGCCCTTTGATAGGGCTGCTATTGGAGATGCTCTAATACATGAGGGGTGTTTACTATCCCCCTCCCCCATCGCCTTGTTGAAAACCGTTGCCATTTCCTTGCGTCATCGATATTGGGCCAGCCTCCCAACTGCCCACCATTGGTGCCCCATCCCTCCCTCTTTGTCGTGGCAGTCAAGCTATCAGGGAGCCATAAGACTATAAGAATAAGGCGTTTGATTTGTTGATTTTCCGGTTCATAATATATTAGAAATGTATACTAGAAATGGTTAATATATGTGCTTTTTACATACCTTCTAATGGTTCATCTGTGGTTATCTTTGTTTTGTACTCCGCTTAATAATTAATAAAAATGGTTGTGTGCATCATAATGCTGCAGAGCCCGAGGGTCTAACCTCTTTTTCGAAAAAGAAAAAAAATGGTATACAAGAATTGAAACTCACTCTCAAGTGCAGTTTGACATTTTACAAAGATCTCTGGTGAGTTATGAAATCGACTCAGTTCTGATCCTTTCTGCAAAATAAAAGGAAGTGTAACCGAATCAGGGCAATAATTAATCTGACTTTTTGTAACGATTTCTAGTTAATAGGGAAACATCTTTCTTAATTAGTGTATGTGTACTTGCATTTCGGCCTTCAGCTCCTTTCGGTTATTATTCCTTAAATTAATTCAACGGTCCTTCACTACTACAAAAAGGGCTATAGATGGAATGGCAACTAATGGCGCACCTGTCATGTGGTGCGGCCCATTACTATATTCTAATGGCGCACCATGTCTCGGTGCGCCATTAGTAATATATTACTAATGGTTACTATGTGAACTAGTAATGGCGCACTATACAACGGTGCGCCATTAGTAGCACGCCATTAGTAGTTTTGAAAAAAAAACATAAAAAAAATTGTTACTAATGGCGCACCGTTGTATAGTGCGCCATTACTAGTTCACATAGTAATGGCGCACCACATCCGCCGTGCGCCATTAGTAGTTTTGAAAAAAAATAAAAAAAAATATTTGTTACAAATGGCGCACCATGTAGTAATGGCGCACTGTCCACTGGTGCGCCAGTACTAAGTTTTTTTAAAAAAAATCAGAAAAAATATCAAATTTTTTTAATTTTTTTTCGAAACTAGTAATGGCGCACCGTGGGTGTGGTGCGCCATTACTAGTTTAACTAGTAATGGTGCACCACACCCACGGTGCGCCATTACTAACTTGCCCCAACACCGAATGCACAAACCCCCGGATCGCCTTTTCAGTTAAAAAAAATAAAGAAAATGATGGAAATGTCAAAAAATAAAAGAAAATAAGTTTCCCGTGTGATATGTGGTCTAGTTGTTGGGAAAATTTACAAATATGAATTTCGACTTTATTTGCAAAATCTCTCTTGAAATTTGTAAAATGGGCATAACTTTTGTATACGAACTCAGATGAAAAAGTTTTTTATATGAAAAATCATCTACTTGAAAAGTTACATCAGAACTTACATCAGAACTAGCTACATATGCATCATTATCAACAAAGGGGGTAGTGGAGTTTAACTGCAGCAAGCCAGCTTTGACTCGGTGGCTATCCTAAACTACGACTTCAAGTAACTCTTTTGAGGTGGCGCACACGAGTCCACATATTCACAATATCAATACACCACTATGGATCCTCTCCCGTCTCCCTACGAGAACGCCATCCATAGCACTCACGCTTATCTTGCGCATTTTAGAGTATCCACTTTCACTTGTCTATGAACTGTTATAGGCAACCCAGAAGTCATTTACCGCGGACATGGCTATTCGAATAGATGATGTTAACCCTGCAGGGGTGTACTTCTTCACACACGCTCTCGCCACTTACCGCCATGTACACGTCATGTATCTCGGCAACCTTCAAGAGGAAGCCTGGCGAGGGTGTCGGCCACAGCCTACCTAAACACTCAAGTCCCTAGTCCAGGTTTATCGCCTATTCGGGTTCCATCCGCAGGGAGTCCGGCTGAGGTTTCCACTAACGGCCCCGAACGATGTGTGCGGGGTTCCCGAGACACCAAACGGGCGAATCGGTACACCGGGCCACGTGTATCTACCGCATCATAGCCCACCCCTAGGGTCAGCGCTTCGCACGGCCTCCAACACATATCCTACAAACACGTAAACTAGTTGCAACTCCCGGACAGAGAACAAGGGTGGTTAAGAAGCCGAGAGAGTCAATTAAGGATCCCAATGTGTGGTAGTAACTGTTCATGGATCACAAACACAGAACTCAGTTCACGAGGACGGTTTCAATGAGACAACCCACCATGTACTCCTACATGGCCTCTCACCGCTACCTTTACCAAATCGTGTTCACACACTTAGCTCACACACAAGAGGACATGTTCACACACCTCCGATTCATCCCGATGAATCGGACTGACTCAACTCTAAGTAGTAGCAGGCATGACAAACAAGCATGAATGAGTAGGCACAATAGGGCTCAAACAACTCCTACTCATGCTAGTGGGTTTCATCTATTTATTGTGGCAATGACAGTCATGCAGAGGATAAAGGGGTTCAGCTACCGCAGCAAGTAATGTATGAATCGTTGTTGTCCTAATGAAGTAAAAGAGAGCAGGAGCGAGAGAGTGGGATTGTATCGGAATGAACAAGGGGGTTTTGCTTGCCTGGCACTTCTGAAGATAATATAGTTCTTCATCGGTGTCATCGAACTCATCGTCGGTACGTCGTCTACTGAGAGGGGACAAACACCGACAAACTAGGAAGAACACAATCAATGCAATGCACAATATGATGCATGATCATGACATGTCAAAATGCTGTGATTTGAGCTAATGCAACTAGCAGCAGATTAAATGGAGTTGGTTTGAATCCAAGATTCAAATTCAAACTCCATATATGACATTTCAAATGCCCTTAATTCAAATTGTTGTATACAGCAGCTTTAAGTTGTTCTAACATGCATGAAAACTGTACAGATGGATAGATTTGATTTTTCTGATCATTTTTCATATATAATTTGTTTGATTTGGAGTTATAGATTATTCTCTATGATTTTTCAAAGTTTTGGATATTTTCTGGAATAAATAAATCATTTAAGATTTATTTAAATTCCAGAAAAGGATTACTGCATCAGCCTGACATCATCATGATGTCAGGAGGTCAACGTGGCACGCTCCAGGTCAAACCTGACCAGTGGGGCCCACTGGTCAGTGGCCCAGTGACATTTAGTGTCACAGACAAGTGGGTCCGGTCAACGGCCACGCCAGCGAGGTCAACGCCGACGCGTGGGGCCACTGTGTTTAGATTAATCTTAATCTATTTTTGCTAGCTGGTTAGTTAGGCAGCAGGGCCCGCATGTCAGCGAGAGTGTGGGTTAATTAGCGGGGTCATTAAACTGCTAATGATGGTGCCACGTCAACGGCTAAACGCCGGTGCTAAGCACAGCACAGCGGCGTCGCCCGTCCGGCCAACTCCGGCGATGAGAGGTCGCGCGACGGGCGTTGTTGAACGCCCGCACTGGGCGATCCGATGGTGGTGGTGGCTGGACCTGGGGTGGTCTGTGGCGGCGCCGGCAATGACAACAGCGGCGGCCGGAGTTCGGGATAGCGCGGGCGCGGGGCTGCAGTGCTCGGGCGAGCAAACAGAGTGGCTAGGCAGCCTCCTGGAGGCCCCAGGAGCATATCAGTACCCCTGGAGCGAGCAGGAGAAGCTCGGGAGCATGGGCTCGCCGGTCATGGCGGACGGCGGCCACGGGTGATCTCGGGGCTGTGGCTAGAGGGCGAAAATGACGTGGGGAAGAGAGAGGAAAAGCGGTGGAGCTCACAGGGAGATCGATGAGCAGATCAGTGGGCTCGGGGGCGACCGGAGCGAGGCGAATCGACGAACGGTGTCCGGCGGGTACCCAGGTTGAAGACGAGCAGATGGCGGCGATGCAGGGCCTCCGGCGAAGTGTGGCTCGGTGGGGAGGGCGAGGGCGTCGCGGCGGAGGTCTTGGACAGCACGGGAGGCAAGGGGAGAATGGTGGACGCGGTGGCAGAGAACGACGGCGACGGCGTGTTCGGGCGTGCGTGAGAGAGCGAGACAGAGGAGGGAGAGAAGCTCGGGGAGAGAGTGGAGGGGTTCCAGGGGGTCCGGAGGCGACGTGGAGGTCGTCCAAGCGTCCAGGGGCGCGGGCGGCAAGCAGGAGGTGGCGCATGGCGGTGCTGCTGCGTCGAGCACGCGCCTGGCCCTCTGGCCGAGAGTTGGTGGTGACTGGCAGCGCCATGGGCTGGGCCGCACAAAGGCGAGGCCGTAAGTGGACCAGGTTGGTTCTTTCTCTCTCTTTTCTATTTTCTATTTTTCTAATTTTTGCAGATTTGTTTTAATTTGGTTTGCTAGCCAAATTATTTTTGCAACTCTCTGGGAATTATTGTGGATGCAATAAGGTTTATCCTAGGGCTCCACAAAACATTCCGGGATCATTGGAGCAATAAAAGATATTTATAGAATTTATTTTCTCCAACTCAAATACAATTATGATTTAATTCAAAAGGCCCAAAATAAATATTTCAGTCACTCCAAAAATATTGGTTTGCATTTTACCTCATGCCAATATTTTCAGAGAATGACGGGAACATTTTCTTGGACTCATTTAATGAGATTTAAATGTTGGTTATTTTTAGAGGCTTTCTGAGGCTTTGAAAATTCCTCAATTCAGATTTCAATTGAATTTAAACATGATGCAACAACCAGGCTAGTCCAAGGCCAGGGTAAAGCTAGGGATGTGACAACTCACCCCCACTAAACAAGAATCTCGTCCCGAGATTCAAGACGTGAGGTAAGAAGACAGAGGGGCACAAGACCAACACAATCTTCATGATCCAGGTTGCATCTCACAAGAACGTTGATTCGATCACCATCTTTGTCTTGATGTCTTGCTCTGAGAACTCCAACTAACATGACAATGAGAGGAAAGGGAAAACTCCAGAAGGATCGATCTTCTCGAAGATCGAACAACTCAGGATCACTCATCGAATGAGACATTGAAACATCTCTCGAGCTGAGACACGAAACACATCGAGAGGGATGGAGGAACAAGCGACGGGGTTTGATTTGGTGGCAACAATTACACGCTTAGAAAGATGGTGGACGGTGTCGAGGTGGCGAGGAAATAATTGCCATGATCCCGTAACGGGGCACCTTGGAAGAGGTGACTCGTTGGACTGTTCCCTTAAGTGGCAAAAGAATTACTTTTGATCCATAGATCATTGAAACTCTTCATACCATCTTAAGGAAATTTGCAATCGATTACTTGAAGGAGCTCGGAGGAATGGCATATTCCGAGTAGAATGGATGATGTGGACTACCTTGTTGAAGACAAAGCAATGGATGATGTGGACTACCTTGTTGAAGACAAAGCAATGGATGATTTTTGCTTATCACCGGAAATGGATGGGACCCATGACAAGTCCACTTTTGAAGATGATCCTGAACAGCAACTGCTGAGAAGGACAGCCCATGGGAAATTGGCACGATGGGGTGCAAGCTGGGAACAAAATGCAAATGTTGGGAATGTTCCAACCATCATATCTGCCTGAGATTCAGATCTGGTTAGAAACAGGATACTTCAGACTCACATGTTTGAAAAGAAAAGTTGCAACACAAATCGACGAGATAATGTTGCAAGACTCTCGGGAGATGAACAACGATAGCAAGCTCCAAAACATGAGCTGGTTCTGCTACACACCTGTGAACACACTGTCCTAGACTAGCATGACCACATAGTAGTCTTATAATAAAACACTACCGAGTTCAGGTTGGGAACCATCATCGCGGATAACGAAGTCCTTGGATAAGTCATATGATTAGCTCTTATGAAGAAACTTCTTCTCCTTGAACAAATCAGATAGTGGCTTGGTGTGCTAGGGAATTCATATGAAATGAAGATGATCAGTCTATCAGACCATAGAATACTTTGCACATGCATGACTGACTTGGGGTGATTCCAGAGGAAGCAACATTAACTTTCTCGAATCCACAGCGACAACTTGCATCAAATGCACATGAACTGGAGGAAGTCACTTCTCACTTCCAAACATATGCTTCATGAGCTAGCATGAGCAAATGCTTTCAAAAGTTTCCAACACTAGCTTAATGTTCAACATGAATCATGGAGGAGACAAGATGCTGCTGATGGGCTCAACAGCAACTCATCGGAATTTCCATATCACTGGACTTTCAAAAAATGATACGTAATATGACTGGGAAGTTTGAAATATTTTTCAAAATTTCATCATAGTCATGAACATGAACAAAGTCCTAGACACAACAAGGTATAATAGGATTGATATGCTAGATATATTAACAAGTGCCTGTGAAGTGAGCTGTTGCTGGGGTTGGATAGAACTCTGAAGTTAAGCGTGCTTGGGCTGGAGTAGTATGGGTGACCTTTCGGGAAGTTTGACCACGGGGTGCGATTTGACCTGAGATTAAGCCATATTGAACTGAGATTAAGAAAAAAACAAAAAAAATTGAAAAAATTTGGAAAAATATTGTTACTAATGGCGCACTTCTATGTGGTGCGCCATTAGTGTACCAGATACTAATGGTGCACCGCCATTAATGGCAAAACCGATGCGTCATTAGTAGGCCTTTTTCTAGTAGTGCTTGCTCTACAAGATGGCCCTTCCTTTTTCGTTAACACAATATACTTTGACTTCATCAAGATATGCATCCTTAGTGGGCCAATATCCACTTCGACTTCCTATACTGTCAAATTAGATCTCCGACTGACAAATGATATCTAAAGGTTAACTGATATTGGTTCAACAAAACTAACACATACTGTTACTATATTCTCATGGAAAGTGACTTTTTTAGGGAATGGAAAGTGCTTCATGATGTAACTTTGTAGTCTTTTTTGTGACGTAATCTGATTTTTTTGAAAAGGAGGTTTAAACCCCAGCCTCAAAATCACTAGGATGCATTGTAACGTAATCTGATGAAATGTAATTGTCAAATTACGTTTGCATGTTGATTATTTTAGAACGAAGAAAGTATCGCTGAGATCGTACCTGAAGGAGATTGCAAACAAATAATAACAAAGTCCAAATTTGGAAGTCAAGACAGGTACTCCCTTCGTTCAGAATTACTTGTCGCAGAAATGGATGTATCTAGATGTATTTTAGTTCTAGATACATCCATTTCTAAGACAAGTAATTCCGAACGGAGGGAATACAATTGGAGATAAATTCAAAGGAACTCTTTTTAATACACTCATTATGGTATGTGTGCCGTTTACAAGATAAAGTGCGCGGCAATACATAAGAAAGGAAATTGCAGACGAAAAACTTGCATTATTGACCAGGGACTTAACCTCAAATCCACTTTCACGTTGGAGAAAGATTGATCACATCACTTCGCCGTTGTTAGGAATCTAGTTTGGAAAGTCGGGTAGAGAAATCTTGACAAATGACAGCATAAGATAGGCATGCATGCAGCTGATCTCGATGATGAGATCAGTGATGCTGGGGGTTAGATCCCCCGGGGCTGAGCCTCTTCGACCTATCAACAGATATGTCCGGCGTTGCGTCACGCGGCAACGTCCCTGTGGTGCTCGCCCCTGTCGAGGTTGGGCTGCCGCCGATGACCACGGCGTCCTGCAGGCACCGTCGGCCCAGCATCAGCGGATGGTCGCCGGAGACCGCGATAGGCGATGAGGTGATGACGAGAACGATGAAGATGCACAAGCACATCACTAGCTTCATGGCTAATACAGCTCCGTCTAGCTTTGCTCACTTAGCTTGCTGCGAGGAGCGGTCGAGCTGCTTGATACTGTGTAATCTGCAGTGATGGTGAGCTGCAGCCTACAGCTTGTACCTGCATTTATAAGCCAAGCGTGCAAGTTTTTTGTGCCCACGCTGAATTGTATATGCATGTAGTGGGATCAGCTGCCACTGATTTGGCCAGCCATTTGTTTAGAGACATTGCAAAAATATATGCGTCTAGCCAACGTACGTGAGCTTCGGCACCAGTTAGGTAGTTTAAACCTAGGGTTTTCCAACACGTACGTCTTCTCACACTCACCATCCATGGCTCCATCTCATCCTTTACCTTACGTACGTATCCATCTTTCCTTTGAAGTGTGTTTCGGGGTGTTTTGACATGATATGATATTATGTATTCGCATTTATCATGTTTTAGATGTTGACTTCACGATGGAGTTTGTCGTCATTGGAACTTAATAATTGA
This sequence comes from Aegilops longissima, assembly GCA_021605205.1. Lineage (NCBI taxonomy): Eukaryota > Viridiplantae > Streptophyta > Magnoliopsida > Poales > Poaceae > Aegilops > Aegilops longissima. Next base: position 542,173,919 of record CM038682.1, read on the forward strand.
TGTGGTATAAGTCAACTCAACACATGATCAAGGAGACAAGGATATACACATCCAGGAATCCACCCTAATCCACATGCATGTTCCTTTCATTTCATCCTATATAATACACAGTCAGCAACATCCTTTTTCAAGTCATCGCGCATTGCAAACCTTAATCTACGTCTACGTGTTATCAGACTCACATGGCATTTCGACGTGTTGACCGATTGGGTTTCGCGTATGTCATCATCCATGTGTTTCAAGTATCGACACATTTACACTAGGCATTAGTGCCTCTTATATATCCTCCTGCTTAATATAGAGAAGGACAAGGCAAGGAAGTGAAGACCTAGAGGGACACATACGAGGGGTAACTAATAAGTGCATCTCTAGTAGATTCTCATGATCTTCTGGCCCATTTTCTCGGATATCGTAGGGTTAGCGAGTGTGTGCGCGCGTACCCCATGTATAGAGCTGGTATTTCTAGGATGGAGGTTCATGAAGTGTGCCTGTACCTTTTAAGTAATAAAGCGCCCCTTTTCGAAAATGAAGTGTGCCTGTCCTTTCTACCTGATCGGAGGATTGCGACCATACTTCTTCATGATAATGGCGGCAACTCATGAGGCTTTCTTCTTGTTGGTGCCCTTTGAGTAATGTGTATTAAGTTCTCGGCTGAAAATCCTATATCTATCTTCATTGGTTGTACCTCTCAGTGATGGGCTACATTCCCTTCTCTCTCTTTTCTAAAATGGTAGTCTACGATACCTTATTGAAGGCATTGTCTAGTGATTGCTTGGACTTTTTCTCCTCTTGGATGTATGGTTGGATAGACGACACACACCATCTCCTTCATTGAGGCGCTGTCATTGGGAAATTTTAATCGTAGTCTTCCTGTTGACATAGATGGTGCTAGGTGTTGATATTTTGTTGTATCGAGTCGTCCGCCTTGTCTTGACATCCGCTGACCCTTTTTTTCGTTTATAACTCAGTTTTGTCCATCCTTAATGTCTTGGCTAAATATTGATATAGTGCCGTTGCAGAGGCTAGGTTTACTTGATATCGAGTTGATATTAATATATAGACTTTATTAAAATATCCAACCAATAAATTGATTTTATTTGTGTTTTATTTCACTGTGTTATGTGTGCCCAAGGGTGCACGAGAGACTGTGAGAGGTTTTTCTGCAACTATATAACCAATAAGAAGTCTGAGTTCCACTCATGGTTTTAAATTCCAGTTCCAGAAATATTCCAGCCATAGACGAAATGACTGATTTCATTGAAATTCGGTTATTTTGGCTTCCACTTGTGACAAAGGGTCAAAATGTTCATTTTCATTTGAACGAGATCCAACAAGATATTTCAAAAGTTGAAGAAAATAAAAATTATTTGAATTTGAGTGTGCCATCGTAGTTGCTGAAATATTTTGACCGAAAGTAAATTATTTTAGCATGTACCAAAATTAGTGAAATTTCTCAAATTTCAATGAAATTACATTGAAAGTAAAAAACACATCACACAATGTAGAAAATATGGATCGGACCGCCGACATGTGTACAATTGTTATTGCTCCAAGGTTTTTTAGTTCAAAATGAAGGTTAAATCTCCCAGTCTCTGCATCCATAAGTGCACACAATCATAATCATATATATCTAAATAATTGATCACCGCTATCTCAATTCTCTCAACACGCACACATGTCACCTTACCACATATGCCACCTCATTATCCCACTATTCATTTATCTTATGCATAGCAAATGCTATTTATATTCTCTCTTAACATGCACACATCCCAACTCACCACACATGCCACCTCATCAATCAGATTAATTATATTTCTCTCAACATGCATGAGACATGCTACTTATATTCTATATATGTTTGCAACTACATAAAAATCAAATATAATATATTATATCTATTTTAGTTTTCATTTATTCATCAAAAGCTATGGCAACCTATTCCCGCAGCAATGCGTGGGGTATCATCTATATTATTAAAGCCGATGAAAGCCAACTAGCTAGACCAAAGTCATGCAAACATAACGACAATGACAAAACCATGACAAGATATGAAAAAACACCAAAGAAGGGAGAATGCACTTGCACTGTCGTTGTCACCTCCGGTTTGAGATGGCTAGGCCAAGAATTTTCATCATGGATGGAAGGTCCATGTAACCAGCATCATAACATCAACATAGTTTCAAGAAAAATAAAAACATCATAACATAAACATAGAAACGGGTAGCGGCGGCTGCAGCGCCAATCTCACCACCAACTTCTAGCCAAAGGAATCGACACCAACATTGTCGTCTTCCATATGTCTATCTTGTCAATGCCCAACTCCAATATCAATGCCCCCAAGGAGGTAGACAAATCAAAAGTATTGCCATCGTCCCATAATACGGATCTGGGGTTCCCTAGAAGCTGCAATCGTAAAAGACGAAGAGCATCACCTTGATGATGCCATCAAGAAGGGATCAACAGCCGATATCTTCGTCATAGCTAGCTCCGGCCATCATTTTCACCTGGATCAACCTACAAGCCCCTGCACCATGCATTAGCCAGACCCGAGGTAGATTTGGCTGAGCCCTGGCCAGTCATCGGAGCGAGCTCGAGGCCACATCTACTTGGATCCACCACCAGTGCCACGCCAATGTGGAGCAACACACAACAACACCTAACCGCCCGGATGACGTATGCCATATGACACAACAGCCACCGGACACGTCGGAGCACCATCTGAGGCCGATGATCCGAGGCGGGCCGTGCACCCCAGCCACCATAGGGGTTGAACATTCAAAAGTGAGACCTCGATAGGGCCAAGTCCCACCGATGGCTGCCACCAGCAGGCTTTGCCCGACGACGTGTGCCGGTGGTAGCTTGGGAAGGGGAGGGAGGAAAAGGCAGGCGATGACAGCGGCTAGAGTTTCCACCCGAGGCACCCGAGAGGAGCAACACAAGGGGCGCATGTTTCTTCCGCAAGAGGAGTATCCATGCGTCTGCATCTCTCACGCGTGAGCCTGCAGGGAACAAATGGACTCAATTCTCATGAGCCACCCATACATTTTCCGTATTATAAGTTTTCTTTACTATGTTTTCCGTATAATAAGTGGCTCAACTTTAGTACTATAAAGTTGTACTAAAGTAACGTTAATTAATTTGGATCGGAGGGAGTACTGTATCTCAGTAAACACATTCCACTTAAATATGTCAAGGGCCCATATAATTGTTTTGTGAAAGTACAAAAGTCATACATGTTAGAGGAAGGTAGTGCGTCAGCCAGATGTGAACTTAGGTTCCATTGGAGCAACGTGCAAATATACATATTTTAGCTCCTACATGCACACTTGCGTAACTTAAACCATCGAACCAGCGAAGTGCGTGGTCCCCTATTCATCAAGAGGCAAAAACGAATCTTAACTGCTGAAGTGGTTCTTTAGTTAGGATTTTCTTTTGCTAAACTAGAATCAGTGTTGACAGAAAAAGGTGTTTGAACTTTAAAGTGGCCTTTGGCATCAGCGTATGTGTTTTTGGCTCTAGCATAAGCTTAAAATCCGCTTGATATTAATATGAAATTCTTCATTAAGATGTGTACATCAAAACTACCATTTTGAATTAATTCCATAATTTACCTTCTCTTTCGTCATTTTTATAAAGATTACCTCATTTAGAGGGGTTTTCATCTGTTTTACCCCATTTAAATAAAATTTATGCCACATTTTTACCTTTTTCATATTTGAATTCGCTTTATCAAGCTAGTGATTTTAAATTGATCTAAAGATAGCCATTTGTTTTCAAATAAGCTATCGAGTAGAGTAACTTTGGAAGAGTCGTCGTATCGGTCTCATCGCCACAATAACATCATTATGTCAATTTTAACCGAAAAAATCGCTCTAATAGAGTCGTCATCTCGCCCCCAATCACATAAATTTTGACGGCGCTCCAAACCTAGCCCGCGAGCCTCAAGCTTTGACGGTGTGGGATATTTGGAGCATACATGTGCATGTTTGCTTTCTTGGAAATATTGAGCAATTTATCGAATGATTTTATTAACAGAAATAGTAGATAAAACATGGCTATTATAGCAGTGATAGAATAAGCCATGTGATTTGACAAAGAGAAGGTAAACAACATGTTCATATATGAACCGTAACTAAACATATCTAGAGCAGACAGTATAGCAGGTTGCACATATGAAATCGAGTCTAACATACGTAGGGCAGAAACTAGAGTCAAGAACTGTAGTAGGACTTCTAACAGAAAGAAGAAGAACACGACGGCACAGCAGCGGCAGGAGCGCTAGACTTGGGGTCGGTGTCCTCGCCGGCCATGTCGTCGAGGAGGTCGTGGACGTCGGGGAAGTAGTCGTCAGCGACCGGATCGTCCGTGATGAAGCAGCCAGTAGTCGCGCTGAGCGCTCCCCAAAAACCTTATCACCCTTCTCCCGTACAGACTCAAAGGGTGCGGTTCCGAGGCCTCTGTCCCGACCAGCGGTGCACGCCGCAAGCCGGGATGAGGAAGAACGTAACAGCAGCGCAGTGCTCGAGAACTTGTGGCGAGAGGAGGAAGAGATTCTGTGCGTCTCTCGGGAGGAGCGACCTCCCTTTATAGGCGCAAGAGAAGGAGGCGAGAGGTTGCGCTGGGAGCTGAAGAGAACGAGGAGATGAAACGAACAGGCAGCAAAGCGAAGAGGTGCGCCGTTCGTATTCAATCTCCACTACAGCAAAACGTTTCAGCTTCCGCGTGCCCTTTCGTATACCCGTAGTGCGTGGCAAAAATTAGACATCGGCTCGTTCCCACAACCCGCGGCGCGGCGCGGCGCGTTGAGGCAAGGCGAGGCGAGGCGAGGCGTGGCGAGGCGGGCGGCGGAGGAGGAGCGCGCGTGGATGTCCCTCTTGTTCTCATGCTCATACAAGTGGGGAAAGAACCTCCCTTATAAGGAGGTCCAATTCCCACTCAACTAGCAATGTGGGACTAAACTTTAGTAGTATCCCTTGCCTTGCACAAATGGGCTAAGTGGGCCTCTAGGATTTATTAGGAATTTCTGAAATAGTTATTGGGCTGCCCCAATATAGACTAAATTCCAGCAATCCCCCACCAGATCCCAGAGGCACATAGAAATTTGCCTTTGGTTCCAAAACACTGTTTTATATACCGGTACTGCAGTGGAGACTGTTAAGTTGAACTTTCACCTAGAACTCTATGCTACACTAGTAAGCAACTTGAACAGTGGACTGGGCCTTGAACTGCAAGTTTTGTGCGAATCTAGCTTCACATAAAGCCTTGACCGATATGTGGCTACCGTGGGTATTCCCCGCGGGTGGAGCTTATGTGTCATACTCCGTGACTTTTCATGAGTTTACTAGAGAGAACCCTACTCTCATAGATTGCGACGTTTGACAATCAGACTCATATAGGTGTGTTCTTCAAAAGATGTTCTGCAGGATAACATCTCTGCTTAAATAAGCCACTTAGAACACATTAAGATATACATCAACCTGCCATGCAGATTAGGAGAGTATTGCATCTTCATGGAGTGGTATTGAGAATAGTAGGGATACTCTCCTCTCGGTTGACCAACAGCTTGTCTTCCACATCTAATTCACGGATCTCCGATCACAAAGAATAGGTTACCACCGTGAACAACTCATATTGTGGGTCTCATACCCATCTCCTCGATGCATTATCTATCACATTACGCGATAGACCCTTAGTAAAAGGATCTGCCAGATTTTTAGACGTTTGGATATAATCCAACGCAATAACTCCGGAGTTTTTCATTTTCCTGACAGACCTTAACCTTCTTTGAAGAACATGTCTTGATGACTTCATGTTATCCTTTGAGCTGCTCACTTTCGTGATCACAGTTTGATTGTCGCAGTTCATAAGGACACCCGGTACAGGTTTCTCAACAACCGGCATGTCATTCAAGAGCCGGCGGCCAATCTGCTTCAACCGTAGCTGTATCTAGTGCTGTGAGTTCTGCTTCCATTGTTGACCTCGTTAAGATGGTCTGCTTGCAAGACTTCCAAGAAACAGCGCCACCTCCATGAGTGAATACATAACCGCTCGTGGCCTTTATCTCATCAAGATCGAGATCCAGCTTTGAGTCACTATACCCTTCAAGCACCTTTGGATGCCCAAAGTAGTGAATTCCATAATTTGCAAGGTTTTCAAATAACGCAAAACTCTCTCTAGAGCTTTCCAATGCACATCTCCTGGTTTTGAGACAAACCGACTCAGTTTGCTAACAGCAAAAGAGATGTCGTCTTGTAGCAGCTAAGTACATAAGCGAGCCAATAATCTGTGAATATTTCAATTGGTCTCTAGCAATTCTTCGATTCTTTCAAGCAAAGACGCTAGCATCATATGGTGTTGGAGAGGGCTTGCAATCACTATAGCCAAAGCGACTCAAGATCTTTTCCACATAGTGAGATTGAAGCAATGTAATCCCACCATCATCATCTCTCAACAACTTGATGTTCGAATGACATCAGCCACTCCTAAATCCTTCATCTCAAAACAGCGAGATAGAAAATCCTTGACCTCCTTAATAACATTCAGATTTGTTCCAAAATCAGTATGTCATCAACATACAAGCAAAGCATAACTCCCTTGCCCCCACCATGGCGATAGTACACATTTGTCAACTTCGTTCACAACAAAGCCTGCAGCTGTTAAAGTTCTTTCGAACTTCTCATGCCACTGTTTGGGTGCTTGCTTGAGTCCATACAAAGACTTCAAAGAACTTGCACATTTTCCTTCTTGACCATCTATTACAAACCCATCTGGTTGTTCCATATAAATTTCCTCATCCAACTCTCCATTTAGGAAAGCAGTCTTAACATCCATTTGATGAACGAGAAGACCATGTGAGGCAGCTAGTGAAAGTAGAACTCGAATAGTGGTCAGTCGAGCCACGGTGAGTAAGTATCAAAGAAGTCTTCACCTTCCTTTTGGGTATAACCTTTGCCACGAGCCGAGCCTTGTACTTTTCAATAGTACCATCAGGCCTAAGCTTCTTCTTGAATACCCATTTGCATCCTATAGGTTTGCACCCATAAGGACGATCAGTTATCTCCCAAGTTTCATTCGCCAAGATGGAATCCATCTCGCTCTTTAACTGCTTCCTTCCAAAGAGTCAAGATCTTCTCGATGCATAGGCCTCCAAATAGAACTGGGAGTGTCATCTATGAGATACACAAGAAAATCATCACCAAAGGACTTTGTTGTCCTCTGTCTCTTGCTCCTAGTAGGAACTTCATTGTTTTCCTCCACGGACTTTCAGAGTGTTCCATCGAAATGGCAGGTTCAAGAATTGTAATCGGTTCCCGATTCGATGAACTAGGCATCTCCCGATTAGATGAGGTAGCCATATCCTTCATGGGAAAGATATCTTCAAAGAAAGTCGATCATTCGACTCCATGATCGTCTCGACATGCATGTCGTACCTCAGATTTTACAACCAAGAATCTATAGCCAACGCTGTGAAAAGCATATCCCAGAAAACACAATCCACGCCTTTGGTCCAAGCTTCCGCTTCTTTGAATTGGAACATTGACTTTCGCCAAACAACCCCATGTTCGCAGATAAGAGAGTTTTAACCTTTTCTTCTCCCATTCCTCGAATGGAGTTATCTCTTTGTTCTTTGTGGGAACTCGATTTAGGACATGACATGTTGTCAATATCGCCTCCCCCCACCATGCCTTGGAGAGACCCGATGTGTCTAACATGGCGTTAACCAAATCAGTTAGAGTACGGTTCTTTCTTTCGCCACCCCATTTGACAGAGGTGAGTAGGGAGGCGCCCTCTCATGGATTATACCATGTTCCGCACAAAAAGCATCAAATTCATTGGAAAAATACTTCCACCACGGTCGGACCTAAGCCTCTTGATTTTTCGATCAAGTTGGTTTTCCACTTCAGCTTTATAGATCTTGAAAAGTTCAAAGCCTCATCCTTAGATTTCAAGATACACACGGTATTCTAGTGGAGTCGCCAATTAACGCCATGAAATATTTCTTTCCACCTTTTGTCAAAACACCATTCATTTCACATAGATCTGAATGTATAAGTTCTAGTGGTGCAAGATTTCTCGTCTCCACAAATGTGAGACCTACGAGGTTGCTTAGCTTGCACACACACTTGACACTTAGATCCCTTGACAAGGGTGAAACTAGGATTAAGTTCAACTTCGCTAGTCGCGACATGCAACCAAAGTTAACATGACAAAGACGTGAATGCCACACAACTGATTCACTATTGTTGTAAATATGATTAACAACTTTATTGCAAACGTCTGATAAGGATAAACGAAACAGGCCTCCTGACTCATAGCCTTTACCAACAAAGGTTCCATACTTGGATATTACAAATTTATTCGACTCAAAGACAAGCTTGTAGCCATCTCTACACGTAAGAGATCCGCTAACAAGATTTTTATTGACGGAGGGGACATAATGCACGTTCTTCACCAAGACAATCTTCCCCAAGTAAACTTCAGATCGACCGTGCCAACACCACGAACAAAGCACTTGAACCGCTGCCCATCAAGACGGGTTGAAGTCCCCGCGATCCGATAAGACGAAAACATGGAAATATCACCGCGTACATGCACATTAGCACCCATGTCAATCAACCAATCAGAGAATGACAAACTGAAAGAATAGTGGGAAATATACCATACCCAAGATTCTTCATGTCGTTGTTCCAATGACAACATTAGCGGTCTTGCCGCCTTTCCCGGATGACGCTTGTCATAGCGATCGGGCAACTAGGAGCCCAATGATCGGGATCTCCACACACATGACAAACACCTTTCTTCTTGTCATTCTTCTTCTTGAAGTTCGTGTGTTGCACAGCCTTGTTCTTTCCATCAAACTTTGCTTTACCATCAAACTTGCCCTTGTTCTTGAACTTGTGGGGCTGGAAGTTCTGCTTCGCACTACATTGGCACTAGATCCTCCTCAATACCTCGAGCACGTGTGTCCTTTGCTCTCGCCTTTTCTTCCACATCAAGAGTACCAATGAGATCCGAACGGAAAACTCCTGTCTCTTATGCTTCAAGAGTAGCAAAGTTCCTCCATGAAGGAGGAAGCTTAGTAATGATACCCCGCAACAAACTTGTCCGTAGTATGCAATTGAAGTGCTCAAGTTCTCTAGCAAATGATCAGATCTCATGAGCCTGCTCAACCACGGAGCGCTTTTGGTCATCCTGTAATCATAGAATTGCTCCATGATATACAGCTCGGTTTGGCATCCGAGACCCCAAACTTGGCCTCGAGTGCATCCCACATATCTTTTCCATTGTCAATTGACGCATAAGCATCAACTATATTCTCACCAAGAACACTCAAGAGAGCAGCCTTAAACATAGTATCCATTTTCTGAAAAGCTTGTGCATGTTGGGCACCTTGCTCTCCTTCAGGTTTGCCAAGAGTGGCGTCATAACAGCTCATGGTCTGAAACCATAAGACTGCTCTCACGCGCCACCTCTTATAGTGGATACCCTCAAACATAGGAGGTCTCATGGAAGCAGCAAAACCACTTGGGGTAAATTGCCTATAATAAGGTTTTTGGATTGTTGGAAATATGAGCAATTTACCGAATGATTTTATTAATAGAAATAGTAGATAAAACATGGCTATTATAGCAGTGATAGAATAAGCCATGTGATTTGACAAAGAGAAGGTAAACAACATGTTCATATATGAACCGTAATTAAACATATCTAGAGCAGACAAAGATAGCAGGTTGCACATATGAAATCGAGTCTAACATACGTAGGGCGAAACTAGAGTCAAGAACTGTAGTAGGACTTCTAATGAAAAGGAGAAGAACACGTAGGGCACAAAGAGCGGCAGGAGCGCTAGACTTGGGGTCGGTGTCCTCGCCGCCATGTCGCCGAGGAGGTCGTGGGCGTCCGGAAGTAGTCGTCGGCGACCGGATCGTCCGTGATGAAGCAGCCAGTAGTCGCGCTGAGCGCTCCCCACAAACCTTATCACCCTTCTCCCGTACAGGACTCAAAGGGTGCGGTTCCGGAGGCCTACTGTCCCGACTAGCGGTGCACGCCGCAAGCCGGGATGAGGAAGAACGTAACAGCAGCGCAGTGCTCGTGAACTTGTGGCGAGAGGAGGAAGAGATTCTGTGCGCCTCTCTCGGAGGAGCGACCTCCCTTTATATGCGCAAGAGAAGGAGGCGAGAGGTTGCGCTGGGAGCTGAAGAGAACGAGGGAGATGAAACGAACAGCAGCAAAGCGAAGAGGTGCGCCGTCAGATTCAATCTCCACTACAGAAAACGTTTCAGCTTCCGCGTGCCCTTTCGTATACCCGTAGTGCGTGGCAAAAATTAGACATCGGCTCGGCTCATTCCCGCAACCCGCAACCCGCAACCCGCGGCGCGTTTTGCCGAGGCGTGGCGAGGCGGGCGACGGAGGAGGAGCGCGCGTGGATGTCCCTCTTGTTCTCATGCTCATACAAGTGGGGAAAGAACCTCCCTTATAAGGAGGTCCAATTCCCACTCAACTAGCAATGTGGGACTAAACTTTAGTAGTATCCCTTGCCTTGCACAAATGGGCTAAGTGGGCCTCTAGGATTTATTAGGAATTTCTGAAATAGTTATTGGGCTACCCCAATATAGACTAAATGTTTAAAATGGTGGCAATCAAAATGTTTGAATGAGGACTAGGGAAAAAATATAGAGACCAAGATATGACGACACAGAGTTTGCGCGTCGTCTGGCCAACCTTAAAATGTGTTCCCTATGCATTATGGTGACTACAGATATAACAACCTGCTAGACCTGCTCTAAGGTAAATAATAATACACAGTAGGTGTGCATCATATATGCTGCCTCGACTTGGGTTCTGAATTTTCTGTGTGTGTTTTCTTTTCGGCTCGTGCCACGAGTTAGGTTTCGATAGTTCTCGCAATCATGTGGGATTAGGGAAGCCCCCGCTCCTAGCTACTTCCTCCGTTCCAAAATATTTGTCATGGTTTTAGTTTCCCTCCGTTCCAAAATATTTGTCGTGGTTTTAGTTTGAATTTAAACTAAAATTACGACAAGTATTTTGAAACGGAGGGAGTAGTTATCAACGATGTCTCCATTTTTTCGATAAAGGACATTTCATTGAATAGATATATCGAGGTGATACAATCGCATCGAAAGAAAACCCGGCTTCTGCATAGCTAGATGCGCGCAGCCAAAAAGTTGAAAGTGCCCTAGAAATAAAAATAATTCGATACAATGTGAAGCAAATAAATCATGTCGAGCCTAAGGAGCGGCAGATCCTATCCGTAGATCACACCGCCATCCATGGGGGTAGAAAACATCCCTGGCCGAACACTCCAGCCGTGTAGATGCCAGCATAAAAAGGTCCATGTCCTCCAGCCTCTGCGGGATAGACCAAGTACGAAGCCATTGTTTACAAACATGAATAACCTGCATAGGAGATGAGACACATTTGTTATTAAAAATCACATCATTCCTGGTAAGACACAGTGCCCAGCATAAGGCCGCCGCTCCCACTAGAATATGTGCAAAAAATTGTTTATCAATACCCCGCAACCAGTTGCCGAACATGTTCCGTGCACTACGTGGTGGGTATAAATTTGAAGCTACTTGAACTATGGCCCAAACTGCCCGAGCGAACTTGCACTCAAAAAATAAGTGTCTAATAGACTCGTCATGTTGGCAAAAGACACATGTCTTAGAACCTTGCCAGTTTCGTCATGTCAGATTATCTCTCGTTAGGATGACTCCTCTATTGAGAAACCATAGGAAAATCTTCACTCTTAGAGGAATTTTGAGCTTTCACAATTTCCTGTTATCAACTGGGACATCACAATGAACCATTGCATCATACATGGATTTGAAAAAAAAATCATTCTGATGCAAGTTCCATCGAAAGACGTCCGGCTCACCTGACAGTTGAATGTCCTCCAGGCGAGTGAGTAATTCATTCCATGCTGCCAGGCGAGGGCCAAGAAGGTCCCTACGGAAAGAAATATCAGGGTTTTGTTGTCCTAAAACTTGTTTGATCGTGCCAAATTTATGTCTGAAAATCCTATACAAGCTTGGATATTGCACCATTAGAGGGTTGTTTCCTAGCCAGGTGTCTTCCCAAAATCGAACCTGAGAACCGTCCCTGACCGAGAAGGTCCCAAATTGGAAAAAGAATTCCTTGGCCTTCATCACGCCACTCCAAGAATGGAAATCCCCAGGTTTCCAATGGACTTGAGAAATGTCTTTGGATCTCACATACTTGTTGCGAATGATTTCTTGCCATACTCCATTCTCAGTGAGTAGTTTATAAACCCACTTGCTGAGAAGAGCAATGTTTTTAATCTCAAAGTCTTGAATTCCCAGCCCCCCTTGAACTTTAGGTCTGCATAATACGCTCCACCTAGCCAGTCGATATTTCTTGGATTCATTATCGCTCTGCCAAAAAAATCTGGATCTAAAGTAGTCTAGTCGCTGGAGAACCCTTTTCGGTAGGTGGAAGAATCACTACTAGAAAAAGGGCTATAAATGGGATGGACACTAATGGCGGCGCACCACCTGACAGGTGCGCCATTAGTGTGGAAGATACTAATGGCGCACCAAGCACAAGGTGCGCCATTAGTAACAATTTTTTTTTATTTTTCCAAACATTCTAATGGCACACATTAGCACAAAGGCGCCATTACTAGTGTAAACTAGTAATGGCTTCGTGCCTCGTCCGCCATTAGAATATATACTTTTTATTTTTTGCAAAACTTCTAATGGCGCACTGAAGCAGGTGCGCCATTAGTAACCAGGGTTACTAATGGCGATTTGCATCAGTGCGCCATTAGTAAGCTGGGACTAACAAGATATTTTGGACAGCCCACCTACCCACTCACTTTCTCCACTTCATTCTCTCCACCTCCTCCTCCAAGCTTGTCTCGGCTGCCTCCTCCTCCTCACCTCATTTGCACCATAGATTCATCCAAATTAAGTGGTTAAATTACCTTTTTGATAGGTAAGTAAGGGAAAAGCTATCTTTATGTTGTTCTCCTCTCCAACAACGTGCACATGCACTTTTGTGGCCTAGCTAGATCTATGTATGTTCGTGGTGTTGCATATGTTTGTGGTGTTGCATATATGTTTGTGTTTATGGTACGTATTTGAAATGCGATAGTTGCCAATATTTTGCGGAATGTTGATTTATTTCTGTTTCGGCGAGAATTTTGGCACTATGCATTCTTTTTTGTCCTATTTTTAGGGAAAGTTATGCCAAATGTTTTCTTGGTTCTAAAATATCGTTTTGCTCTACCCATGAGCGACCATGGTCCGCACGATGACCGAAGGCATCGTGAATAGGTTTTGAGCTCCGCAAGGCCAAGATGCTTCAAAAGAATGAGACGGAGATAAGATGTCCGTGTCGAAGATGCAAGTCAAGAGCCTTATTGCGGACCCGGATTCGGGCAGGTGTGGGACCACCTGCTCTTGCGTGGTTTCATGGATGGCTATCGGTGGAAAGGTGATGAAGATGACTATGAAGTCGTCCATGGGGGCGGGCGACAAGAAATGAGCAAGACTCGGTAGGCGAGAAGATGAAGAATCTCCGTGACATGATCACGACGGTGATGTTGTACACGTCATCATGTAGAAGATGCAGACATGATGATGAGGAAGATGCCGGAGCAGACGAAGGGCATGATCATGAAGATGAAGATGCGGTGGAGCGCATTTATGATGGACCATCGATGGGCTGGGTGCAGGACCCTCATGTTCAAGAGTTGCTTCTCAAGCGAGACGGATAACGCAAGAGCTGCCGCCCGAGAGAAAGCCAAGCTGGATCAACTGGAGATAGACGCGTTACTCCATTGTATGAAGGATGCAGGCCGAGGATACCCGCCGAAAGTAACGCTCATGGCTCGAGATGAAGGTAAAACACAAAATGACCGACGATGCTTCGACGAGAACATGTCATTCGCACTAACGTCTTCCCAAGGGGAACAAGTGCCCGACCAGTTTCAAGGAGGCGAAGAAAATCGTGTGTCCTCTGGATTTACCGCGACGTGAAATACCATGTGCATGAACAATTGCATCATTTATCGGGACAAGCACGCGGAGTCTACCATATGTCCGGTGTGCGACGTCACTCGATACAAGAAGAGGAAGAAAGCTCCTCGAAAAGTGGTGTGGTACTTTCAGGTCACTCCTCGTCTGCAGCGGTATTTCATGGACCCTAAGGTAGAAAGCTCCTGCGTTGCACGCGGATATGGAGGAGAAGAAGCGAGAAGATGACTCAAATGATCCAAGATAAATAAAAAGACAAGATGCCGAGTCACCCAAAGGATGCGAGCGATGGCAAGCGTTGAACTTTGAACACCCAGAATTTGGGAAGGATCCAAGGAACATCGTCTTTGGGCGCGAGCACCGATGGAGTCAATCCGTTTGGCAGCCAGAGAAGCACACATAGCACCGACATGTGTTTGTGTGGATGTACAACCTTCCCCGGTTGTGCATGAAGAGGAAGTACATTCACATCAAGTATGCTAATCGAAGGGCCGAAACAACCAGGAACGACATCAATCAGATCTGGGCTGCTGAAAGAGGAGCTAGACACACTGTGGAAAATGCCAGCCAATATGTGGGACGCCGCAGAAAGAATATTTCCCTATGAGAGCCGCACCGCTCATGACGGTGCATGACTATCTCGATACGGGTATCTCGCGGGGCAGGTGGTCCACGGATTTTCGGATGCGTCTGTGCATGGATGACACGTATCGCCAGCTAGATAGAGATCCGGGTCTTCAAAACCATGTTCATGGGACATCAAGGTGGCTTCGCGACGATGACCCGTGGAGGAAACGCAAGGATCTGTTCGATGGTGAAACCGAACCCGAAGACGCCCAGCGTCACGAGGAGCGGCGAGGAAATAGACCAGTTGTTGAAAATTGGAAAGATTTCCCACCGCCGGAAAGAAGCAAAAGGCGCCAGAGCCGGAAAGAAGCAAAAGGCGCCAGAGCTGCTGAAGGTATGGAAAACGAGGTCTGTTTTACGACTTGCCGTCTCGAAGATCCACCGTGTGCCTCACAGCCTTGATGTCATGCATATCACGAAGAACGTGTGCGAGAGTCTGCTTGGTACCCTGCTCAACATGCCAAAGAGGATCAAAGATGGGCCGAAAGCAAGGGCAGACTTGAAATCAATGGGCATCAGGGAGGAGCTTCACGCTAATGATCATGATGATGATGATGATGATGATGATGAGGCGAAGCAGGACACGAAAAGTCGTCGCAAAGGCAAAAAGGCCAAGAAGACCGGAAATGACTACCCTCCCGCGTGCTTCACTCTAAGTCAGGAGGAGATCGAGCAGTTTTTCACCTGCCTCGTAGGAGTAAAACTTCCTTCTGTTACGCTGGGAAGATAAGCAGATACCTAGACCCAGTGAGCGAAGTTCAGCGGGATGAAGTCTCACGACCGCCACGTGCTGATGACGCAGATACTTCCAGTTGCAATCCGTGGGATCATGGACGCGCACGTCCGTGAAATGCTATTTGGCCTATGCAACTTTTTCGTCATCTCTCGGAAGTCGGTTGGCGTGAGGCAACCTTCGAAGGCTACAGGAAGAGATCGTGGTGATACTATGCGAGCTTGAGATGTACTTCCCGCCCGCATTCTTCGATGTTATGGTGCATCTGCTGGTCCATATCGTGGAGGATATCATCCAATTCGGGCCGACGTTCCTGCACAGCATGATGCCGTTCGAAAGGATGAATGGTGTCATCAAAGTATACGTTCGCAACATGTCACGTCCAGAGGGAAGCATAGCCAGGAGCTTTCGAATCAAGAGTGCATCTCCTCGCACGAATTATCTAGGCATCGAGGACCCCGTTGGTCTGCCCGTCAACAGGCACCTCGGCAGGCTCGCTGGATGGGGTCACCGTGAGGGTCGCCGCGAAATGCATGTCGACTTCGAGGGTCGACTCGCCGACTTTGAAAGAGAAAACCTAGTCACGCTACAACACATAGACGTGGTCGATCCTTGGGTGGTAGAGCACAAAACCTTTATTGAGAAGACGTACAATGACCGAGGCCAACAGAGGACGGACGGAGATATAATCAAAGAGCACAACTCATGTTTCACGCGTTGGTTCAAGCAGAAGCTTATGTCGTACCCTTTACATGAGGATTCTTCCGCGGAAGAACAACTCATATTCGCCTTGTCACAGGGCGCCGAGCACAACCTGATGACCTATGAGGCGTACGATATCAACGACTACACATTCTACACCGAGGACAAGGACATGAAGAGCGATGGTTATCAGAACTGCGGGGTAACGATGGAATCCTACACCGGTAACGACAAGGACAAATACTACGGAAGGATCGAGGAGATCTGGGAGCTGAGCTACGCTGGAGAGAAGGTCCCGATGTTCCGTGTCAGATGGGCCAAGAGCGTCCTAAAAGAAGACCGGTATTTCACCACCATGGTTATACCCGAAACCAAATCCAAGACCGCGGGCGCAAACGTCACCGCGAAAAATGAGCCATGGGTACTGGCTTCCCAAGTAGACCAATGCTTCTTCATTACCGACCCGTTAAAGCCCAGTCGTGTTGTCGTGAGGAGAGGCAAAAGGAAGATCATCGGAATGGATGGAGTAGCCAATGAGCAAGACTTCGACAAGTACGGCGACCCGAAGATCGAACATGACGACGACGATGAAGTAGCAGTATACACCACAAGAAGAAGCAGGACCACCCTACCTAAAGGACGTCCGTTCCACAGAAGAACTCCATTTGCGAAAAAGAAGGGCAAGAAGATTGTGAACAGATAGCTAGCTAAGATCGATTGTATTTAAATCGTAGTCTTCATTTCTCGATTGTATTTCATGGGCACTTTTTGAACTCATGAATGTTTTTAAATGTCATGGACACTCGATCTCGATCCCCCTCCATCTCGATCGCTATCCCACCTCGCCAGATCCGGTCCCCCACTCCACCGTCGCCGACGACCCACCGCACCTCCCGCTCCATCGCACCGCAGCCGACCCCTACCCGCACCTCCCCACTCTACCGCCGACGACCAACCGCACCTCCCGCTCCACCGCCGCCACCACCCCCGCCCGCACCTCCCCACTCCACCGTCAGCCGATGACCCACCGCACCCTCCACTCCACCTTTTTCATATTCATAAATATTTTCAAATAACAAATTTGAACATATTTTTAAAAAAATTATTACTATTTTTATAAAAAATATATTACTGTTATGATTTAAACAAGTTTGAAGATATTTAAACATAAATAAATATCAAACATCATTTTAAATGCATAAAAATAAAAATTGGGGAGCCTGGGAATCGAACCCATGACCTCCTAGTGTGTGTGCTGCGTGCTGACCAGTCGGGCTAGTGGGCGGGTTCTGATGTAGATTGGGTTAGGTGGAATATAACCTGAGGGCTCGAACTGTAATAAAAAAACATACTAATGACGCACCACTACAGGGTGCGCCATTAGTAATCCCCCCCTAGCTAATTCCACCCTCTCCCTCGCCAGATCCCTTCGTCCCTCTCCCTCGTCAGATCCACCCGCTACCCTGATCGACCCCCGCCGCCGCCGCCTCGGGGGCCCCCGCCACCCCGCGCCCCCCACCACTGCAGCTCCCAGCCGCCCGCCCCCCCACGCCCCACCACTGCAGCTCCCAGCCGCCCCCCCCCACGCCCCGAGCCCCGAGCCGGGAGGAGGACCAGGAGGAGGAGACGACGACCGCCTCTACCTCAGCTCAGCCAGGCCACGCGCCGCCGCCGTCCGCGCGCTGCTCTGCTCTGCTGCGGCGTGATCTTGTGCCGGCCCCGAGCCCTAGGGATCCGACACGACCGCGGCTTCCTCCGGGTCCAAGGCGGCCGGCCGGCGCCGTGTACGCCCTCGACTGTAGGTGAGCCCCTCCCCTCCACTTCCTTCTTTCTTCTTCTTCCTCTTGCCCTCAACCTCTGCTTGCTTCCTAATTGCCTCTGATCCTAGCCAGGTAAAATTAGAACTAATACATGTATGCTTGGTCTTTATTTACAAAGAAGTAAATCACATGGTTATATATCTGATCTATTTTGCTAGCACTTCTTTCACTGATCTTTTTGTGTTGCATTGAGAGGCGAAGTTTCTTTTCTTGGTCTGCTGCTTGATGCTTCAGTAGTTTAGTTGTCGCAGAAGTGATTATGACCATGCCCAAGGTTTGCCCCATGTGGCATGAATTAAACTAGGATGAGGAGTGACAAATTGAAGTGAATTTGTTTGTGCTGCATCTTTAGTCGAGGATCTGATTGTCTGCTTTTCTTACACAACGAGTTACCCTTAATTGTGAAAAAAACAAGTTACCCTTGGTTCTGCTTTGTGTTGTGTGCCCGTGTCATCTGTTATTCTGTGTATGTTATTGAGCTTTACATCTATTAAGTTGTATCTTGAATTCTTGATAGAGATGCAATCGGATTTGCAAGTAGTTTTAGTGTTTTTTCTAGATGACTCATCCAAGCAGTAAATTTGGATTAAGTTTTACTTACTAAACTGGATTTCTGTCACTTAAGACCATCTACATCCACTTAAGCTTTACCATTTGATAGTAGGTTATTTTCGCCAATTTGCCAATTACATTATCCTTAAGCTTTAGAGCTTTCTTAGGCTTCTTTTAAGGCAGCAATAACCTGTGCTTGCAATCTACCAATTGCATCATCCTTCACCTTAAGAGCATCAACACTTGTCTTTGAAGGTTTTCAGCTGCTCAGACGTGTTATGCTGCACTACCAAAGAGCTTCGCTCACGATCTTTCAAGCTCATGGTTTGTGTAGTTGCTTGTTTTACTTTAGTTGTGGCTGCTTTCTTCTTGTATCATAAATGAAGTCAAAGAAAGCATTTCGAGATCAAAGATGATTCCTCATTTCTACCGTTGCTATGTGCATGTGTGTGGCTTCGTTGTGTAATTTTCATTCACTCAAGAGTTCGGGGCTTGAAGTTGGTGCTCTTGCTGGATTTAAACTAGTTGCCAATTCACATGTCAACTACTAAACCCTCATGAATATTCATCCATTCGGTAGTTCTCATCTCACAGCCATTCTCAAGCACTCGAACCGCAATGTCTTGAAATAGCCCACCACAATTTGTTTAAAAAATGTTTGTTTGCACCTCATCTACTGCTTGAAATATATTAAGCTGAACCATCACACCGCTAGCATATGATGGGGTCCAAAATCTGTATAACAGTTTAATTTTTTGCATGGAAATGTTCACCCAAATTGCCATTAAGAGAAACCAGAGCTCGCTACAAAGTCTCGAATACTAATCTTTATAACTATGTGCTTTCTTTTCTATATTTTCTGACAGGTGGCACATCTGTTTCTGATGCCATATTTGTTGGTTTTTTCTGGAGGGTGATGATGTCATGTCTCTACCGTAGATTAAAATAAATGGAAGTTTAAAAATATGAGAGAAGTTGTCTTGACTAATTACATGTTTATGTAAAAAAGAATAGCAGGGATATTTTACTACTCCTGTGTGTGTAGTTGCTTGTTTTTACTGTAGTTGTGGCTGCTTTCTTCTTGTATCATAAAAATATCCCTGCTGCTGTACTTGTGATGATGTTGTACTTGTGATGATGCTACTTGTATCATAAAAATGATTTTGCAGGTACCCCTAGAGGCCCTTGAGTTTGCCGGAATGTCGATTAACTTCCGTTCCGGCAAATTCGGGTACTCCATATGTCCTATTTTCAGCAAAGGTCATGCTGAAATTTTCCGTGAATTTTAGCATGACTTTGCTAAAAATAGGACATATGGGGTACTTGCGACTAATGCATGGCCCGGGGTATCTTAGTACTTAGTTAAGTAGGATCAACTGCTCCACCATTCTTGCTGCATTAAACCATAGGTGGCAATAGAGCCAAGTGGTCTTTCCTTTTAAGCGTGGTACCTTTTCGTTTTGCTAATGTGTACTAGGTGCTCCCATCTACTGTGTCATTGTTACCCTAATTTATAGTCCAGTACAATTGGACTTTCAGTACAGCCTGTTATCATGCCTGTTTTATGATCTGTTGTAAGGGTACTAATTGGTCTCTTCTGCTGCTTATCAGAGATGGGGGAAGCAGCCACCGCCGCTCTGCCACACATGATCTGAGTTGGATGCTTCGAGTTCTTCAAGATCATACTTGGGACTTCATTATCATCCATGACGTAGGTATATAAAACGAGAGATCTCCCTTCACCCATCTCATTATGATATATGTTGTTTGCTACATCACTCATTGTCCCAAACTGCAGAGGCTGCCCGACAGTTTATATGAACATGTTTGGGTGAAGATCCGCCAAATAATGTGAAGCTGCGACACGCCGGGAGCGGGTTACACAGCTGTGGGATGTGGAGTTGGTGATCAAGGAGGGCCACATGTACTTGTATCGTGGGTGGGAGAAGTTCTTCCGTGCCTCACGACCTACGGCTGGGGTACTTCCTTCTCTTGTGTACGCATTTACCACGCCACCATGCTCATCGTGAAGGTGTTCAACACGACTATGTGTCGATGCGCTTCTGTTGACGATGATGATGCCAAGACATTCGCCTCTTCTTATTCCTCTACATTTGGCTTTGTCTCACATCGATTGTTAACGGTCATTGTTGCATTTGGACAGCAATGGGAGCAGCAGAAGGCGACATCAGCTACAACCAAAGCAGCGGCGACTATTGTTGTAGCAAAAGAAACAGCGATTCGGCTTTAGCGACAGCAGCAGCGATTCTGGCAGCAGCAAATACAACAAGAAGGATGATCCGATGGAGTGCGGAGAAGAGGAGCAGAGTGGGGATGAGGAGTTGCAGATGACGATGGGCATCAAATGAGGATGACCTAGCGCTGTGGTGGTGACCAAGGGCAAGAGATGGTGGTGGCTGACCATGGGCAGGAGATGGTGATGGTGGCTGACCATGGGCAAGAGATGGAGGTGGCTGAGGATGACCTAGCGATGGTCGTGCCCGTCCTGCCTGAAGATGGCCTCGCGATGGTGGTGGTGCCTGACAATGACCACGCACCGGCGGTGACGCCGATGATCCCACAGCTGGGCGACATGACCACGCCAATTATGGTAGAAGACTACATCCCACTGCCTCCACCGCCTCGCCGCTCTTGGCGCATCAGGCTGAGGAAGGAGAAGAAGAACAATGAGAACTGAACTATGTCAGGTATGTCAGATCTCCAATGATATATATATATATATATATACTTAGTTACCTATGGTATCTCTAATATGCTTAGTTTCCTATAGTTAGCTTCATTTTACCTAAGTTGGCTCTAATATGCTAACTTAGAGCTTATATGCTTAGTTTCCTATAGGTTAGCTCCAAAATATCTTATGTTAGCACAAAATGATCAAGTTTACATAATAAGCTTATAGTCTTCTTCTTATTCTTCTTCTTTTCCAAAATGACATAGGTTAGCTTCATTTTACCTAAGTTGGCTCTAATATGCTAACTTAGAGCTTATATGCTTAGTTTCCTATAGGTTAGCTCCAAAATTACTTATGTTAGCACAAAATGATCAAGTTTACATAACAAGCTTATAGTCTTCTTCTTATTCTTCTTCTTTTCCAAAATGACATAGGTTAGCTTCATTTTACCTAAGTTGGCTCTAATATGCTAACTTAGAGCTTATATGCTTAGTTTCCTATAGGTTAGCTCCAAAATTACTTATGTTAGCACAAAATGATCAAGTTTACATAATAAGGTTATAGTCTTTTTCTCATTCTTCTTATTTTTCTTCTTATTCTTCTTCTAGTATTCTTCTAGTCTTCTTCTTCTTCTTCTCTTCTTCTTCTTCTTCTTCTTCTTCTTCTTCTTCTTCTTCTAACTTCTTGTTTATCATTTTGCAGATTTGATTTAATTCACGGAAGCTTGCATGGATGGAGTGCTTCTTTTCCATTTGTGTTTTTATTTTGTATCAATGTGAAACTTTTGTGAATTGATGGATAACGGTGTTGGATGAACAATGTGAAACTTTTGTAATATGTAACGATGGAACTATGTGTTGGCTATGTGTGTATATATGATGAAACTTGTGTGTTGGATATGATTGTTATATGGATGCTTGTTGTATATATATATATATATATATATATATATATATATATATATATATATATATATATATATATATATATATTGAATATCTCATATGTGAAATAGTGACCTGAGATTAAGAAAATAAAAATAAAAAATTGTTACTAATGGCACACTACCATGTGGTGCGCTATTAGTATAGCAGATAATAGTGGCGCACTGCGGGAAATACTAATGGCGCACTACGTGGTGCGCCATTAGAACACCATATTCTAATGGCGCACAGGTGGTACGCCATTAGAAAAAAAATTCTAATGGCGTGATGCTAGTGGCGCACCAGTGGTGCGCCATTAGAAGGCAAAACTGGTGCGCCACTAGCATGCCTTTTCCTAGTAGTGAATGACAACATATATAAAACCATGTTGCTTAGGACAGAATTGATCAAGATCAATCGTCCCCCGTAAGACAAGAGTTTGGCCTTCCAACTGGCTAGACGTTTCTCAAGTCTCTCTTTCACTTGCTTCCACTCAGTGATAGTTAAACGCCGATAGTGTATGGGAATACTCAGATATCGAATCAGAAACTGCCCGAGCTGGCAACCAAAAATCTCAGCATACTCAGGTGCTGATTCTACAGCATCACCAAAGCAAAAGAGTTCACTCTTATGAAAATTAATTTTGAGACCAGAAAGTTCCTCAAAAGCACATAAGAGCAACTTGAGATTTCTTGCCCTGTCTAGATCATGATCCAAGAAAAGGTTAGTGTCATCCTCCTATTGTAGAATAGATAGACCATCTTCTACCAAGTGTGGAATGACACCACTAATTTGACCGTCCAGCTTAGCCCGCTCAACAAGGGTAGCTAGCATGTCGGCCACAATGTTAAACAAAATAGGAGAGGCGGGGTCCCCTTGGCGAAGCCCCTTCCTTGTCTGAAAATAGTTGCCAACATCATCATTAACTTTTATGGCCACACTGCCTCCAGGAACAAAACTCTCTACCCAACGACACCATTTTGGTGAAAACCCCTTCATGCGCAAAGTTTGCAACAGAAAGGGCCACTTAACTTTATCGTAGGCTTTTTCAAAATCTATTTTAAGAATGACACCATTCAACTTTTTTCGGTGAAGCTCATGTACAGTTTTGTGCAGGACGACCACTCCATCTAATATGTTGCGTCCTTGCATAAATGTTGTTTGAGTGGGCTTAACAACATGGTCAGCCACCCCGTTCAACCGATTTGCTGTGACCTTCGTAAAGATTTTAAAACTTACATTCAGAAGGCAAATCGGTCGATATTGTTGAATACAATTAGCCTCCTTAATCTTAGGCAAAAGGATAATTTCCCCAAAGTTTAAATGAGAAATATCAAGGTTTTCAGTATGCAGTTGGTTAAACAACGGAACCAAGTCTGCCTTAATCACGTCCCAAAAACATTCATAGAACTCTACAGGAAAGCCATCCGGTCCTGGAGCTTTGTTATGTTCCATTTGAAACACCGCGGTTCAAATTTCCTCCTCAGAGAATGGGGAGGTTAGGAATTCATTTTCCGCTTCCGTAACTTGAGGAATGTCATGAGTAGTAGATTCATCCAACTGAAAATTTGTTACAGCTGAAGGTCCAAAAAGTTCCTTGTAATAGTTAGTAATGAAAAATCTAAGTGGTGTGTCCCCCTCAATTCCGCCTTCCTCCTGGTCAAGGGCGAATATGCGTTTCTTTCTATGTCTGCCATTGGCAAGCATTTGAAAGTATTTCGTATTATCACCACCTTGCACAAGTGAATCCTCCTTGCAATGTTGGTACCATTTAATTTCTTCCTCGCATAATAGGCGGGCAATCTGCTCATTTAGATTGCTTTTTTGCTCAATCTCAACAGCATACAGAGGCCTCACCTCCACTATTTTGTCAAGGGAATCAATTAAGGTAGATAGTCGCAGCTTTTATTTTTTGTAAATGCCAGCAGTATGCTTGGCCATCCACGAAGGAATCGACGCAAGGCGCGAATTCGATTATTCCATCGTTGAATGGGTCTGTTACCGCGAGGTTGACGCGCCCACACTTTCTTAACAAGGTCATGAAATCCCTCTCTAGTGAGCCATCCCAGTTCAAATTTAAACTGGTGACGGTTAGAACTTGATATTGGTTGTCCAAAATAGGTTAGCAAAGGGGCATGGTCCGATAAGGCCTCAATTCTTTTTAGTGCCCGAACCGAGGCTAGGGAATATTTATATTCCCAGTCGGTGGTAACTAGAACCCGGTCAAGTTTTTCAAATGTTGGCACTGATCGGTTATTGGCCCAGGTAAATTGACGGCCAGACATCGTGATCTCCCTCAGATCGAAGCTGTCAATAATAGCATTAAAGAGGAAAGGCCACCTAGTATCAAACCGGTCGTTGCTTTTTTCCTGCTGATATCGAAGTATATTAAAATACCCCACAATTAACATGGGGTGGGGATTGTCTCGACAGGTATTTTAACAAGTTCTTTTAGAAATGTAGACTTAAACTCCTCTTGAGCGGCGCCATATACAGCCACCAGACTCCAAAGGAAGTTGTCGGACTTGTTTTGAAGGTGGAATTTGATATGATACTCACCCTTTGACGTGGACAATAGTTGCAAGTAAGTAGAGTTAATACCTAGCAATATTCCACCGGACCTCCTGATCGGCAATACGTGCCATTCGTAATCAAGACCACATGAAAAGTGGTCCAGAGTACTTGTTGGAAAATCACGTTTGCCCGACTCAGTGATAGCTACAAAGTCCAACGCATGATCCTTTACACAATCGGCAATGTGTTTGTGTTTAGCCAAGTTACCAAGACCTCTGCTATTCCAAAACATGCCTCTCATGCTGAACCAACTTTTTGTTTAGAGACCTTCGCCTTCTTAGAAGAGCGCCCTCTTTTCCTTGTTGAGTTGGACTTATTCTTACGCACCGATGCGACAAGCTCACAAAGCGTAGTGTCGCGTACAGTATCATCAAGGTCTACTTCAGTCATGTCTTTAACCAAATGAGAGAGAAGCTTGCCTTTGTCATTGGCATCAGCATCCTCATCCTCCTCATCTGACACGAGAGGTTCAACAGAACTCGACAACTTAGGAGCAACTGTAAGCCGGTCGAACTCCACTTGTTTAAGAGCCTTAACTGAAAAGTCTATCTCTTTCTCATTACGTCCTAGTGACACTCCAAGTCTAGTGATATTTGAAGATACTTTGGATTTATCAAAAGACATAAAAGATTTGCGAGAAGGGGTACCTTCGAAATCGAGGTTGCGAACAGCCGTCCTATGCATGGCCTTCACCATAGAGTCCTCGTCTGTGGATGTTGAACCGTCCGTACCGACGTAATAACGCCCGCTGCGCCTCAGCGGCGAAGGAGAAACATCGGTAGCCGAGCCCATCCCGGAGACCCCGAGAGTGTAGTGGACTGCTACGGAGATGAAGAAGACATCCCGGCGACCCCGAGAGGCGGAGACTGCTGCTACCTCTTCAGCACTGCGTTGGATTTCCTTGAAGAGGAAAGGTGATGCAGCATAGTAGCGTAAGTATTTCCCTCAGTTTTGAGAACCAAGGTATCAATCCAAGAGGAGGCTACGCGAGTCCTCGTACTGCACAAAGCAAATAACTCCTCTCAACCAACGCGATAAGGGGTTGTCAATCCCTTCACAGTACTTACTTAGAGTGAGATCGATAGATATGATAGGATAATATTTTTGGTATTTTTGTGATAAAGATGCAAAGTAAAATAAAAGCAAAGTAAAAAAGCAAAGCAAATAACTAAGTGTAGGAAGATTAATATGATGAAGATAGACCCGGGGGCCATAGATTTCACTAGTGGCTTCTCTCAAGAGCATAAGTATTTTACGGTGGGTGAACGAATTACTGTTGAGAAATTGACAGAATTGAGCATAGTTATGAGAATATCTAGGTATGATCATGTATATAGGCATCACGTCCGAGACAAGTAGACCGACTCCTGCCTGCATCTACTACTATTACTCCACTCATCGACCGCTATCCAGCATGCATCTAGAGTATTAAGTTCATGAAAACAGAGTAACGCCTTAAGCAAGATGACATGATGTAGAGGGATAAATTCATGCAATATGATATATAAAAAAACCATCTTGTTATCCTCGATGGCAACAATACAATACGTGCCTTGCTGCCCCTACTGTCACTAGGAAAGGACACCGCAGGATTGAACCCAAAGCTAAGCACTTCTCCCATTGCAAGAAAAACCAATCTAGTAGGCCAAACCAAACTAATAATTCGAAGAGACTTGCAAAGATAACCAATCATACATAAAAGAATTCAGAGAAGATTCAACTATTGTTCATAGATAATCTTGATCATAAACCCACAATTCATCGATCTCAACAAACACACCGCAAAAACAGGATTACATCGAATAGATCTCCACGAGAGAGGGGGAGAACATTGTATTGAGATCCAAAAAGAGAGAAGAAGCCATCTAGATACTAACTATGGACCCGAAGGTATGAAGTAAACTACTCACACTTCATCGAAGAGGCTATGGTGTTGATGTAGAAGCCCTCCGTGATGGGTGCCCCCTCCGGCGGAGCTCCGGAACAGGCCCCAAGATGGGATCTCGTGGGTACAGAAGGTTGCGGCGGTGGAATTAGGTTTTTGGCTCCGTATCTGATCGTTTGGGGGTACATAGGTATATATAGGAGGAAGGAGTACGTCGGTGGAGCAACAGGGGGCCCACGAGGGTGGAGGGCGCACCTGGGGGGTAGGCGTGCCCCCTACCTCGTGGCCTCCTCCCTTGTTTCTTAACGTAGGGTCCAAGTCTCCTGGATCATATTCGGTGAGAAAATCACGTTCCCGAAGGTTTCATTCCGTTTGGACTCGGTTTGATATTATGTTTCTTCAAAACTCTGAAATAGGCAAAAAACAGCAATTCTGGGCTGGTCCTCCGGTTAATAGGTTAGTCCCAAAAATAATATAAAAGTGGATAATAAAGCCCAATAATGTCCAAAACAGTAGATAATATAGCATTGAGCAATCAAAAATTATAGATACGTTGAAGACGTATCAACTGCTGCGGCGACGAGGAAGAAGATCGTTGGGGCTGCTCCTCAACCTCCTCAAGTCTGGATGTCGATGCCCCCTCGTGACGGAGGAGTATATGACAGAGCTCGCAGCGCCGCCATGGCGGACTCCTGGCCCCCTCGAACGGACGGGGAGAAGATCACTCCTCGACGAGTTGGAGAGACCGGTGTCAATGACCACCGCAGGTGCCACCCCCTCAGGTATAGGGCACGCAATACTTCCCTCGTCGAGAGGCGGTGCCGACCAGTGAGCCGGGGTCAGCGGTACCGAAGACAGGGGAGCCGACGTCGTCGGAGGAGCAGCCGTAGACGAAGTAACCAGCGTCGTCGAAGAAGACCCCTTCAAAGACGAAGGCGAAGAAGCAGCCGTGGCAGGGAGACCTCGATGAGGGTTCGGCGGTGTGACGGCAATGGCCATCTGCATGGGCACCACTCCGCCCGTAGCAAGAGCTCCAAACGATGTCTCCATTTACGTACCACCATGTGTCTCATTTACCCATTAGATGGTGGCATTAATTACCATTGTTCTACTCATGAATATGTACGACACTGTGGCCGACAACCAATGAATTATGTATGGATGCCTCTTCATAGAGAAGCTAATAATATCGGTGCATGGCTTGCACCAATAAAGTCTAAAGATCAGTTAAATGTCTCATATAAGAAAGAAGGGGAATCAAAAATCTGAAGCTACCTCTAATGGGTAAAATGTGCCACAAGTTCAGTGAAATAGGAAAAATGAATGAAAAATCATTAAATAGGGTAGGTCCTGTAAATAAAATAAAATAATGGGGTAATTAAAAATAAAATTAACTATTTTTTTGTAAAGAACGGGAAGGGTTTTCTACCATGTGTACAAGTATAGACCCTGCCTAAACAACCACTGGTTGCATATTGTTTTGTATCACTTTAATTCATAATTTTTCCCCCAAACAAAATACTCCCAAGGTCACTATTAAAATTACAATTTGCATCTATAGAAGGCCACTATCTCTTCGCAAGAAGAATTGATTAGATTTTTGCCTTGTGTGATGCTGCTTATTAATGCAAATATTGGATCCATCCATAGAAACGAGGCACCACATGCTATATGTTTAATTGGCCAAGAACACGAGAGGTTTTCCACAACCAAACGTGCTATTTTTATGTGTCGGCTTTGTTTCCGTAATATCCAGATAATGAGATAGTGACATTGTATACAAAAACGGAGGAAGTAGCGAAACTCTTGAGAATTTTAAATTATTTGATCCAAAGGACACATGTGTACACTTTTTAGTCTTGCAATGCAAAATGACCTAATGCACTCCCAATGCGGAATGACCTAATGCACATTTTTGTCTTAACGTGTTATCTTATATGGTAGAATTTTTTAGAGATGATCACTCCAACACATTGTCGCTTAACCTCCAATGCTTGGCTCTTCGCACAATTTTATAGGAAATATATTGAGGCGCCACAACAAGTAAAGAGAGATGGGAGTTGTAAGTTAGTGGAGGGATGGCTCTTAGTGCATTTACCTATGAAGTGGAATTAAGTCTTTGGTCTGGTTTGGCTTCTGTTCCTAGTATTCTTCTTCCCTTCTCTCCATAGCTAGCACACAATCTTGAGGAGCAAACATGATCCCTAAAGGAAATAATTACAAGATACTTAGATGCAACAAAGTTGTATTAGGTGGGATCTATGTGATATATCTAAGTGATGCTGCACTTAATTGCTCTAGATATCATGTTTGCATCTAACATTGTGGCACAACCATGGAGGAAACAGAAGGAGAGAAAAATACACAAAGATACCACAAGGGAGGAGAGTATTAATTAAACTATATAGGAAAGCGAGCTAAGAGCCATACCTCCACTAACATATAACTACTTGTCTCTCTCTAACTGCGCCACCTCGGCATTTTGCCTATGAAACCATGTTGGTACGTTAGTGGTGAGACGGCTCTTAGCACAATTTCATAAAGAATGAAGATGTATGATATGTTAGTGGAGAGACAACTCTTAGCATGTTTTCCTACGCAATGAAATTAATGCTCTGGTCATTCTCTACTTCCCTTGCTCCACAACTACGACACAATGTTGAGATATAGACATAAACCCTGAATGAAACAAACAACAACACCCAGATACAACAGGGCATCGCCAATGTACAATTTTGAAATTGGTGTTAAGATGGGGTCCACCACATTCTATAGCTGGCTTAAAATTCCACAATGTACAAGATCGGTTTTGTGTCTTAAGGTGGACCCTATTACCATATGCATGCATTTTACTAATGTTCATAGCTTATTCTTTTATAGCAACATGGTGGTGAAGAGAGAGAGAGAGAGAGAGAGAGAGAGAGAGAAAAGAATTCTATTCCTTATGGCTTGCTCTTAGTGCCATGGCCTCTTTAGAAATTTAGCTTAAGACCCCCCCACCCTACAATATTTGTGAGCGGAGATCGTTATATTTCATTGTTTAAGACCCATGTTTTCACATATTGAATAAACTAATGCATTGGATGGTTGTCTCTAGTTTTTTAACCACCTAGGATGACGTGTTAAAAGCCAAAGCATTACGAGTGCATTAGGGCCACTCAGAGCAAATGCACAATGAATTATGAGTGCCCTTAGCAAGAAAGCAAACCGATAATATGAGTGGATTATAAGAGTTGCCATGTCAAATATGTGATGAGTTTGAGAGAGTGGAGAACTTACTAATGTGCACTAACATTTATCTTTGTACTCTGTTTTCTGAGAATTGCGCACATATGTGGTTTCGCATGCATTGGCGGCAGATCCATGCGCAAGTACGTAGCTGCACGCGTCGCCCCGTGTGATGTGCTTTTCCCTCCCCCCGCGCGTTGCCCCGCGTGAGACCGAGGTGGGACCCTAGCCGCGACCAGGACCCCCTCCTCCTCCCATTCCCCTCCCTCGCCGCTGCTTGAGGGTGAGGCCGGGAGAAGCCCGGTCTCCACCTCGGCGGCAGGGATTGTTCGTCGCCATGCACGACGGCCTTGGCGTGGGACAAGGCGCCGATCTGGGAGCAGCGCTAAGCGTCGGGCGTTGCTGTGCGGCCGCACACCGGCCTAGGAATGTGGTAGTGGGCTGGAGGTGCATGCGTGGTGGTTGGGGTCAGCGGCTACAACAAGCTCGGTGGCGGCGTGTCCAGCCCCGACCACCGGGCGATGCGGGTCGAGGGAGGCCTCAACTGCGGGTGGCCGCCCCCTGCCATGGTGGTCCGCTGGCGGGGGTGGCAGCGCGGTAGTGGTGGTGGACCTCCTAGTCCACTACGTGTGTGCTTGGTGTCTCGGGCAATGCTTGCCCCTGTTTTGATGGTAACGGTGGCTCAGCGCGGGGTGCGTAGGCGGTTAGCCGATGGTAGCAGGGGCGGCCCGGGGAGGGAGGTAGGAGGCCTCCTGGCCTTGCCGTTGCCGAAACCTGGAGATGCCAGGTGGGTCATGACGGTGGCCCTTGTCCCCGGTGGTGCGGCGGCTGCGACAAGGCTGGCGGATGCTGGCGATCTTCCCCTTCCTGCTGGTGACCAGCTGCGCCATCTTCCTACCTAGGGGTGTGTTTTGGGGTCAAAGGAGGAGCCTTTTGGTCTTCACCGGTCGGCAGCGTTCGTGTACCGTGGAAGCGGTGTGGGGTGGCCTCAGATGTCGGGATGGCGGCCTTGGTTGTGGGAGCCGTGGTGCTTGTGGGCGGAGACCGCGACTCAGGTACAGACTAGTTGTCATGGCCAGGAGGGCAGCATGGGACTGGTGCTCGACGTCTGGTGTGGGTGTTGCGGCAGGTGCGATTGGTCACACCACATTTCAGAGGCTGAGATTTCTTCCCGAGGCCTTTCCATATCTGGCTGTGGCCATGCCAACGGTGGCAGTGTCGTATCCTTTCTGAAGGCATCATCGCGGCTTTTCTCTGTTCTTTGGGCGGCTCCGAGTGAAGACCTTCTTAAAGGCACCGTCTTGGAATCTTCGGTTCGTCGGGCACAGTTTCGTCACCTCATGTATGGTTTAGGTGGCGTTGCCTTTTTTTCTCGCATCGTTGTATCTTGCCTTGGATGCGTATGACATGGTGTCGCGTTGTAGCACTCGGTCGTATGATTGTTGTTTTATATATAATAAAGCAGGGTGATAACTTATTCGGCAAGTACGCACCTGCACCTGGAAGCACCTGTTTTCCTCAAACCGGCTAGAAATAGTGTGTTGGAGCGACTCCAAAGGTCACAAGATTCCTGGCTCTGCATAAGAGCCGAAGGGCAGGCACATAATAATGGACTGATGAAAATGGAATCAGACAAAGCATCCCATAACGGTTGATGGCTGTTGAGTTCCAGCTAGCTCTGCATTTGATCAAAGAAAATAGAAACTAGTGAAGACTACGATGTACGGATCAATAGGCTTTCCTAGCTGATTGCGCAACATGGTATAGGTCCGTGATAAATATTCGTAACCCATCACCAACCCGACCTATCTCGGATTGAAATTTTATCTAACCTGTCACTGATGTCAAAATAGAATCATCCTCGACTTTTGCATCAAAATAGTTGTGACACTGTGAAGAGATTAAATACACTAGGATGCCTTAATTTCTTTGTCGCTATCGTTTTGATATCAAAGGTTACATAATACATGAGACTGATGATGCAACTTGTCCGATCATGCAAATACAACGACTCTTTTCATATTCTAGGGTACGTCCTGCCTATAAGATGTGACAGCCTGGCAATGACTCACATATCGATGGCTGAGAGGGAGGAGGCGCTGGGTGAACAGTGTAATGGATTTTTAAACAAAAAATATAAATTTTGATTTACTCTTTTAACAAAGAGACCGCAAAATCCAAACAGCAAAATATATCACGCCATAGAGGGTCGATCATGAGACCTCCCGACGCGCGTTGCTTAACCCGCACAAGTTATCCACCACGCCCAAATCTAACTTGATGATATCCAAGAGCTAGAATTTTAGGGCAGCAAGGGCATGTTCAACGACGACCCGCAAATTTCCTCTCGCGTCCATCCGCAGACACGGATGTGGGAGGACGACATCCAACACTAACCGCATATATTTTGACAATAACTCAAACCAACCGAACGAAATTCGTGCAAACACGACCGGATTTCATAGAAACATGACGGGTTTCATATAAAAATGACGAATTTTCATATAAACATGGCATATTTCATTATATTTACATTAACTAAGAGGTGCTAGTCTGGCTCTCGACGTATAATAATACCTAATTTAAATGGTCCTCTGCGGATCCCTTTGTCTTTCTCATGTTCGGCAGCCCGATCACCGGACTGTCAGAAGCCCCGGAGGTATATGTTTCAGCGCAAAGGATGACTCGCTTCCCCACTACTCATCAGAGTGGAACCCCAGGCTGATGCTTCAGCGGGAGGGGAAGGGGCGCCTCCACTTCCATAGAGCCCATGCGGGGTCGACGAAAGTCCTCACAAAAGAAGAACCGGACAAGACACCGGCGTCGCCTCGGCGGTGGCCTTCATGGGACCCAAGCGGCGGCGGCCTCCCGTATTCTACTTTTCCTCGATGATGGCGACGGATGCGGAGGCGCTGGCCACCGACTCGTCGCTCTCTGCGCACCCGGCTTCTGTCTCAGCCTGCATGGCGCGGCCCCAGGCACGGGAGGCGTGGTCGCAGGCATGGGAGGCACGGGCGCAGACACGGGAGACGTGGTACGACGTGGCGTCGTCGACGGTAGTGACGACGCCCGCGGTGCCGTGCTCCTTGTTGTCCTGGCGTGGAGCAACTCGTCGTCCCTCGTCGAGCTGGCCTGGAGCGGCGAGTTGCTGAACCATGCGCCGGCTTGGGGCAGGAACTGGCTTCGTCGGGCTGGGCGAGGGAGGTGGAGCAGCGAGCTGCCTCGCTCGTATCTGGCGGGCTCGGCGGGCCACCCTGTCGGCTTGTATGTTGGCGAACTGTTCTGCTTGTTGCTTCTGCTGTTGTCTGCGATGTGAATCCTGATGGTGCACAACTAAATCTATAAATCTATATATGTGATTTCCAACTACTATTACTATTTGAATATACCTAGATAATTTTTACAACATTAAGCTGGCTGGGAATACACACACTGAACAAGTCCTTCCGGATGTAAACTAAATCATTACACGCTTTTACTGGTAATATTACTTGAAACCTATGTAGTGGGATAATGGACATGATTAATTAGTTTGAGCACCTGAAAATGGAACACAACTGTCCTTAATAGTGTTTATCTATTTTTTTTGTGGAATACATGTATATCTTTTTCACAAAACATGGTGTGCAATATTTTCTTGCAACTTGGAGGAATCCATGATACAAATGAAGCACGAGTTGTGTAGGAGTAAGATGGGCATATACATGCTTGAGCTGTATAGTTTGTTTTTTTGGATTAACTTAGTGCTGAAAAACATGTTTAGAATGTTGCAAGGAATTATCCTTTTCCATTTTAGCCATATTTCTGTTGTTCAGTTAATAGGTTGCATTCAAGATTATGTTTTGGTTGGCTCTATATAATTTTTATATCTGAGTGGATACAGTGATTACATCAGCGGCATTGAAACTGATTATCTTCTTCTTAGGCTTTGATTTCTTTCATTATAATTCAACTAAGATCCTGTTTTGAGGTTTTTGCAACTTTGAAGCAGTCAAGTTATCTATCCATTCAAGATCACTGAGAGTTTTGTTAGTATTATATACAAGAGGTGAGGGCTGGGTATTTGTCCATGGGGGCAACGAATTAAAGGTGCCGTTTAATAGTTTTTCGAGTACAGTAAGGTAAAGAAAGACATGTTTATTTTATTTTTAATGACGTCCACATAGTTGATCCTGTGATTTTTCATGCTCTGAAGAGGCCCTTGGGCAGAAAGACACAGATTGGTATGTGCTTACTTTTTCTGTGCACATATGTCGATCTTCTAATGAAACAATCAGTCTGGTTTCCACTGCAAGGGACCATCAAATCTCGGTCATAAATAGTTTAATTTTGTTTACCTAGGAAAAAGCCAGGTTACATTGTCACATTTGTGCAATGTGCAATTTGCTTGAGAGACTCGAGTTTTTCTGTTGTTTATCAATTCATTTGGCTGGAACATAGGAAACAGAAGTATTTAAGTTCATTTGGTTGGATGATAGGAAACAGAGCTTGAAAATTTGGTAGTGAATATGCAAGGCAGGAATGAGTTGCATAGATTATGTACTAATGAGATTGCATGCTCACTTAATGTCATTACATCCTGGCGAGTTGTGCTTATGAAGCGCCAAAGAAAATATTTTACAAGGATAAGCACAATAACTTGCCATTTAATTTTCGGTCGTCATCAGAAGTGTATGGAATAGATCAACTGTGACATGGCCATGACTGGCTCTCCATATGCATCGGAGAGCAGAGTGGCGCTCTTTTCTGTACCTTGTCACAATCTGTAGTAGTAATTGCTCAATTTCATGCAGCAAATTCTTTTTTTTATGTTTGACTTCATTGGGCCACAAAAGAAATTTGCAACGTTGATCATTAATTAAAGATTGGAAGTATACGCCATCTTTATCCCTTATCAAAAGGGAAGAACTATATCAATGCGAGAATAGTTGTGCATTATACATCAATTTATAGTATTATCTACAAGCAGGCGCGACGTGCCGCCGCGCGGGTATATGCTAGTAGTTGCTCTAAACTGCACGTAAACTGAGGTTTCTCGTGCATCCACTTTCATGGCCGTTTGACTTTGTTGCTTGATCAATGCTGGCCACCTGATTCACCTCCTCACCCGCATGGGCCGCTCCTGGGCCTGATGTCTACGGGGCGGTTATTCCTGAAGCAAAAATGAAGCCCTCTCGTTGGCTACACAAGGCAACGTGGGCGCTCCTATTCGGCGCTGTTAGCGCCGATTAGAGCAGCTGGCGCTCGCCGGGGGCGCGGCAACACCAACAATAACCCACAATAACCACTAGACCAACATCACATTGTAGATCTAAACTCCTAATGTCTTAGTTGGTAGGTCGCGTTCTGGGTTTTATTTTCGTCTCACCATTTTCGTCCGGTTCTTTTTCGTCCTCCTTCCCACCGGTTTTTTCGTAGGTTTTTTTTCGCACCACCCCTCCCGCTAAGAAAAACCCGTACGACACCCCCTCTCCTCTCGATCTTGTAAAGCGAACGAGCGAGCGACCCACGGTTCCCTCACCCTGGCTAGGGTTCCTAGCCCCTCCTCCTCCCCCGCCCCTCCTACGCCGCCACCGCCACCGAGCGCTTCCTGACCTCGCCGGGAGCAGACAGCAGGACCCCACCGCCGTGCCTCCCTCTCTCCTTTCTCCTCTTTCCTCTCTCTCTCTCTCTCTCTCTCGTCTCTGAACTACGTGTCGTTCCTCTCTGCAGGTGCCTTCATGGCCGCGTCATGGATCTCGCCGTCGTGGGCTGCTTGCTCCTCCTCGGACGGCCTGCCTCGCCCACGTCCAGGTCTAACTCGTGGGACGACGACGATGCCGCCACCATCGCGAATCTCTACGGCAGGCTGTGACCGTGGCCGTGGCACGAGGAGCGACGAGCTCCGCAAGGGCATGCCCTGGAGCGAGGAGGACCACAGGTTGTAATCTCTGACGACCTGTTCTCTGATTCTCATGCCCCTCCCGATTTTCACATAAAGATTCCTGCTAGAGTAGCAGGATGGTGCTACACTGATCCTCAAGACCACAAATTTATGCAATTTCCTTTTTCTTTATCATGTGGATGTCAACAAAAAGGGACCCGTGTTATATTGTCATGTGGCAGATTCAATTGTTTGCATCGAAGTTGTTTGGATTCACCAGGAGGAAGCGGTCAGTCGTTTTACGTCCACATCCAATTGACTACAATTTCAGATTAGTTTTTGTTTTTGCAGCAATTCGAAACTGCAGAACACATGTTCATCTTCCCCCAACCTACACAGTCAATAGTAATAGTTTTTATGATGATACATGAGCCAGTACTATGGCTCAATTTGATATGCTATTTGGATAAATACACTTTTGTGGAATTGTGCGAATTTCTCTTCATGTTGTTTACAGGCAGCCAAAGTTACACATCCAGCCATGACGACTACATGTAATTGTTTGTACATAAGCCTCAGCTCAAGATAAGGTTGATGGAAGTACTTTCTATATATGTTCTCCCCATTTAAATTTTTTTTGATAAGTTCTATGGGATAGCTGGAGCGATGTTTGTTTTATTTATAATGTGTACATCTATGTATCATAACTTGTGGCTGCATGCCTATCAAGTATTTGATGCATTCACCTGAGATTAGTAATGATGTTAAGTCCTCCTAGATTAATCTCATATATACATTTGCAGGTTGTGCTTTACGATCCTAATGAGGGATTCGACAAGAAATATTTTCCAATCGGGAGAGGTTTCGTATCAGTTATATGAGAAGTGCAATATTTGGTACGTGTTTTCCTTGCTTATGTTTTCAACCAATGTATCATCTAGCAATTAACCTCTTTTCCAAAAACTACCGCACTTTCATTGAAAGAATAACAATTGTACTTGATGGACAACAATGGATGTAGGCTAGCAAAATAGACGTGATCTATTTTCGCCTTTTTAAAATATCTTCAGAATTGTACACTCACTCACCATATTACTCTTCTGATCTCCATAGAGGATTATGTTTGTGAGCATGTTAATTGCAGTCTTCTATTTATGAAGTAGCCATTCATTGGTCCATGTTTTGCTGATCGACTCAGACAAAGTATACAGTTTGCTTGAATTTATACTGTGATATGAAGCCAGGATAAGTTTTAATCAATGGCAATTAAAAGTTTTGTTTGAATTGCTGAAGATCAGAAGAATCCACTCACCCAGAGATCTTTTTAGTTGGTATGTATACATGTCTAATTTCTGAAGGTTTGAGTATATTGGACAAGACCTATATAGGCTAACACTTGGTGTGTGCTTCCTACCGATGCTGACTGGGCAGATCTGATATTGTTTGCAACTGGTGTCTAAGTTAATATGCAGTCTTTCCAGTGATTTTGAATATGCATAGAGATTGCTTTAGTGAGCATGGACACATATTTCTTAGTTACTACCTTCCCGTGCTCGCAAACCTTACCCACCTCATTTCTTAATAGATTGATGATCATCAAGTTCCCAGCCTGGTCCTTTCTCCGTTGAATAAATGGAGAACAAAAAAAATGAAGTTTTTGTCTGCCAAATGGTCATTTGGCTACACCATTTATTCAGGTTATGAGCCTGCTGAAACGGATGTTAGCTACTGGTTAGGAAAGAATTAGTTCTTGGTCGTTTTCTGGCCTTGCGTAGTTCAACTGTTTCCACTGTTCCCTTTTGTTTTGGGGTGTTGGCCAGTCATTTCTTTTTCGTACTTTGGCGCTTTGGCCCTTCTGTTATTCTATGAAGTTTACATGCAGCTCTCCAGTATGGTTTCAGATTATCCTGGTTCCAGGTTAAGATTGTTTGTAGAGTAATCATACATCAATAGGGTATGTGCGGTCTGTATAAAATGGATAGGCGTAGGTTTTCTTAACCAACTTGCTGCAAATTATTGGTTCCAGCTGAAATATATTTTTCCTGCATCTTACACCAAGGGAGATTCAGGGGAAAAAGTGAGGTGCATAACTATAACAACAAGTCAGGCAAGATACCGGTGGTGTAGGCTTCAACATTCAGTCGTTGTGGCCACAATGCACTTTTATTTCATAATATACTCTGCATGTTTTATATTTGAGAGGGAATTAGATTTAGCCTAGCCGTGCCATCCATCCCAGATGCTAATAAATTGTGTAACTACCTAAGTTCCTTTTTGACTGCAGAAATAGCATCGACTGCAAAGATGGAGTATGTTTTACATGTTTTTTTGTTGTTAAAAAAAGTATGCTTTTCATCTTAACCATACACTCGACAAAAAATGCTATTTTGCCAAAGAATTTCTTGTTAGCTGTGGTATTTAAGCTCAGAGTTACTAACTCAATGAGGTGTATTATAAATTTGGAGGTACTCATTTTTTTCCATATACAGAAATGTATTTGACACCTCTGAGCATCTACGGATCTTGCAATTGGTAGATAGCATTTGCCTTTCGAAAATTTTCTTTGTGAGTCTGAAGATAAATTGTTTAATAGTGAATGTTGTTATATTTATGCAAGTTGGATGCTATGGTGGCGATGGTGGTCGGGGGCTCCGATGCGGAGGCCCGCAAGGGGGAAACAGAAGGTGGCGGAGAAGCGAAGGTCATGGCCGGGAAGCAAGTTAGGCGCCACCGTATGGACAGGAAAGGGGCGCTCGGAGGTACCTAGGAAATCGGGAGGGGCTGAGCAAGACGGCCAAGGGTGTCGCCAAGGTTTTCGGCGTCTAGCCGTCCACTCCTTGAGGTATATTCCTGTTTTTTTACACGAATCACCATCTCCAAATCTCCATGTCCACGCCCATAGTTTTGATCCATTTCACTATTTTGATCCATGGCCTCCATGCTGTTCATCTCCCAACTGCTGATGGGATGTGCCTTGATCTACCTCTCGACTAGAACCACAATTAGTCATTGGGTCAATCACAGAACCTATCAGCAGGACATTATTTCCTCTACCTGTACTTGACGTGTTAGTTGTAATGCAAATTAGGATCAACACTAATACAGTATCTATGTGATTAATTCTAGAATTTGTATACTGATTTTGCAGGATCATTTTGACAGTATATTATTTCTATTTAACTCTTTAATGTCTTGGTGTACATCTTTGTTTTCATTCTCTATAGTGGGCAACAATATGCTCTATGTGCATAAACACTGATAAATTTGAGTTGGTACGTTGTGTTTCAGTGTACTATATAATCTCATTTGCTCTTTTGATAGATTTCACATTTTGGTCGACTTGTACTTTATCTGTTATTGTTTTCAGCCCATTAGAGCAAAGGATTTATGCTGGTCCCATGTAGTACTGCATTCTTATCTGATCATTCAATTGTCTTTTTTTCCTATTTTTTGTATATTGGGCGATGCACTTTGTGTAGAACTAAAGATTAAGAGGAAGAGAAACATTAGGCGCAGGTCAACAAGTTTCATTATGGATCTGATCATGCAATTGGTATGTATACATGTCTAATTTCTGAAGGTTTGAGTATATTGGACAAGACCTATATAGGCTAACACTTGGTGTGTGCTTCCTACCGATGCTGACTGGGCAGATCTGATCATCAAGTTCCCAGCCTGGTCCTTTTCTCCGTTGAATAAATGGAGAACAAAAGAATGAAGTTTAGTGCATCAAGGATTGGAGGTTCTGAGATTTGCAAGAGGTGATGGAGGATGTTTAGTTACTTTGGCTCATGATATAGTACTGGAACATGAGTACAACCATAAGCTTATTCAAAATATAAAGTTCCTGACTGCAGGAGACATGTACTCCCTCTGTTTCTAAATATAAGTCCTTTTAGAGATTCCACTATAGAGACTAGATTCGAATGTATATAGACGCCTTTTAGAGTATATGTTTGCTCATTTTGCTCTGTATGTAGTCTATAGTGAAATATCGAAAAAGACTTATATTTAGGAACGGAGGGAGTATTTTGTAATCTTTTTATTTTTCTTCATTTTCATTTTCTTCTACTTATTTTCAATTTGAACGAACGGAGGGAACAAATAGAAGTTGGGTAGCGCTATACAGTTTTATAGCAGTAACATTCTGCGAGCTTCTTAAATGTGGTATCTATGAATAGTTGATTTGTTCGTTTTGATTTATATAGCTTTGTAGATGTTCACCTCTCTACCAGATTTCCATTATGGAATGTCTCCGGTGTATTCGATGGGCAGCTCAGCTTGCACGTGAATTGGACGTGGCAAAGCTTATCTTGGAGCAGACTCAAAA
Organism: Aegilops longissima; assembly: GCA_021605205.1. Taxonomy (NCBI): domain Eukaryota; kingdom Viridiplantae; phylum Streptophyta; class Magnoliopsida; order Poales; family Poaceae; genus Aegilops; species Aegilops longissima. The sequence goes on from CM038682.1 coordinate 542,213,872, forward strand.
ACAGTGGCAGCTAAATTAAGAAGCTCGGAAATTGATAGATCAATCTATGTCCTACTGCTGAGGAGGTAAAGGAGTGCATGCGATCAAGAGAGGAGTTTCAGGGTGGCATGGGTGAGATGCTTGACTAATGGAGCTTCCCTTTGGCCAGGTACATATCAGATCGTATTCGTGATGTTTTTGGTCTTGGATCATGCTGAAATGAATGAATAAAACAAAACCCATTCCAACTAAAAAACATGACTTTTGAGTCATCAATAGGAGCATCTATAGCCGAATTTCGCAAATCCGCGCACCCTAAAAGTCCACATAAGCACCCAGTCATTGTCCGTTCATGCAACCATACTCCTCATTTTGTCCCTTGTATATCCGGTGACGTGCATGTGCTTGGTGGAGATGAAGAGAGAGAAAGAAAAGGTAGTCCATGGTGGGCCACATCCTATGTGGCGGATCGACCATGCGCGTCTATGAGCCTCATATACTCTCCATATTTGGTGTCAATATGAGAGTCTGCGGATAGCCTGGACCGGGAATGATATAAGGGGTCGGGTCGGGTTACCATTTTCCTTCTCTCTCCTGTTTGGTCAACGATCGGGCGTGTCCGCAGATTTGAGGGGACCGGCTGTATGTGCTCTAAGATTATTGTGTTTGATAATATGATGTGTGTTAGCCGACTGTCGAAAAAAAAAAGATGTGAGTTAGCTTAGATGACATTGTTCTCGGTAATATTAGCTCAGCGAGTAGTACCTTTTTTTTTTTAAAAGCCCGTGGCAACGCACGAGCGTTTTACTAGGGAAGTAAGTTACATGACATCTATTAAAAAGTTTTGCAAGGGATTTCAAAGAAGCACTCGAAATTAAGCTACCTGGTTGGAATTATGATCTATCTAAATGGCAACGTTTATTTCCGTCCGGTGTTCCAACGAGAATAGATGGGTAATGAATTCATAACAAAAACATTTACTTTTGTTATTGCTATATTCTTTACATTGTTAATTTAATGTTTTACAGGAATTTGTCTGGCTATTTTGTTTTTTATTTTATGCTCTGGTGGAACGGTGAAGATTTGGCCAAGCCGATTTGCGCAGTGAGTATTGTCCGTTACATGTTTTAAGACCTTCGGCATGAAATTTTCATACTAACTACATGTATGCGTTTGTGCAGGATGGGTATGAATTGAGGAAGCAGTTTTTGTTATACTTGCTAAAACATTGTGGGAATGAGGCTAAAGGAAACTTACCGGATATTGTGCAAGAATTTCTTAAGCGCATCATCTAGATATTAATAGCTTTGTAATAGATGTTTAGTTGGAACATCGCTCAGTTTGTTACATGGACATGTCTTTAATTTTTCTTATGTTATCAATTTACATTGCAAAAATAAAGTTCAGCTATTAAATAATTATGTTTCTGTTATATTGTTTGTACGTGTGGAATTTAACATGTAACTCCTGCGAACTTTTTCAAGAGCCCGTGGCAACGCACGGGCACTCTACTAGTTACCATTAGGAAAGCACCCTATTCGACCCTTCTTCTACTACAACATTAACATATACTAGTAGACTGCCCGTGCGTTGCCACGGGCATTTAAAATACTTTGCTGGAGTTATATATAAATATAATGCAAGTTAAATTTCAAAAGTATAGAAAAGCTAGCTAGTAACAATTGATTAATAATTTAAATCCACTTCACTTGCAATTTAAGTTGATAGAAAAGGTAATTTGACAAAGTATACATAAAGAGCGATGATCCAACCAATAATCTATGGCGAATTTAATGTGCTTAACATATTCTCAAAAAATATCAAAATATTCTTTAGCTTCATTCACACGATATTCAAGGAAAGATAATAAAAACTTCTTTATCAAGTCATAACAATCCAAACAATATATGTAGTTAGCACAAAGATCCCACGTCGAAGGTCTACAAATGTGCAACGGAAAACATTCACCGTGTAATTCAGTGCTCTTACAAAAAAATGCCTGTGCAAAATATTTTAAATTTCTTTCCACCCAAAGATGCTATGGCACGTCAAATTCTGCAATGGGAATAACAAAAGTATTAATTGAAACGATGAAATACATAACATATTGCAAGTGTCAATTCATAAGTCTGTGCACATCTTGCGATCCCTGCACACAAAACCAACAAATAAACAACTGTGATCAAACAAAGGGGATCAAGGAAAACATATCTAGCACTCACAAAACTAAAGGTGTTTTTTGTTGTAATAATATCATATGATGGAAAATTGGGACAATTTACAAGATTAGTATATGATTTGAAAACTTGGGATATTTACAAGATAGTGTATAGTTTGAAACAAGGGATATCTACAAGATATAGTAAACGAGACAAAACAGCCGTAGTCGCTCCAACAGTAAGGTTCAGAAAAAGGGCCGCCAACGGTTGATCGATGTGTACTCATTGAGAATAAAAAAATTCAGCAAAGGGAACCTTTTATTCATGTTGTGGGAAGTATGCTCCTGATGCAGTAGAGTCCAAAGCAAGACAATACTCCATTTTCTCATAAGCATCTTCAAAGAAGTGAGTTGCAACTTGGTGTGTTCTTCCTTCAACACTAACCACAAGGCGATCTCCAAAATAGTTAATTGCCCTGTGCGTTGCATTGGGGGCATACCTATTTCAGTAGTTCAACATCAATCACGTCTAACACATGTGTTTAAGGTCCTCATGCACGATTAAACAGTTCTATTTTCTTCATATTCTTCTTTCAAGCACCCCCCCTCTCCTGTTCCCCTCCCCTCTATTCTCTAGTAATTGTGCACAAACAATCAAGAGAAATTAGTAAAATATCTAAAGAAAAGAAGGTGTAACCTAAAAATTGTTTGCATCCTTCCAACCAAATAAATTAATTACATGTAGTACATTACATCAAAACCTGAACCATCTACAAGATGCCAATCACGATCGAGAAATTCCTTGAGGCACCATTCATGCACCCCCCCACACACCTACTCCTCCTCTAACCCAATGATTCAGCCTAGAGGAACACGCGAGCCACCAGCCAGACCAAGGCGTCACTAAAGTACATGCATTTCCCATGCCGTCAGATTTGTCGCCGGCCGCACAACCATTGTCCGTGCTGCATGCCACTGCCACCGCTATGACTACCATTCCTTTGAGGACCCCTCTCCCCAGTCGAGCTCCAGGAGATGATGACTGGAGTCGCCGCCCAGCCACACCAAACGTTTTCTAAGTAACAAGTGTTACGATGGTGTCATGTTATTTTAGTAAAATGTTAGCCATACATATTTACCAGGAAATTTGTGTGCCTATCTGGAAAATGCCTATACACAATAAACCAAAACTACTTCAGACTTGATGATTTGCACATACATGAAAAGGTTTAAGAGTTCAGTGTCAGTAAATTTGATTTTTCTTCTTCACATCCTCGGTAACAAATAGATCTCAATGAGGTACTTCTTGTTCATGATGATCAATTGTATTTTACATATGAAGGGAATTTACTTGTTTACCAAAAACAATCATTCATTTGGCACATGGAACTGCAATGTACTTGTTCTAGAAATTATGTACAGATGCGAATTGGTAGCACCTTCTTCTCTGTTTTCTTTTCTGACGGGTTCCATCTATGCATCTGGACCATGCACCATCTACCATAATCCTGCCTTAAATTAATATAAGCATGTGCACGCACAACCGATTCCTGCCACTGATAGTCTTGTGATGACCCTGAACCTAGTAAGTATGAAAAAGGTAAACATGTGAAGAATTTCTTAGTGATATAGAAGAGAATAAGTATATGCATCATGCTCTTCCACGGTCTAATCAAAATAGTAAATAGTATTGGTAACCCACAGTAGGATCCCTTCAATTAACGGTACTATTTCTCAAAAGTGAGCTTCCAAATTATCAACGAGAGCCTCGAGAGGAGATTGCGAGAAAATCGCATATTTGATCTCCAAACACGTACTCCTACTCAGTAAGTTCATTCATCTGCTTATAACGGTAGGGCATGTAGTTCAGATACGGGCTCAATGTGCAGTCCGTCAGATACTTGAGTAACATTGGTTTGCTATTCTTTGACTGAATATTCAGTATTTTTTTGTCATTCAGACCTTCACTTCTCAATACGATGCTGATACACTCAATATATATTTTTATCATTCAGACCTTCACTTCTCAATCATCATAATCCGAATGATGATGATACACTGTTATGCTGATAGTCTGAATGGATTCTACGCTTCCCACAAGTCTCGAAAGGCAACCTAAGCCACAACTGCTTATTGGTCAGGCCTTGCAAAGATCTTACATACAACTCTACCAAGGGCAGATGATCTCATGAGAGGAGGAAGACAAAGAACACATGCCTGCAAGGGTAGATGAGATGCTGAGCTCGATCTCGAGCGCCAGCTCCTAATCGAATCGCGGATGGTGGTCTCAGATCGAGCAGGTGGACATGGAGACAGAAGGTAGCGTCCGGCCATGAAATTGAGGGAGGTGGACAGAGCCTCAAGTCACCATTGCCCAGAGCGCGCTGAGGCCACCATAAGCATTCGCTTCCGGAGCCCACGATTTGCGCGGCCTCGTCCCACACTTTCTTTCAGTGGTCTCCCTCCCGCCTACCTCAACTGTAACAAACTTGCGTGGCCATCCATCTGCACAGCAGCCATGACAATGAGAAGGGGAGAAGAGGTGGCCTGCGAGGCTGTGACACAACGTCCCAGACTCCCAGTAGGAGGAGGTCCTTCGGGGAACTCCGGACAAGGAGGCCAACGAGCCATGAGCCCATGTCCGCGGGCGAAGATGAAAAGCATCGTGAGAACGAAGGAGGGATCTTGTGTATGGATTTCGATTACCAATTACCAAATCCAGTTACACTATGTTTGGATGTTGATATTGGGCCTCAGAATTAGATATTGGCATTGGTCTGGCCCGAATGTCGTTGTTTGGATGGCTGTGGCATTCGGCATTGGAAACGAGCTCGAATATCAGCCCGACCGCGGCAATTTGCGCGCCTGCCTTTCTCCAATTCGGACCCCATCGCTGGATATTGCCTTGTATTCGCTAGCCAGAGCCCCTCCCCGCCAACTTACCTCTTCGTTCCCGCTCGAGGAAAGGCAAGAGACGCGAGCGACGGCGCGATTGAGGAACGCCACGTGCGCGCGCAGTGAGATCCTCCCTCCCCCTCCTCCCCTTGTCCTCCCCGTCCTTCTCTATCCCCGGCGAGGCTCTGTTCGTCCCCGTCCTGCTCCCTCCCCGTGCCAATCCTCAACCCCTCCCCCGTCTCACCAGCCATGGCGGCCAAGGTGCTCCCTCCCCGTGGCGGCGGCGGCGGCGGCTGTCTTTTGCCCACCGTGGCAAGCGCCCCCTCGCCCCCCCTGCTTGAACCCCCATCCAGCCCCGTGATTTCTTATCACCCCTCATCTAGAAACCCTAGAAATCTTCTCTGATCCCCAATTTCTCTGCCTCTTGCAGGTCACTTGGTGGGTGTATGGATCCTTCTCAGCAGCCCGATTCAAGGTATGTGATGTTCATAGGTGTGTGTGTTGTTGATCTAGATCTGTCTAGATGTTTGTCTTCTCAAAGATTAGAAATTGTAGGTGTTTTAGATATGTATTGCTGTTACAATCTTTATGTTTGTGGGGCATCTTTTATTCTGTTCTAGCAGGTCTTCAGAGTTGCAACTTGATGTGCTAATTTATTGTGTGATGTTCGCTTCATAAAATGCTCAGTTTTATTGATTGAAAGCTGTATAAATGATTGATGGCTGATAACTAAATTACTGTGTAGTTCCATACTATCAGATCAAGTAGACATGATTTCATACATAACTGAAGAGAACAAAAGGAGAAAGAGGAAAAGGATAATCTTGACAGAACTTTACTTCGAATCGGTACTTCTTGGAATGGCATACCTTATTTCACAGAGAGCACCTCGTGGATTAGGTAGTTTTAGTGATGATGAGCACAAGCACACACTTAGGAAGTATTTGTTGAAAGATATGTATGATGGCTCAGAAGTGGCATGCTATGATCAGCTACATTTAACAAAAAGAAATTTCCATGATTTGTGCATCATGTTGCGTGAGAGGTGTGGTCTAGTTGATAGTGTGTATGTGGCTGTGGAAGAAAAGGTTGCCATGTTCTTGTTAGTAGTGGGTCATGGTCTGAAAATGAGGTTGCTTCGAGGCACATACAAGCGGTCTTTGGGAACTATAAGTACTCACTTTTCCGAAGTGTTAAGAGCCATTCTATCTATGCATGGAGAATTCATTAAGCTTCCAGATGCTAATGTTCAACCTCCTGATGATTACAAATGGAAGTGGTTTGCTGGTGCACTAGGAGCATTAGATGGCTGTCATGTAGATGTTTCCGTTCCCGTGCCTTCCCAAGGGAGGTACAGGAATAGGAAGCAAGCTGTCAGTACAAACATGCTCGGTGTGGTGGACTGGAATATGAAATTTCTGTATGTCTTACCTGGCTGGGAAGGTTCCGCTTCAGACTCTAGAGTCCTACGCGACTCCATGAGAACTAATCGCCAAGATGCATTTGTTGTACCTAATGGTATGGCTTTTTCTCTTGGCATCTTGTTCTCTTTTCACATGCTACAACCAACCTATCCGACTTGTCTAACGATAGGGAGATATTACTTGGCTGATGCTGGTTACACGAATGGACCTGGATTTCTAGCTCCATTCAGATCCATTCGGTATCACTTGAAAGAGTGGGCATCAAGTCAGCAACGACCCCAAAATGCCAAAGAGCTATATAACTTGCGCCACTCTCGTGCTAGAAATGTAGTAGAGAGAACTTTTGGGTTGTGGAAGAAGAAGTGGGCGATTCTTCGCACTCAAAGTTTCTTTGACATAAAGGACCAGGTAACATGTGTCCATTTGGTTTTCAATAAGAGCCATAACGGAGGGAAAAATATTTACTTGAAGAAAACATTCTTGCAGATTCGAATCATTAATGCTTGTTGTGTGTTACACAACTTTGCAAGGGATAGGCAACATATGATGGACGACTTATTGCTGCAGGAAGTGGATAATGAAATAGCTTCTCAGCCAATTGAGGCATATGATGCAAACTCAATTAGAAGTGTTCAAGTCACTAATGCATGGACCAACTTCAGGAACCAACTATCTAATGACATGTTTGCTGAATATGTAGTGGCACATGCAAATTTACAGCAGTAGCGCAGCATGTGGATTAGCAAGATGATGTCTTTTCTTTTGTGCTAGCTAGATGATGGATTGGCAAGATGATGTCTTTTCTTTTGTGCTAGCTAGATGATGGATTGGCTGGATGATGTCTTTTCTTTTGTGCTAGCTAGACGCTGTTATGTTCTCTTTTGTGCATAGCTATTGGATGGTGACTTTTGGATATTTTGTACATCATCATCATGAGAAAGCAATTAATATATGTTCTCTTTTGTTTGTCAATTGTTATTCAAACTTTTTACTTGTAGCACCATGGTTGAAGAGAAAAAGAAGAAGTATAGTAGAGATTACTTGACATGGAATGATGAGATGGATAAGGTTTTGTTGGATGTCTTTGTTGAACATCACAATAGAGGTGATCAAGCCCAAAATGGATGGAAGCCACATGTCTACAATGCTGCTATAAAGGCAATACGTGATAAGTGTGGACTAAAGGTCACAAAGGATAAAATATGTTCAAGGATGAAGACTTTTGACAAGCATTATGCTACAATTAGCAAGATTCTTTCTCAGAGTGGATTTGGTTGGGATTGGGTCAATAACAAGCTACTCATGGATAGTGATGATGTGTGGAACAAATATGTTGAGGTAAAATATGATGGTTAATTAATTTATTCTATGTCATATATATACATGCAGGCTAATGTTTTACTTTGTATGTGTGTGCAGGCTAATGTGAAGGCAGCTTGCTACAAGAACAAAGAAGTGAAGAATTGGGAGGCAATCTGCACAATATACTCCAAAGATCATGCAACCGGTGAAGGTGCAATGACAGGTGCTGAAAGTGAAGCACAACCAGCAGAACTAGACGTAGTAGATGTTGAAGCCTCTCCAGAATTGCCACAAAAAAGGCAGCGAACGGGCGATGCTATCTTGTGCATGCTTGGAGACATGAAGGGTTCTTTCCAAGATGCTTTGAAGTCACTTGAGCCACTAGAGCAGCCCAAGGTTACTCCTCCTCTTGAAATCATTGCTGCCCTTGAGAAGATCCCGGACTTGGCTCGTTCAGACATGTTGCGAGCATATGGTAAACTCATCCTTAGTGAACGCTTATTCCAAGCGCTTATGGAGTTGCCCATGGAGTTTAGGAAGGAATGGTTGTTGACGCTCAATGAGAAGAACAACGTTTGACTAGTTTGAAGTTACTATGTTATTGTAATGATGAAAAACACATGTACTATGTGCTTCATTTCATCGCACTTGAATTTCCTATGTTATTGTATAAGACTTGAATTTCGCATGTTATATTACTGCTAAATGGTGCTGCTGTTCTTGTTGTATTACTGCTGTTGTACAAATGTTGTTGTTGCTGCTGTGTAAGTGCTGCTAATGATGTATAAGTGCTGCTGATGATGTATAAGTGCTGCTGCTGCTGATATATATGTGCTGCTGCTGCTGTGTATGTGCTGCTGCTGCTGTGTAAGTGCTGTTGCTGCTGTTGTATATGTGCTGCTATATATATATATATATGTGCTGCTGTTACTGCTGTATAAGTGCTGCTGATGATGTATATGTGCTGCTGCTGCTGATATATATGTGCTGCTGCTGCTGTGTATGTGCTGCTATCAAATAAGTGTTGTATAATTGTTGTTTTTGATAAGTGCATCTTGTTTATAATTGTAGATTGTATTCTTTGTATATAGCCATTCAAAAAATAAATGAAGATTGCATGTATTTTAGTTTCAAACATTACATGGAAGTTCAGTTTTCATCATATGACAAATGAGCAATTCCAATGTAGAGGATGACCATCCAAACAAGCTTCAGAATTGAGGCTCTCATCCAAATTCCAAGTGGCAATTCTGTGCACATCCAAACAACAGAATTCGGGTTCAATGTCAATATCAAAGTCAAGCAGATTTGATATTGGGGCCAATTCAATTCCATGGCCCTCAATATCAACATCCAAACAGAGTGTTACGGTGATTGATCTCTATTGATTCGATTAAATCAACACTTACCATGAGGATGCGGTCGATAAAAGGAGACAAAAGACCGTGCATGGGGCTTCGATCGGGGAGCCTCTGTCGGTGGTGGGAGGCTGAGTACGAGCGAGGGAAACGACGTACGGACTGAGACATTAGGAGTAGAGATATTTGTACGTAGTCTAAATTATATAAACAATTAGGAAAGAATAAAAAATAAAAATATTTGTGAATTTGAAACTGTTCAAGGATTTTGAAAAGAAAGTTCATAAATATAAAAGAAGTTCACGAATTTGAGTAAAAGTTCATCGATTTTGAAAAAATATCAAATTTTTAAAAAATTCATCAAATTTAAGAAAATTCCATCAGTTTTGAAAAAAATTCATCGGATTTGAAAAGAATTCATCGATTTTAAAAAACAGTTCATTGAATATTTTTAAAAGTTCATCGATTTTGGAGAAACAGTTGACATTTTTAAAAAAAATCATTGAATTTTGGAATAAAGTTCACACATTTTGAAAAAGTAATGGAGAAAAAAGAAAAATTATTTAAAAACGAAAGAAGAAAAGAAAAGAAAAGAAGAAAAGGAAGCAATAGTGCACGTCGCGTGAAGTGGCTAGAGTGGTTACTGCAGTGAGCTTATAAGGGCTCTACAACGCCCGGCGCTAGTGCCGGGCGCCAGGATTAATAACCTGGTCAATTGGCAGTTAGACTAACAAATCCCAGCGCCTTACCTGGCATCGGCGCAAAGGGTGGAGGCGGGCACTTCATCTTTTTTTTCCGGCAGGACCTGAGCGATGCATGTACCGATAGGCCTTCCAGCTAGTTTAGCGATTAATTAGCGCCCATCTGTTAAGCGTCCAGCGTTGGGGCAAATAGCGATCCAAAGATCTTTTGATTTTATGGTACTATTTTTATTCCTCTAAGCGCCTGCACAAGCGTCTTGCATTGAAGATACCCTAAGCGCGACATCTCGGGATTGAATCACAACCGGCGCCGGCCCATTCCGCGCGAGGGGGTGTGCGCTTCATGCGCCCGTTAGCAAAATGGCCTATAACGGATGCCTGAAGCGCCAAATAGGAAACGTTGGGCAACGTTTAGTCCTGATAAGTGTTGGGAATTTCATCCCAACCCAGCCTAACAGCCCAACTTATGTTCTCTCTCTAGTTCAATTCTGTTCTCTCTCCACTATCTCTAGGTAAAAAAAACACACTTTCTCCCTCGCCTGCGACTCCCTCCGGCTCGCGTCCCCTCACATGGCAGTCGCTGGTCGCTCCATCCATCAGATGGAACGACGCCACCGTATTCACCAAGTTGCCACAATCCTCCCTCCCGTGAACCTCTTTAAACGAGTTTTTGAATTTTTGTGTATAGTGCTCCTATGGGCCCGCACAAATTTTATTTTCATTTTTGTCATGTTCATGTTTATTTTTATTTTTGGTATTATTTTTCCCATTTGAAAGAAAGAAATGTAAGAAAAAATACAATTGCCATAAAAATTGAAGGAAATGTTGATGCATTTAAAAAAATGTTTTTGGGAAATGTTTCATGTACATTAAAAAATTATAAACATGTATAGATTTTTGGCATGCATTAAAAAATTAACATCATGTATCTAAAAAATGATCAACATGTTTTTAGAAAATATTCAACATGTATTCAACTTTTCATGTAAAATTATTCTGACATTTATGCAAACATGTTTAACATGTTATTGTAATTTCTAGTATTTATTATTATTACATAATACTTTTTAATAACATTGAGCAACTTTCAAAATACTACGTTGCCATTGTTTAATAATTTTGTATTTTAAAGATACAATGAAGATAGACTATAATTGTGGGTGGTTGTGGTTCTGAAAGAAGATGGATAAATTTGAACGATAATTTTTAATACACAATGAACTGTTTACATGGATTTACATCATAGGTGCGAGGTCAGAGCAATCAAGGCCAGAGCATCAATACGAAGGCAATGCCCCGGAGACGACACAAGATTATCGTGGTGAGGTCCAACCAATGGAGGCAAGAGGTTTTAACACTGAATCTGGAGTGGTGTTCTAGCTAGTTAATGTCTTGATGGTAGATCTTCCAACAATTGCTACACTAGTGACCTACGCTAATCCATCGTGGTGGTTTCATTTGTAGATAGCCGCCAAGGCTACCATAGAACTATCCTTGGTTGTGCAACGGCTCAACCAAGACCATCACCGACCAGAACAAATCAATAGTTCTCCACCTCCTGCGACAGACCTCCACTTATCAGCAAAGGGGAGAGGGCGACGCAATGAGTGACCGCTAGATTCACATATCCGGTTTCAGTTATGGGCACACTATCTGCATGCCTGTGACAATGGTGTGTGTCACTGCAGCATAGCCATCCAACAACTACAACAAATGAAGAGTGAGCCACCGCTCGTACCACCTCCAAAGGAGGAAAGCTCCGCCTCTACTGGCGGCAACAATGCACGTAACGCCTAAAGAACGTCAGATCTAACCGTGCTAATGACCTCCACGAGCGATCTAAGATCATACCTTGGCCTTCCCTGGCGTGGTGTACTCACACAACACAAAAAGCGCCACCATGGTGGTGCTCAGCGCCCATAAGCACATGCTTGGTTGCAACATGTCGTGCAGGACACACCAACCAAATGAAGCCCCGCCATCAAAACGGACGGAGCTCCGCCACCACTTGTTCACTGACCACCACTTCCCAGAAGATAGCAACTAGATGCCACATTGTTGCACAAGGGTTAATACATTTGCATCCCATTAGGTGTGGGGTGTGCCGCCACCTCGGCAAGGTCGGAGACAACATCGACAAGGTAGATGGGAAGAGTTGACCACGCTCTGGGAGATGAAGAGGGACGTGATGGAAGATTGGTACTGGTGGATAAGGTTTCTGGTAAGAGGGGAGTTTCGAGAGAGGGGATCGAGTGTCTAGTATTTCAAAACTTGGTAAATATTTAATCATCTTCAGTAGAATTTTCATTGTACATATGCATCCTACTATGTTCTTGAGGCAAACCAGTCGCCTATGCGGAATATGGCTCGGTTCTTTTGGGGGCTGTCAAAATAAGTCAACCCTAAAAAATGTTGGGGCTTCTATACTAGGTTAAGCCCCCCCCACACACACACACACACACAAATTAGGCTTGACTCCTAGAATAAGCTGGGAAGGGGCGGCTTATTCCATAGGCCGCAATAAGTTGTCAAAAGAACTGGGCTGAAATCTGATTTAGGTGAAAAAAATATAGAGAGTGTATATCCCTTAGGTGACTGAAATGTAAGAATTTCAGTCGATTTTCTACTTCGCATTTGTATTCGGACGTTGTTGCTTTTCTTTTATAATTTTCTTTGCTTTTCGCTTACATGTGGATCCGCAATGAACGGTCCAATATAAGCCTTTTTGTGCTAACTTCTTTGACTGGCCCATAATACTTTAGTAGAAATAAAAATAGAAGAAACATTGTATAGTGAATAGAGAAATAAATAAATCCACAAAAAAAATCATGGAAACTTTCAATCTATTCATCATCCGTCAGTACATAGAATACTAGAAGTAACAAAATTTACAACTAGATCCATGGACTACCTAGAGATGACTACAAGCACTCCAGCGAGCCATAGTCGCCTAGGAGTCGCTTCTCCGGGAGTAAATCAACAAATTTTAACTATATAATAGAAGGACTTGGCAAACAATTTAACCCTGATTGTAATGGTAAAATAAACAACTACATGGCAGAACCCATATGGAAAGAAAGATTACTAATTAAAAGTTGCACACAGTTTTCACAAAACTTGAAATATACCATGAATTTGCAAGAACAAATTATAAAGTAGTGTAACGTTTAGAAAATAATTGTTTATATTCAAATGATGCTTCGGAAATGTGGGTAGAGTCCAAATTACTTTAAAACAAAAATGGCTTGTGTATCTCGTATGCCAAACATTGATGAGACATGATCAGATTATTGAAATAAAAGGCATGCAGTAAAGCAAAAAATAAATATAAAACGTGCATGGGCCTACTTAGAGAACAAGCCCATCGCACCATGAATCTCACATTACTTGTGCACCTGAAGTACTGTACCCAGCCCGCTTATAACGGTGTATACATGTTTTTTTTTTGGGTCTGGTTTATTTCTTTTGTTTTCTGTCATTTGGCTTTTTTTTTCTTTCTCCCTTTAAATGTTTTATCTTTTTTCCCATATTTTTTGCGCTTTCTATATAATTAATATAAATATTTTATTAAAATAAGAGAAAATTTTAATTATGAAAATTTTACTAAATGTATGAACCCATTTGGATTTTGAGTTCTTTTTTTCATGCATATCTCTTCTTTAAGCATACCAACATCTACAACCAAAAATAGCAAAAGTGAGCCCCAAAAGGAGGAAAAACAAACATAAAAAAACAAAGATAGAAAGCAAAAATGGATAAGGAAAATAAATGAAGAAAAAAGAACCAAAGAGAAAATATAGAAAATCAGAAGAAGATAAAACAGCTCCAAAACACAGTGCAAAGAACACAAAAAGAAGTGACCCGCAAAAAAAGAAAGAAAACCAGTGAAAACCGCCTCCCCGGCAGCGCTACTACACCTGGCCTTGGCTGAAGCGCGTTGAAGGCGAGACATGAACATCTCAACCTTCTAAACTTTTATCGGGCTGTATAAGAACAAGCGTGTCTGGCCCACTGTCAGCGACTTTCCCAGGCCGGCCCCACCACGTTCTCTCTCTCGCTTTATCTCTTTCTCTCATCCTTTCCCTGCTAGTGCTCCCGATCCATCGCCACCAACCACTCCGGTCCGCCCCCTCTCCCGCTCCACTCCACCGACAGCCGGCGACGCTCATGAGCTGGTGGAGGAGGCGCCCGCCGCTGGGCTTCGCCGCCAAGGTCTCCATCGCCATCGCGCTGCCTTTCCTTCGTCGTCTGCTCCGCCCCGGTGCCAGCTGCGGCCTCGCAGCCGGCCTCCCCTGTCGCCGGTTGCTCCGCTCCTCTCATGTGCCGCGCGTCCGGCTGCGCTGGCGCGGGCGTCCGCCTGGTCGCCGCTCTGGCTGGCCAGTCCGCGCGTCCGGCCTCCGACCACGCCCCGCAAGTGGTACGAGAGCTTGCTTGGCCGGCTACGCTACATGCATGCCTCGTACCCTGGTGCTTGGCCGCGTGCATGGCCACATGCGTAAGCGCATGTTTCATGGCTGGCCGCTGGGCCGAGCTCGCGTGGCCGCTCCTTCCGCCCTCGCCGTACACGCATGTTTCATGGCTGACCGCTGGGCCGAGCTCGCGTGGCCGCGCCTTCCGCCCTCGCCGCGCACGCCTCTCCGCCCGGGCGCGCCGCCGTGCTGGCCTGCCTCCGCTCCGCCCCGCCCGCGCGTGCGCTCAGCGAGCCCCTGCTCCGCCTCCACGCTCGAGCCCCGCTTCCCCCGGCCTCGCACGTCCCGCAGGCTAGGTCTACGACCTGCCCCGCCGTGAGCCCGCTCGTGCCCACGGCGCGGAGCGCGCGGTTGGCCGGCACACCGCGCCCGGCGCAGCCTCGGGCGAGGTTCCATGCAGGGGAGGTCGCCGTGGATGAGCGACAACTCGATGGCGCAGGCGACGGGCTCGGGGCGGCCTCGTCGCCGCCCACCAGCTCGCACGTGGCTCGTGGGGGGCACAACGAGTGGGGAGTTTTTGCCCCGCCAGGCCAAAAATTTCACCGGCAGCCCCTCAGCGCGGCGAAAAATATGCCCTCCTGGGGGGCCAACGGCTGGAGATGCCCTTATAGAGGGAAATTTGTACGGGGATAGAGAGAATACTAGTTGCCACCTACAGGTTTTGCACTATACAGGAGCATAGTCAAGACTGGATCCTGTTAAAACATGTTTTTAGTTTATAACACTGTTTCAGAAACAAAGCAGATCCTGTTAAACAGAACTAAGCTATCTCAATGCTGCAATGCTGGGATAGTCAGATGTATCCCTTCAACTTTGTTATATTCCTAATGCCCTTTGCATTTTCAGCAAAAATAAAACCGTATAAGTTGACTGAATAAATATGCTACCCAAACAAGTACAGGAAATTTTTGCTAGACTCAAGTGCACCTGAAATCCCAGAGACTAGAACGAAAGTATACTGGTATATTGTGCTGAATGCCATGCAAATCATACCCTCCTGCTCCCTCTACCGCAGCCATGGTACTTGTTTGACCGAGGCAGTTTCACCATATTTCCATGCCCGTCTGGATTGACTATCAATCAGGAGATCGCCTAGCAATTGCACAGATGCTACAATACTGCAAAGGGAGTAGCTTGAAAGCTGTTCTGTAATGCAGAACACCACAGTCCTGGAGAACTGTAGAAGCAGATCTCAGCTCCAAATAGTATAATTTCTTAAAATAGGTCACTGCAAAGTTCCAGATTCCAATTCAGTATGCCACACCTTTAATCGATGTAAGCATCCATTTTGAGTTTTCTCTTTCTTTTCTTTCAGCAGCTCATTTCCTATCATCAGGAATACGGAACTGAAAAATCCAACAAACAAACCAATCTAGTCCAATGAATCATTGGACAATGAAATGAAAAATATAATCCATATATATACGGTAGCTATCTAAACTCCTTCCGGAGCGAGTATCTGCCGGCCTTCAGTGCAACACCACCGGACAGCCCTTTCTTCACGGCCGGCTCTGCCTTCTCCAGCTCTGCCGTCGCCGACCCCTCGCTCGGCTACTGGAGCAGGGCCTGCTGCCACTGGGCAACCGCGGACTCCACGACGAAGAGGTTGGTGATGTCCCTGAGCGGCACCCGCCTCCGCGCCCTCCCGAGCCGCTTCAGCTTGCAGCTCCTGACAGCTACGCCATGAGGACGGGCGACGGCGGCCGCCGGGGCGGTCGCTGGCGGCAGATTCTCCTTGTCGGCGCGGTCAACTGCCATCTCGAAGAAGATCTGCCGCTCTCTGAGTCCGGGCTCGGTGCTGTACTAGGCGGCGAGGTGGCTCGGTTGGAGCTTGGGATGGGACTGGAAGGATCTTCCATCCATGGGTATTTGTAACGAAGGTAGGAGGGAAGAAGAGGGAGGAGGATGAAAAGATTTGAGTTTCGGGGGAAATTTTCGGCTGCAGAGGAGTGGGAGGAGCGGACGGATCTGTGTTTCCTGCCATTTTTGGCAGGAAGGCTCCAAGAGCCAAGAGAATCTTCAAAAATTTCGCGAAATGTTTGGAGGAAATCGGGATTCGGGGCGGGGAGGGAAATGGGGGAGCGCGCTGAAAACCCCTATTGGCGCCTTAAGCGCTAGTTAGAGTTTTTTTTTTTGAGCAAAAAGCGTCAGTTAGAGTGCATTTTACTAACCGTCGCACACCCGCTCCACAGCACCAGTATCTAAATGGGACGGCCCATGTAGGGTTTTTTCACCGGCTTTCTTATTTTATTTTATTTCATTTTTATCAAATTCGTGGAACTTTCCTAATTCCGCATTTTTACCAAATTTTAAAACATTTTCATTTCAAATCCATGAACTTTTTCTTTTTTTTGCGAGAAAATTTCCGATCTATTCATCTTCAATCATGGCAGTACAACGAATACCAGAAATAATAAAAACTACATTCAGATCCATAGACCACCTAGCGACGACTACCAACACTGAATCCAGCCGAAGGCGCGCCGGTGTCATCGCCCCTCCATCGCCGGAGTCGGGCACAACTTGTTGTAGTAGACAGTCGGGAAGTCGTCGTGCTAAGGCCCGTGAGGACCAGCGCGCACGAAACGACAACCGCCGCAGATGAAGAATAACGTAGATCAGAAAGATCCAATCCAAAGACACGCGAACGTAGACGAACAACGACGAGATCCGAGCAAATCCACCCAAGATAGATCCGCCGGAGACACACCTCCACACACACCCACCAACGGTGCTAGACGCGCCGCCGGAACGGGGACTAGGCGGGGAGACCTTTATTCCATCTTCAGGGTGCCGCCACCGTCTCGTCTTCCTGAGCAGGACACAAACCCTAGCAAAACTGAAAGAAACGACTAAAAACGGAGTCCTCCCACTGGCCCTTACCGAGATCCACCGCGCCCCATGGCCCTAGGGCCACCGGAGAGGACGCGGACCTGCGGCGGCGGCGGCGGGAGGCAGAAACCCTAACTTTTTTGTAGAGGAAGGAGGAGGCTCATGAACTTTTTCTCAAATCCGTTAATTTTTTGTGTGAACTCTTCCAGTGATTATTTTTCAAATTTGTGAACATTTCTTAAATTTGTGATTTTTTTTACAAATTTTGCGAAATATTAATTTTTTTGAAGTTATTTGAAATTCGTAAAAAAATCCCGCAAACTATTTTTTAAACTCATGAAAATTTTCGTGTTTTTGAACTTTTCAATTCAGTGAAATATTTTTGAACCCCGTGATTTTTTTAAATCCAGGAACTTTTTTTTGAATGACTGAACCTTTTTGAATCTTGCAAACTTTTGTTGAACATTTTTGCTACTCTTATTTTCTATATTATTGTGTATGGCATTTTTTTAAAAAGTTTAGTAAAGACCCAACCTGTATTCTTTCATTATCCCTTTTTCATAGGGATTCCGGCTATTGAAATGATTCATTTCTTCTAAGCATCATTTTGGTATCATCTTGATATTAATATATTCTCT
The DNA here is from genome assembly GCA_021605205.1 of Aegilops longissima. NCBI lineage: Eukaryota > Viridiplantae > Streptophyta > Magnoliopsida > Poales > Poaceae > Aegilops > Aegilops longissima. Next base: position 542,231,628 of record CM038682.1, read on the forward strand.
TTGTTGAAAAAAAAGTACTGCCTCTAGTGACCAGACGAAAGCATGCAGTCGTGCTCGGGATCTTAAGTGCTCCTGCGTTTGAGATGGCCTAAGTCCTCAAGAAAGTCGCAGATCATCAAGAATCAGAATACGACACTCTTAAATTCAAGAGGTTGAAGTTAGATATTCTTTTGAGCTGACAATTGAATCCTTGAGTTGACGGTTTGTTATTTGGAGTTGCGCGTTACATATGATTTTCGTTCTGTGATTATTTTGTGCAGTTGGAGTTTGAATATATCAGCTCAAAGTTCAATCTGTTTGGACTTCAAAGTGCGCACCAGTAGCATTCTCGTGTTCCAGATTCGAGTTATTTTCTAACAAAAAATGTTTATGCGTGTCATCCAAAACTTGTTTCGGATGCGTGCTTGCTAACTGCTCCAAGTCTTTAGTCATAAAAAAGTAGCAGATCATCACGAATCATAATACCACGTTCCTCTACGTGCCTCGCATATCTTAACTCGAAACAAAAACACATATGTATCACAGAAGCTACAGCCCGCCCCACTGTGTGACAAATAAAATGCAACCCCGGGCACAGCTTGATTCGACGTCTCGACCACGCCTGCACTTCTTCCTCTTTGGACGCTACTCTCCCCAACCCAGCGTGCGAGCTCGCCGAGGCAATGTCCGGCTCGGCATCGACGACGCTGCAATACACGGGAATCGGCACCTTCGTCGCCATCGTCCTCCTCGGCCTCGTCTACTTCGGCCGGTCCATCATCACCGGCCGCCACGATGTCCACACCAGGCATGATACGGCCACCGCGAGCCCGGGGCAGCAGCTGGGCCTTGCCCCCGACGACATCGCCGTGCTCCCGACGTTCACGTACCTCGCCGCTTCGCCTGGCCGCTGGGGCGGCGGCGGCGGCAAGGCCAAGGCCAAGGCCAAGGCTGTGGCAGCGGACAGCTGCGCGGTCTGCCTCGAAGAGCTCCGCGAGGGCGCGCTGGTGCGCATGCTGCCGTCGTGCAAGCACTACTTCCATGCGACCTGCGTCGACGTGTGGCTGCTGTCGCACGCGACGTGCCCAGTCTGCCGTGCGATCCCGGCGCCCGAGAAAGTCCGCCAGGGCGCCGTGTCCATGTCGCCGCCGCTCCCGCAGCTGCGACCATACGGCGGGTCGCCCAAGGGAGGCGATGTTTCCAGGTTGTCGTCTCCAGCGATCAGGTCTCCGACGCAGCCGGAGCTTTTCCTCCACGTGAGCAATGCCCACTCAGTAATGTTGCCGTCTCCGACTAGACCCACGACGCCGGACGGTCGAATGTTTCGGTCAAGTTCGCCTTCTCAGGCGATGACAAATTTGCATTTGGCGGAGGCTGTGTAAGCCATACTTGTGTTTTACGCTTCTATCATTCTGGGGCAACAAATTTTACCAGCTCTTCAAATGGACCAGCAATTTTGTATATATGCAAGTTAGGAAACTTTTATGCAAAGGGCAACCGGCCAACCGCTTATTCGCTGCAGCAAAATTGGGATTTGGTGGACCAAAGACCGACTCTGGGCATCGGCTGATCGATGTTGGCAACAGATCGGTCACCTCGTGAGCCGTACCAAATGTCCACCATCAGACTCGGTCGTCCCTCTCGTCCATCCCTGATAGGGACGAACTAGTATCTCAACTACTTGGCAATAATGTCGGAGGAATCTGAGTTAATTGTCGATTACAACTCTATTGCAAGAAAGTGGCTAGGGAAAAGTAGATAGCTGCGCCGCCGGTTGCCTGATCCTCTGGATACCCTCCTCGCTCTAGCGATGCCTGTTTAAGTAGTAGGTGGAAGTAGCTGGGCCGCAGTGACCCAGTCTGGCCCGCTGACTCGCGGGTTGGCCTGGCGTGGTCGCCTGGCCCGTGCGTCGCTGGCCACCTGGGCTCTGGCGGGTGGCCCCGCCTTGTCAGGGACGCTGACATCCCCCTCTTCTTGACGTGCGGCTTGCCCCCAAGCCGCTGCGTGGGGAAAGCGAGCGCGAAGCGCCTCCTTGTCCTCCCAGGTTATGCCGGTAGCTCCAGACCAGCGCACCTGCACTTGCTCGATGACGGAGCCGCGACGAGCGCCAGCGGGATTGCAGCACCTCCACAGGAACGACAAGATCATCAGTATTCAGAGGCAGAGTAGGCTCGACTGGTGTACCTGAGTGCAGGGCTCGCCGGAGTTGCGAGACGTGAAACATCGGGTGCACCGATGCCGTTGCTGGTAACTTCAATTCTATGACACCTCGTTGATTTTCTTGATGATAGGAAACAGACCGAAGAACTTGAAGGAGAGCTTGTGATTTGCCCGTGGAGCAACGGAGGTCTGAATGTATGATTGCAACTTAAGGAAAACTTAATCACCCACTTGGAATTCTCTGAATGACCTCTTCTTGTCGGCCTGAGACTTCATGCACTGTCGCGCTCTGTTGAGGTGTTGCTGTACCAGGTCCTGCACCACTCGGCGTTCTTCTAGCCATGCTTGAAGGGCAGGTCCGTCGAGGAGGCTGTGCGAGATGTGCGATCGCACCGGGCCCCCGAAATCGCAGGGGCCCGGATTGAAGGAAAAAACCACCAAACGATGCGATTAATTTGCTGGCTCGCTGGCTTTTCGGCTTGCTGGCTCGATCCTATATGCAGCCGGAAGTGCGTGAATCGGAAGAATGTTACGGTGAGGGCCCAGTACCCACGCAACAGGCCCACAGTCGGCCTAGTATCAAGTTCCCCACTTCGTTTTTTGCCCAATGTGTAAATAGTCCAAATAGAAAACAAGGCAGGCTAGTTACGTTACTGGGCCTACTCTCTCCAGCCGAGCATGCGTGTTTGCTCGCCTGCTTAATTAGTCATGTACTTAGTTTTAATTAAAATTAATCTTATTAGCACACTAGCCATAGTCTAATTTCTATTTTTGTGGGGAATCTAATTTCCAATTCCAGTACTAATTCTTCCTTATGTGCTCGCCCTGCTACAATACTAGCACATTTCATTTCAATAATGACTCAATGGATTTTTCTTTTGCTAGTAGATTCAATGGATTTAAAATTTTGTTTCAAGAAGTACTAGACGGATGATGCTTTTCGGTAAAACATGTGTCCACTTTACTGTTTCAGTAAATTTTACAAATTTTATTATTGTTTTTAGTACTACATTTACCCTTTGGCAGTACCGATGGTATATTTAAAAATATTATATGAAATAACAGATATTCAGAGCTATATAATTAAGTGAAACAGTAAAGTGGACACATTTTTTTAAATATATCATCAGTAGTTATAATAGCTATACATTTTTTTTGTAAAGTTTTGGGCTTCATTTTGCATTTCGCACCGGGCCCCCTAATTCCTGGAGACGGCCCTGTTGAAGGGAAGGCACCGAAGTACTGGGTGGCGTGGTGATGCCCCAATGTCGAGGTTCATGGCCATACAGTGCCTTGAAAGGTGACATACCAATTGCCGAATGTGGGGAAGCGTTGTACCAGAATTGTGCCAGGGCGATCCAGAGACTCCAGCGGCGAGGGCAAGCTTGGGTGAAGCATAGGAGGAAGGTCTCCAAGCATTGATTCGCCCGTTCCGTTTGACCGTCTGTTTGTGGGTGGTTGGCAGTGCTCATTCTCAGCTCTGTGCCTGCGTACCTGAACAGTTCACGCCAGAAGTGGCCGGTGAACACTGGATCCCTGTTCGAGACGATGGCTCCGGGAAACCCATGTAGCTTGTAGATCTGAGACATGTACACCTGCGCCACTTTAGCTGCTGTGTAAGGGTGGGCGAGGGGAACAAAGTGAGCAAAACGAGTCCTTTTATCCACCAGCACCAGTATGCAGTTGAACTTCCGGGACTGAGGCAGGCCATCGATAAAGTCCATGGTGATGAGGTCCCATGGTTGTTGAGGAATAGGAAGTGGTACCAACAGACCTGGAGATGCAGCGCGGAGGCTTGGCTTGTTGGCAAACTTGGCAGCATGCAACATAGTGTTTGATATGTGTCTTCATTTTGGGCCAGGCAAAAAGGCGATGGATGCGTTTGTATGTCACGGGAAATCCTGAGTGACCGCCCAAAGTGTTATCATGGAAGGCTGCTATGATGCCCTGTTGTAGTGTTGTGGATCCTCCAAGCCAAATCCGATCGCGGAAGCGCAAGATTCCATGCTGAAGTGAGAACCTTTTCTTGGGATCGTCCTGCACCGCCAGCTGTTCCAAAAGGCGCTAAGCTTGAGGATTCGAGTGGTAGTTGGTGACGATGTCGTCGAGCTATGCTGGCTGACATGACGTGACAGCCGCTAACATCTCTTTCGATTCTGCAGGTGATAGAGCATCGGCCGCTGAGTTTTCCACTCCTTTCTTGTACTTGATGCAGTAACGCAAGCCCAACAACTTGGTGAAGGCCGTCTGTTGCGAAGGAGTGGTCAAACGTTGTTCCTACAGGTGAACTAGGATGCGTTGATCTATGAAGATAACAAATTCAGCATGCTGCAGGCATGGACGCCATTGGTCGACAGCAACGATGATAGCCAGGTATTCTTTTTCGTATGTCGACAACCCTTGATATCGAGGGCAGAGTGCCTTGCTCATGAAGGCAATTAGATGACCCCCCTGCTGGAGGATTGCACCGACCCCCTTGTCGCTGGCGTCAGTTGACGAGGACATGTATTAGGGGTAGGGTAACAGGCCTGACCTAAAGGCCCTACCCATAGACACCGTATACTTTGTCTTTGGGCCCTGGGCGGATCGCCGTCTAGATGTACCGCAACTTGAAAGTCACTCGAGGCGGCGACAACCACTCGAACACGACACTTCACTCGGCGAGCTCATTCCACTCGACCATGTAACTCACTCGGATATGCAAAGACCAATAGTCACATAGCGGTTTTGTAGTGGGCAGGCATTACGGCATTGATGCTCCATCGTAAGCGTAAGGGGTGAGGGTGGCGCACTCTATATAAGCCACCCCACCACTAGACTAGGGGTTCTTTTCTTCCACCTCTCGCTCTTTGGACCATTAGTCTCGGGACTTAGCTCGGGCATGGGGATCCGTTCCTCTCTCACACACATTGTAATCTCTGGATATATACTCAGATAAAACAAAGCCTCTCCGGAGCACGAGACGTAGGGTTGTTATCTCCGCCGTGAGAGGCCCGAACTCGCTAAAACCACCGTGTCACCCATATGCATCTCGATAGATCATGCTCCGTTATCCTACCCCTCTCTTACTGTCGGAATCGTTAGCACGACAGTTGGCGCCCACCTTGGGGCATGGCGTTTATCGAGCCATGATGCAAATGGTTTTGTTTATTCAATATTCGTCCGCCGATCAACAATCATCAATGGAGGATCTGATCCAGGATGTTTCGGACATCACTCCATTCACAGGGGAGTCATGATAATCTTTGTATACTGGGATCAGGAAGTCCCATTCCATACTATCTTATTCTTTACAATCGATCTTTAATCTAACAATGGTTGTTTTTCTTCTGTATGTACATGTACTCACGAGGAGGATGGCCGCTTCTCTTTTTGACATCAACCAGAGAGCGCGAGCAACGGCGGCACCGTTCAGACAAATGCCATGGAGGCCGAGCTCCCGGCATGGCCCGTCCGCTGTCGCCTATCTTCTTCATCACCAACTGCCGGCATGAAAGCAGGAAGTCAGCTGCGCCTCCGCGCAGGACCACCGGTGCCGTTCGCTTCATCGTCGTCACGCACGGCCACCAGCGCCGTCTGCATCATCATCATCACGCGGACGCACGGCCGCCGTCGCCGTTCGCCTCGTCTTTGACTTCGGCCTCATCTTCTCGGCTGCTCGGCACGGACCTCCATAGTGGAGGCGCAGGCCCAGCGCGGCGTAGGCACGCATCGCTCCTTCCTCCGGCGCCGGTCGCCGGCGACGGTCTCGATGGCGGGGGTGCGCTGCAACAACAACCTACGAAACAACTTCGTCCCGCAACCGATGGCCGTTCAGGATTGAAGGAATCAATGCCTGGTAAGTGCATGCATAACCTGGGCCGTTTCCTCCCTTAATTAACTGCATGCAGGAAAAAATGGAAACGAAAGGACGCGGTGAAGGAATCTTCAACGCCGGATTAATTGGCTGTCTCATTAATTAGCCATTCAAACAAGGTGTGTTGATCGATATTTTCCGCAGCCTCCAGCGCAAACGCAGCTTGCATTGACTTCAAGCCGGCCCAGCCGCTCCGCTAATCCGAGTCAGTACTCTGGTACGCTCGAACAAGTACAAGTCTACATTCGACATATGCAACACACAACCAGCCCGATTGGTCGCTCGGGCACGCATTGTTTTTTTACACATTCAGGCGACTAACATGCAGGCACTTGATCATTCAATTCATGTGTTCCTACTTGATCAGACGCCTCCTCGATGACATGCTCAACTCGACCGCTCCATACGGTGCCACTCGGTTGGACACGTCCTTGACACTCGGACGCCCTGCGCCTTGTCACTCCGCGGGACGCGTTTACTTCACTCAATCGGCCCAGGCATCGTCACTCTGCGAGAGTCATTTACTTCACTTAGACGCCCCGCGCGTCGTCATTCCGCGGCACGCGTCTACATCACCCGGACGCTTCGCACGTCGCAACTCTGCGGGACGCGTCTACGTCACTCGAGCGCCCCGCTCGTCGCCACTCTGCGGGACGCGACGACATCACTCGGACGCCCCGCGCGTCAGCACTCCACGGCACGCGCCTCTACTTCACTGGGCCGCCCCGCACGTCGCCACTCGGTTGTTCACCTCATAACCACTCGGCCGCCCCGCGCGTCGCCACTCGGTTGGTAACCTCATAACCACTGGGCCGCCCCGCGCGTCGCCACTCGGTTGGTCACCTCATAACCACTCGGCCGCCCCACGCGTCGCCACTCGGTTGGTCACCTCATAACCACTCGGCCGCCCCGCGCGTCGTCACTCGGTTGGTAACCTCATAACCACTGGGCCGCCCCGCTCGTCGCCACTCGGTTGGTCACCTCATAACCACTCGGCCGCCCCGCGTGTCGCCACTCGGTTGGTCACCTCATAACCACTCAGCCGCCCGCGCGTCGTCACTCGGTTGGTCACCTCATAACCACTGGGCCGCCCCGCGCGTCGCCACTCGGTTGGTCACCTCATAACCATTCGGCCGCCCCGCGCGTCGTCACTCGGTTGGTCACCTCATAACCACTGGCCCGCCCCGCGCGTCGCCACTCGGTTGGTCACCTCATAACCACTCGGCCGCCCCGCGCGTCGCCACTTGGTTGGTCACCTCATAACCACTCAGCCGCCCAGCGTCGCCACTCGGTTGGTCACCTCATAACCACTTTCGGCCGCCCAGCCGCCACTCGGTTGATCACCTCATAACCACTCGGCCGCCCTTGTCGCCACTCGGTTGGTCACCTCATAACCACTCGGCCGCCCAGCGTCGCCACTCGGTTGGTCACCTCATAACCACTCAGCCGCCCAGCGTCGCCACTCGGTTGGTCACCTCATAACCACTCGGCCGCCCAGCGTCGCCACTCGGTTGGTCACCTCATAACCACTTTCGGCCGCCCCTGCGTTGCCATCGGTTGGTCACCGATCACCACTCGGCCGCCCCGCGCGTCGCCGTCGCCAAAATCCCCGATGGGTGACTTAGCTGCGAATCTATTTAGCCTAAGTTCAAGAAATCCTACCGAGTGGAGAGCAAACCTCCCACTTGGGGGCTTAGTTGCAGTCCATGCTAGCCTAAGTTTGAAAAAATCCTACAGAGTGGAGAGCAAACCTCCCACTCGGGGCTTAGCTGCAGTCCATGCTAGCCTAAGTTTGAAAAAATCCTACAGTGGAGAGCAAACCTCCCACTCGGGGCTTTGCTGCAGTCCAAGACTAGCCTAAGTTTGAAAAAATCCTACAGTGGAGAGCAAACCTCCCACTCGGGGCTTAGCTGCAGTCCAAGACTAGCCTAAGTTTAAAAAAATCCTACCGAGTGGAGAGCAAACCTCCCACTCGGGGCTTAGCTGCAGTCCATGCTAGCCTAAGTTTAAAAAATCCTACCGAGTGGAGAGCAAACCTCCCACTCGGGGCTTAGCTGCAGTCCAAGACTACCTAAGTTTGAAAAAAATCCTACGGAGTGGAGAGCAAACCTCCCACTCGGGGGCTTAGCTGCAGTCCAGTACTCGCCTAAGTGTTTGAAATCCTACCGAGTGGAGAGCAAGCCTCCCACTCGGAGGCTTATCTGCAGTCCAAGGACTCGCCTAAGTAGCCAAAATCCGACTGAGACAAGAGCAAACCTCTAATTCAAGGAGCTGCATCACAAGTATAATGTGCGCTCCATCCCTATCCGCAAGGACACCGAGACGAAGGTCGACTATCACCATCGCCTCGTCACCACTCGGCCGCCCCGCGCGTTGCCGCTCGGTTGGTCGCCTTGTCACCACTCGGCCACTCGCGCGCCTTCACACAGCTAAGTCATTTTACATTCTGTTATTTCCGTCTTCCCGAGTATCCCGTAATTCACACATCACGTTCACTCGGAGGCCACACCATCGAGTGTACCTCTACGCTCGGCTGTTTATTTTCACATACTTGCTTAGTACTGGTTATGTGACTCCCGAGTCCAACTTCCATTTTTTTTGCACACATCATTCACGAACACCATGTGTCGTTCTTCATTTCGAGTTTGCATCGGTCCTCCGAGGCTGCAACTCAGTCGAAACACTACACTTCGGTTTTATTTTAGCCAGTATTCCAACGAGTTCAGTAGGATCTCTCGCTTCGACAAGTTCGAACGAATCCTTCGCTCTTTTAGGCTCTTGCTGGTTAACCAGCAAGCCCCTTGCACTCCAAGCGGGTGTCTATGGGTGTTATTCACACAAATAATTTCAACACACATCAAATTTCCTCAAAAAATTATTTTGTTGACTTGTGCCATTTTTTACACAAGTTACGCGATCACTCGATGTCCCTACGCACCAACTTCATCGCTGCTCGGACTCGGTCACCATACTGGTCCTAGCGCACCACAACACCGACCTTGTCGCTCTGTTGGCTTCAAACACATCCGGCCAACCCCTCTGCGGAATCCACTTCATCGATAATATAGACCTCGTCAGGCATGAGACAGATAAGTCCCTTTTATAATTAAACTTCACACGTTACTCTTTTTGCGAGTTTGCCTCTTTCGAGCATCACTCGGAAAATTCTCCTCATCCTTACCCAAGTCCGACTCGATGGATTGCAAATTATCCATTCAACACTATATTTCCCGTATTCCGACATGTCCGTTGTTGAAGCCTGTAGTATGCTCGGGAGCTACGCCGCACTCGGGGGCTGCAACTCATTTGGAATGACACTCTCCTGAGTGGTCGAGTGCTTCATCACCAGTTAGATCCTTCACTTCAACAAGTGCATTCGACCCACCACTTTGACAAGTTTTATAATCACCTCGTCGCTCTGCGCGCCATCTTCATTCCTACTCAGACTCAATTGTCACGCCGGTCTTGTTGCGTCGCAACCACACTACATCAACCTCGTCGCTACATTAACTTCGAAAGCATCTGGCTAAATCCTTCGAAGACAATTTCATCCACTTGGCTGGACACGTAGTCCTTCACTCGGCCACCTCACGTTTCTTCACTCGGCCGTCCCGCACGTCGCCACTCGGTTACGCACGTCTTCACCGCTTGGTAGCTCCGCGCGTCGCCTCTCGGTTGTGCATGCCTTCACCACATAGCCGCCCCGCGCGTCACCCGTTGGCTGGACACGTAATCCTTCACTCGGCCACCTCGTGCATCCTCACTCGGCCGTCCCGCACATCGCCACTCGGTTGTGCACGTCTTCACCACTTGGCCGCTCCGCGCGTCGCCTCTCGGTTGTACATGCCTTCGCCACTCGGCCGCCCCGCGTATTGCCACTCGGTTGTGCATGTCTTCACAACTCGACCGCCCCGCGCGTTGTCACTCGGTTGTACACATCATCGCCCCTTAACCACCTCGCGCGTCACCATCAGTTGGACATGTCTTTACCTCTACACCCCCAACACGGGAACGACTAAGTTACTCATATGATCAAACCTCATATCACATTCTGTAGCAAGCTTGCCTCTTTCGAGCATCACTCGGGGGCTACGCACAGCCGTCGGCCATGCCGCCCTCAGGGGTTACGCCCATTCAATCAACCCATTGATCACATCAGGAATATCTTTCTGACCATACTTGCCCGGTCTGCCGAAAATCTATAAGGGTAGTACTGTCCACTCGGACGATCGCCCAAATCATTACCTAAAGTCATCTTCAAGACTGCAAAAGGGTGAAATCAACGCTCCTCTACGGATAACTTGGCCCTATCCTAGGTTCCAAGGCGTCAGTTTCACAAACTTGGACTCAGAGATGGCACATGCTGGTGTTCCCCCGGGATAATGAGTGGCCTCTCCCCGGAGAGTCAGCCTACACACTAGCTTCGTCACTCGGGTTTCATGGCACGTCCATGTCAGACCACTAGTCTATCTCCTCCGGGAAACATACAAGTGCCACTAAGTCGGGAAGCACGTCCACTCGGACAAATACCCCTTTCATGCAAAAGGGTGAAAATGAAGCTCCTCTGCGGATACAATGTACTCTTACAAATACCCCTTTCATGCAAAATCTAACGGTAGAAGTACTAATGGAAAGATTACTCCCTGGAGTGTCCAGCCTTTTTCTACAGTCAGCAGTTTCAAAGCCGAATTCATTCACCATGCCGAGAGCACGAAGATTCACCTGCTTGACCGAGTTCCAGGCTGAATTTATTCCGTGTCGAGTGCACGAAGATCATTCCGATCGACTCAGCTCCAGGCTGAGCTTATTTACCATGTCAAGCACCTGAAGATGCATCCGATTGACTCAATTTCAGACTAAAAGATATTTACCGTGTCGACTGTGTGGAGGTTTACCAGGAGACTTAAACCCTCTGCCCGACTCATCTAGTCCGACAGAGGCTCGGGGACTACACCCAGCGGGTGCACTCAGCGTGCCCCCACCGAAGAGAACTCAAAAGAAACATTTTGCTCGATGCAAAACCAGCTCGAGTTACTTGACCTCCGAGTCGAGAAGAACAAGTTCGATCGGTACCATCTAAGAAGAGTTTTAGTTCTCTCGGACCCCGCCGACTGCCCGCGATCGGCGGTGGTCTCGAGGACTACACCAGTGGGTGCACTCAGCGTGCCCCCCACTGGAGTAATCTCCACTCGATGCGGCTGACCAGTCCGAGTGATGAACACAACAACAAAAGACAGGCTCTAAGACTCCGCCGACTTGCCCGCGATCGGCGGCGATTCTGAGACTACACCCGGTGGGTGCACTCAGCGTGCCCCCACTGGAATGGTATCCACTCGGGCAGTCCGCCCGTCCGAGTGACAATAAACAACAAAAAGGACACGTTCAAAGCGTGAAGAAATTCGAGTAATCAGTTACTCAATGCAGGACCTGAAGGAAATATGCCCTAGAGGCAATAATAAAAGTTATTATTTATTTCCTTATATCATGATAAATGTTTATTATTCATGCTAGAATTGTATTAACCGGAAACATAATACATGTGTGAATATATAGACAAACAAGTATGTCACTAGTATGCCTCTACTTGACTAGCTTGTTAATCAAAGATGGTTATGTTTCCTAACCATGAACAAGGAGTTGTTATTTGATTAACAAGGTCACATCATTAGTTGAATGATCTGATTGACATGACCCATTCCGTTAGCTTAACAGTTGATCGTTTAGTATGTTAATGCTTTCTTCATGACCCATACATGTTCCTATAACTATGAGATTATGCAACTCCGTTTACGGAGGAACACTTTGGGTACTACCAAGCGTCACAACGTAATCGGGTGATTATAAAGGAGTACTACAGGTGTCTCCAAAGGTACTTGTTGGGTTGGCGTATTTGAGATTAGGTTTTGTCACTCCGATTGTCGGAGAGGTATCTCGAGCCTTCTCGGTAATGCACATCACTTAAGCCTTGCAAGCATTACAACTAATGAGTTAGTTGTGAGATGATGTATTACGGAGCGAGTAAAGAGACTTACGCAACGAGATTGAACTAGGTATTGGATACCGACGATCGAATCTCGGGTAAGTAACATACCGATGACAAAGGAACAACGTATGTCGTTATGCGGTTTGACCGATAAAGATCTTCGTAGAATATGTAGGAACCAATATGGGCATCCAGGTTCCGCTATTGGTTATTGACCGAGAATGGTTCTAGGTCATGTCTACATAGTTCTCGAACCCGTAGGGTCCATGCGCTTAACGTTTCGATGACAGTTCATAATGAGTTTATAAGTATTGATGCACGAAGGTTGTTGAGTCCCGAATGTGATCACGGACATGACGAGGAGTCTCGAAATGGTCGAGACATAAAGATTGATATATTGGAAGCCTATGTTTGGACTTGAATGGTTCAGTGAAAACAGGATATTACCGAACACGGGGTTACGGAACCCCGGGGGTATATGGGCCTTCATGGGCCTTGAGGGAGAAGGAGAAGGGCCGGCCAGGTGGGCTGCGCCCCCTCCCCTTCCAGTCCGAATAGGACAAGGAGAGGGGGCGGCCCTTCCCTTTCCCCTCCCAATCCTACTCCAACTAGGAGAGGGGGAGTCCTACTCGGTGGGAGTAGGACTCCTCCTTGGTGCGCCTCCTCTAGGGCGGCCACCTCCCCTTGTCTCCTTTATATCTGAGGGCAGGGGCACCCCAAGACACACAAGTTGATCTCGGATCTTGCCTTAGCCGTGTGCGGTGCCCCTTCCACCATATTCCACTTGGTCATATCGTCGCGGAGCTTAGGAGAAGCCTGCGCCGGAGAAGTCATATCGTCGCGGAGCTTAGGCGAAGCCCTGCGTCGGTGGAGCATCAACATCGTCCTGCGCCGTCGTCTTGTGGAACTCATCCCGACACTTTGCTGGATCGGTCCGGGATCGTCATCGAGCTGAGCGTGTGCGAACTTCGGAGGTGCCGTGACGTTCGGTGCTTGGATCGGTCGGATCGTGGAGGCGTCGACTACATCAACAGCGTTGTTATAACGCTTCGCTTTCGGTCTCACGAGTGCGTGGGCGGACACTCTCCCCTCTCGTTGCTATGCCATCACCATGGTCTTGCGTGATCGTTGGAAATTTTTGAAATTACTCGTTCCCCAGCAAAGGCATCCGAGCCTGGTTTTATGCGTTGATGTCATATGCACGAGTAGAACACAAGTGAGTTGTGGGCGATACAAGTCATACTGCCTACCAGCATGTCATACTTTGGTTCAGCGGTATTGTGAGATGAAGCGGCCCGGACCGACATTACGCGTACGCTTACGCGAGACTGGTTTCACCGCTCCGAGCACTCGTTGCTTAAAGGTGACCGGCGGTGTCTCATCTCTCTCACTTTAGTTGAATCGAGTGTGGCTCGCCGGTCCTTGAGAAGGTTAAACGGAGTCTATTTGACGAAATATCGTTGTGGTTTTGATGCGTAGGTAAGAACGGTTCTTGCTCAGCCCGTAGCAGCCACGTAAAACTTGCAACAACAAAGTAGAGGACGTCTAACTTGTTCTTGCAGGGCATGTTGTGATGTGATATGGTCAAGGCGTGATGCTATATTTTATTGTATGAGATGATCATGTTTTGTAACGAGTTATCGGCAATCTGGCGAGAGCCATATGGTTGTCGCTTTATTGTATGAAATGCAAGCGCCATGTAATTGCTTTACTTTATCACTAAGGAGTAGCGATAGTCGTAGAAGCAATAGTTGGCGAGACGACAACGATGCTACGATGGAGATCAAGGTGTCGCGCGGTGGCGATGGTGATCATGGCGGTGCTTGGCGATGGAATCACAAGCACAAGATGATGATGACCATATCATATCACTTATATTGATTGCATGTGATGTTTATCCTTTATGCATCTTATCTTGCTTTGATTGACGGTAGCATTATAAGATGATCTCTCACTAAAATTATCAAGAAGTGTTCTCCACGAGTATGCACCGTTATGAAAGTTCTTCGTCTTTGAGACACCACGTGATGATCGGGTGTGATAGGCTCTACGTTCAAATACAGCGGGTGCAAAACAGTTGCACACGCGGAATACTCAGGTTAAACTTGACGAGCCTAGCATATAACAGATATGGCCTCGGAACACGAGACCGAAGGTCGGCGTGAATCATATAGTAGATATGATCAACATAGTGATGTTCACCATTGAAACTACTCCATCTCACGTGATGATCGGACATGGTTTAGTTGATTTGGATCACGTGATCACTTAGATGACTAGAGATGTCTGTCTAAGTGGGAGGTTTTAATATGATTAATCAAACTTAAATTTATCATGAACTTAGTACCGATAGTATTTTGCTTGTCTATGTTTGATGTAGATAGATGGCTCGTCTTTGTTGTTCCGTTGAATTTTAATGCGTTCCTTGAGAAAGCAAAGTTGAAAGATGATGGTAGCAATTACGGACTGGGTCCGTAACTTGAGGATTATCCTCATTGCTGCACGAAAAAATTACGCCTGGAAGCACCGCTGGGTGACAGAACTGCTGCGAGATCTTGAGCGAAAGTTGTGAGCGTCGGCAAAGCGAGCTGATGACTACTCAATAGTTCGATGTGCCATGCTTTACGGCTTAGAACCGGGTCTTCAACGGCGTTTTGAGCGTCATGGAGCATATGAGATGTTCCAGGAGTTGAAGTTAATATTTCAAGCAAATGCCCGGATTGAGAGATATGAAGTCTCCAATAAGTTCTATAGCTGCAAGATGGAGGAGAATAGTTCATCGGTGAGCACATACTCAAAATGTCCGGGTATAACAATCACTTAATTCAGCTGGGAGTTAATCTTCCGGATGATAGTGTCATTGATGAATTCTCCAATCACGCCACCAAGCTACAAGAGCTTCGTGATGAACTATAATATGCAAGGGATGACTAAGACAATTCTGAGCTCTTCGCGATCTTGAAAGCATGAAGTAGAAATCAAGAAAGAGCATCAAGTGTTGATGGTCAGCAAGACCACTAGTTTCAAGAAAAGGGCAAAGGGAAGAAGAAGGGTAACTTCAAAAGAACAGCAAGAAAGTTGCTGATCAAGAGAAGAAACCCAAGTCTGGACCTAAGCACAAATCGAGTGTTTTCTTGCAAGCGATCGACACTTTGAAGCGGAACTGCCCCAAGTATTTGGCGGATAAAAAGGATGGCAAGGTGAACAAAGGTATATATGATATACATGTTATTGATGTGTACCTTACTAATACTCGCATAGTACACAGTATTTGATACTGGTTACATTGCTAATATTTGCAACTCAAAGCAGGAACTACGGATTGCGAAGATTGGCTAAGGGCGAGGTGACGATCTTGCGTTGGAAATGGTTCCAAAGTCGATGTGATCGCAGATCGACACGCTACCTCTACATCTACCTTCGGGATTAGTTTTAGACCTAAATAATTGTTATTTGGTGCCGCGTTGAGCATGAACATTATATCTGGATCTTGTTTATTGCGAGGCGGTTATTCATTTAAATTAGAGAATAATGGTTGTTCTATTTATATGAATAATATCTTTTATGGTCATGCACCCTTGAAGAATGGTCTATTCTTGTTGAATCTCGGCAGAGTGATACACATATTCATAATATTGAAGCCAAAAGATGCAGAGTTGATAATGATAGTGCAACTTATTTGTGGCACTGCCGTTTAGGTCATATCGGTGTAAAACGCATGAAGAAACTCCATACTGATGGGCTTCTGGAATCACTTCACTTGGTACTTGCGAACCGTGCCTCATGGGCAAGATGACAAAACGCCGTTCTCGGAACTATGGGCGTGCAAGCTGATTTGTTGGAAATCATACATACCGATGTTTGTGGTCAATGAATGTTGAGGCACGCGGCGGATATCGTTATTTTCTCACCTTCACAGATGATTTGAGCAGATATGGGTATATCTACTTAATGAAACACAAATCTGAAACATTTGAAAAGTTCAAAGAATTTCAGAGTGAAGTGGAAAATCATCGTAACAAGAAAATAAAGTTTCTACGATCTGATCGTGGAGGAGAATATTTGAGTTACGAGTTTGGTTTACATTTGAAATAATGTGGAATAGTTTAGCAACTCACGCCACCGGAACACCACGGAGAAATGGTGTGTCGAGCGTCGTGTCGTACTTTACTAGATATGGTGCGATCTATGATGTCTATTTCGATTTACCGCTATCGTTTTGGGGTTATGCTTTAGAGGCGGCCGCATTCACGTTGAATAGGACACCGTCAAAATCCGTTGAGACGACGCCTTATGAACTGTGGTTTGGCAAGAAACCAAAGTTGTCGTTTCTTAAAGTTTGGGGCTGCGATGCTTATGTGAAGAAACTTCAACCAGATAAGCTCGAACCCAAATCGGAAAAATGTGTCTTCATAGGATACCCAAAGGAGACTGTTGGGTACACCTTCTATCACAGATCTGAAGGCAAGATTTTCGTTGCTAAATTCGGGTCCTTTCTAGAGAAGGAGTTTCTCTCGAAAGAAGTGAGTGGGAGGAAAGTAGAACTTGATGAGATAATCAGTATCTGCTCCCTTATTGGAAAGTAGTTCATCACAAGAAATGGTTCTGTGACAACTACACCAATTAGTGAAGAAACTAATGATGATGATCATGTAGTTTCAGATCAAGTTACTCTTGAACCTCGTGGGTCAACCAGAGTAAAATCGCACTGAGTGGTGCGGTAATCCTATTCGGAAGTCATGTTATTGGACCATGGCGAACCTACGAACTATGAAGAAGCGATGGTGAGCCCAGATTCATAAAATGGCTGGAAGCCATGAAATCTGAGATGGGATCCATGTATGAGAACAAAGTATGGACTTTGGTTGACTTGCCCGATGATCGGCAAGCCATTGAAAATAAATGGATCTTTAAGAAGAAGACCGCCGATGGTAATGTAACTGTCTACAAAGCTCGACTTGTTGCAAAAGGTTTTCGACAAGTTCAAGGGGTTGACTACGATGAGACTTTCTCACCAGTGGCGATGCTTAAGTCTGTCCGAATCATGTTAGCAATTGCGCATTTTATGATTATGAAATTTGGCAAATGGATGTAAAACCGCATTCTTGAATGGATTTCTAGAAGAAGAGTTGTATATGATGCAACCAGAAGGTTTTGTCGATCCAAAGGGAGCTAACAAAGTGTGCAAGCTCCAACGATCAATTTATGGTGCAGTGCAAGCCTCTCGGAGTTGGAATAAGCGCTTTGATAGTGTGATCAAAGCATATGGGTTTGTCTGAGACTTTTGGAGAAGCTTGTATTTACAAGAAAGTGAGTGGGAGCTCAGAGCATTTCTAATATTATATGTGGACGACATATTATTGATTGGAAATGATATAGAATTCTGGATAGCATAAAAGGATACTTGAATAAAAGTTTTTCAATGAAAGACCTCGGTGAAGCTGCTTACATATTGGGCATCAAGATCTATAGAGATAGATCAAGGCGCTTAATTGGACTTTCACAAAGCACATACCTTGATAAAGTTTTGAAGAAGTTCAAAATGGATCGAGCAAAGAAAGGTTTTTACACAGATTACAAGGTGTAAGATTGAGTCGGACTCAATGCCCGACCACAATGAAGATAGAGAGAAAATGAAAGATGTTCCTATGCTTCAGCCATAGGCTCTATCATGTATGCAATGCTGTGTACGACTGACGTATGCTTGGCTGTAAGCTTGGCAGGAAGGTACCAAAGTAATCCAGAGTGGATCATTTGGACAGCGGTCAAGAACATCCTGAAATACGAAAAGGACTAAGGATATGTTTCTCGTATATGGAGGTGACAAAGAGCTAGTCGTAAATGGTTACGTCGATGCAAGCTTTGACACCGATCCGGACGATTCTAAATCGCAAATCGGATCGTGTTTTTATTAAGCGGTGGAGCTGTCGGTTGGTGCAGTTCTAAACAAAGCGTCGTGGCGGGATCTACATGTGAAGCGGAGTACATAGCTGCTTCGAAGCAGCGAATGAAGGAGTCTGGATGAAAGAGTTCATTTCCGATCTAGGTGTCATACCTAGTGCATCGGGACCGATGAAGATCTTCGTGACAATCTTGGTGCAATTGCCTTGGCAAAGGAATCCAGGTTTCACAAGAGGACCAAGCACATCAAGAGACGCTTCAATTCCATTGGGACCAAGTCCAAGTGGGAGACATAGAGATTTGCAAAATACATACGGATCTGAATGTTGCGACCCGTTGACTAAGCCTCTTCCACGAGCAAAACATGAACAGCACCAAGACTCCATGGGTGTTAGGATCATTACTTTGTAATCTAGATTATTGACTCTAGTGCAAGTGGGAGGCTGAAGGAAATATGCCCTAGAGGCAATAATAAAAGTTATTATTTATTTCCTTATATCATGATAAATGTTTATTATTCATGCTAGAATTGTATTAACGGAAACATAATACATGTGTGAATATATAGACAAACAGTATGTCACTAGTATGCCTCTACTTGACTAGCTTGTTAATCAAAGATGGTTATGTTTCCTAACCATGAACAAGGAGTTGTTATTTGATTAACAAGGTCACATCATTAGTTGAATGATCTGATTGACATGACCCATTCCGTTAGCTTAACAGTTGATCGTTTAGTATGTTAATGCTTTCTTCATGACCCATACATGTTCCTATAACTATGAGATTATGCAACTCCGTTTACGGAGGAACACTTTGGTACTACCAAGCGTCACAACGTATCGGGTGATTATAAAGGAGTACTACAGGTGTCTCCAAAGGTACTTGTTGGGTTGGCGTATTTGAGATTAGGTTTTGTCACTCCGATTGTCGGAGAGGTATCTCGAGCCTTCTCGGTAATGCACATCACTTAAGCCTTGCAAGCATTACAACTAATGAGTTAGTTGTGAGATGATGTATTACGAACGAGTAAAGAGACTTACCGTAACGAGATTGAACTAGGTATTGGATACCGACGATCGAATCTCGGGTAAGTAACATACCGATGACAAAGGGAACAACGATGTCGTTATGCGGTTTGACCGATAAAGATCTTCGTAGAATATGTAGGAACCAATATGGGCATCCAGGTTCCGCTATTGGTTATTGACCGAGAATGGTTCTAGGTCATGTCTACATAGTTCTCGAACCCGTAGGGTCCGCACGCTTAACGCTTCGATGACAGTTCATAATGAGTTTATAAGTATTGATGCACGAAGGTTGTTTGGAGTCCGGATGTGATCACGGACATGACGAGGAGTCTCGAAATGGTCGAGACATAAAGATTGATATATTGGAAGCCTATGTTTGGACTTGAATGATTCCGAGTGAAAACAGGATATTACCGAACACCGGGTTTACGGAACCCCGGGGGTATATGGGCCTTCATGGGCCTTGAGGAGAAGGAGAAGGGCCGGCCAGGTGGGCTGCGCCCCCTCCCCTTCCAGTCCGAATAGGACAAGGAGAGGGGGCGGCGCCTTCCCTTTCCCTCCCCAATCCTACTCCAACTAGGAGAGGGGGAGTCCTACTCCGTGGGAGTAGGACTCCTCCTTGTCGCGCCTCCTCTAGGGCCGCCACCTCCCTTGTCTCCTTTATATACAGGGGCAGGGGCACCCTAAGACACACAAGTTGATCTACGGATCTTGCCTTAGCCGTGTGCGGTGTCCCCTTCCACCATATTCCACTTGGTCATATCGTCGCGGAGCTTAGGAGAAGCCTGCGCGGAGAAGTCATATCGTCGCGGAGCTTAGGCGAAGCCCTGCGTCGGTGGAGCATCAACATCGTCCTGCACGCCGTCGTCTTGTGGAACTCATCCCGACACTTTGCTGGATCGAAGTCAGGGATCGTCATCGAGCTGAGCGTGTGCGAACTTCGGAGGTGCCGTCGTTCGGTGCTTGGATCGGTCGGATCGTGGAGACGTCGACTACATCAACCGTGTTGTTATAACGCTTCGCTTTCGGTCTCACGAGTGCGTGGACGGACACTCTCCCCTCTCGTTGCTATGCCATCACCATGGTCTTGCGTGATCGTAGGAAATTTTTTGAAATTACTACGTTCCCCAACAGGACCAGCTCCAAATTACTCCAAAAAAATTGCTATAAGGTGAGTTTAACGCTCCTCCGCGGACCCGTTTGAGCTCATTTCACTCGGACACCATACAGTCTGGAATCCGTCAAGGCAACATGCGGAGATAAGGTCGTCGGGTGACCAGAGGGAGTTCATAAGGGCCTCCGTAGCACTCGACTCATCTGGGAATTCACCTCGACTAGACCCGCTCAACCTCGACCGATTCAGGGGCTAATGACGAGGACATGTATTAGGGGTAGGGTAACAGGCCTGACCTAAAGGCCCTACCCATGGACACCGTATACTTTGTACTTTGGGCCTGGGCCGATCGCCCGTCTAGATGTACCGCAACTTGAAAGTCACTCGGACGGCGACAACCACTCGGAGCACGACACTTCACTCGACGAGCTCATTCCACTCGACCATGTAACTCACTCGGATATGCAAAGACCAATAGTCAGCATGACGGTTTTGTAGTGGGCAGGCATTACTGCATTGATGCTCCATCATGTAACGTAAGGGGTGAGGGGGTGGAGCACTCTATATAAGCCACCCCCACCACTAGACTAGGGGGTTCTTTTCTTCCACCTCTCGCTCTTTGGACCATTAGTCTCAGGACTTAGCTCAGGCATGGGGATCCGTTCCTCTCACACACACACATTGTAATCTCCGGATATATACTCAGATAAAACAAAGCCTCTCCGGAGCACGAGACGTAGGGTTGTTATCTCCGCCGTGAGAGGCCCGAACTCGCTAAAACCACCATGTCACCCATATGTATCTCGATTGATCATGCTCCGTTATCCTACCCCTCTCTTACTGCCGGAACCGTTACCACGACATCATTCTCAACCACGAACTGCTTGGAGAAGTCCGGAAGTGCCAAAACTGGGGCTGTGATCAGGTGTTGCTTCATGGTTTGGAATGCTGTTTCTGTGACCGAAGTCCAGACGAATGGGGTCCCCTTCTTCAACATATTAAACAGGAGTCGTGCGATCACACCGAAGTGGCGCACAAACCGGCGATAGTAGCCAGCGAGTCCCAAAAAACTTCGGACCCCCTTGACATTGGTGGGTGATTGCCAATCCGCGACGACTTGTATCTTACTGGGCTCTGTGGCTGCCCCTTGCGGGCTGATGACGTGCCCCAAGTAGGAGATCTGTTGCTGGCCGAACACACACTTAGATGCTTTAACCTTCCATTGATCTTTTCGCAGCAATGCCAGCACCTCTCTGAGATCCTCCTTGTGCTGCTCCAAGGTCTTGCCAAAAACTAAGATATCATCAAAGAAAAGGATTACGCACTTTCTGTTGACAGTCTTGAGAGTGGTGTGCACCGCGCCATTGAAAGTACTCGGGCCCCTGCCAGTCCAAAGGATACAACCCTGTACTCAAACTGCCCAAAGTGAGTTTGGAAGGCCGTTTTATACTCATCACCTTCTGCAATCCTGATCTGGTGGTATCCGGCGCACAGGTCGAGCTTGGAGAACCACTGCGCCCTGTAGCTCGTCCAATAATTCCTCGATGACCGGAACCGGGAACTTGGCCACGCATGTGAGTGCATTGAGATGCCGATAATCGATGCATAGACGCCATGTACCGTCCTTCTTCTTGACCAGGATGACTGGGGACGAGAAGGGACTGTTGCTGATCTGAATCAATCCTGCCTTGAGAAAGCTCAGCCACTTGCCGTTTGATTTCGTCCTTATGCTCTGGCTTGTGCCTGTAAGGCTTGATGCTGAATGGTTATCCGTTGGGTAGCAGAGGAATATGGCGATCACATGATCTTTTTGGTGGCAGCCCTTCCAGTGTTCCAAACACGTCAGCAAAGTCGTCCAAAATCTGTTGCAAGCAAGATGGAGTTGGTGTGGCCTCAGCTTCATGGTCGGTAACAGCATAGAGATGCACCACGTGAGTGATAGCGTTGCTCTTGTATAGCCCTTTAAGTTGCACGCTGTTGATGAGGAAGCAGGTTGAGGACGTGGCTTCGTGCCCTTGCAGACTGACGGTGCCGGTCGGTGACTGGAATTGCAGATGCTTGGCGCACCAGTCCACCGTCATCGGACTGTGGGCTTCGAGCCAGTCCATACCCAAAATGGCGTCATATACGCCCAAGTGCAGCACCTTCAGGTCGGTGCTGAATTCGTGCCCTTGGGAGCACCACACACAACTTGGAACAATTGCAGAGCAGAGCATCTCCCCGCCGTCGGCGACCCGCCCGCCGTCGGCGACCCGCACGTGATAAGCGCGCGGAAGTGGTTGTGCGCCTGTTAACTGCGTTGCCATCTGGGAGTCGATGAAGGAGTTCATGCTGCCCGAGTCGACGAGCATGAGCACTTCCCATCCTTGTATCCAGGCATGAAGCTGAAAAGCCTTGGCGGAGACCCCGCTCGAGACGGCAGACTTGGAGATGGCCATCACTGTGTCATCTGGGAGCGGCAGCTGCATGTCGATGGTGTTGTCGAGGTCGAACAGGTCGAGCAGTTCCTCGACGACATGGAGTTGGACCGAGGTGGGACACACGTGATCGTGCCCCCACCGCTCGCTGCACTTGAAGCAGAGGCCGCGGGCGTGGCGATACTCCCGAAGTGTCTTTAGTTTTGCCGAGTCCGCACACGCGGCGTCCTTGCCGCGACGATCGGTGGCGCCCGCGGAAGTCGCTGGACGAGGCGGAGGTGGTGGTAGCGGCAGTGGCGTGCCCTATCGCTGGCTTGGTTCAGGCGGCCGGGGAAGAGACCCAAGTGAGCCCTCTGCCACCTCTTCTTGCAGCAAGGCAGGGGCGCATGCTGTATCCAAGTCGGGTGGCCACTGCACGAGCACCACTGCTCGGATATCCGTCCTCAGTCCCTCCACAAATCGAGTGCGAAAGTAGTAAGGATGAATCGAATCAGAGTATGAGCTCAAATGATTAATGATTAGTTCAAAATTTTCAATGTAATCTGCCACAGATGATGTCTGCCTGACAGTATAAAACTGATGAATCAGCATCTGGTGCCGATCGCGGCCAAAGCGTGTGCAAAGCAAAGAAGTTAATGACTGCCAGTCGAACTCGGCCAACTGTTTCTGTATCGTTTGCAACCAAACGGAAGCGGTGCCAGTGAAATTAAGGGCGGCCATGGGAACCCATAAGGTAGCATGGATTCCAAACATGGAGAAGTATTGCTCACACAACGTTTTCCATAAATTGGGGTTCTCCCCTGTGAATTGTGGAAACACAATAGAAGGATGTGCCTGACCAAGCCCAGCCAACATCTGACTTGCGTGAGCGAAAGGGGACGAAGCTAAAGGTGACAGAAGGGAATCGGACTGACCGCTGGCCGGGAGCGGCGGTGGTGTCTGAAACGACACCGTCGACTGCCCCCGTGGTAGGCTGAAGATGCCGTGGCCATGGGGCCCTGGGTGTGGAGTCGCCACGCCATTCACGGGTCCGATGGGGACGCCGTGCGTCGCAGGCGGGGGTTGGGGCGGCTCGCGAGCGGTTAGATCCGCGCCACCGTCCTTGGGCGGCGGCTTTTGCGCCAGCTGTAGCGCGGTGACCGCGTCACGGAGATCCGCGACGCGGCGCTCCAGATTGGGATGCCACATGAGGAGCTCGTCGATCTTGGTCGAGGTGACCTGCTGGGCTTTGGTCTGGGCCTCGATCTTGGCCTCCAGGTTGGCTTCCAGCTTGGTGAGGAACGCAGAAACGCCGGGATCCATCGCTTCCAACTGCGCTCGGGCTTGGTGCAGGCCTGGTTTCGACGAGCTTCGCCAGAGCGAGCGGAGAGGGAGGTGGGTGGGCTGTGATACCAAATGATAGGGACGAACTAGTATCTCAACTACTTGGCAATAGTCTCGGAGGAATCTGAGTTAATTGTCGATTAGAACTCTATTGCAAGAAAGTGGCTAGGGTTCATGCGGAAAGGGGAAAGTAGATAGCTGCGCCGCCGGTTGCCGGATCCTCTGGATACCCTCCTCGCTCTAGCGATGCTTGTTTAAGTAGTAGGTGGAAATAGTTGGGCCGCAGTGACCCAGTCTGGCCCGCTGTCTCGCGGGTTGGCCTAGCGTGGTCGCCTGGCCCGTGCGTTGCTAGCCACCTGGGCTCTGGCGGGTGGCCCCGCCTTGTCAGGGACGCTGGCAATCCCTGTGCAGCGCACACTTTGCAACAAGTAAAAATTTTGCGCATGCCTCCCCACACGCAGCGAAGCTGGTCGCCTGCATCGCCCAGGTGCAACGCTATCCCCTCCCCCTCCCATGACTACGGCAACGTCGTAACCAGTCGCGGTACCGTCGTCACCTCCATTATAACAACTTGTCGCAATCGTCGTGCACCGTCAAGAACGCTCGCGGCACAGATGGCTTGCAAAACCATGTAGCATCCACCACATCATCTTCGTCGCCGGCTGTCGCACCCATCGTAGCGTCAAGTTGCCTGTCATCGGGTGCACTCACAGCGCCGCAATTGCAATGCCTACATATTGCAGCATCGTGCAACCCACCACAACATCACTCCCCGTCGGTCATAGCATCCATCATGGCAGGTCCTAGCATCCTCGGCATGTTGTGCCTCATCGCAGCAGCGCCGCCTACCCATTGCAACTCGCATGTCGCATGTCCCAGTACCCTCGCATTCCGCGCAACCCGTCGCAACTCCTGGCAATGTCGGTTTCATTACTGACATGCCCTGGTCACAACATCCACGTCGTCAGTAGCGCCGCCCCAGCTTTGCATCATCCCTAGATGCTGCTCACAGCAATGCATGGCGCCACTCATAGCAATTCACGACAGGTCTTGTTGCATCAGTTGCCCGCCCTCCTGCATCGCCGGATTCATTGAGTAGTGGCCTCCTTGTAGCATTGAAGTTGATGGGTCGTAGTAGCAGGGAGCGATCGTGGCAGCAAACGGTCGTGATAGGGCGCTGTAGAAATGCTCCATCGGGAGGTAGGGAGAGAGAGAGACCCAGGGTCAAGCTCGTGGAATGCCCGACAACGTCTCGCTACAGAGGGTGGATGGAGTCAAGGTAGAAGAAGGAAGGAGAGAGAAGGGAACAAGTGGACCAAAAATATGCCAGATACAAGGAGAAATGAGGTAGGACAGTGCATGACCCAGAAAGCATGTGGCGTACAAGGTGATCGTCCGTCGCCTGATTGAGAACGTTTTCCTTTTTCTTTCCTCTTTTGCTATTTTTTAAGTTGTCTCATTTTTTATGTGCAAGTCACTTTTTAACTTGAATTTTTTTTCTAGTTTTTTCCTTTTTGTTTTTATATTAGTTTTTCTCTGTTCTGTTTTCATTTTTGTGCTGATGTGTATGCGTGCGGGTGTGCGCGTGTGGGCGCCGTGCACATACGCGCATGTGTGGGTATGCGGAGGTGTGTGTGTCTGTGTGTGGACGTACATGTGTGTGTGAAGATGGGGAGGCGACACTGTCTATCAAGGCTAGTCGCAGTTTGTCTTTGACATGCCGACAGATAATCTTCAACGTTCTTATTTTGTTATTTGAACATTGATTATAATACAGATATGTACATGAAGCTTTCATGCAATTTGTGTGCAAATTTCATTGCTGTGTGTAAGTTACATAACTATATAGTTGTTCTTGTACATTGTGTAGCAGAGCGAATAATATACGATATGTGTACAAGTTCCTTTTGTCCATGTTTGCTCTTTGACAAGCGTTTGATTTTTTTTGTTGGTTCAATCCAATTTCTTTTCTCCTTTCCAATGTGTGTTTGCTTATGTTTCTCTTTCTTTTTAAGTTGTTTTTTTTCTTTTCTTTATGTGTCCTTGTGGATGTTGAGTGTGCGTATGCGTATACACGCAAGTACTATGCTTTATGTGTGAAAAATTATACTAGAGTGTGAAAATTGCAAATACTAGTCTCACGTTGCAAGCACTCCTAGGCTGCGAGGCTGCTCCTCGCCTGCCCAACCCCTTGTATAGACTTGTAGTCCTAAGAAATCAGGCCTAGGCTAAGGTAATGGGCCGACCATTGTCATCGTGTTCTCCTTCGGGCCATGGCAGAGATTCCAATGTCAATGGCATCCCAGGCTCTACCTTGCAGTCTCAGCTGGTGTCGGTTCGTACAGAGATCCTTCAGCTGGTCGAGGAACGCATCAAGGAGGTGACCCGTTCCTTGCGCAATGAGGCAGCATCAATCAAGCTTGGGCTAGCGCATGTGGCTGCTTGTTTGGAACGTGAGGAGGATGTGTTGCAAACCTAGTTGCGTAGTCTCCTTTAGCTAAGGTTGATGTTGGCATCGTGGACAAGAGGGGAACCTCTCTATGGTCATTTCTCCCCATGCGCTATGACCATTTCACCTTTGTTTCTTCTCTTGCTCGTTGTCGCAGCTATCTCTAAGTGCAAGGCCAACACCGTGGTTGTTGCTCTGGTGATATGCAGATCATACTCGAGTTGCGGGGCCTCTTT
Organism: Aegilops longissima; assembly: GCA_021605205.1. Taxonomy (NCBI): domain Eukaryota; kingdom Viridiplantae; phylum Streptophyta; class Magnoliopsida; order Poales; family Poaceae; genus Aegilops; species Aegilops longissima. The sequence goes on from CM038682.1 coordinate 542,258,077, forward strand.
GGGGAACATGTTTCGCATCTATCAGTTCAGCATCTGAATGTGGGCTCGTCTGACACCTCGGATGTGGTTATGCCTCCCATACCACCTGTCACATCCCATTTTTTCTTAAATTCTGGATGTGAACCTAGAAACATATGCATTCTTGATTTACCATGCATATTTGGTTTTTGAAACAAACATGACCAACTCTTAAACTCAAACCCATTTTAGACTGCAGGTTTGAATCATGTACATAAAATTTTAGACTATGAAATCTGAGTTTGATCCTCGCTCAGAAGGAACGCTAGCTATATGCTTAACACATGCAAGTCGAACGTTGTTTTCGGGGAGCTGGGCAGAAGTAAAAGAGGCTCCTAGCTAAAGTTGTCTCGCACTGCTTCAAAACTACAGGGCGCGCGCTACGGCTTTGACCTAACAGCCTCCGTTTGCTAGAATAGGAATAGTTGAGAACAAAGTGGCGAACGGGTGCGTAACGCGTGGGAATCTTCCGAACAGAGGCCAGCTGGAGGGCGTGTGCAAAGGCAAGCGCGGCAGGCAGAGGCGGTCTCCCGGCACGGTTGGGACGCGGCAGGACGAGGGCGGAGGCGAGCTGAAGGGCGCGGACGGAGGCGAGCACGCGGGAGCGCCTTGAGAGACAGCCTGAAGCTGGCGCTGGCGCGAGACGGAGGCGAGCATTCGGCCGTGCACAGACAGCAGCGACGGCGGGAGCTGTCGTCCTCTGCTCCGGCGTCCTCCATCCTCCCCCGCGACGTCATTGCCCCGCCTCGCCGCACGCCGTCTTCGCAGCACCTGCCCCGCCACGCCGCACAACCGCCACTGCCCCACCTCGCCGTCTCCGCAGCACCTTCCCCTCCTCGCCGCGGCGTCCCCGCAGCCCTCAACCCGTCGCCGCGCCGTCGCCAGAGAAACCCGTCGCCGTCGCCATCACCATCGCCAGAGAAATGGATAAGACTACGAGGATAGCGGGTGGAATTCAAATGAGTACAGGGGGTTTTCTGCAAAATTGAAACGTTATATACAGACCCACTAAAACAGGGACTGCGGGTTAATTTCTTATAAACTGAGGGACTTTTATGCAAAAGTGCTAGCGACGATGTACGACCAGAAACCCAAATTTCTTTATTATTAGGTAAAGATTTGGTGGCCATGAATGTTTCACAAAAATGATTTTTTTAAATGCATAAGGGTAGGAAAGAGATTTCCTAAGATTAATATTTGCCCAACTTTCATTGTGTGAACAAGGGTGTGAAAATTGTTTAAATTAGGCAATTAAACTATGGGTAAAACCCTGTATAAAAGAAATAAAACAGAAAACAAAAAATAAAAGATACTTTGCATAGGGCCCAATAGTGAATTTTGACAAAAATAGTTTGTCAAACTCCACAAAGAAAATGTCCATGCAATAGAAATATTTCAGAAGGATTCTAGAAAAAGTTGGCTTCTGAAAGAAAAATCAAAACCAAATTAAAATTAAAATCACAAAGGGCAAAGAAGAAAAAGAAAAGAGAAAAAGAAAAGAAAAATCAAAACCAAATTAAAATTAAAATCACACATGGTCAGTTACAATCTAGGGATAAAACATGCCGATCGTTCAAATATGCTTGAAGTGTATGCCAAGCTTCCATGAGATCTTCATATTGATTACGCTGAGGGCCTCGGCCAGCAGGGCCCATTAATTAGTCTTCAACAGGTCCTCGGCCCACCCCATTATCGGAGAACCGACATGGCAAGCACCCCCTAGTCCAGGACACCAACAATAGCCCCTGAACTAGTCTTCAAGCCAAGGACATCAGGTATCCTATTTGGAATAACTGCATAAGTTTTAGTCTTCGGCTTTGTTGGCGAGTTCCATCCTCCCTGTTGGCTTCTGATTCCGAGGCCATGCTCGACTCCGAGGTCTTCCTTGGCTCTCCTCATTGCACCTATATGTCTAACAAGGGGGAGGTCCTTTTAACAAGCCCCCCTCACCTCACCTTATTAATTTGGTAAGACCGAGGTTCCTCTTTAGCGTAGAAGTGAAGGCTTGTTGCAGGGACCCAACCAGGTCAACCCCTTGACATATTTTTTTCACCGAGAACCTAAACGTCGCCGCTAGCGGTCGAGCCAATTCGTCCTATGAAAATTTAATGCCGGACATATCGTGGCCCAAGGTAGTTTCCATTGGCATGTCCTACCAAAAGAGATTGTGCTCTAGATTTTTAGTGACACCATCAACAAGAACACCTCAATCCTCGCGCGCATATACTGCATGATGCATCGGAAACTAACAGTCTTACTGCGAGGTGGGGCAACCCTTGGTATTTTACTGACCTATATAAGAGGGAAAGGGGGAGGATGATCCCATGCACACCTTCATCCCTCATCCTCTCTGCCTCCATGCTTCCCTAGAGATCCAATGCCCCGAGATCTGCTTCTGATTCAATCTTCTTTTGGCCTCCTTCTCCACCAGCAAAGATAGCTGGAGAGGGAAGAGATGCGGCTGCTCCTGCGCTCGAGGCCACCAGTCAGAGAGGGCAATGGCTATGGTCCAATGTCATCGTCGGCACCATCACGGAGCTCAAGGCAGATGGGGTCGTTTAGCCTCTGCCATCCCCACTCCTCGCAAGCGGGAGCGGATGGTCTTTATTTCCCACTTTCTCCGGGGCCTCGAATTCCCCCTTCATCCATTTGTCCGAGGTCTCTTCTACTTGTTGGGGAACGTAGTATTTCAAAAAAAATCCTACGATCACGCAAGATCTATCTAGGAGAAGCATAGCAACGAGCGGGAAGAGTGTATCCACGTACCCTCGTAGACCAAAAGCGGAAGCGTTGGCCTCCTTCTCCACCAGCAAAGATAGCTGGAGAGGGAAGAGATGCGGCTGCTCCTGCGCTCGAGGCCACCAGTCAGAGAGGGCAATGGCTATGGTCCAATGTCATCGTCGGCACCATCACGGAGCTCAAGGCAGATGGGGTCGTTTAGCCTCTGCCATCCCCACTCCTCGCAAGAGGGAGCGGATGGTCTTTATTTCCCACTTTCTCCGGGGCCTCGGATTCCCCCTTCATCCATTTGTCCGAGGTCTCTTCTACTTGTTGGGGAACGTAGTATTTCAAAAAAATTCCTACGATCACGCAAGATCTATCTAGGAGAAGCATAGCAACGAGCGCGGAGAGTGTATCCACGTACCCTCGTAGACCAAAAGCGGAAGCGTTTAGTAACACGGTTGATGTAGTCGAACGTCTTCATGATCCAACCGATCCAAATACCGAACGTACGACACCTCCATGTTTTGCACACGTTCAGCATGATGTAATGGCGCACCACATAGAAGTGCGCCATTACTAACAATTGTTTTTTAAAAAAATTCAATTTTTTTCTTAATCTCTGGTCACTATGGCTTAATCTCAGGTCAAATCGCACTCTGTGGTCAAACTTCCCGGAAGGTCACCCATCCTCACACTACTCCAGCCCGAGCACGCTTAACTTCATAGTTCTATCCAACCCCAACACCAGCTCACTTCACAGGCATTTGTTGATATAGCTATCATATCAATCCTATTAAACCTTATTGATGTCTAGGACTTTGTTCATGTTCATGAGTGTGATGAAATTTTAAAAAAATAATTCAAACTTCCCTGTCATATTACGTATCATATTTTAAAAAAAATTCCAATTTTTTTGAAACCAATTTTTTTTCTGTTACTAGTGGCGCACCTAGCAAATGGTGCGTCACTAGTAAGTTTGAATTTTTTTTCATTTTACCCCCTCTAGATCTTAAAAGCCCCGTATCTTTCGTTCTGTTAGGTTTTTTGGGATTTTGAAGATGTTGAACTGGGTTCACCCGATTCAATTCGGATGTAACTTTTCAAGTAGATGATTTTTCATATTAAAAAACTTTTTAATCCGAGTTCGTATGCAAAAGTTATGCCCATTTTACTAAATTCCAGAGAGATTTTGCAAATAAAGTCGAAATTCATATTTGTAAAATTTTCCAATAACTAGACCACATATCACATGGAAAACTTATTTTCTTTTATTTTTTTGACATTTCCAACATTTTCTTTTATTTTTTTTAAAACTAAAAAGGCGGTCCACAAGGTGGGTGCATTTAGCACCAGGGTTACTAATGGCGCACCTGATGTGTGGTGCGCCATTAGTAGTTTTGAAAAAAAATAAAAAAAATTTGTTAGTAATGGCGCATCATGGGATAGTGCGCCATTACTAATTTTTTTTTATTTTTTTTCAAAACTACTAATGGCGCACGGTGGGTGTGGTGCGCCTTTACTATGTCAACTAGTAATGGCGCACTACCCCATGGTGCGCCATTACTAACAATTTTTTTATTTTTTTAAAACTACTAATGGCGCACCACACACCAGGTGCGTCATTAGTAATATGTCAATAATGGCGCACCTGTATCTGGTGCGCCATTAGTTTAACCCGAGTATTCCGCGTGTACAAAACTGGCTTGCACCTGTTGTATGTGAACGTAGAGCTTATCACACCCGATCATCACGTGGTGTCTCGGCACGACAAACTGTAGCAATGGTGCATACTCAGGGAGAACAGTTATACCTTGAAATTTAGTGAGGGATCATCGTATAATGCTACCGCCGTATTAAGCAAAATAAGATGCATAAAGGATAAACATCACATGCAATCAAAATATGTGACATGATATGGCCACCATTATCTTGTGCCTTTGATCTCCATCTCCAAAACACCGTCACGATCTCCATCGTCACCGACATGACACCATGATCTCCATCATCTTGATCTCTATCAACGTGTCGTCACATGGTCGTCTCGCCAACTATTGATTTTGCAACTATTGCTATCGCATAGCGATAAAGTAAAGCAATTATATGGCGCTTGCATCTTATGTAATAAAGAGACAACCATAAGGCTCCTGCCAGTTGCCCATAACTTCAATAAAACATGATCATCTCATACAACAATTTATATATCATCACATCTTGACCATATCACATCACAACACGCCCTGCAAAAACAAGTTAGACGTCCTCTACTTTGTTGTTGCAAGTTTTACATGGCTGCTACGGGCTTCTAGCAAGAACCGTTCTTACCTACGCATCAAAACCACAATGATTTTTCGTTAAGTGTGATGTTTTACCTTCAACAAGGACCGGGCGTAGTCAAACTCGATTCAACTAAAGTTGGAGAAACAGACACCCACCAGCCACCTGTGTACGAAGGACGTCGGTAGAACCAGTCTCATGAACGCGGCCATGTAATGTTGGTCCAGGCCGCTTCATCCAACAATACTTTTCGAGTAGATGATTTTTCATATAAAATACTTTTTAATCCGAGTTCGTATGCAAAAGTTATGCCCATTTTACTAAATTCTAGAGAGATTTTGCAAATAAAGTCGAAATTCATATTTGTAAATTTTCCCAATAACTAGACCACATATCACATGGGAAACTTATTTTCTTTTATTTTTTGACATTTCCATCATTTTCTTTTATTTTTTTAAAACTAAAAAGGTGGTCAGGGGGGTGCATTTAGCACCAGGGTTACTAATGGTGCACCTGATGTGTGATGCGCCATTAGTAGTTTTGAAAAAAAATTGTTAGTAATGGCGCATAATGGGATAGTGCGCCATTACTAACATTTTTTTTTCAAAACTACTAATGATGAATCATGGGATAGTGCGCCATTACTAGTTACAACTAGTAATGGCGCACTATCCACTGGTGCGCCATTACTAACAAATTTTTTTATTTTTTTAAATACTACTAATGGCGCACCGTGGGTGTGGTGCGCCATTACTATGTCAACTAGTAATTGCACACTATCCCATGGTGCGCCATTACTAACATTTTTTTTTTCAAAACTACTAATGGCGCACCACACCCCGGGTGCGCCATTAGTAATATGTCAATAATGGCGCACCTGTAGCTGGTGCGCCACTGCTATATAGCAGTGGCGCACCACATACATGGTGCGCCATTAATGTCCATATCATCTATAGCCCTTTTCCTAGTAGTGCGTGGCGACGGTGATGATGAAGTTACCAGCGCAGGGCTTCGCCTAAGCACTATGATGATATGACCGAGGTGTGTAACTGTGGAGGGGGGCACCGTACACGGCTAAGAGAAGACTTGGTGTGTCTTGGGGTGCCCCCTGCCCCCGTATATAAAGGAGGGAGGAGGAGGCCGGCTACCAGGGAGGAGGCGCACCATAGGGGAGTCCAACTAGGATTCCCAATCCTAGTTGGAGTCCCCTTCCTTTTTCCAAGAGGGAGAGAGAGGGAAGAAGGAAGAGGGGAGAAGGAAAGAGGGGCTGCCCCTCTCCTAGTCCAATTCGGACCAGCCATGGGGGGGGGGGCGGCCAACCTTTGAGGCCCTTCTCTCCTTTCCACTAAATCCCATTAAGGCCCACTACTTCCCCAGGGGATTTCCAGTAACCCCTGATACTCTGAAACTTATCTGAAACTTCCCGAAACCATTCCAGTGTCCAAATGTAACCTTCCAATATATTAATCTTTACCTCTCGACCATTTCAAGACTCCTCGTCATGTCCGTGATTTCATCCTGGACTCCGAACAAACTTCGGTCATCAAATCACATAACTCATAATACAAATCGTCATCCAACGTTAAGCGTGCGAACCCTACGGGTTCGAGAACTATGTAGACATGACCAAGACATATCTCCCGTCAATAACCAATAGCGGAACCTGGTTGCTCATATTGTCTCCTACATATTCTACGGAGATATTTATCGGTCAAACCGCATAGCAACATACGTCATTCTGTAGGACCTTGAGAAGAGGTGTCTAGAGGGGGGTGATTAGACACTAAGTACCAAAGTTGCAGTTTTTAAGTTTCTTTAAAGTTTGAGTGGAGTTTAGGCACAAGTTTACCATTCACAACATATAGCAAGCAAGCATGCAAAGAGTATATGAGCAGCGGAGAATAAAGCATGCAACTTGCAAGAATGTAAAGGGAAGGGATTGGAGGATTCAAACGCAATTGGAGACACAGATGTTTTTGGCGTGGTTCCGATAGGTGGTGCTATCGTACTTCCACGTTGGTGGAGACTTCAACCCATGTAGGATAACGGTTGCGCGAGTCCACGGAGAGCTCCACCCACGAAGGGTCCACGAAGAAGCAACCTTGTCTATCCCACCATGGCCGTCGCCCACGAAGGACTTGCCTCACTAGCGGTAGATCTTCACGAAGTAGGCGATCTCCTTGCCCTTACAAACTCCTTGGTTCAACTCCACAATCTTGTCGGAGGCTCCCAAGTGACACCTAGCCAATCTAGGAGACACCACTCTCCAAGAAGTAACAAATGGTGTGTTGATGATGAATTCCTTGCTCTTGTGCTTCAAATGATAGTCTCCCCAACACTCAACTCTCTCTCATGGGATTTGGATCTGGTGGAAAGAGGGTTTGAGTGGAAAGCAACTTGGGGAAGGCTAGAGATCAAGATTCATATGGTAGGAATGGAATATCTTGGCCTCAACACATGAGTAGGTAGTTCTCTCTCGAAATAGGATCTTTGGAAGTGTAGGTTCAGTCGATGGCTCTCTCCACGAATGAAGAGGAGGTGGAGGGTATATATAGCCTCCACACAAAATCTAACCGTTACACACAATCTACCAAACTCGGTGGGACTGAATCGTTAAACTCGGTCAGACCTATTTTGCGAATAATGTGACCGTTAGGGTTTTCGGTGGGACCGAAATGCAACTCGGTGAGACCGATTCGGTTAGGGTTAGGGCATAACGTAATCTCGGTAAGACCGATTACACAAACTCGGTGGGACTGATTTTGGTAATAAGGTTTCCAGAGAGTTGGTCAGGCAAACTCGGTTGGACCGGTTATCAAACTCGGTGGGACCGAATTTGATAATTAGTTAACCAGAGAGTTTGCATTGTAGTCTCGGTAGTACCGATTGCTCAAACTCGGTGAGACCGATTTTGATAATGGACATACAGAGAGATTACAATCCCATCTCGGTGAGACCGAGATCCCTATCGATGAGACCGATTTGCCTAGGGTTTGTGGCAGTGGCTAAGACATCCAAACTCGGTGGCGCGGATAGAAAGAATCGGTGGGGCGAGTTTGACTTTAGGTTTAGGACATATGTGTGGAAGTGGGAAAGTAGTTGAGGGTATTTGGAGCATATCACTAAGCACTTGAAGCAAGAGGCTCATTAAGCAACACCTCATCCCTCCTTGATAGTATTGGCTTTTCCTATAGACTCAATGTGATCTTGGATCACTAAAATGTAAAATGAAGAGTCTTGAGCTTGAAGCTTGAGCCAATCATTTATCCTTAGCATCTTGAAGGAGTTCCCACATCCTTTAGTCCATGCCACTCCATTGTTGAACTTATTTGAAACATACTAGATAAAAGTGTTAGTCCAACAAGAGATATGTTGTCATTAATTACCAAAACCACCTAGGGAGCACTTGTGCTTTCAATCTCCCCCTTTTTGGTAATTGATGGCAACATACATCAAAGCTTTTAGATAAATATATAAAGAATAGCAAGTAAAGCTTTGGAAAGACATGTAACAAGCATAGGCTCCCCCAACATGTATGCAATCATGTAAATATGAAATATAGAATCATGTGATAGCATAACCATGATAGAACAGGCAATGTGTTACATGTATCTTGGCTATATGCATCAGAGCAAAAAGTATTAAAGAGAATACCTTCATGCCCATGAGTCCTTCTTGCAAACAGTATGTACATCAGCAAGAATTCCTCATGCACATGATTGTGATGCATATACTTACCTTGTTGTCTTGAGTTGACTTAGGATGGAATGAACCTGCGTAAACAAGGTTAGATAACACAGATGCATCTACTAGCCAGAGCAAACAGAAGAAACCACAAGAATACCAAGACTGGGATGACATGTAGAGAGTAAGTACTGAGTACCACATTGGATTAGACATGTCCCCAAGAGTAAAGATATGCAATGAATTTAAATGATCTCTTTCCCTTAGATGTCTTGCTCCCCCTGAATCTAACATGGGATACTGGGAGAAGATAGGGAACAGAAAATCAGAGCTGAAGGAAAACAGAGCTAAAAGATATGAATGATGATCAGAGCTAAAGTTCAGAGCTAATGTATGATCATGCAAAATTGAGCACAACAGATCATATGAACATGTCTCTCCCCTCAAGAAGACATGTGGACATCTCTCCTCTTGAACACCAAGCATCTGGGATCCTTGAGAAATACTTTCTACTTAAGTATCCTCTCCCCCTGGAGATCTCTCTCTCCTTCTCTGAAGGATCTCTCTCTTTAAATGATAAGCTTTGATGTGATCTCTCTCTCCCCCTTTGATATCAATTTCCAAGAAGGGCTTGATAAAGATGTAATTTCTCCCTCTCCCTCTGGAATTTGTCGAAAATGGGTTTGATCCTTGAGTCACAACATAAAGCAATGATAAAAATGTGATGCTTGTAGAGGACAAGATTCATTAAGTGGAGCTGGAACAGACGAAACACAGAATATGTGGCAAAGTGTTTTTCCTGTTATGAAATCAGTGGCACCGAGTTGTAGGTTTCGGTTGCACCGAAAGGATTCGGTTGGACCGAAAACAACAAATCGGTTGAACCGAGTTCATCGCAGAGAGAACACTTCTCACCTCAGCTCACTAGACTAGTAAGATCTCACAAAGATTTGCAAGGAATTAACTGAAAGATATGCAATGAATTAGATGCGAAAATGCAGAGAAAAAGAAAGAAATCTAGATGAAGTTTTTTTGAAAGGGGAACACAAATGCATGAGACAAATGCAAAAACTCGAGAAAAGAACACAGGAGAACTTCATCTAGAGATGGTCGGCGACAAAGTCACCTATGTTAGAGTATATTGACTTAGGAGTCAAGTGACATCACTTGATCATAGGCCATACTCATCGTTTAAGCTCAAAATGGAGTTGCCATTTTTCGTTTAAGCATCTTGATGTATTCACATCTTGTCGAGTTGCTTTAACTCATGACTCGGAGTAAAGCTTCTCTAAGATGGAATAACATACCTTGGTTAGTGGTGTTGTCCATGTAGTTGAACTTGCGTGGGTTACTCAAGGTTGATGTAGCTCATCAAGAATTTGGAGCACCACTTGGAATTTGAGTCCATCTACCTACATGGGTTAATTCTTGCAAGGAAGAGCGCTTGTATATCCAAAAATGACAATTATGAAACTCAACATAGAATTTGTCAAAGGATATGTTTGAATGGTTTCGTGCTTCCTTGTCTTCAACCACCTTGTGTAGAGACTTGGTGATGTGGAGATTGCTCAAGATATGAGTAGGTTACAATCTCATGGAATTGATTCAACCAAGTACCTACATGGGTTAGATAACATGCAAGATACATATATATCCAAGACATAAGTTTTTCATCATAAGAGAAATATCAAGGATTTGTCATAAGCTCATGTCTTGCATGTATCCAATGGAGTTTCTACTCCAAGTTTGAAGCATCAATGATGTTCAATTATCCTCTTAACCTGCAAAACACTTTCTCATCAAGAGGTTTAGTGAATATATCCGCTAATTGCTTTTTGGTGCGAACATGCTTAAGATCAATGTCACCCTTAGCAACATGGTCTCGAATGAAATGATGACGAACTTCAATATGCTTAGTTCGAGAATGTTGCACAGGATTATGACCAATTTTGATAGCACTTTCTGTCTCACATATATCCCATATAGAGTTTGGGTCATCCAAAGTAATTGAGCACAACATGAACCAGCGGCAATATATCCAGCTTCGGCGGTGGATAAGGATACCGAGTTTTGTTTCTTGGAGGACCAAGACACAAGAGATCTACCAAGAAATTGACAAGTACCCGAAGTGGACTTTCTATCAACCTTGTCCCCGGCATAGTCTGAGTCGGAATAGCCAACAAGATCGAAAGAGGCCCTCTTAGGATACCAAATACCAAAATTTGGTGTATGGATTAAGTATCTCACTATCCTTTTCACGACCTTAAGATGACATTCTTTAGGGGCAGCTTGATATCGTGCACACATGCACACACTTAGCATAATATCGGGACGTGAAGCACATAGATATAACAATGAACCAATCATAGAGCGATAAACCTTTTGATCAACCGGTTCACCATCTTTGGTTAAGTCAAGATGTCCACTAGTAGGCATGGGTGTAGTCATACCTTTGCATTCTTGCATATTGAACTTCTTGAATAAGTCCTTGGTGTACTTTGTTTGCGAGACAAAAGTACCTTCCTCAGTTTGCTTGATTTGCAAACCGAGAAAGAATTTGAGTTCACTCATCATAGACATCTCGAACTTCTCCGACATTAGCTTCCCAAACTTTTCACTAAAATGAGGGTTAGTTGAACCAAATATAATATCATCAACATAAATTTGGCACACAAAGAGTTCACCATTAACCCTTTTAGTAAAAAGAGTAGAATCAATTTTCTCAATTTCAAAGCCTTTTTCAATAAGGAACTTGGTTAAGCATTTATACCATGCTCTAGGAGCTTGTTTAAGTCCATAAAGAGCTTTGTGAAGTTTGTAAACATGATTGGGTTTCTTAGGATTGACAAAGCCGGGAGGTTGTTTAACATAAACTTCCTCCTCTATTTCACCATTTAGAAAAGCACTTTTAATGTCCATTTGGTACAAGGTGATATCATGGTGATTAGGATAGGCAAGTAAGATCTAATGGACTCAAGTCTAGCAACGGGGCGTAAGTCTCACCATAGTCCATACCTTCTACTTGTGTGTAGCCTTGGGCGAAGAGACGTGCTTTGTTGCGAACTACTTGTCCATCTTCATCTTGCTTGTTGCGAAACACCCATTTGGTACCGATGATGTTGTGGTTGCTGTCGGGCTTCTCAACCAATGTCCAAACTTGGTTCCTCTCAAAGTTGTGTAGCTCTTCATGCATAGCATTTATCCAATCCGGATCTTCCAATGCTTCTTCGACCTTCATAGGTTCAATGCTAGAGATAAAAGAATAGTTTTCACAAAAGTTAGCTAAACGAGTTTTAGAGTGAGTGATTCTCCCGGTTTGAATATCATTGTAGATTTGCTCGACGGGATGGTCTTTAGCAATTCTTGCTCGAACTCGTGAAAGCTTTTGCTTGGGTCTTCATTGAACATCTTCTTCATCTTGTTCTTCTTCTTGGCCTTCTTCATTGTTGGCGTTGTCGTTCTCTTGTCGTGGTGGAGAAGGAGGTTGTTGACGTTCATCTTGATGCACTTCCTCATTTTCTTCATCTTGGTGTGTCCCGCTTGTGGATGCTTCCGTATCAACTCTTGGTTCACCTTGTCGTGAAGTAGAAGCTTCCACTTGGATGGACGAGGTACTCTCCTTCACCTCCGTTGGACGGACCTTGCCAATAGACAAGTCTTGGATTGCTTCCGAAGGGTTTTGTCTCCTACATCAATTGGCAATTGCTCTACTTGCGAGCCGTTAGATTCATCAAACTTCACATCTACCGTCTCTTCAACCTTTCGGGTGAAATTGTTGTAGACACGGTAAGTGTGAGAGTTTGAGCCATAACCTAGTAGGAAACCTTCATGAGACTTAGGAGCAAATTTAGAACGACGATGCTTATCAAGAATGTAGCACTTTGAGCCGAATACTCGAAAGTATCCAACTTGGGGTTTGTTACCGATGAGTAGCTCGTATGCCGTCTTGCCGAGTAGCTTGTGAAGATACAAGCGATTTGTTGCATGACAAGCTGTCTCAACCGCTTCTGCCCAAAAGTGCTTCGGCGTCTTGTACTCATCAAGCATCGTTCTCGCCATTTCGATGAGCGTCCGATTCTTCCTCTCAACAACTCCATTTTGTTGAGGTGTGTACGTAGCCGAGAACTCGTGTGAAATCCCTTCTTCGTCAAGAAAGGTGTCCACATTTGCGTTCTTGAACTCCGTTCCATTGTCGCTGCGAACCTTCTTGATCTTCACTTCAAATTGGTTTTGGGCCTTCCTAGCGAAGTTTTTGAAGATCTTTTGGACCTGCGATTTATCATCGAGAAAGAACACCCACATAAATCTGGAAAAATCATCAACTATAACTAGACCAAAAGAGTTTCCACCGAGACTCTTGTAAGAGTTGGGACCAAAGAGATCCATGTGAAGTAGCTCGAGTGGCCTCTTCGTGGTCATGATGTTCTTCACGGGATGCCTTCCTCCAACCTGTTTACTTGCTTGACAAGCACTGCAAAGTCTATCCTTATCAAATATGACATCATTGACTCCAAGGATATGATTCCCCTTAATAAGCTTGTCAAGATTTCGCATACCAACATGACCTAATCGTCTATGCCATAACCAGCCTTTTGCGGATTTAGCAATGAAGCAAGTTTTAGGTTGAGCCTTTTTAGTGAAATCAACAATGTATAGATCACCTCTCGCACACCAAGAAGACCATTTTATGATTATCTCGACGAAACACTTGGCAATCTACTTCAGTAAATAGGACATTGAAACCGAAATCAGCAAGTCTAGATACTGAAAGTAAGTTGTAGCTAAGAGATTCAACGAGCATGACATTTTGTATGGAGCTATCATGTGAGATGGCCACCTTACCGAGGCCAACCACCTTACCCTTTGAGTTGTCACCGAAAGTAACAAACTTTCGAGGACCATCATTTTCAGCAAGCTCACGAAACATGTCTTTATATCCGGTCATGTGATGGTACATCCACTATCACGAACCCATTCCTTTCCTCCTGACGTATATCCCCGAAGATTTGCCATAAGACCAAAATGTCTCATTGCATCATCAAGATCGAAGTCACTATCATCATCCTCATCATAGTATCCATGTTCAACATCGTCATGTGGTGGATCAAATCCTAGAGAGGGTGATTCATTAGAATGAGTTTGACAGATATCTTGCTTATGAATTCTTATAGCTTCAGAAATAATGTCACTAATAATACCAACATTTCCTTTGGCACGCATAAGGTTTGTAAGCTCAAATAGATGATCACCAAACATAGGATCACTAGTATTCATCTTACTCAAGGCAATAGATTTATAGAGAATCTCATCTAGATTTTTCAAGGAATAATTTGGAAAGCGTTCCTCAAGAAATTTCCATATAGTGTAGGCACACTCAAAAGTAGGCAAGATTCTAATCAAGTTTCTAGGCAAGCCTCTAGTGATAAGATTAACAGTTCTAAGATTCCTAGTCATGTCAATAGCTTCATCAAGGGTAGGATGCATAGGATCAACACAAGGTGCACAAGGACTAGCAATGTACTTGTTAAAATGATATTGATTGAAAATAACAAGCATCTCATTTTTCCACTCACCAAAATACTCTCCATCAAGAATAGGCACTATGTGACTAAGACTCCCCAAAGTAGACTCATCCATCTTCCTCCAATGGTGATTAAACCAAAGCAATGGAGACCAATGCTCTGATACCACTTGTAGGACCTTGAGAAGAGGTGTCTAGGGGGGTGATTAGACACTAAGTACCAAAGTTGCAGTTTTTAAGTTTCTTTAAAGTTTGAGTGGAGTTTAGGCACAAGTTTAACATTCACAACATATAGCAAGCAAGCATGCAAAGAGTATATGAGCAGCGGAGAATAAAGCATGCAACTTGCAAGAATGTAAAGGGAAGGGATTGGAGGATTCAAACAAAATTGGAGACACAGATGGTTTTGGCGTGGTTCTGATAGGTGGTGCTATCGCACTTCCACGTTGGTGGAGACTTCAACCCACGTAGGGTAACGGTTGCGCGAGTCCACGGAGGGCTCCACCCACGAAGGGTCCACGAAGAAGCAACCTTGTCTATCCCACCATGGCCGACGCCCACGAAGGACTTGCCTCACTAGCGGCATATCTTCACGAAGTAGGCGATCTCCTTGCCCTTACAAACTCCTTGGTTCAACTCCACAATCTTGTCGGAGGCTCCCAAGTGACACCTAGCCAATCTAGGAGACACCACTCTCCAAGAAGTAACAAATGGTGTGTTGATGATGAACTCCTTGCTCTTGTGCTTCAAATGATAGTCTCCCCAACACTCAACTCTCTCTCATAGGATTTGGATCTGGTGGAAAGAGGGTTTGGGTGGAAAGCAACTTGGGGAAGGCTAGGGTTCAAGTGTAGGTTCAGTCTGATGGCTCTCTCCACGAATGAAGAGGAGGTGGAGGGGTATATATAGCCTCCACACAAAATCTAACCATTACACACAATCTACCAAACTCGGTGGGACCGAATCGTTAAATCGGTCAGACCGATTTTGCAAATAATGTGACCGTTAGGGTTTTCGGTGGGACCGAAATGCAACTCGGTGAGACCGATTCAGTTAGGGTTAGGGCATAACGTAATCTCGGTAAGACCGATTACACAAACTCGGTGGGACTGATTTTGGTAATAAGGTTTCCAGAGAGTTGGTCAGGCAAACTCGGTTGGACCGATTATCAAACTCGGTGGGACCGAATTTGATAATAAGTTAACCAGAGAGTTTGCATTGTAGTCTCGGTAGTACCGATTGCTCAAACTCGGTGAGACCGATTTTGATAATGGACATACACAGAGAGATTACAATCCCATCTCGGTGAGACCGAGATCCCTATCGGTGAGACCGATTTGCCTAGGGTTTGTGGCAGTGGCTAAGACATCCAAACTCGGTGGCGCCGGATAGAAAGAATCAGTGGGGCCGAGTTTGACTTTAGGTTTAGGACATATGTGTGGAAGTGGGAAAGTAGTTGAGGGTATTTGGAGCATATAACTAAGCACTTGAAGCAAGAGGCTCATTAAGCAACACCTCATCCCTCCTTGATAGTATTGGCTTTTCCTATAGACTCAATGTGATCTTGGATCACTAAAATGTAAAATGAAGAGTCTTGAGCTTGAAGCTTGAGCCAATCCTTTATCCTTAGCATCTTGAAGGAGTTCCCACATCCTTTAGTCCATGCCACTCCATTGTTGAACTTATCTGAAACATACTAGATAAAAGTGTTAGTCCAACAAGAGATATGTTGTCATTAATTACCAAAACCACCTAGGGAGCACTTGTGCTTTCACATTCCCTTTATCATCGGTATGTTACTTGCCCGAGATTCGATCGTGGGTATCATCATACCTAGTTCAATCTCGTTACCGGCAAGTCTCTTTACTCGTTCCGTAATGCATCATCCCGCAACTAACTCATTAGTCACATTGCTTGCAAGGCTTATAGTGATGTGCATTACGGAGAGGGCCCAGAGATGCCTCTCCGATACACGGATTGACAAATCTTAATCTCGATCTATGCCAACTCAACAAACACCATGGGAGACACCTGTAGAGCATCTTTATAATCACCCAGTTACGTTGTAACATTTGATAGAACACAAGGTGTGCCTCCGGTATTCAGGAGTTTCATAATCTCATAGTCAGAGGAACATGTATAAGTCATGAAGAAAGCAATAGCAATAAAACTAGACGATCATTAGTGCTAAGCTAACGGATGGGTCTTGTCCATCACATCATTCTCTAATGATGTGATCCCGTTCATCAAATGACACCACATGTCTATGGTCAGGAAACATAACCATCTTGATTAATGAGCTAGTCAAGTAGAGGCCTGATAACCCACAAGTATAGGGGATCGCAACAGTTTTCGATAAGTAAGAGTGTCGAACCCAACGAGGAGCTAAAGGTAGAACAAATATTCCCTAAAGTTCTATCGACCACCGATACAACTCTACGCACGCTTAATGTTTACTTTACCTAGAACAAGTATGAAACTAGAAGTACTTTGTAGGTGTTTTCGAGTAAGCTTGCAAGAAAGTAAAAACACAAAAATAAAACTAGGGGCTATTTAGATAAAGACACAACTAAAGTAAATATAGCGAGTGTGGAAAAGTGGTGGTAGGAGCT
Source organism: Aegilops longissima (assembly GCA_021605205.1). NCBI lineage: Eukaryota > Viridiplantae > Streptophyta > Magnoliopsida > Poales > Poaceae > Aegilops > Aegilops longissima. The sequence goes on from CM038682.1 coordinate 542,274,910, forward strand.
GCGAAATTATCCCTAGGCAACTGACTATGTTACTAGACCGACAATCACTATTGCAATTCTATTTGAGGGAGAGGCATAAGCTAACATACTTTCTCTACTTGGATCATATGCACTTATGATTGGAACTCTAGCAAGCATCCGCAACTACTAAAGATTCATTAAGGTAAAACCCAACCATAGCATTAAAGTATCAAGTCCCCTTTATCCCATACGCAAACAACCTACTTACTCGGTGCATGCTTTCACACCACGCCACCCACCATAAGCAAATCATAAACATATTGCAAACCCTACAGCGGGAATCCCTCACGCTTGCGCGACACGGAGGGCACAATAGGACAGCACCAATAATAAAACATGCAATTCAAACCAATCATAGCAATTCATCAATCACCGATAGGACAACGAAAATCTACTCAGACATCATAGGATGGCAACACATCATCGGAAAATAATATGAAGCATAAAGCACCATGTTCAAGTAGAGGGTACAGCGGGTTGCGGGAGAGTGGACCGCTGTAGATAGAGGGGGGAAGGTGATGGAGATGTTGGTGAAGATGACGGTGGTGTTGGTGAAGATCGCGGTGATGATGATGGCCCCCGGCAGCGCTCCGGCGCCACCGGAAGCAAGGGGGAGAGAGGCCCCCTTCTTCTTCTTCTTCTTCTTTTTCCTTGACCTCCTCCCTAGATGGGAGAAGGGTTTCCCCTCTGGTCCTTGGCTCCCATGGCTTGGGAGGGGCGAGAGCCCCTCCGAGATTGGATCTATCTCTCTGTTTCTCTCTGCTTCTGCGTTCTCCTCCGGCTCTGTTTCACCGTTTCCCGTATATATGGAGATCCGTAACTCCGATTGGCCTGAAACCTTCGCCTTGATTTTTTTCCTAATATTAGCTTTCTTGCGGCAAAAGAAGAGCATCAATCGCCTTACGGTGGGCTCACGAGGGTAGGGGCCGTGCCCATGGGGGTCAGGCGCGCCCCCCTACCTCGTGACCACCTCGGGCACCGTCTCACGTGGATTTTTCTTCCGGAATTTTCCATATTTTCCAAAAATAAGCACCGTCTGTTTTTATCCCGTTTGGACTCCGTTTGATATGGATATTCTGCGAAACATAAAACATGCAACAGACATGAACTGGCACTGGGAACTGGATCAATATGTTAGTCCCAAAAATAATATAAAAAGTTGCCAAAAAGTATATGAAAGTGAATAATATTGGCATGGAACAATCAAAATTATAGATACTGACGGAGACGTATCAGCATCCCCAAGCTTAATTCCTGCTCGTCCTCGAGTAGGTAAATGATAAAAAGATAATTTTGATGTGGAATACTACCTAGCATAATCTTGATCATATGTCTAATCATGGCATGAATATTAAGACACGAGTGATTCGAAGCAATAGTCTATCATTTGACATAAAAACAATAATACTTCAAGCATACCAACCAAGCAATTATGTCTTATTGAAATAACATAGCCAAAGAAAGCTCATCCCTACAAAATCATATAGTCTGGCTATGCTCCATCTTCACCACACAAAATATTCACATCATGCACAACCCCGATGACAAGCCAAGCAATTGTTTCATACTTTTGACGTTCTCAAACCTTTTCAACTTTCACGCAATACATGAGCGTGAGCCATGGACATAGAACTATAGGTGGAATTGAATATGATGGTGGGGGTTATGTGGAGAAGACAAAAAAATAGAAAGTCTCACATCAACTAGGCATATCAACGGGCTATGGAGATGCCCATTAATAGATATCAATGTGAGGAGTAGGGATTGCCATGCAACGGATGCACTAAGTGTTGGAAATATGCCCTAGAGGCAATAATAAAAGGATTATTATTATATTTCCTTGTTCATGATAATTGTCTTTTATTCATGCTATAATTGTATTATCCGGAAATCGTAATACACGTGTGAATACATAGACCACAACATGTCCCTAGTGAGCCTCTAGTTGACTAGCTCGTTGATCAACAAATAGTCATGGTTTCCTGACTATGGAAATTGGATGTCATTGATACCGGGATCACATCATTAGGAGAATGATGTGATGGACAAGACCCAATCCTAAGCATAGCACAAGATCGTGTAGTTCGTTTGCTAGAGCTTTTCCAATGTCAAGTATCTTTTCCTTAGACCATGAGATCGTGTAACTCTTGGATACCGTAGGAGTGCTTTGGGTGTACCAAACGTAACAACGTAACTGGGTGACTATAAAGGTATACTACGGGTATCTCCGAAAGTATCTGTTGGGTTGACACGGATTGAGACTGGAATTTGTCACTCCGTATGACGGAGAGGTATCTCTGGGCCCACTCGGTAATGCATCATCATAATGAGCTCAAAGTGACCAAGTGTCAGGTCACGGGTTCATGCATTACGGTACGAGTAAAGTGACTTGCCGGTAACGAGATTGAACGAGGTATTGGGATACCGATGATCGAATCTCAGGCAAGTAACGTACCGACTAACAAAGGGAATCGTATACGGGGTTGCTTGAATCCTCGACATCGTGGTTCATCCGATGAGATCATCGAGGAGCATGTGGGAGCCAACATGGGTATCCAGATCCTGCTGTTGGTTATTGACTGGAGAGTCATCTCGGTCATGTCTACGTGTCTCCCGAACCCGTAGGGTCTACACATAAGGTTCGGTGGCGCTAGGGTTATTAGGAAGACTTGTATGTGATTACGAATGTTGTTCGAGTCCGGATAAGATCCCGGACGTCACGAGGAGTTCGGAATGGTCCGGAGGTGAAGATTTATATATGGGAAGTTGTCATACGGTCACCGGAAAGGTTCGGGGGCATATCGGTATTGTACCGGGGCCACCGGAGGGGTTCCGAGGGTCCACCGGGAGGGGCCACCTCTCTCGGAGGGCCTCATGGGCCGTGAGGGCAGGGAACCATCCTGGAGGGCTGGGCATCCCCTTGGGCCCATGCGCCTAGGGTTGGGGGGGAAACCCTAGTGAGGGCGCCCCTTGCTTGGGGGGCAAGCCCCCTCCCCTTGGCCGCCGCCCCCCCTCTAGATCTCATCTAGAGGGGCCGACCCCTTCCCCTTCCCCTATAAATAGAGGGGGAGGGAGGCTGCACACAACATCCAAGGCGCAGCCCTCCCTCCCAACACCTCTCCTCCTCCGTTAAGAGCTTGGCGAAGCCTCTGAGAATCTTGCCTCTCCACCACCACCACGCCGTCGTCTGCTGCTGGAGCTCTCTTCCTCAACCTCTCCTTCCCCTTGCTGGATCAAGAAGGAGGAGACGTCCACGCTGACCGTACATGTGTTGAGCGCGGAGGTGCCGTCCGTTCGGCGCTAGGATCTCCGGTGATTTGGATCACGGCGAGTCGACTCCTCAACCCCGTTCCCTTGAACGCTTCCGCTCGATCTACAAGGGTATGTAGATGCACTCCTCTCTCTCGTTGCTAGATGAACTCATAGATAGATCTTGGTGAAACCATAGAATAATTTTATTTTCTGCGAACGTTCCCCAACAGTGGCATCATGAGCTAGGTCTATGCGTAGTTCTCTATTGCACGAGTAGAACACAAATCTGTTGTGGGCGTAGATGTTGTCAACTTTCTTGCCACTACTAGTCTTATTTTGCTTCAGCGGTATTGTTGGATGAAGCGGCCCGGACCGACCTTACACGTACGCTTACGTGAGACAGGTTCCACCGAATGACATGCACTAGTTGCATAAGGTGGCTAGCGGGTGTCTGCCTCTCCCACTTTAGTTGGAGCGGTTTCGATGAAAAGGGTCCTTATGAAGGGTAAATAGAAGTTGACAAATCACGTTGTTGTTATTCGTAGGTAAGAAAACGTTCTTGCTAGAACCCTATTGCAGCCACGTAAAAGATGCAACAACAATTAGAGGACGTCTAACTTATTTTTGCAGCAATTGCTTTGTGATGTGATATGGCCAAAAGTTGTGATGAATGATGAATGATATATTGTGATGTATGAGATCATGTTCTTGTAATAGGAATCATGACTTGCATGTCGATGAGTATGACAACCGGCAGGAGCCATAGGAGTTGTCTTAATTATTGTATGACCTGCGTGTCAATGATTTAACGCCATGTAATTACTTTACTTTATTGCTAAACCGTTAGCTATAGTAGTAGAAGTAATAGTTGGCGAGCAACTTCATGGAGACACGATGATGGAGATCATGATGATGGAGATCATGGTGTCATGCCGGTGATGAAGATGATCATGGAGCCCCGAAGATGGAGATCAAAGGAGCTATATGATATTGGCCATATCATGTCACTACTATATAATTGCATGTGATGTTTATTATGTTTATGCATCTTGTTTACTTAGAACGACGGTAGTAAATAAGATGATCCCTCATAATAATTTCAAGAAAATGTTCCCCCTAACTGTGCGCCGTTGCTAAAGTTCGTCGCTTGAAGCACCACGTGATGATCGGTGTGATAGATTCCTACGTTCACATACAACGGTGTAAGACAGTTTTACACATGCAAAACACTTAGGTTAACTTGACGAGCCTAGCATGTACAGACATGGCCTCGGAACACGAGAGACCGAAAGGTCGAACATGAGTCGTATGGAAGATATGATCAACATGGAGATGTTCACCGATGATGACTAGTCCGTCTCACATGATGATCAGACATGACCTAGTCGACTCGGATCATGTAACACTTAGATGACTAGAGGGATGTCAAATCTGAGTGGGAGTTCATTAAATAATTTGATTAGATGAACTTAATTATCATGAACTTAGTCTAAAATCTTTGCAAAAATGTCTTGTAGATCAAATGGCCAACGCTCATGTCAACATGAACTTCAACGCATTCCTAGAGAAAACCAAGCTGAAAGATGATGGCAGCAACTATACGGATGGGTCCGGAACCCGAGATCATCCTCATAGCTGCCAAGAAAGCATATGTCCTAGAAGGACCGCTAGGTGAAGCACCCATCCCAGAGAACCAAGGCGTTATGAGCGCTTGGCGATAACGTCTTGATGATTACTCCCTCGTTCGATGCGGCATGCTTTACAGCTTAGAACCGGGGCTCCAAAAGCGTTTTGAGCAACACGGAGCATATGAGATGTTCGAGGAGCTGAAAATGGTTTTCCAAGCTCACGCCGGGTCGAGAGATATGAAGTCTCCGACAAGTTCTATAGTTGTAAGATGGAGGAAACCAGTTCACAAGGTGAGCACATACTCAAAATGTCAAGGTTGCACAACCGCCTGTCCAGATTGAATATTAACCTCCGGACGAGGCGGTCATTGACAGAATCCTCGATCGCTCCCACCAAGCTACAAGAGCTTTGTGATGAACTACAATATGCAGGGGATGGTGAAAACTATTCTGAAGTATTTTCAATGCTGAAGTCAGCAGAGGTAGAAATCAAGAAGGAACATCAAGTGTTGATGGTCAATAAAACCACTAAGTTCAAGAAGGGCAAGGGTAAGAAGAACTTCAAGAAGGACGACAAAGATGTTGCCGCCCCCGTAAGCCGATTGCGGGAAGAAGTCAAAGAATGGACCCAAGCACGAGGCCTGAGTGCTTTTATTGCAAAGGAAGGGTCACCGAAGCGGAACTGCCCCAAATACTTAGCGGACAAGAAGGCCGCAACACTAAAGGTATATGTGATATACATGTAATTGATGTGTACCTTACCAAGACTCGTAGTAACTTCGGGTATTTGATACCGTGCCGTTGCTCATATTTGTAACTCACAGCAGAGCTGCGGAATAAGCGGAGACCGGCGAAGGACGAGGTGACGATGCGCGTCGGGAATGGTTCCAAGGTCGATGTGATCGCCGTCGACACGCTACCTCTACATTTACCCACGGATTAGTTTTAAACCTCAATAATTGTTATTTAGTGCCAAGTTTGAGCATGAACATTGTATCTGGATCTCGTTTAATACGAGATGGCTACTCATTTAAATCCGAGAATAATGGTTGTTCTATTTATATGAGAGATATGTTTTGTGGTCATGCCCGATGGTCAATGGTTTATTCTTAATGAATCTCGAGCGTAATGTTACACACATTCATAGTGTGAATACCAAAAGATGTAAAGTTGATAATGATAGTCCCACATACTTGTGGCACTTTGCCTTTGGTCACATTGGTGTCAAGCGCATGAAGAAGCTCCATGCTGATGGACTTTTAGAGTCTCTCGATTATGAATCATTTAACACATGCAAACCATGCCTCATGGGCAAAATGACTAAGACTCCGTTCTCCGGAACAATGGAGCGAGCAACCAACTTCATGCGCTTGACACCAATGCGATCTATGATGTCTCTTACCGATTTACCGCTATCATTTTGGGGATACGCTCTAGAGACAGCTACATTCACTTTAAATAGGGCACCGTCTAAATCCGTTGAGACGACACCGTATGAATTATGGTTTGGGAAGAAACCTAAGCTGTCGTTTCTAAAATTTTGGGGATGCGATGCTTACGTCAAGAAACTTCAACCTGAAAAGCTCGAATCCAAGTCGGAAAAATGCGTCTTCATAGGATACCCTAAGGAAACCATTGGGTATACCTTCTACCTTAGATCTCAAGGCAAGATCTTTGTTGCCAAGAACGGATCCTTTCTGGAAAAAGAGTTTCTCTCGAAAGGAGTAAGTGGGAGGAAAGTAGAACTCGATGAAGTACTACCTCTTGAACCGAAAGTAGTGCAGCTCAGAAAATGTTCTGTGGTGCCTACACCGATCGGAGAGGAAATTAATGATGATGATCAAGGTACTTGGATCAAGTTGCTCTGAACTTCAGAGGTCCACAAGGACACATTCCACACCAGAGTGGTATGGCAACCCTGTCACGGAAATCATGTTGTTGGACAACGGTGAACCTTGAACTATGAAGAAGCGATGGCGGGCCCAGATTCCAACAAATGGCTTGAAGCCATGCAATCCGAGATAGAATCCATGTATGAAAACAAAGTATGGACTTTGACAGGCTTTCCCGATGACCGGTGAGCGATAGAAAACAAATGGATCTTTAAGAAGAAGACGGACGCGGATGGTAATGTTACCATCTATAAAGCTCGACTTGTCGCTAAGGGTTATCGGCAAGTTCAAGGGGTTGACTACGATGAGACTTTCTCTCCCGTAGCGAAGCTAAAGTCCGTCCGAATCATGTTAGCAATTGCCGCATACTATGATTATGAGATATGGCAGATGGACGTCAAAACGGCATTCCTTAACGGCTATCTTAAGGAAGAACTGTATATGATGCAGCCGGAAGGTTTTGTCGACCCTAAGAATGCTAACAAGGTGTGCAAGCTCCAGCGATCCATTTATGGGCTGGTGCAAGCATCTCGGAGTTGGAACATTCGCTTTGATGAGATGATCAAAGCGTTTGGGTTTATGCAGACTTATGGAGAAGCCTGCGTTTACAAGAAAGTGAGTGGGAGCTCTGTAGAATTTCTCATATTATATGTAGATGACATACTTTTGATGGGAAATGATATAGAACTTTTGGACAGCATTAAGGCCTACTTGAATAAGTGTTTTTCAATGAAGGACCTTGGAGAAGCTGCTTATATATATTAGGCATCAAGATCTATAGGGATAGATCGAGACGCCTCATAGGTCTTTCACAAAGCACATACCTTGATAAGATATTGAAGAAGTTCAATATGGATCAGTCCAAGAAAGGGTTCTTTCCTGTATTGCAAGGTGTAAGATTGAGCTCGGCTCAATGCCCGACCACGGCAGAAGATAAAAAAGAGATGAGTGTCAACCCCTATGCCTCAGCCATAGCATCTATTATGTATGCTATGCTGTGTACCAGACCTGATGTAAACCTTGCCATAAGTTTGGTAGGAAGGTACCAAAGTAATCCGGCAAGGAACACTCGACAGCGGTCAAGAATATCCTGAAGTACCTGAAAAGGACTAAGGATATGTTTCTCGTTTATGGAGGTGACGAAGAGCTCGTCGTAAAGGGTTACATCGATGCTAGCTTTGACACAGATCTGGATGACTCTAAGTCACAAACCGGATACGTGTATATGTTGAATCGTGGAGCAGTCAGCTGGTGCAGTTGCAAGTAGAGCGTCGTGGCGGGATCTACATGTGAAGCGGAGTACATGGCAGCCTCGAAGGCAGCGCATGAAGCAATATGGATGAAGGAGTTCATCACCGACCTAGGAGTCATACCCAATGCGTCGGGGCCAATCACTCTCTTCTGTGACAACACTGGAGCTATTGCCCTTGCCAAGGAGCCCAGGTTTCACAAGAAGACCAGGCACATCAAGCGTCGTTTCAACTCCATCCGTGAAAATGTTCAAGATGGAGACATAGATATTTGCAAAGTACATACGGATCTGAATGTCGCAGATCCGTTGACTAAACCTCTTCCGCGAGCAAAACATGATCAACACCAGAACTCTATGGGTGTTCGATTCATCACAATGTAACTAGATTATTGACTCTAGTGCAAGTGGGAGACTGTTGGAAATATGCCCTAGAGGCAATAATAAAAGGATTATTATTATATTTCCTTGTTCATGATAATTGTCTTTTATTCATGCTATAATTGTATTATCCAAAAATCAAAATACACGTGTGAATACATAGACCACAACATGTCCCTAGCGAGCCTCTAGTTGACTAGCTCGTTGATCAGCAGATAGTCATGGTTTCCTGACTATGGACATTGGATATCATTGATAACGGGATCACATCATTAGGAGAATGATGTGATGGACAAGACCCAATCCTAAGCATAGCACAAGATCGTGTAGTTCGTTTGCTAGAGCTTTTCCAATGTCAAGTATCTTTTCCTTAGACCATGAGATCATGTAACTCCCGGATACCGTAGGAGTGCTTTGGGTGTACCAAACGTCACAACGTAACTGGGTGACTATAAAGGTATACTACGGGTATCTCCAAAAGTATCTGTTGGGTTGACACGGATCGAGACTGGAATTTGTCACTCCGTATGATGGAGAGGTATCTCTGGGCCCACTCGGTAATGCATCATCTTAATGAGCTCAAAGTGACCAAGTGTCTGGTCAGGGGATCATGCATTATGGTACGAGTAAAGTGACTTGCCGGTAACGAGATTGAACGAGGTATTGGGATACCGACGATCGAATCTCGGGCAAGTAACGTACCGACTGACAAAGGGAATCGTATACGGGATTGCTTGAATCCTCGACATCGTGGTTCATCCGATGAGATCATCGAGGAGCATGTGGGAGCCAACATGGGTATCCAGATCCCGCTGTTGGTTATTGACCGGAGAGTCGTCTCGGTCATGTCTACGTGTCTCCCGAACCCGTAGGGTCTACACACTTAAGGTGCGGTGACGCTAGGGTTATTAGGAAGACTTGTATGTGATTACCGAATGTTGTTCGGAGTCCCGGATAAGATCCCGGACGTCACGAGGAGTTCCTGAATGGTCCGGAGGTGAAGATTTATATATGGGAAGTTGTCATACGGTCACCGGAAAGGTTCGGGGGCATATCGGTATTGTACCGGGGCCACCGGAGGGGTTCCGGGGGTCCACCGGGAGGGGACACCTCTCTCGGAGGGCCTCATGGGCCGTAGTGGGCAGGGAACCATCCCCTGGAGGGCTGGGTGCATCCCCCCTTGGGCCCATGCGCCTAGGGTTGGGGGGGGGGGGAAACCCTAGTGGGGGCGCCGCCCCCCTGTCGTGGTTTTGTCACGACAGATGTCCTCGTGAAAGGACTTAGTCGTGGAGCCATCGCTACGGGTTAACTTGAAGGGGTTAAAGCGGACGCAAAGACACATGAGTTTATACTAGTTCGGCCCCTTCGATGAAGGTAAAAGCCTACGTCTAGTTGTGATGGGATTGATGTGGTTTCGATGACTAGGGAGCAAATATGCTTCGCCTAGGCCTCGAGTTGTTGTTGTCTGTCTTTGAACCGCCCCAGGTCGTCCCCTTATATACACGGGTGACGCCCGTCGGTTCAGAGAGTCCCAATCTCCGGTTCATACTCGTATCCGGGTTGGTCTCTCTCTATTCCTAACTTACAATACAAGTTTACATACCAGGCCGGTTTACGGCTACAGGTTCTAAACCGACTACAGGCCTTGGGCCCTTACTTTCGTGCTTGGTCTTTTACACCATTGAACTACTGATGAAGTTAACGCGGCCCAGATAGGCCGGTTTACGCCTAGTAGTAATATCCCCAACATTAGGCCCCAGATTGATTTGAACAGGTTCATGTCAATCCTTGATAAAAAAACCTTCATCTTCAACATCTTCTTGTAATTGTTGAACCGCCGTGATGTCACCTTCTCTGGTTGCTGTAAACCGGCATGATGTCCCTATAAAGATAGCATTCATGATACCTTCTTTGTTTAACAGATCCGCAATAACCGAGGCGACAGCTCTGCTTCCTAGATTTGTGGTTCCTTGATTCACGCGCCTGACACAGGTCTCTTGCCTTATAAATAGGACCGAAGGGTCATTCCTTTCTCCCCTCCGTACCCTTTCTCTTCGTCTTCCTCACGTCGCTAGCCTCGGAGCTCCGCCGCCGCCGTCGACCTCTACACCGTCTTGAGCCGCTGCATCAACCTGAACGCACCAGAAAAATGCAGCAATCTTTCGCATCTCCTCAACTCTGGTAGGTCCTCAGTTTCCCTCGACCTAGATTCGTTCTAGGGTTTCTTGTTCTTGTAGTGCTCCATTAACTGTTCGTGCTCATACCAGACTCCTGGATAGATCTGTGACACCTTGCTCTGATTAGTAGTAGCTTTTAACATCCGCCTGTAGTTTCATGCTCACGTCCATAGATCTCGCATATTATTTCCTGCTCATTGCATCAATACTGCTCTGCTTTATTCTTTTTTGGATATTTTTCTTCTTTTCTGATCTGGCTTCAGATCCTTCGTTGTAGAGAAATCTTGTGAAACCTGTTTCTGCACACTTAGTCGTTCGCAACCTCAATTGTTTTCAATATTTAGACCAGGCGGTTTAACTTAACATAGAAAAAAAATTAATAAACCGGTATACACCATTAGTCCCCTTGTTGAACCGCCAGAACTCCTTAACTAGACACTGTCGGTTCATAGAACTCCGGTTTAGATGTAGTTGTCTCCGATTTAGCATTGTACATCGGTTCTCTCTTTGTCCCAACACATTTCTTGAACCGGATTTATATTTTTTGTAGATGGCCAAACAAGTATATGAGTGCAACTGGGCTCCTTCCCGTGTCACCGAAACTCAATTAAACAATCTGGTCCTGACTGGCGCTTTAAGCAGTAAAGATACTATCTATTGGAGGTTTCCTGGCAAAGAATGTCCACCCACACCTCAAGAAGGAGAGGTTGTAGTTTTCGCAGATCACTTAGCCCGGGGTTTCAACCCGCCCGGTTCAAAATTTTACCGGGATGTCTTAGCCAATTTTCAACTCCGTCCGCAAGATACGGGCCCCAATTCTGTTACCAATATATGTCACTTCCAAGTGCTCTGTGAGGCATACTTTCAAGAAGAACCCACAGTTGAACTGTTTAGAGACTGCTTCCATCTAAACCGCCGCACAGAATTCATTGATGGGCCCAACACAGAATTGGGTGGTGTGGCGATTCAAAAAAGGAAGGAGGTCACTTATCCTCATGTCAAACTGCACAACCACCCCAAGGAATGGAATCAAACATGGTTCTATTGCAGAGACACCTCTCCTGCAAATGAAAATCCTTTGCCCGACTTTCGTCCGGAGCGACTCATTAATACACATCCCTTTCCGCAAAGATTAACCGCCAATGAGAGAAGTAAATACGCTCCTCAACTCTCCAAGCTCACAGCCTTCATGGCCAATGGTTTAATAGGAATCGATCTCGCACGCTGTTGGATATCATGGAGCATACTGCCCCTCTCCCAGCGCTCCGGTTTAATGTGTGAGTACACTGGTAGCGTCAACGACCCCCTCCGACATGTTAATATCCATCTTACCGATGATGAGGTCACCGAGGCTGTGAAGAAAATGTTGAACGAACCGAACACCTCTGCGTGCCCGAACCGTCTGCTCCCCTTCTCGTGCTACCAACAAACCACCATCCGTAAGACTTCGATTGTATTTTTACTGAATATATTACTGCCATTTCCGTATCATTTTAACATCAACTGCTGCTTAATCAGGGTGATGATCCATTCTGAGCAAGAAACGCCCACAAGAGAAACCAGAGAAGCGGACAAACCGGAAAGACCAATCCGCAAAAGACCAAAGTCATCAAGAGGACTGCTCATAAGAGGAAAACCATCGCATCTTCTCGATCCGGTGTGGATGACGATGTGGGTAATCCGGACCTTGAGGTAGAACTTGATTCACTTGGCTTACTTTTCATACGCCTAATTAATGATGATATTTGTCGATGATGTCAAGCCAAGAATGCTGATGTTGTAGAGGTAACTATTCTCTCCTCTGACTCAAATCCTTTGCCTTCACTAAAAATCCGTCGGGCAAACCAGAAAATTAAATTTTCTCATCCCCTTGCTTACTTGGATCCCAAATTTCTTATGAAGACTCAACAACATGAAGTTCACCGCACAAATCGGCACAACGGCCAGGTAGTTACCTCCGCCGGTTTACCGAACAGTCCGGTTCGGAAACGTCGTTCAGAGGTCTCTAATTTGCTTGTTAGTGCTTGTCCTAAAGCAGGCTGTTTTCGTCAACCTCTTAATCCATCTGACTCCGATTATCATGTCACTTCCCATTCCTCATCTGGCGAGTCATCAGCTACTCAGCTGCCACCACTTAAAACGGTGCTTGGGTAAGTTATACATTTCATATTGTTTCTACTGCATCATTGCGTAGTATATGCTGTATTTGACTGTTATTATGCCTTTTCAGGGCCAAGCCTAGGCCGAGCAAAAAGGCTCGTCTGGATAAAGCGGCCGACGAAGAGACTGCCCCTGAACCGGACAGCGCCCCAAATCTTGAAGCGGCTATTTGTGAAGATATGCCCAATGATCCGCCACTGCAAGATGACGATTTTGTTGCTGAAGAAAGGCCTGTTGACACCTCCCATCCTGCTGACCAGCCCAGAAGCCCAACCCGGATTGAAAAATCCACCAGTCCAATCCGGCCTGCTGACAAACCGACTGTCCCTGGTCAAACCGGTGATACCAAGGACGATGACGTTGTGATTACTGGCTTTGGCCAGAGCGAACTGGGTAATCCGGTCACCTTATCCAAACATTCTGCCAAAGAAGAATTTGCCACTATGAGCAAGGGCAAGTTGAATGTTGATCTGGCAACTTACGCCACTCTGAACCCCCAAGACCTTCATTCTGGCTACTTGAACCGGCTGTATACCAGCCGTGATTATGAAGCTGGCCTGGTGAAGATGATGAAAGAAAAATTCGAGGTAACCTCCATGTTCTTTTCCCGCTTGGATATTTCAATTTTTGTTAACTCTCCTAGCCCCCAAGGGCCTGTTTGTAATCTTCTTTCAAATCGGGACTTGATACAGAACTCAATACTTTCAGAATTCACTGATGTAGCCCCCAAGGGCCAGTTCAACTTAGTATAGTTAAACCGGGACTTAACATAAAACTCAATGCTTCAGAATTCACTGATGCAGCCCCCAAGGCCCGGTTCCACTTAGTATAGTTAAATCGGGACTTTAATTTATATCGCAGCATCAGAGCATGTTCGAGCAAATAGCCATTAGCCCCCAAGTACCAAGTTGAATACCTGTATTGAGCTTGGGACTTTGTGATTTTATTGACAGATGAAGATCAAATATGCCTTAGCCCCCAAGTGCCAAGTGCATAACTTGTTATGTGGTTGGTACTTCAAATCTTGTACCGTTTGTTAAATCAGAGGACTGTCTATATGTAGGCTGAGTTGAGGACTAAAGAAAGCCAACTCACCGATCTTCAAGAAAACTTGAAATCCCAACAAGCTGAAACCTCAAAGGCAAAAGAAGAATTGACCAGAGCTTTAGGCGTCATGGAACAGCTTAAGGAGGGCTTCAAAAAGGAGCGGGCGGATTGGGCCACTAAGAAGGCCGCTTTAACCAAAAAGGTTGAAAATGCTGAAGCTACCCTTAAACCGGTGGTAGATGAGCTGACCAACGTGAAGCGGCAAGTGCATGCCATGACTGCTGCCATCTTTGGTAAGCTTCCTTTGGCTTCTATGATAACTTGGCCTTCTTATGATAAGTCCGGTTTGTGATTTCTCTTGTAATGCTGTAGGCACACGCATTGGTCACTTGGGGTCAGATATTCTGATGAAATTGAAAGCTGCCTACACTTTAACCGAACAGCTGTACACTGGAGCGCAGCGGATCATCTCCACTGCATCACATAACAATCCAGCACCCTCTTTAATTCAAGATACTCTTAGGAGGTTGTCAATGCTTCCCGCCCGGGTTGAAGAGCTGAAGAAATCTGCTGCTCGAACCGGTGCCATTAACGCCTTAATCCGGGCAAAAGCATGGGTGCCAGATTTCGATCCTGTTGAGGCAGCTCAGGGTTATCCCAGTCTGAAGGAAGACGGTTCAGAGTTCAACGAAGATGACCTGAGAGCGAAAAACCGGGCGGTGCACCCTCTGGCTTGCCAATTGGCCGAAGAGGCAAACTTGTCGCATTATCAAGCTCAATATGACGATCAGAACAAACGAGTAGCTGCAACTATTCCCGAAGCGGAGAACTCGATCCCTCCGATCCGTAAGCATACTTACGCCCGATATTGAACCATCTTCCCTGATCCATGAGGAGGATGTCTTTCAAGCTTTAATGGAATCGATCGACCACTGTTGACTTCCAATTACTGGGTAGGGATGAAGAAGTGAAGCGCACAGATTTAACCACAACCGCCGACCGGGCGGCGAAAAGCATGAACCGGAAGCCGGTTTAAATAGCTGCTTCATTATATTCCGCCAAGAAAACAATGATCTTATTTGGGCACCATGTTGCCTTGTAATAGGATAGCCAACACTTTTGCTTTTAATATGCCTTCATGCATAGGTGCTGGTACTTTTGATTGAATGATTGAAACCGTCAATCTATATTGCCTGCAGTCATAAAATCTTAAACTGCCACGGTGGTTTATACCGCCAGCCGGTTTGTGATGTTCATATATATATGCAATGAAATATTGAGGTATATGATCAAAATGTGTGATACAAAATACCTGCCATCGCTGGGCATGAAGCTGGCTTAGCCAATCTTGAAACGGAGGTTGTAGAAACCATTACCGTCAAAGGAGAAAACAGCTCCTCTGTTTATAATGCCGGTTCACCATGTAAACCGTACCGGGTCATGACAAGCCCCCTGTTACTCCATAATGGGATGTTAACAGAAAAAATCAAACCGGAAAAATTATCTCCGGAAAAAATGGACCGAATTCCGTCAATGGACAGTTTGAACCGGTTTAAAAATGTTATCAGTTTAAAAAACGCAACAAAAATCAAATAACAGTCAGGAAAAAATATGGAAGCAAAGGCAATGATAAAATCGTTTGCAAAAAGAGGCTTTACTGAGCCGATCAGGTGGTGTTACCATGGTCGGACACGACCAAGCTCCCAATAAGGTGTAGCCATGGTTAAAGTCAGCCAGGTCCCCAACTGAAACCGTGGCATTATGCCGATCAAGTGGCGTGGCAATGGTTCGGGTTCGACCAAGCCCCCAAGTGACTCTATGGCCTTAGGTCGATCAAGAGGCGTGACTGGTTCAGACTTGACCATGTCCCCAAGTGATCTGGTGGCTTTCGCCTATCAAAAGGTGTTGCATTGGTTCGGACATGACCAAGCCCCCAAGTGATATCATAAAGCCTTTGAAAAGCAAACTCAGGGGGTAAACCGGAGGCCGCTTTAAGACAGAACAACTCCATGTAACCACGCATGATGTAACAGAACAGACACCCCGCTTTAGCTGAGGCTCCGATTTATTACTTTATTCATAATATATACACTGTCATAATATGTACATGAGTAGAGCAGATGGCTCAGGTATAATAAGGCCGAAGATGAGCTATGTTCCACGGCCTGTTGGTCTCCTCCTCTGACGTGCGTGAGTCTTTATGCTCTCAAATATCGATCAGATAGTACGACCCGTTGTGCAGATTCTTGCTGACCACGAAAGGTCCCTCCCAAGGTGGGGATAACTTGTGCATATCAGTCTGGTCTTGGATGAGCCGAAGCACCAAATCTCCTTCTTGAAAAGTTTTGGTTCTGACCCGACGACTATGGTAACGACGAAGATCCTGTTGGTAAATCGCTGAGCGGGCAGCTGCTATGTCACGCTCCTCATCCAACCGGTCCAAAGCGTCTTGCTGTGCCGTCTCGTTGTCCGCTTCAACATAGGCTGCCACACGAGGTGAGTCATGACGGATGTCACTGGGAAGAACCGCCTCCGCTCCATAGACCATAAAAAACGGTGTGTATCCTGTGGATCTGTTGGGCGAAAAGTTGATACTCCATAATACGATGGTAGCTCTTCTACCCAACAACCCGTGTCCTATGCAAAGGGACCATAAGCCGGGCTTGATGCCTCTCAAGATCTCTTGATTAGCCTTTTCCGCTTGACCATTGGACTGTGGGTGGCTATCAAGAAACGCAAGCCGGATGTGTTCACGTCGCAGAACTCTTTCATGACACCTTTGGACAAATTGGTACCATTATCCGTGATGATACTGTGGAAAGCCAAACCGAAAATCACCTTTTGATGAACTGAACCACCATGGCGCGTCACACTTGCTAATGTGTTCGCCTCTACCCACTTTGTAAACTTGTCAACCGCCACCAGGAGGTGGGTCTTCTTGTCCTTGGACCTTTTAAAAGGTCCAACCATATCCAGCCCCCAAGTTGCAAACGGCCAAGTAATTGGAATCATCCTCAATTCTTGGGCCGGTACATGAGCACGTCTGGAAAACTTTTGGCAACCATCACATCGTCTGACCAGATCTTCCGCATCAGCATGGGTAGTCAACCAATAGAAACCGTGGCGGAACTCTTTAGCCACCAAGGATTTTGAATCAGCGTGGTGAACACAATCTCCTTCGTGGATCTCACGCAATATTTCACAACCTTCCTCAGGGGACACACAGCGTTGAAACGCCCCTGACACGCTGCAATGATGCAATTCGCCATTAACAATGGTCATAGACTTGGATCGCCGGATTATCTGCCGGGCCAACGTCTCATCTTCTGCTAACTCGCCCCGGTTCATGTACGCAAGATAAGGAAGCGTCCAATCCGGAGTGACGTGAAGAGCTGCCACCAATTGAGCCTCCGGATCAGGAATAGCCAAATCCGCTTCACCAGGGAGCTTGACCGACGGGTTGTGAAGCACGTCCAGAAAAACATTGGGCGGGACCGGTTTATGTTGAGAGCCCAACCGGCTTAAAGCGCCCGCCGCTTCATTCTTCCGACGGTCCACGTGGTCCACCTGATAGTCCTTGAAATGACCTGCAACAATATCCACCTCACGACGATATGCAACCATGAGTGGGTCCTTTGAATCCCAAGTGCCAGACACCTGTTGAGCCACTAGGTCCGAGTCACCGAAGCACTTAACCCGGCTTAAGTTCATCTCCTTAGCCATCCGGAGACCATGGAGCAAGGCTTCATACTCAGCTGCATTGTTAGTACAAGGGAACATTAAGCGGAGAACGAATAAAACTTGTCACCTCGCGGGAAGTTAATACGACTCCAGCCCCGAGCCTCCAATTGCTGGATCCGTCAAAATGGATGGTCCAATATGTGTGATCCGGCTTTTCTTCGTGTGCTTGCAACTCCGCCCAATCATTAATGAAATCCACAAGTGCTTGAGACTTCACCACCGCCCGAGGCACGTACTTGAACCGTCGCCCAAGCTCTATAGCCCACTTGGCAATCCGCCGATCGCTTCCGGTTACAGTATGATATCGCCTAAAGGAGCAGAATCGACCACCGTGATGGGGTGCCCTTGGAAATACTGCTTCAGCTTCCGGATTGCCATGAAAACTCCATATACCAGCTTCTGCCAATGCGGATACCTTTGCTTAGATTCGATAAGTACCTCGCTGATATAGTAAACCGGACGTTGAACCGGATGCTCCTTCCCTGCCTCCTTTCGCTCCACCACAATGGCTACGCTGACCGCTTGGCGTTAGCAGCAACATATAGTAGAAGCGGCTCCTTGTCAATGGGAGCGGCGAGCACAAAGCGGTTGGCCAATTGCCGCTTTAAGTCCTCAAATGCCTTATCACTGCGGGACTCGCATTTAACTGATCCGCCTTCTTCAACATCTGATATAAAGGAATCGCCTTCTCACCAAGGCGGCCGATAAACCGCTCAACAGCAGCAATCGGCCTGCCAAACGCTGGACATCGTTAATACACTTCGTTTAGCCAGGAGGTAATAGCCGTAATCTTCTCCGGATTAGCTTCAATTCCCTGTTGGACATGAGAAACCCAATAACTTGCTCGCCGAACACCGACACATTTGGCCGGGTTGAGCATCATCTTGTAAACCCGCAGTTGTCAAAGGTTTCCTTCAAATCGCCAATCGGTGTCTCCTTCTCCTTGACTTGACCACAATATCGTCAACATAGGCGTGCACATTACGGCCGATCTGTTTATGCGAGCAATTCTGTACACGCGTTGATAAGTTGCTTGGGCGCTCTTGAGCCCAAAAGGCATAGATACATAGCGTAAGGCTCCAAAGGGAGTGATAAACGCTGTTTTCTCCTGGTCCTTAATCGCCATCTTGATATGATGATACCCGAATACGCATCCAAAAGCTCAGCGCCACAACCCGCAGCGGCATCAATAATCTGGTCAATGCGGGGGAGGGCAAAGGATCTGCCGGACAAGCCTTGTTAAGATCTGTGTAATCCACACACATCGCCAAGTGCCGCTTTTCTTAAGAACCAGCACCGGATTAGCAAGCCACTCGGATGGAAGACTTCAACGATAAAACCAGCTGCTAAGAGCCTGGCCACCTCCTCTCCAATGGCCTTGCGCTTTTCTTCGTTAAACCGGCGGAGAAACTGCTTCACCGGTTTGTACTTGGGATCAATATTAAGAGTGTGCTCAGCGAGTTGCCTCGGTACACCTGGCATGTCAGAAGGCTTCCATGCAAAAATGTCCCGATTCTCACGGATGAACTCGATGAGCGCTTTCCTATTTTGGATCCAAGTTGGCACTGATGCTGAACTGCTTGGACGAATCGCCAGGCACAAAGTCAACAAGCTTAGTCTCAGCTGCCGATTTGAATTTCAGGGCCGGATCATGCTCTGTAGTTGGCTTCTTCAACTGCTTTGGGTTGCTCTGATAACCCGACTGTTGCTGCTGCTGGTTGTAACCACCTTGGTTATTCTGATTGTTCTGATTGTTATGTCCGCCCGGATTACCATTAAATCCTGAACCGGAATTTCCTCCACCGTAACCCGGCCCGGATCCTGAACCGCCGCCAGAGCCGTGATCATACCGGAAAGCATTAGAACTCTTGAACTCCTGCATAATGTAGCAATCCTTCCAGAGGTGGTTTGCTGGCGTCTCCTTCGTCCCATGCTTCGGACAGGGTTGATTCAATAGATAGTTCAAGCGGTCCGGATTGGGATTAGGCACTCCACTTCGATTCGGATGTTTACCCTTACGCCGCTGACCCTTGTCCTGCGCGTTGGTGTTAGCTACGAAGTCCATGTTGCCATTCGCTTTACGCTTGCCTCCGCCACCATTACCTGCTGAGTGATGTTGCTGGCCCTTGGAGTTGCTGTTCTTCCTTCCCTTCCCTGTCTCGTCATCGTCAGACTCGGGATCCTTGGTACTATCAGAATCAGCATACTTCACTAAAGCGCCCATGAGAGTGCCCATGTCATTACAAAATCGCTTCATGCGCCCCAACTTCAACTTTAAAGGCTTAAACCGGCAGTTGCCCTCCAGGGTTAAGATCGCAGAGTCAGCGTTGATCCGGTCTGACAAGTGCAAGATTTCTGAAACGCGGCGTACCCAATGGGTTGTTGACTCCTTCCTCGACACAAGCCGCCAAGTCCACTACGGACATGGGCTGCTTACGGTATCTTTGAAATTCTGGATAAACCGGTCCATATCGGGCCCATGAATTGATAGAATTGGGTGGCAAGCTCTTCAACCAAGTACGGGCCGTGCCTTCAAGCATCATGGTGAAGTAATTTGCACACGCGGCCTCATCCACATCCAACATCTCCATGGCCATCTCATAGCTTTCTGTCCATGCTTCTGGAGCTAAATCGGCAGTGTAATTTGGCACCTTGCGCGGACCCTTGAAGTCTTTGGGCAAGCGCACATTGCGTAAAGCAGGGACGAGGCAAGGCACCCCCAAAGAGCTAGAGGTAACCCCAGGCTCGACCGAGATGGTCGGAAGAACCGGTGTAAGCTGATAAGCCTGATGATGTGCTGCTAATTCGGCCTCCCTGCGCGCTCGGGCCCGGTCAACCACCTCCTGGGCGTTATCGACACCACCTGCCGGGTTGTTGCCACGAGGCGCACCACGCCGTGCATTACTTGATACGGACGGTTCATCCACGTGCCTGCTATAGCTCCGGCTTGGGCGGGGGGTAGAGTGGATCCGGTCGCGGCTGTACGAATACGCTTCCTGTTGGACCAAAGCTGTCCTAAGGAGCTCCTTGACCAGCGCTGCCTCTACCGCCTGTGGTGAATCACCTTCAATTGGAAAAGCCTCCAGCCGTGCCGCAGCTGCAACAAGGTTATCCATCGGGTTGGAGTAGTGACCCGGAGGTGTTTGCACAGCCTGAGGTACACTGGCGTTATGGCGAGGTAGATCTATTAAGCGGGCTGGACCGGGCGCCGTCCCAAAGCTTCCGCCGGTTTACCATCGGGCGGATTATCGGTTCCGCTCATGGTGTTGAAGAGGTCTCGGCTTCAAAACTCAAGGCAAACGGATCTGTATTTCCTCTTCATGACTTCATGTGACGCGTTCTGATCCAACATGAGTCTATAAGCCTGCGCATCTAAAGCGGCCCGCTCTACCGTCATCCTGGCGTCTGCAGCTGCTAGATCCGTTTTAGCCTGAGTGATTTGTTCCTTCACATTCGCAATCTCCGCGTTATGAGCGTCCTGATCCGCCGGGTTAGCCTCTGCCATGAGCTCAGCCAACACATCGAACAGATCTGACAAAACTTGAGCCGGCGGGCGCACAGGGCCTCCTGCCCCGGCAGCCGTCGCCGCTGTTGAACCGGAGATCATTGCCGCAACAGTCAAAGAGTGAAGCGTTGCTTGTGTACCGGCCATGAATATTCCAACCCGGTTGGGCAGATCGGAGGGGTCCGGAATACTGTCACCATCAGAGCAGTCCCCAATCCGGCCATCCTGTAACTGATATAGAGATTCATTTTCTCCGGTTGACGACGGTCTCGCCACCAGATTCTGATCCGTCCTCATAAATTCCTCCGTGGATGACTCCCACAAAGGCACGCTTCACGGCCGGGTTAACCTGGGCAGATCTCGTACGCTGAGCCGTCTCGACGAGGTCGGTGCAGATGTCCGGCTCAGGCCCTGGTTCACCAATCTTGCCGATGAAAACGTGTATGCCACCAAAGGGACCCTGCACCAGACTCAATCGAGCCGCCTCGGGGCCCCAGCCTGCATCGTCGATGTAGAGCTTGCCGCGACGACTCTTGGTCATCCGCCCACAAGATAGCCTTCGAGTCCTTGAACTTGCCCTCCAAGATCATCAAACCATCGCGCGATAGCCCCACGGTGGGCGCCAACCGTAAATGGTTTTGTCACGGCAGATGTCCTCGTGAAAGGACTTAGTCGTGGAGCCATCGCTATGGGTTAACTTGAAGGGGTTAAAGCGGACGCAAAGACACAAGAGTTTATACTAGTTCGGCCCCTTCGATGAAGGTAAAAGCCTACGTCTAGTTGTGATGGGATTGATGAGGTTTCGCTGACTAGCGAGCAAATAAGCTTCGCCTAGGCCTCGAGTTGTTGTTGTCTGTCTTTGAACCGCTCCGGGTCGTCCCCTTATATACACGGGTGACGCCCGTCGGTTTAGAGAGTCCCAATCTCCGGTTCATACTCGTATCCGGGTTGGTCTCTCTCTATTCCTAACTTACAATACAAGTTTACATACCAGGCGGTTTACGGCCATGTGTTCTAAACCGACTACAGTGCCTTGGGCCCTTACTTTCATGCTTGGGCTTTTACACTGCTGAACTCTCGATGAAGTTAACCCGCCCAGATAGGCCGGTTTACGCCCGATAGTAATATCCCCAACACCCCCTCTAGATCTCATTTAGAGGGGCCGCCCCTTCCCCTTCCCCTATAAATAGAGGGGCGAGGGAGGCTGCACACAACATCCAAGGCGCAGCCCTCCCTCCCAACACCTCTCCTCCTCCGTTAAGAGCTTGGCGAAGCCCTACCGGAGTACTGCCTCTCCACCACCACCACGCCGTCGTGCTGCTGCTGGAACTCTTTTCCTCAACCTCTCCTTCCCCCTTGCTGGATCAAGAAGGAGGAGACGTCACGCTGACCGTACGTGTGTTGAACGCGGAGGTGCCGTCCGTTCGGCGCTAGGATATCCGGTGATTTTGATCACGACGAGTACGACTCCCTCAACCCCGTTCCCTTGAACGCTTCCGCTCGATCTACAAGGGTATGTAGATGCACTCCTCTCTCTCGTTTCTAGATGAACTCATAGATAGATCTTGGTGAAACCGTAGAAATTTTTTATTTTCTGCAACGTTCCCCAACACTGAGAGCTATAAGTGTATGAAAGCTCAACAAAAGAAACTAAGTGGGTGTGCATCCAACTTGCTTGCTCATGAAGACCTAGGGCATTTGAGGAAGCCCATCGTTGGAATATACAAGCCTAGTTCTATAATGAAAATTCCCACTAGTATATGAAAGTGATAACTCAAGAGACTCTCTATATGAAGAACATGGTGCTACTTTGAAGCACAAGTGTGTTAAAAGGATAGTAACATTGCCCCTTCTCTTTTTCTCTCATTTTTTTGGTGGGCTTCTTTGGCCTCTTTTTTTTATTTGAGCTTCTTTGGCCTCTTTTATTTTTTTGTAAAGTCCGGAGTCTCATCTCGACTTGTGGGGGAATCATAGTGTCCATCATCCTTTCCTCACTGGGGCAATTCTCTAATAATGATGATCATCACACTTTTATTTACTTACAACTCAATATTACAAATCGATATCTAGAACAAAGATATGACTCTATATGAATGCCTCCGGCGGTGTACCGGGATGTGCAATGATCTAGCGTAGCAATGACATCAAAAAACGAACATGAAAACATCATGCTAGCTATCTTACGATCATGCAAAGCAATATGACGATAAATGCTCAAGTCATGTATATGATGATGATGGAAGTTGCATGGCAATATATCTCGGAATGGCTATGGAAATGCCATAATAGGTAGGTATGGTGGCTGTTTTGAGGAAGATATAATGAGGCTTATGTGTGACAGAGCGTATCGTATCACGGGGTTTGGATGCACCGCTAAGTTTGCACCAACTCTCGAGGTGAGGAAGGGCAATGCACGGCATCAAGAGGCTAGCAATGATGGAAGGGTGAGAGGCGATAATCCATGGACTCAACATTAGTCATAAAGAACTCACATACTTATTGCAAAAATCTATTAGTTATCGAAACAAAGTACTACGTGCATGCTCCTAGGGGGATAGATTGGTAGGAAAAGACCATCGCTCGTCCCCGACTGCCACTCATAAGGAAGGCAATCAATAAACACCTCATGCTCCGACTTCGTTACATAACGGTTCACCATACGTGCATGCTACGAGACTTGCAAACCTTAACACAAGTATTTATCAATTTCACAATTACTCAACTAGCACGACTCTAATATCACCACCTTTATATCGCAAAACTATTGCAAGGAATCAAACATATCATATTCAGTGATCTACAAGTTTTATGTAGGATTTTATGACTAACCATGTGAATGACGAGTTCCTGTCATCTCTCTAAATAGATATAAGTGAAGCAAGAGAGTTTTAATTCTTTCTACAAAAGATATGCCCACACTCTAACAAATATAAGTGAAGCAAAAGAGCATTCTACAAATGACGCTTGTCTATGTAAAGAGAAACAGGCAATCCAAACTTCAAATGATATAAGTGAAGCACATGAAGCATTCTATAAAGCCATACTCAAAAGATATAAGTGAAGTGCATAGAGCATTCTATAAATCAACCAAGTACCATCTCATACCAGCATGGTGCATAAAAGAAAAATAAAAACCTAATTGCAAAAGACGCTCCAAGACTTGCACATATCGCATGAACGAAACGAATCCGAAACATACCGATATTTGTTGAAGAAAGAGGGGATGCCTTACCAGCATCCCCAAGCTTAGACGCTTGAGTCTCCTTGAATATTTACTTGAGGTGCCTCGGGCATCCCCAAGCTTGAGCTCTTTCCTCTCTTCCTTCTTTTCACATCGAAACCTTCTCAATCAAACACTTCATCCACACAAAACTTCAACAGAAAACTCGGTAAGATCCGTTAGTATAATAAAGCAAATCACTACTCTAAGTGTTATAGAAAACCAATTCATATTTTGTTTTTGCATTGTGTCTACTTTAATATAACCTTTTCATGGCTTAATCCACTGATATAAATCGATAGTTTCATTAAAACAAGCAAACTATGCATCAAAAACAGAATCTATCTAAAACAGAACAGTCTGTAGCAATCTGAACATTCACCATACTTCTGATAATTTAACAATTCTAAAAAAATTAGGAAAAATAAAAAATTTGTACATCAAGACATTGCAAAAATAATCAGAACCATTTGACGTTCGAGTAAAAAATTAAAATTCGCGCACTACAGCCAAAGTTTCTGTCCTGCACCGTACAAACCAGCAAGCAGTGTAAACATCCTAAAGGCAAACCTTGGCACATTATTTTTATAATACAATGGAATTGTACAAGGGGATAATTATTTTTTTTGAAAAGTTTCTGTAATCAAGATTCACAAAGTTGCCGTGAGCATGAACAAAGTTCAAGGAGCTCTCCCACTTCAACGATGCTTGTCTTTCTTACTTTCACTTTCCTTTTTGAAAAGTTTTTAGGTTCCCCTCTTTGTTTTTTTTGTTTTTAAACTATATAAAAGCACTCAACAGAAATAAATGACTCTCTAAAACTTCCGGGTTGTCTCCCTGGCAGCGCTGTCTTTAAAGCCATTAAGCTAGGCATATAGTGCTCAAGTAATGAATCCACCCGGATCCCAAGGTATATCAAAGCCAATTTTAATTAACAGTGATTTGTAATTTAGTAGTGAGCACAAAGTAACATATATCAAGTAACAACCAAGTCTAACTCTCTTCCTATGCATCGGCATGTCATAAAAGAACAATTCATGCACACCAAGTAAAGGCCAATGCATAGTATAAGCAGTTTCTTGCAATTTTATCATATTGGATACATAGAGAGGTGGAGAAATAGTTCCTCTCTCATAATAATTGCAAGTAGGAGCAGCAAGCACATGCATATTACATTCATCAAAATTATCATGTGCAACAGTAAAAGGCAACCCATCAATATAATCCTTAATACGCACAAACTTCTCCGATAAAGTGTGGTAGGGAGAATTCAAAAAGATAATAGGACTATCATACTTGGGTGCAATAGCAACAATCTCATGTTTAACATAAGGAACTATAGCAAGTTCATCTCCATAAGCATAATTCATATTGGCATCTTTGCCACAAGCATAGCAAGTATCATCAAAAAGGGATATTTCAAGAGAATCAACGGGATCATAGCAATCATCCTTCGGTAAGCAAGAAGGGGAATTAAATAATGTATGAGTTGGAGGGTTACTCTCATTAGAAGGTGGGAACGGGTAGGTAATCCGCTCTTCCTCCTTTTTTTCTTCGCTCTCCTCATCATCTTTTTCATCCAATGAGCTCACTGTTTCATCAATTTCTTCTTCCATAGCTTCCTGCAAAAATATTAGTCTCTTCTTGGACAGCGTTGACTTTCTTCATAAAAGCATTAATACAGTAATTGTATTCATAATTTTCATAGCAATATCCAAGTATAGCAAGATTTTCCGGCCTATAACCATCATCATCAAAAGCTTCATACTTTTCAAACAAAGCTTCAATATCATAGGCAGCCTTAAAAGCAACAAATTCTTCTATTTGTTCCACATCATAGTAATCATATATACCATTAGCATAAGAAGCTAAGGTTTCATTATCGCTAAATTTGCATGAAAAGGGGAGGTGTGGAGCCTCCATCCTAGAGCAACAAGTAATATCATATCTCAAGCATAGATTCCAGGCATACCAACGCAACATAATAAATTGATCCCATAATAGTTTCCCTTTTTTTGTCGAGCGATAATCCCTAAAGTATTCACGTTGATCCAACGTGTCTCCCATTATAAAGTTGAGTGGGGTTTTCTCAGGATTATCAAAGTAGTACATAATATCTCTCACATAATGAGAATCGGGGGTTTTAGGAGTTACCCCATCTACATGAGTAGCAAGTACCTCTATTTTTTTGGTATTTTGTGTTCCATATCCATAACTAAAGATAGAGAACAACTAAGAACAACAAATAAAAATTACTTAGTGATAAAGCAAACAAGCACACACGAGAATATTCACCCGACGCTATGACTCCCCAGCAACGGCGCCAGAAAAAGGTCTTGATAACCCACAAGTATAGGGGGTCGCAACCGTTTTTGATAAGTAAGAGTGTCGAACCCAACGAGGAGCTAAAGGTAGAACAAATATTCCCTAAAGTTCTATCAACCACCGATACAACTCTACGCACGCTTAATGTTTAATTTACCTAGAACAAGTATGAAACTAGAAGTACTTTGTAGGTGTTTTCGGGTAAGCTTGCAAGAAAGTAAAGAACACGAAAATAAAACTAGGGGCTGTTTAGCTAAATACACAACTAAAGTAAATATAGCGAGTGTGGAAAAGTGGTGGTAGGAGTTGCGAAATTGTCCCTAGGCAACTGACTATGTTACTAGACCGGCAATCACTATTGCAATTCTATTTGAGGGAGAGGCATAAGCTAACATACTTTCTCTACTTGGATCATATGCACTTATGATTGGAACTCTAGCAAGCATCCGCAACTACTAAAGATTCATTAAGGTAAAACCCAACCATAGCATTAAATTATCAAGTCCCCTTTATCCCATACGCAAACAACCTACTTACTCGGGTTTGTGCTTCTGTCACTCACGCCACCCACCATAAGCAAATCATAAACATATTGCAAACCCTACAGCAAGAATCCCTCACGCTTGCGTGACACGGAGGGCACAATAGGACAACACCAATAATAAAACATGCAATTCAAACCAATCATAGCAATTCATCAATCACCGACAGGACAACGAAAATCTACTCGGACATCATAGGATGGCAACACATCATCGGAAAATAATATGAAGCATAAAGCACCATGTTCAAGTAGAGGGTACAGCGGGTTGCGGGAGAGTGGACCGCTGTAGATAGAGGGGGGAAGGTGATGGAGATGTTGGTGAAGATGACGGTGGTGTTGGTGAAGATCGCAGTGATGATGATGGCCCCCGGCAGCGCTCCGGCGCCACCGGAAGCAAGGGGGAGAGAGGCCCCCTTCTTCTTCTTCCTTGACCTCCTCCCTAGATGGGAGAAGGGTTTCCCCTCTGGTCCTTGGCTCCCATGGCTTGGGAGGGGCAAGAGCCCCTCCGAGATTGGATCTATCTCTCTGTTTCTCTCTGCTTCTGCGTTCTCCTCCGGCTCTGTTTCACCGTTTCGCGTATATATGGAGATCCGTAACTC
Organism: Aegilops longissima; assembly: GCA_021605205.1. Taxonomy (NCBI): domain Eukaryota; kingdom Viridiplantae; phylum Streptophyta; class Magnoliopsida; order Poales; family Poaceae; genus Aegilops; species Aegilops longissima. Next base: position 542,302,651 of record CM038682.1, read on the forward strand.
CGATTGGCCTGAAACCTTCGCCGTGACTTTTTCCCGAACATTAGCTTTCTTGCGGCAAAAGAAGAGCGTCAACCGCCTTACGGTGGGCTCATGAGGGTAGGGGGTGCGCCCCCCTACCTCGTGACCACCTCGGGCACCGTCTCGCGTGGATTTTTCTTCCGAAATTTTCCATATTTTGCAAAAATAATCTCCGTTCGTTTTTATCCCGTTTGGACTCCGTTTGATATGGATATTCTGCGAAACATAAAACATGCAACATACAGGAACTGTCACTGGGCACTGGATCAATATGTTAGTCCCAAAAATATTATAAAAAGTTGCCAAAAAGTATATGAAAGTGAATAATATTGGCATGGAACAATCAAAAATTACAGATACGACGGAGACGTATCAAGGCCTACTAGGGACACTCTGTTATGTCTATGTATTCACACATGTACTAAGTTTCCGGTTAGTACAATTCTAGCATGAATAATAAACATATATCATGATATAAGGAAATATAAATAACAAATTTATTATTGCCTCTAGGGCATATTTCCTTCAGTCTCCCACTTGCACTAGAGTCAATAATCTAGTTCACATCATCATGTGATTTAACACCAATAGTTCCCATGTTTATGTGATTAGTTCACATCACTATGTGACTAACACCCAAAGGGTACGAAGGTGTGATCATGTTTTGCTTGTGAGAGAAGTTTAGTCAACGGTGTGTCACATACAGAGCCGTATGTATTTTGCAAATTTTCTATGTCTACAATGCTCTCCATGGAGCTACTCTAGCTAATCGCTCCCACTTTCAATATGTATCCAGATTGAGACTCGGAGTCATCTGGATCAGTGTAAAAGCTTGCATAGACGTAACTCTTTACGACGAACTCTTTATTATCTCCATTACCGAGAAATATTTCCTTAGTCCTCTTAGGTAACTAAGGATAACTTTGACAACTGTCCAGTGATCCACTCCTGGATCACTATCGTACCCCCTTGCCAAACTCATGGCAAGGTACATAATAGGTCCGGTACACAGCATAACATACTTTATAGAACCTATGGCTGAGGCATAGGGACTTTCATTCTCTTTTCTATTTTCTGTTGTGGTCGTGTTTTGAGTCTTACTCAACTTTGAACCTTGCAATACATGCAAGAACTCCTTTGACTGTTCCATTTTTAACTACATCAAAATCTTGTCAAGGTATGTACTCAATGAAAAAATCTTATCAAATGTCTTGATCTATCTCTATAGGCCTTGATGCCCAATATGTAAGCAGCTTCACCAAGGTCTTTCTTTGAAAAACTCCTTTCAAACACTCAGTTATGCTTTCCATAAAAATCTACATCATTTCCGATTAACAATATGTCATTCACATATACTTATCAGAAAGGTTCTAGTGCTCCCACTCACTTTCTTGTAAATACAGGCTTCACCGCAAGTCTGTATAAAACTATATGCTTTGATCAACTCATCAAAGCGTATATTCCAACTCTGTGATGCTTGCACCAGTCCATAGATGGATCGGTGGAGCTTGAACATTTTGTTAGCACCTTTAGGATCGACAAAACCTTTTGGTTGCATCATATACAACTATTCTTTAAGAAATCCATTAAGGAATGCAGTTTTGACATCCATTTGCCAAATTTCAAAATCAAAAAATACGGCAATTGCTAACATGATTCGGACAGACTTAAGCATCACTACGAGTGATAAAATCTCATCGTAGTCAACACCTTGAACTCATCGAAAACCTTTTGCGACAAGTTGAGCTTTGTAGATAGTAACACTACCATCAGCGTCCATCTTCCTCTTGAAGATCCATTTATTCTCTATGGCTTGCCGATCATCGGGCAAGTCAACCAAAGTCCACACTTTGTTTTCATACATGGACCCCTTCTCAGATTTCATGGCCTCAAGCCATCTCGTGGAATCTGGGCTCATCATCGCTTCCTCATAGTTTGTAAGTTTGTCATGGTCAAGTAACATGACCTCCAGAAGAGGATTACCGTACCACTCTGGTGCGGATCGTACTCTGGTTGACCTACGAGGTTTGGTAGTAACTTGATCTGAAGTTTAATGATCATTATCATTAGCTTCCTCACTAATTGGTGTAGGAATCTCTGGAACTGATTTCTGTGATGAACTACTTTCCAATAAGGGAGCAGGTACAATTACCTCATCAAGTTCTACTTTCCTCCCACTCACTTCTTTCGAGGGAAACTCCTTCTCTAGAAAGGATCCATTCTTAGCAACGAATATCTTGCCGTCGGATCTGTGATAGAAGGTGTACCCAACAGTCTCCTTTGAGTATCCTATGAAGACACATTTCTCCGATTTGGGTTCGAGCTTATCGGGTTGAATCTTTTTTCACATAAGCATTGCAGCCCCAAACTTTAAGAAACGACAACTTGGATTTCTTGCCAAACCATAGTTCATACGGTGTCGTCTCAACGGGTTTAGATGGTGCCCTATTTAACGTGAATGCAGTCGTCTCTAAAGCATAACCCCAAAAGGATAGTGGTAAATCAGTAACAGACAATTATACGTTTCCAATGTATCTATAATTTTTTATTGTTCCATGCTATTATATTATCTGTTTTGGATGTTTAATGGGCTTTAATATACTCTTTTATTTGGCACTAACCTATTAACCGAAGGCCCAGTGCAAATTGCTGTTTTTGGCCTATTTTAGTGTTTCGCGGAAAAGGAATATCAAATGGAATCCAAACGGAACGAAACCTTCACGAGGATCTTTCTTGGAACAAACACAATCCAGGAGACTTGGAGTGGAAGTCAAAGACACAACAAGGTGGCCACGAGGCAGGAGGGCGCGCCCAGGGGGGTAGGCGCGCCCCCCACCCTCGTGGGCCCCTTGTAGCTCCACTGACCTACTTCTTTCGCCTATATATACTCATATACCCTGAAAACATCCAGGGGAGCCACGAAACCACTTTTCCACCGCCGCAACCTTTTGTACCCGTGAGATCCCATCTTGGGGCCTTTTACGGTGATCTGCCGGAGGGGGATTCGATCATGGAGGGCTTCTACTTCAACACCATAGCCTCTCCGATGATGTGTGAGTAGTTTACCACAGACCTTCGGCTCCATAGTTATTAGCTAGATGGCTTCTTCTCTCTCTTTGGTTCTCAATACAAAGTTCTCCTCGATGTTCTTAGAGATCTATTCGATGTAATAATTTTTGCGGTGTGTTTGCCGAGATCCGATGAATTGTGGGTCTATGATCAAGATTATCTATGGACAATATTTGATTCTTCTCTGAATTCTTATATGCATGATTTGATATCTTTGCAAGTCTCTTCGAATTATCGAATTAGTTTGGCCTACTAAATTGATCTTTCTTGCAATGGGAGAAGTGCTTTGCTTTGGGTTCAATCTTGCGGTGCTCGATCCCAGTGACAGAAAGGGAACCGACAAGTATTGTATTGTTGCCATCGAGGATAAAAATATGGGGTTTATATCATATTGCTTGAGCTTATCACTCTACATCTTGTCATCTTGCCTAATGTGTTACTCTGTTCTTATGAACTTAATACTCTAGTTGCATGCTGGATAGCGTTCGATGTGTGGAGTAATAGTAGTAGATGCAGAATCGTTTCGGTCTACTTGACACGGACATGATGCCTATGTTCATGAGCATGCCTAGATATTCTCATAACTATGCGCTTTTCTATCAATTGCTCGGCAGTAGTTTGTTCACCCACCGTAATATATGTTATCTTGAGAGAAGCCACTAGTGAAACCTATGGCCCCCGGGTCTACTTTACATCATATAAGTTTCCGATCTATAATTCTAGTTTACTATTTATTTTGCAATCTTTACTTTTCAATCTATACAACAAAAATATCAAAAATATTTATCTTATTATCTTTTTTCAGATCTCACTGTTGCAAGTGGCCGTGAAGGGATTGACAACCCCTTTATCGCAATGGTTGAAGGTTCTCGATTGTTTGTGCCGGTACTAGGCGATTTGCGTTTAGTCTCCTACTGGATTGATACCTTGGTTCTCAAAAACTGAGGAAAATACTTACGCTACTTTGCTGCATCACCCTTTCCTCTTCAAGGGAAAACCAACGCATGCTCAAGAGGTAGTAGACATCATAGATATGAAGGAAAAATGCCCAAGAGGCAATAATAAAGTTGTTATTTATATTTCCTTATATCATGATAAATGTTTATTATTCATGCTAGAATTGTATTAACCGGAAACTTAGTACATGTGTGAATACATAGACAAACAGAGTGTCCCTAGCGTGCCTCTACTAGACTAGCTCGTTAATCAAACATGGTTACGTTTCCTAGCCATAGACATGTGTTGTCATTTGATGAACGGTATCACATCATTACAGAATGATGTGATGGACAAGACCCATCTGTTAGCTTAGCACTATGATCGTTTAGTTTATTGCTATTGCTTTCTTCATGACTTATACATGTTCCTATGACTATGAGATTATGCAACTCCCGAATACCGTAGGAACACTTAGTGTGCTATCAAATGTCACAACGTAACTGGGTGATTATAAAGATGCTCTACATGTGTCTCTTATGGTGTTTTTTGAGTTGGCATAGATCGAGATTAGGATTTGTCACTCCGATTGTCGGAGAGGTATTTCTGGGCCCTCTCGGTAACACACATCACTATAAGCCTTGCAAGCAATGTGACTAATGAGTTAGTTGCGGGATGATGCATTATGGAACGAGTCAAGAGACTTGCCGGTAACGAGATTGAACTAGGTATGGTGATACCGACGACTGAATCTCGGGCAAGTAACATACCTATAACAAAGGGAACAACGTATGTTGTTATGCTGTTTGACTGATAAAGATCTTCAAAGAATATGTAGGAGCCAATATGAGCATCTAGGTTCCGCTATTGGTTATTGACCGGAGATGTGTCTCGGTCATGTCTACATAGTTCTCGAACCCGTAGGGTCCGCACGCTTAACGTTCGGTGACGATCGGTATTATGAGTTTATGTGTTTTGATGTACCGAAGGTTGTTCGGAGTCCCGGATATGATCACGGACATGGAGGAGCCTCGAAATGGTCGAGACATAAAGATTGATATATTGGATGACTATGTTTGGACATCGGAATGGTTCCGGGTGAGTTCGGGCATTTACCGAAGTATCGGGGGGTTACCGGAACCCCGCGGGGAGTATATGGGCCCTAATGGGATTTAGTGGGGAGAGAAAGGGGCGGCCTGGGTAGGCCGCGTGCCCCCTCCCCCTTGGGTCCGAATTGGACTAGAGAAGGGGGGACGACACCCCCTTTCCTTCTCCCTCTCTCCTCCTTCCTTCTGTCCTACTCCAACAAGGGAAAGGGGGATCCTACTCCAGGTGGGAGTAGGACTCCTCCCAGGGCACGCCATAGAGGGCCGGCCCTCCCCCTCCTCCACTCCTTTATATACGGGGGAGAGGGGCACCCCATAGACACACAAGTTGACAGTTGTCTTAGCCGTGTGCGGTGCCCCCCTCCACAGATTCCACCTCGGTCATACCGTTGTAGTGCTTAGGCGAAGCCCTGCGTCGGTAACTTCATCATCACCGTCATCACGCCGTCGTGCTGACGAAGCTGTCCCTCGACTCTCAGCTGGATCGAGAGTTCATGAGACGTCACCGAGCCGAACGTGTGCAGATCGTGGAGGTGCCGTACTTTCGGTACTAGGATCGTGAAGACGTACGACTACATCAACCGCGTTGTCATAACGCTTACGGTCTACAAGGGTTCATGGACTACACTCTCCCCTCTCGTTGCTATGCATCACCATGATAGATCTTGCGTGTGCGTAGGAATTTTTTTGAAATTACTGCATTCCCCAACAAGATCGCACCATATCAAATAAAGTACGATTACGACGTTCGGACACACCATTATGCTGTGGTGTTCCAGGTGGCGTGAGTTGCGAAACTATTCCACATTGTTTCAAATGAAGACCAAACTCGTAACTCAAATATTCACCTCCACGATCAGATCGTAGAAACTTTATTTTCTTGTTATGATGATTTTCCACTTCACTCTGAAATTTTTGAACTTTTCAAATGTTTCAGACTTATGTTTCATCAAGTAGATATACCCATATCTGCTCAAATCATATGTGAAGGTCAGAAAATAACGATACCCGCCGCGAGCCTCAACACTCGTCGGACCGCATACATCAGTATGTATTATTTCCAACAAGTCAGTTGCTCGCTCCATTGTTCCAGAGAACGGAGTCTTAGTCATCTTGCCCATGAGGCATGGTTCACAAGCATCAAGTGATTCATAATCAACTGATTCCAAAAGCCCATCAGCATGGAGTTTCTTCATGCGCTTTACACCAATATGACCTAACCGGCAATGCCACAAATAAGTTGCACTATCATTATTAACCTTGCATCTTTTGGCTTCAATATTATGAATATGTGTATCACTACAATCGAGATTCAACAAAAATAGACCACTCATCAAGGGTGCATGACCATAGAAGATATTACTCATATAAATAGAACAACCATTATTCTTTGATTTAAATGAATAACCGTCTCGCATCAAACAAGATCCAGATATAATGTTCATGCTTAACGCTGGCACCAAATAACAATTATTTAGGTCTAAAAGTAATCCCGACGGTAGATGTAGAGGTAGCGTGCCGAGGGCAATCACGTCGACTTTGGAACCATTTCCCACGCGCATCGTCACCTTGTCCTTAGCTAATCTTCACTTAATCCGTAGCCCATGATTCAAGTTGCAAATATGAGCAACAAAACCAGTATCAAATACCCAGGCGCTACTACGAGCATTAGTAAGGTACACATCAATAACATGTATATCAAATATACCTTTCACTTTGCCATCCTTCTTATCCGCCAAATACTTGGGCAGTTCCACTTCCAAAGGACCAGTCCCTTTGCAGAGAAGCACTCGGCCTCGTGCTTAGGTCCGACTTGGGCTTCTTCACTTGAGCAGCAACTTGCTTGCCGTTCTTCTTGATGTTCCCCTTCTTCCCTTTGCCCTTTTTCTTGAAACTAGTGGTCTTGTTAACCATCAACACTTGATGCTCCTTCTTGATTTCTACCTCCACAACCTTTAGCATCGCGAAGAGCTCGGGAATTGTCTTATCCATCCCTTGCATATTATAGTTCATCACAAAGCTTTTGTAGCTTGGTGGCAGTGATTGAAGAACTCTGTCAATGACACTATCATCAAGAAGATTAACTCCCAGTTGAGTCAAGTGGTTATGGTACCCATACATTCTGAGTATATGTTCACTGACAGAACTATTCTCCTCCATCTTGTAGCTATAGAACTTATTGGAGACTTCATATCTCTCAATTCGGGCATTTGCTTGAAATATTAACTTCAACTCCTGGAACATCTCATATGTTCCATGACATTCAAAAGGTCATTGAAGTCCCGTTATAAGCCGTAAAGCATGGCACACTGAACTATCGAGTAGTCATCAACACGCGACTGCCAGGCATTCAACACGCTGCAGTTGCTGGTGCGGGTGGTACACCTAGCGGCGCTTCCATGATGTAATTCTTCTATGCAGCAATGAGGATAATCCTCAGATCACGGATCCAGTCCGCATCATTGCTACTATCATCTTTCAACTTATTTTCTCTAGGAACATATCAAAATGAAACAGGGAGCGATAACGCGAGCTATTGATCTACAACATAATTTGCAAATACTATCAGGACTAAGTTCATGATAAATTAAAGTTCAATTAATCATGTTACTTAAGAACTCACACTTAGATAGACATTCCTCTAGTCATCTAAATGATCACGTGATCCATATCAACTAAACCATGTCCGATCATCACGTGAGATGGAGTAGTTTTCAATGGTGAACATCTATACGTTGATCATATCTACTATATGATTCACATTCAACCTTTCGGTCTCAGTGTTCCGAGGCCATATCTGCATATGCTAGGCTCGTCAAGTTTAACCCGAGTATTCCGCGTGTGCAAACATGGCTTGCACCTGTTGTATGTGAACGTAGAGCTTATCACACCCGATCATCACGTGGTGTCTCGGCATGACAAACTGTAGCAATGGTGCATACTCAGGGAGAACATTTATACCTTGAAATTTAGTGAGGGATCATCGTATAATACTACCGCCATATTAAGCAAAATAAGATGCATAAAGGATAAACATCACATGCAATCAAAATATGTGACATGATATGGCCATCATTATCTTGTGCCTTTGATCTCCATCTCCAAAACACCGTCACAATCTCCATCGTCACCGACATGACACCATGATCTCCATCATCTTGATCTCTATCAACGTGTCGTCACATGGTCGTCTCGCCAACTATTGATTTTGCAACTATTGCTATCGTGACAGCGATAAAGTAAAGCAATTATATGGCGCTTGCATCTTATGCAATAAAGAGACAACCATAAGGCTCCTGCCAGCTTGTCGATAACTTTAACAAAACATGATCATCTCATACAACAATTTATATATCATCACGTCTTGACCATATCACATCACAACATGCCCTGCAAAAACAAGTTAGACGCCCTCTACTTTGTTGTTGCAAGTTTTACATGGCTGCTACGGGCTTCTAGCAAGAACCGTTTACCTACGCATCAAAACCACAACGATTTTTTGTCAAGTGTGCCGCTTTAACCTTCAACAAGGACCAAGCGAGTGAAACTCGATTCAACTAAAGTTGGAGAAACAGACACCGCCAGCCAATTGCAAAGCGAAGCACGCCGGTAGAACCAGTCTCATGAACGCGCCATGTAATGTTGGTCCAGGCCGCTTCATCCAACAATACTTTTCGAGTAGATGATTTTTCATATAAAAAACTTTTTAATCCGAGTTCGTATGCAAAAGTTATGCCCATTTTACTAAATTATAGAGAGATTTTGCAAATAAAGTCGAAATTCATATTTGTAAATTTTCCCAATAACTAGACTGCATATCACATGGGAAACTTATTTTCTTTTATTTTTTGACATTTCCATCATTTTCTTTTATTTTTTTTAAAACTAAAAAGGCGGTTCAGGGGGGGGGGGTGCATTTAGCACCAGGGTTACTAATGGTGCACCTGATGTGTGGTGCGCCATTAGTAGTTTTGAAAAAAACTTGTTACTAATGGCGCATCATGGGATAGTGCGCCATTACTAACAAATTTTTTTTATTTTTTTCAAAAGTACTAATGGCGCACGGTCCGTGTGGTGCGCCATTACTATGTCAACTAGTAATGGCGCACTATCCCATGGTGCGCCATTACTAACAAATTTTTTTATTTTATTTAAAACTACTAATGGCGCACCACACACCAGGTGCGCCATTAGTAATATGTCAATAATGGCGCACCTGTATCTGGTGCGCCATTAATGTCCATATCATCTATAGCCCTTTTCCTAGTAGTGCGTGGCGACGGTGATGATGAAGTTACCAGCGCAGGGCTTTGCCTAAGCACTATGACGATATGACCGAGGTGTGTAACAATGGAGGGGGCACCGCACACGGCTAAGAGAAGACTTGGGGTGTCTTGGGGTGCCCCCTACCCCCGTATACAAAGGAGGGAGGAGGAGGCCGGCAGCCAGGGAGGAGGCGCACCATAGGGAATCCAACTAGGATTCCCAATCCTAGTTGGAGTCCCCTTCCTTTTTCCAAGAGGGAGAGAGAGGGAAGAAGGAAGAGGGGAGAAGGAAAGAGGGGGGGGGGCGCCGCCCCCTCCTAGTCCAATTCGGACCAGCCATGGGGGGGGGGGGTGACCAACCTTTGAGGCCCTTCTCTCCTTTCCACTAAATCCCATTAAGGCCCACTACTTCCCCCGGGGGGGGGGGGGTTCCGGTAACCCCCGGTACTCCGAAACTTATCTGAAACTTCCCGAAACCATTCCAGTGTCCAAATGTAACCTTCCAATATATTAATCTTTACCTCTCGACCATTTCAAGACTCCTCTTCATGTCTGTGATCTCATCCGGGACTCTGAACAAACTTCGGTCATCAACTCACATAACTCATAATACAAATCATCATCCAACGTTAAGCGTGCGAACCCTACGGGTTCGAGACTATGTAGACATGACCAAGACACATCTCCAGTCAATAACCAATAGCGGAACCTGGATGCTCATATTGTCTCCGACATATTCTATGAAGATCTTTCTCGGTCAAACCGCATAGCAACATACGCCATTCCCTTTATCATCGGTATGTTACTTGCCCGAGATTCCATCGTGGGTATCATCATACCTAGTTCAATCTCGTTACCGGCAAGTCTCTTTACTCGTTCCGTAATGCATCATTGTCGGTGTCAAAACCGGCGGATCTCGGGTAGGGGGTCACGAACTGTGCGTCTAAGGCGGATGGTAACAGGAGGCGGGGGACACGATGTTTACCCAGGTTCGGGCCCTCTCGATGGAGGTAATACCCTACTTCCTGCTTGATTGATCTTGATGATATGAGTATTACAAGAGTTGATCTACCACGAGATCGTAGAGGCTAAACCCTAGAAGCTAGCCTATGGTATGATTGTTGTTGTCTTACGGACTAAACCCTCCGGTTTATATAGACACCGGAGGGGGCTAGGGTTACACAGAGTCGGTTACAAGGGAGGAGATCTACATATCCGTATTGCCATGCTTGCCTTCCACGCCATGGAGAGTCCCATCCGGACACGTGATTTAGTCTTCAATCTTGTATCTTCATAGTCCAACAGTCCGCCAAAGGATATAGTCCGGCTGTCCGGATACCCCTAATCCCGGACTCCTCGAGCCCCGTAACCAGGCTTCAATGACGATGAGTCCGGCGCGCAGATTGTTTTCGGCAGTGCAAGGCGGGTTCTTCTCCAAATCCTGAATACCTGTTGAATAGTGTCCGACTTCCCATAAGTGTTGCGCTTCTTGGCTTCCACGTCCAATAATGGCTATCTTCCACGTCCAATAATGGCTATCTTCCACGTGTCGAGCGAATGCGAGAAGCCGGGGCATTTTTACATTTGCCACCGTAGCTATGTGAGTAAACTGTCTCTTAAAGAGACGGGGATTCTTAGATCCAAATCACACCATCCTTCCACGGCGAGCATTCATCGGCGCGCGCCTGAAAAAATCCATCCCAACATGGCCGTCCATCGCAGCTCTTCCTCTCGCTCCTGTAGCCCTAAGCCCAGAGATTGGAAGAAGTGTTCCGTCCCGCACAGTCAATTAGTGGGGTTACAGACCCAGGGATTTCTCCCTCCAGCGTATATGGTCCCCGTTCGAGCCAGGCTCGCCACCTACAATGGCAGGGAGCAAGCGGAGAGCTTTTCCAACCCCTCCAAGGGGGAGCGGGTATGCCTCATCCCTTATTTATTAAGGGGACTCGGATTTCCAATCCATCCGTTCCTTCGAGGGCTCCTGGAGTTTTACGGCCTCTAGTTGCATAACTTCACCCCTGCTTCCATATTACACATCGCTGTTTATGTAGCCCTTTGTGAGCTGTTTCTGGGCTGCGAAGCTCATTTCGCGCTGTGGAAGAAGCTATTCTGCCTTGTGCCCCGTACACAGAGGGGGTCAATATATCAAGTGGGTGGAGCCGAAATATGGCGCATCGCCAGGACCGTATACCTGTCCGGTACCCCGAAGAAGACGTCCGAAGACTGGCCTTCGGAATGGTTTTATATGGAGGACGTCCCCCTTCCGGATCCTATTCGGATTGGTCTTCCCGAGTTCGACAATGCTCCTTCGAAGAAATGCTGAAGCTGGCGCCCTCGGAGCCCTCAGGAGGAAGATAACAGAGACGTCCTTTACCTGATGGGCCGGATAAAGGTGCTGGCTCAATCAGGACTGACAATAACCGAGGTTATGTCAATATGCATTATGCGGGGGGTGCAACCACTTCAATATCGAGGCCACCCCATGTGGCACTTCAACGGGGAAGATGATGCCACTCGCTGCGGGCGTAAGGGACCGGACTCAGTTGCTGCTCTAGCAAAAATTCTGTCCGATTTGTATAAGGGAGAGGAAGAGGAGTTCCTCCGCATCAAGCCACGGGATGGATTCTCCATGTACAATCCTCCAAGCTGGGTGAGCTGCCACTTTTTACTCCCATCCTTCCCGCATTCATCGTCATACGTTTTTACCTTGCCGTTTCATTGTAGAAACTGCAAAAAGCTGTAAGGGAGGTCAACAACCCACCTCCACGACCGGAGGATCCTGGCCCCGGCCCTCGACCCTGGCCTCGAAGAGGATCCGAACATATTTGTGGAGCTGATCGACAGGATATTCTATCAATTAAGCTGTGATGATGCCATGATGGCCATTATAGCTGACTATCCTGGGCTACTCCCTGCCTCGCATGTAAGTAAAACCAGAGTCCCGTCTTCCAAGAAGGATCCCCTTTTATGCACTTCACTCGTACCTGTATGGTGTTTTACAGGGAAGGCCCTCGGGTCGCCATGCCGAACCCGCGGTGACTCGCCAACAAGGGGCGCCGAAGCCGGGCAGGCTGAAAAGGAAGGTGATCCAGACTGAGACGCCGGCGCAGAGGTATGATACAAAACCTCGCTCCGTGGTTGTCGTCTTTAAAATCATAATAACACCCATGTTTCCTAGAAGGAAAAACGCTCGCCGGACTATATCCGGAGAGGTTGCCGATCACGCCTCCACCAGCCGGGTTCGGTGGCGGACACGAGGCGGAAGCTAACACGGGGCACGCGCCGGATGCTCCTACTATAGAGGATGCGGATAAAATATCCGTTACAAATTCCGAAGTGGAGAGCGCCATGAATCACAGACGTCGCCGGGCCGTACTCCATGACGCTTGTTTCTCCCAAGAGGCGTTTGATGCCTTCAACTCGAGAGACGCCTACATCTGTGCTGCTCAAAATGGTCTTGCCAGAGCCACGGACCAGTATGTAAAGGATATACGGGTAAGAAAATTTGATGATTATATATATCAGTAGCCCCTAAGACTTGAAACAGTTGGCACAACTGATTTAAGGATCATTATTTGTGCAGGTTCTTACAGAGAAGAATACCCAATTGTCTCAAGAGCTGGAAGAGTGTAAGGCCCAGCTATGGGCCGCAGTTGCCGCATTGAAGGAGTGCGAGAAGGCCCCCTCTGGTAACACTTGTTTCAAAGAATGATAGGTACCATATAGTATGCAGCCTGCCTGCAAATCTAACAATAGATATTGCAGATGACTCCGGAGTCAATCCGGATGAGCAACATGCCATACGGCAGCTAAAGGCTGGCGAGCGCATGCTTACGAAAGTTAGGCGGGAGAAAAACGATCTCCAAGATGCCAATACCCAACTGAGCGTGGAACTGAAGGATGTTCGAGCCCAGCTTGCAGACTCCATGAAGGAGAATAAGCGGCTTCGACGCGGCATTTTCAGTAAGTGCTTGAACGGACTTTTGAAAGAGTTCGACGAAGAAGCCGGCTAACAGAGTTATGTCTGCATGTATGCTTACGGGTCGTCCCGCGGAGGAGATGCCCGGGTCTCAGTGATCTTCTACCGTAGCTCACAACTGCATCAACAAGTTCGGTAGGTGATGCAGTATTGCCCAGTGCCTTGTGGCTATCCGCCTCTCTGCCAGAGGCATTGGAGAGCTTGCAGAGAAGCTCAAGGAGCGCGCGGCGCTCCGATTATGGAAGATATCAGCCTGCCACAAGGTGCCGTGGAAGCCGGGCCATGGTGAAGATGCGGTATACCAAGGCTGACCCAAACCACATGGCCGAGGTCGACTGTGGGGCCCGATGGGAAAGAGATCCCCGCCGCTTTGGTGTATGACCAAGTAGAGTTAGCCGCAAAGTATTCCTAACAGATTGTAGGCTAAACAGCCTGTTGGATGGGATAGAAGAAGAATTTAGTCACCTAAGTGATCGTAATTTAAGTGACATGTATACTGCCTCTAGCCGGATTGTAATTCATTTGTCATGGCGGACCTTTTCGCTTCACCTCGGGACCCAATAGTCCGGAGGTATCCGAATACCCGCCGCTATGTAAAACCGGGTATGCGTGGAAACCAGGCGAGGGGTCATAAGTGCTTGAATGCATAAGTACCCAACTAGTTATGTTATATTACATGGATAGTAAGAAACATTTTCCAGGAGAATAGTTCCGTTATGGGTTCCTTTCCGGATACGCATGCCCTAATGTGCATGTCCGGACTGCGAGAAGAGACGCAGGCAAAAAACATCTGGGGGCATGTATCAAAATAAATAAAGGCATCTTTTGTTCACCGACCGAATATTCCCTTAAGAATGCTAGCTTTCGGCTTCACCCAGTCTGAGGTACACATCCGGCTGACCCGGCAGTAACAATCACAGAGGTGCTCCCCTTATGCCCTAGCCGAATTAACGGGAACGTAGGGCATAAATACAAGAGCCATGCAACCCAGATTGGCCAAAACTTAAGTCATATCGATGCATATAATGGCGAAAAAAGGTACATGCGGAAGAATAACACATGTGTGGGGCATGAAGCCCAGAAAAATAGTTATATTAAGCTTATGTATAAGAAGCCCCCAGGTATAATGAGCGCGGCTAGCGCGTTAATATTGTGTAGTCAAAACACAAGTTGGCCTTTTAAGGCCTTGAAGAGAAGGAAAAAGAAGGAAGAAAGAGAGAAAAGACAGATAATGTATATGCGAAAAATGGACAGGGGTAAGGAGACGAACATAGAGTCCAGCACTAGGCGTAGAATCTTCGGAGTCTGGCTGCATTCCATCGGTTTGGCACAAGTCGATAGTCCGATGCATCCCGCAGACGGTACGCTCCGCCGGTCACAACTTGGTCAATAATGAAGGGACCTTCCCATTTGGGCTGAAGCTTGTTCTTTTTCTTCTCTGGCAGGCGTAGAACTAGTTCGCCAATGTTATAAGTTTTGGCCCGTACTTCTCTGCTTTGGTATCTTCGAGCCTCTTACTGATAGAATGCGGAACGAGCTTTTGCCACGTCGCGCTCCTCCTCCAGGGCGTCCAAACTGTCCTGCCGATCAAGCTCGGCCTCTTTTTCTTCATACATGCGCACTCGAGGTGAGTCATGAATTATGTCACAGGGCAGAACCGCCTCTGCGCCGTACACCATAAAGAACGGTGTGTATCCGGTAGTGCGATTCAGCGTGGTCCGCAGCCCCCATAAGACGGAGTCGAGCTCCTCTACCCAGTGCGTGTTAGACTCCTTTAAGGACCGCACTAATCTGGGTTTGATGCCGCTCATGATAAGACCATTTGCTCGCTCGACTTGACCGTTAGTTTGCGGGTGATAGGCAGAAGCATAATCGAGCTTGATGCCCATTTTTCTGCACCAAAGTTTTACCTCGTCGGCTGTAAAGTTTGTGCCGTTGTCAGTAATGATGCTGTGGGGGACGCCATTATGGTGTACAACCCCAGATATGAAGTCTACCACCAGTCCGGATTCGGCCGTTTTAACGGGTTTGGCTTCTATCCATTTGGTGAATTTATCCACCATGACCAGTAAGTATTTTTTTCTTATGGGTTCCCCCTTTAAGGGGTCCGACCATATCAAGCCCCCAAACCGCGAAGGGCCAGGTAATGGGGATTGTTTGGAGAGCGGTGGGCGGCATATGGCTTTGGTTTGCAAAAAGCTGGCAACCGACGTAGCGTTGGACCAAGTCCTGTGCATCTGCCCGGGCCGTCGGCCAATAGAAACCTGTACGGAAGGCCTTGCTTACAAGGGCCCGGGCTGCGGCGTGGTGGCCGCCGAGTCCAGCATGGATTTCTGCCAAAAGCTTCCGCCCTTCCTCTTCGGAGATGCACCTTTGAAGGACTCCGGTAGTGCTTTTCTTATAAAGCTCTCCCTCGTGGACCTTGTAGGCTTTAGATCGCTACACTATACAGCGTGCCTCATTTTGGTCCTCGGGAAGTTCCTGCCTGGTTAGGTAGGCCAGGAATGGTTCTGTCCACAGGGCGATGACGACCATTGTTACGTGGGTTGAAGGTGTTATTTCGGTCGCAGAGCCTCCGATTGTGTCAGAGTGTTCAGTATCTGGCGTTGTGGCCGAGTCCGGACTATTGTTACCAGTGTCCCCTTCCCATACCACGGATGGCTTAAACAGCCTTTCCAAGAAGATGTTAGGTGGGATGGGGTCGCGCTTAGCGCCAATACGGGCGAGGATATCTGCCGCCTGATTGTTTTCCCGGGCCACATGGTGGAATTCGAGCCCCTCGAACCGAGCTGACATTTTGAGGACGGTGTGGCGATAAGTCACCATTTTCGGATCCTTGGCATCGAAGTCTCCATTTATTTGGGATATTGCGAGGTTCGAGTCCCCACGCACCTCCAGCGCCGAATGCCCATGGAAATTGCCATCCAAGACCATGTAACAGGTCTCGATTCGCCGCGTTGTTGGAGTCTCGTGTATAGTATTTGGAGTACGATTGACTGTATCTCTCGTAGGGGACGCCAGACGACGCCAGCCCCTGCACCAGCCAACATTTTAGAGCCGTCAAGTGCATGATCCAATTGAGTACGCTACCGCATTTTTAGGGACTTCAGCCTTTGTCCATACGGCGACAAAATTGGCCAATACTTGCGACTTAATGGCTCGCCGAGGTTTATATGTTATGTCGAACGGGAGGAGCTCAATGGCCCATTTGGCAATCTGGCCCGTGGCATCGCGGTTGTTTATTATGTCGTTGAGTGGTACTTCCGAGGCCACTGCGATTGAACACTCTTGAAAGTAGTGTCGTAGTTTCCGGGATGCAATGAATACCGTGATATGCTATCTTTTGATAATGCGGTACCGTGATTTGCATGCAGTGAGGACAAGTGGATACATAATATACCGCTTTTGAAGTGGGAGTTTATGTCCGCCCATTTCTCGCTCGACGACGAGCACCGCGCTTAACTTGATGAGTTGCCGCTATATATAGCAGCATTGGTTCGCCGATGTTTGGCGCGGCCAGGATTGGGTTGGTGGCCAGTATGGCTTTTATTTCTTTCAATCCGGCCGTGGCAGCATCCATCCACTCGAAGTGTTTGGTGCGCCGAAGAAGGCGATAAAGGGGTAGTGCCTTTTCTCCTAATCAGGAGATAAAGCGGCTTAAAGCCGCCACGCATCCAGTTAATTTCTGGATTTGTTTGAGGTCTGTTGGAATAGCCAACTGTGACAGAGCTCGGATTTTAGCCGGATTTGCTTCAATTCCTCTACTAGAGACGATGAAGCCCAGGAGCTTTCCGGCGGGTACGCCGAAAACGCATTTTTCTGGATTGAGCTTGATGTCGTATGTTTGGAGATTGTCGAACGTGAGCCTCAAGTTGTCTATTAAAGAGTCAACGTGTCTGGTTTGAACGACCACATCATCTACGTATGCCTCCACTGTTTTGCCGATCTGCTTTTCCAGACATGTCTGAATAATGCATTGATACGTTACGCCGGCATTTTTGAGCCCAAAGGGCATTGTGTTGAAACAGAAGGGGCCGTATGGCGTGATAAATGCCGTTGCGGCTTGGTCGGACTCCGCCATCTTAATTTGGTGGTAGCCGGAGTATGAGTCGAGGAAGCACAATGAGTCGTGTCCTGCGGTAGCGTCGATAATTTGATCGATGAGAGGGAGGGGGAAGGGATCCTTTGGGCAAGCCTTGTTGAGGTCCTTGAAATCGACGCATAGGCGCCAGGATTTGTCCTTCTTTCACCAGGTTTGCTAGCCAGTCCGGATGTTTTATTTCTCTAATGAATCCGGCCTCCAATAACTTGGCTAGTTCCTCTCCCATGGCTTGTCTCTTAGGTTCGTGAGAAACACCAAGAGTTTGCTTGACCGCTTGAATCCCTTTAGAATGTTAAGGCTATGCTCGCCAGCTCATGGGATTCTGGCATATTTGAGGGATGCCAGAAAATATGTCCCAATTCTCGCAGAACTCCCGTGAAAAGCGGCTTCTACAGAGGGTTTAACTATGCCCCAATGGAGGCTGTTTTTGTAGGGTCCGTTGGGTGGACTTGGAATTTGACTATTTCATCCGCTGGTTTAAAAGAAGTGGATTTGGGTCTTTTGTCGAGTATCACATCGTCCCTGTCCACTGTGGAGCGCAGCGCAGTTAATTCCTCTGTCGCGAGGGCTTCGGATAATGCTTCGAGGGCCAGTGCGGCTATTTTGTTTTCGGGGCGAAGCGCTATGTCCGGATCACTAGCTAGAGTGATGATTCCATTGGGCCCGGGCATTTTGAGCTTCATGTACCCGTAATGGGGTATGGCTTGGAAGATCGTGAATGCCTCCCGCCCTAAAAGGCGTGGTATCCGCTACTGAACGGGGCCACTTGGAATGTAATTTCTTCGGACCTATAATTCTCCGGAGAGCCGAATACCACATCTAGTGTGATTTTTCCAGCACAGCGTGCCTCCCGACTAGGGATGATTCCTCTGAAGGTCGTGCTGCTTTGCTCAATGCGGTTCCTGTCTATTTCCATTTTTTGAAGAGTTTCCTCATAAATGAGGTGTAATCCGCTGCCGCCGTCCATGAGCACTTTAGTGAGCCGAAAGCCATCCACAATTGGGCCAAGGACCAATGCGGCCGGTGCTCGGGCTGTTCGAAATTTAGGTTCGTCGCTGGCGTTGAAGGTGATAGCCGTGTCGCTCCATGGATTTATTGCTGCCACATGGCAGACTTCGGCAAGGCTACGGAGTGCTCGCTTGCGCCTATTATTTGAGGCGAAGGTATCGAAGACTGTCAATATTGTATTGTTATCCCCGGGATGGTGCTCTGCGGTGTTTGGAATGAGGAGATCCTCACCGCTCTTGGCCACCTGCCAGAGTACCCAACATGCTCTAAGGCTGTGTGTTGGGTATGGTATCCGCTGTACTATGAATTTTGCAGGGCCCGTTAAGCCATCCCTCCAATACGGTTCCACGCCCTGTAGTGGGTGTCGGTGTGAAAACCGGCGGATCTCGGGTAGGGGGTCCCGAACTGTGCGTCTAGGCGGATGGTAACAGGAGACAAGGGACACGATGTTTTTACCCAGGTTTGGGCCCTCTTGATGGAGGTAAAACCCTACTCCTGCTTGATTAATATTGATGATATGGGTAGTACAAGAGTAGATCTACCACGAGATCAGAGAGGCTAAACCCTAGAAGCTAGCCTATGGTATGATTGTTGTTCGTCCTATGGACTAAAACCCTCCGGTTTATATAGACACCGAATAGGGTTAGGGTTACACAGAGTCGGTTACAATGGTAGGAGATCTACATATCCGTATCGCCAAGCTTGCCTTCCACGCCAAGGAAAGTCCCATCCGGACACGGACGAAGTCTTCAATCTTGTATCTTCATAGTCCAGAGTCCGCCAAAGGCTATAGTCCGCTATCCGGACACCCCTAATCCAGACTCCTCAAGAGCCCCTCGAACCAGGCTTCAATGACGACGAGTCCGGTAGCGCAATTTGTCTTCGCATTGCAAGGCGGGTTCCTCCTCCGAATACTTCATAGAAGATCTTGAACACAAGGATAGTGTCCGGCTCTGCAAAATAAGTTCCACATACCACCGTAGAGAGAATAATATTTACGCAAGTTCAATCTGCTGACGTATTCTGCAGTGTGACATCACACCACGACCAAGCCTTCATTCGAATCGTTTTTACTGTCCCACCTCAGCGCGTTTAGCGAGGCGGTTTCCTTGGCACGTCTTGTCAAAGCAGAGATCATGTCCCCTTATTCCGGGATTCTCATCAATACGGGCGTGGGTATCCCAACCGCGCCATTGATTACGGCGCTTGAGAGATAAGCGAGTTTTATCAGGCCGGTGGGGACACATAGCTTTGTCCGTCCATATAAGGGGATAAGGATCCACTTTTTCACACACGCCTTCTTCCTCCTTTGCTTATCCATTTCACAAGACTCGAGCTCCAGCGCCCAAGTCCGCACATCCCACCTCAACCTTCTCCAACTATGTCCGGAGCGGGAGGCAAGTGGATGGCCTCCTCCATCACGGAGGGGCACATCAAAAAGCCGCGGAAGGCCGGATACTTGTCCAGCGACATCGCGCATAGGCTCCCCAACAAGGGGCAGCTCATCCCCACCCCCAAGCCCCATGAGAGGGTGGTGTTCCTCCCCCACTTCCTCCGCGGACTAGGGTTTCCACTTCACCCATTCGTCCGGGGGCTCATGTTCTACTACGTCCTAGATTTCCACGATCTGGCCCCGAATTTCATCCTCAACATCTCGGCGTTTATCGTCGTGTGCGAGGCCTTCCTCTGCATCCAGCCCCACTTCGGCTTATGGCTGAAGACCTTCAATGTCAAGCTGAAGGTAGTGGGCGGCTGCCAAGCGGAGTGCGGAGGTGGCATGGTGGGCAAGATGGCCAATGTCCTATGGCTCGAGGGCTCCTTTGTGGAGACCATAAAGGGGTGGCAATCGGGGTGGTTCTACATCACCGAGCCGCGCGACTCTCAATGGGCGGCGGCCCCCGAATTCTGATCTGGCTTCCCTACACGGCTCACCTCATGGAAAGAGACGGGCGTGACGTGGGGTAATTCGGAAGAGCTGACCGGACTCCAAACCTGCGTCCGAAACCTGGTGGACAAGAATCTCAAGCTTGTCAACGTAATCCAGGTGATGCTCATCCGCTGGATTCTCCCATGCCAGCAACGGGCCTTCAACTTGTGGGAGTTTTATCCGGCACAGCACCAAACCTTGAGCCGGCTCTTCGACACTACGTACGAAGATGCCTGTAAGGTGCTGTTCAAGGGCGCCGAAGCTCCCGCATCCGCTACCGAAGATCGCGGATTCAGCTCGCAGCATCAAGCCAGCGAGGTAAGTTATTTTACCCTTTACGGAACTCTTTTTTCATAGTTTGACTCTTTGTGGGATTTAAAACTCCCTCACCTCTGACAGGACTGGCTGAAGACGTCCGGACAGATTGTCTGTCCGGCTGCCTTGCCAGAAGACCCAGCGGACGCCCGATTGACGGGGTTGCTGGTTCCGGCACCTCACGTGGTGCCGGAGAAGAAGGCCAAGAAGAAGCCCACGGGAACTCGAAGGAGTTCCCGGCGCCAGGTGCTGTCGGACTCATCGTCCAATGACTCCGAGGCGGTCTCCCCCCGCGAAGACGAGGAGGAGAAAAAGAGGCCTCTCCCCCAGCGGGGGGAGAGAAGAAAAGGAAGGCCGCCCCAACTAGGGAGGCCGGAGGGTCCAAGAAGGGAAGGACCCTTCCTCCGGACTACACCACCGATGCCGACGATGGGGAAGAGGGGTTGGCACCTAGGACCAAGCCCGTGGCGAAATTGTAAGTGTTCGGACACCAGAATAATTCATGGCGTTCCATTTGTCGCACAACATCTTCTAATGCCAAGTATAACCGTGCAGCCCGCCCAAGGACGGGCTCGACGATTCCTCGAGCGGCTCCCTGGATTCGTCGGAGGTGAATAGCACCTCACTTCCGACTGCCTCGTCTCCTCCCGCCACGGATGACGCCGGGGTGGAGTCCCAAAAGGGGCCCAGCCAGGAGGAGGTGGCCCTGGAGGCGCCGCAAGGCGACCTCCCGGAACCTGGGCTCAAAGGGGATAAAACCCCGAAGGGCTTCAAGTCCGGCCCTGCGCCGGACTCCGTACCGGAACCTTTAGTGGTTCCGGAGTCCGACAGGCGACCCCTTCGTAAGAAGGGCAAGACTGCAACACCGGTGACCTCCGTCCAACCGGAGGCACCGGATGATTTGATGGAGGCGCTTAACGGCGCTTCCATCGACAAGGAGCACTGCACTGTTATGAGCGCAGTGATCCGAAAGTTCACCCGCCAAGAGCGGGCTGATCAAGCTCGTGCCGCCTTCTAACAGGCTTTGAGGTATGTATTTAAGATATGTAAAATATTACCGCATAGACAGAGCCCCGATGCTCGGTTTGGTGTTCAGAAGAAATAGCCGAACGAGGATCTAAAAGATATACGCATGAGTCTAACATAAGTATGTCAATATGGGAATGCAGGCTGTGCTGCTGACCTCTGCCGCACTGACTGCGGAGGTTGATGCATTAAAGCAGAGCCTCGAGCGGTCCGAGAACGAGCTCGGACTTGCCAAAAAGTAGCTCGAGTACAGGTAAGGTAAGTAATACCTTATGGGAGTATTTAAAAGATGTGTTTGCAAAAAATGACAGGAATAACGTGAATATTGCAGGGGCCACGAACGAGGGGGCGACCCTGAAGTACGCGGTGTCCAAGGCCTAAAGCAATGCGACCGCAGAGCGCACCGAGCGAGAGAAGCAGGAGGCGCGGGTGGCGGAGGTGCGGCAAGAGCTCCAGGCTCTCGTGGAAAAACACGAGAGTTTGGAGCGTGACTCAAAGACTCGAGAGTCCGAGCTCGCCTCGGCCCTTAAGAGCGCCAAGGCCGCTAAGGCCGAAGCCCAAAAAGTCCTCCAGGAGATTGAGGCGATGAAGAAGATAGCGGCGGGTAAGGCATTCTATATGCAAAGCAAGCATGTGAAAGTGAATTATCTGTTACTTACCTGAATCCGGAGCTCTCTAGGAGCATTGGTAGATCTGCCCCATAGTGTGGCTGATGTTGCCGCATTCTACCGAGCCGAGGAGGGAAGCTCGACGGAGAAGGTGTTCTGTCTCAAGATGTCGAGGCTGACAACCGTGCCCTTAAGCGACCAGTTGAAGCAGCTGGTCGAGCTCCATAAGGTGGCCGAACAGGCCATGAAAGGCCTCATAGTTTGGCTGTGGTCTAAGGAAGCCATGCCTGGGAGCTACTTCGGGCTGGTGAGGCGGCTGGTGGACGCCTATCCATGGGTTGAAGTCATCAAGCGCTCCGTCTGCATCAAAGGTGCCGTAGGGCCCTTGCCCTTGCTAAGGTGCACTGGGGCAAGATGGACGCTGAGAAGCTTGTGACGGACGGACCACCACCGAAGAAGGAGCATCGCAAGCCTGAAATGTATTATGAGGGCGTCCTGAAGGGTGCCTGCCTTATAGCGGATGAATGCTCCAAAGTTATAATTTTTTAGTAGACTCACATTTGTTATCCTGTGTGCTGAAAACTTGTTCATATGCGCGAAGCAATACTTTTGAATTTAAAATATTACCTTCTGTGCGGCCGTTTATTAAATTTGAGAGATGGCGAGTCGTCGGCTTCAGCCCCCATGCCACGAGTGCTGGGGTGTTCGGGATAAACTTGAGCGCTCTTGTTCCCATTCTTAGGTCCTTCGAGGGAGGCGCTCAACGCAACGAACAAGGCAACCAGACTATAATGCTTGAACACTCTCACTTAGCCATAGAATTCTATAATTTTAAATTTTGGCGAAGCCCCTAGTATTTGGAAGACCGAGTTCGGGGCGCTATCCATGCCTTAGGCCGGACAATGCCGACTCCTCGCTCTAAGCGGCGTAAGTCTTTAGGGACTCGAAAACCTCTCGAACAGCAACCGGCTCTCGCCCTATCATGACGGTCAGTTTTAGCTTTCTCCACTGAGGTGCTTAACCCAGCTCAACCGGGCACAATCGAAGTGGTTCTCCCAGCGCTACCTTAGCTGATATAACGGAACGTAAGGTACCAAAACATGGGAGCCGGGCAAACCCAACTATTGACCCAAGACATGATTCGAGCCGATGCATATAATGCTATAAGTTCGGGTGCCGTGACTTGTGAAAGTGTTCGGACTTATCACACCATGTTATGGGGTACTTAAGCCCTCGTGTATTGCCTGTACTAAAGTGTACGGTTGCACAATGTCATAAATGAATATATATATATATATATATATATATATATATATATATATATATATATATATATATATATATATATATATATAGAAAAAGGGAATTCAATAATAGGCGAAGCTATATATTGTTTATTCAAAAGGGCTGCAGAAGAAGCGAGCGATACAAATAGTGCGATAAGCAAGGGACGGACTTTTAACATGTCTCTCTCGGGGTAAGCAGCGGGATGGTGTGTAAAACAGATATATTGCTCGTAATGAGACCACCGACACTCGACGTAGCTTTTTGCTTCCCTGGCTGTTGCATCGTGTGTTCGGCGATTCTAATGCCGGACAGGCTTCGTGAGAACGGAGTCCTGAAAGTAAAAAGAAAGAAGAAAAGAATGACACAATCGGGAAGCCCCTGGTGCGGTTGAGCCGCATTCTGGGCATGCCGTGGTCGTGCCTCTTCCCCTATGCCAATGGTATTTCCAGAGCGTAATTATGTACGCGTAGTGCTGGTTTCGCAATTTCGCGAGGGCTGGGGCTTGGGCCGCATTGCTATGCATGCTCGGAACGTGCCAAGCGGTCTTGTTGTAGGTTACTCCGGGCGCGCTTGATGGTGTCCGGGCGTTTAACAGCCGGACTCGAGAATTGCCTTAAGAGGCTGCTTTGTACTTCCGCCGTGAGGGCCGCCGTATGCTCCTCCGTCCGGAGAGAGCGTTCGGTGTTTCCATTGACCGTAATGACTCCTCGAGGACCTGGCATCTTGAGCTTGAGATATGCGAGGCGGCACCGCATTGAACTTTGCAAATGCGGTTCGTCCGAGCAAGGTATGATAACCGCCATGAACGGGACTATGTCAAGATTAACTCCTCGCTTCGGAAGTTATCCGGGGATCCGAAGACCACTTCAAGTGTAAGTGAGCCTATACAGTTGGCCTCTACACCTGGTATGACGCCTTTAAAGGTCGTCTTCGTGGGTTTAATCCTTGATGGGTCTATGCCCATTTTGCGATCGTGTCCCGATAAAGCAGGTTCAGGTTGCTGCCGCCGTCCATTAGGACTCGTGAGATGAACTCCCAATGATTGGGTCTAGAACCACGCGCGAATCCGCCATGGCGGATGCTAGTGGGTGGTCCTTCGATCAAAAGTGATCGGGCAGGATGACCAGGGTTGAACTTTGGGGCGATCGCTCCATCGCATATACGCCCCTTAGTGCATGCTTCCGCCCCTTTTGGGTATGTGGGTTGCGATATCATGTTCACCGTCCGCACTTGCGGGGGAAGCCCTTCATCCTCTATTGTTCGGGCGGGGGGCCTCCTCGCCATCGCTATGCAGCCCCTTGTCATTGTTTTTGGCATTTAACTTGCTCGCTTACATGAACACCCAACAATCCTGTTGGTGTGATTGGCTGGTTTTTCGGGTGCCATGTATCCGCACGAGCAATCGAGCATTCGGTCCAAATTGACGGGCCCGAGTATTTATTTTAAATGGCTTTTTCCGCTGACCGGTTTAGAGCTCAAATCCGCATTGACTGCCGTATCCTCAGATTATCGCCAGCAATCGGCGCTTTGTGCTTGTTGCGACGTGACCTGCCACTGCTGTCCTTGGTATCCGAATTACCAGGGCTCTTGGTCATGTTGTTACTACGATCTAGCCAGTTGTCCTCTCCCACGCAAAAGCGGGTCATGAGTATTGTGAGGGATGCCATGGATTTCGGCTTTTCCCGTCCTAGGTGCGGGCAAGCCACTCGTCATGGATGTTGTGTTTGAAGGCTGCAAGGGCCTCGCATCCGGACAATTGACGATTTGATTTTTTCTTGGTTAGGAACCGTGTCCGAATTGTCCGCCGATTCCTCCGCTCCTGAATTATGTGGCTTAGGTCGTCGGCGTCTTGTGGTCGCACATATGTGCCCGGAAATTGTCGAGGAATGCGGCTTCCGTGTCTTCCCAACAACCAATTGACTCGGCGGCAAGCTGTTAAGCCAATGCCGGGCTGGTCCTTTAAGCTTGAGTGGGAGGTATTTGATGGCATGTAGATCATCACCGCGGGCCATGTGGACGTGAAGGAGTTGGTCCTTGATCCAAACCGCGGGATCTGTTGTGCCATCGTATGATTCAATGTTTACGGGTTTGAAACCCTCAGGGATTTGATGATCCATCACTTCATCCGTGAAGCATAGTGGGTGTGCGGCGCCTCAGATATTATATTACGACGCACCTCAAATGAGCTTTGTTCATCGTGTTCGCCCGGCGGAGTTGCCATATCCGCATGAAGGTTGTTGTCACGTGTCGTGGGCGCCCACGTGATCCGTAGATCGATCTTGTTTGCCTTGCCTTGTCCTCCAATATATCTCGCAGGTTCTGGCGATTTCGCCGCTTTTGTATTTTTTGAGCGGCGACGGGTGCGGCTTTCAGCTGAGGGCCGAGAGGCTCTCGTCAGCGCCACGAGGTGGCCGGTCAGCCATATCATGCAATCGGTGATGTAGGTTTGGGTGCTTCCTCCTCTAATTGGGGTAGCAACCTGCGCCTTGGGTAGTTCTTGGAGGGCGCCGAGTTCATACTCTTCGCCGCAAGGACTTCAGTCCATTTGTCGCCTAGCAAGTCTTGGTCAGCTCTAAGTCTGTTGCTGCTTTTTCTTGAGGCTGCTTGTCGTGGCTATGAGCCTGCGCTTGAAACGCTCTTGTTCGACGGGATCTCGGCACGATTTAATTGGTCGTCGAGGCTTGCCTCATCTTCGAAGGAGGCATGTAATTATCGCCCTCTACCTCTTTTTCTGCCGCTCTCTCATGAGGGCTGGCTTCTCCATCCTCCTGCGCTGAATCTTGCTAGAGGGGGTTGTCTTCGACATCGTCCGGGTGTTATTGTCTCCCATGCTGGAATCACCGCTTTTGCTGTGGCGGATTTAGAGCGGCGCCACGACGCCGCGCTTAGGCTGTTTCTTGAGGGGTCATCCTCCGTTGTTCCATCGCCATTCCCATCTTTTGGGATGTCCACCATGTATATGTCGATGACGAGGTGGTTTTCCAAGGCCCTCGTGGGCGCTGGTTCTTGGTCGCTCTCTGCATCGCCGCCCATACCGCCGATGTATTCGAGTCAAAGTCGAGCATGTCGGTTAAATCATCAACAGTGGCTACGAAGTGGGTGGTGGGTGGGCTTTGATTTTCTTCATCGTCCGCATCCCAGCCTTCCTCGACCATAATCCGCCAGGCTCTCCGATAAAGATAGAGACTTTAGTGAATTCAGAATGTCGCCAAGGGCGAGTCCGAAAGATGTCTCGCGGCAAGGAATTCCATGATCGGCGCCCAATCGGATTCGATTGGCGGGGCGCGAAGGCTCGGAGTCCGGAGAGGAGTCCGCACCTTGAGTTACGAAGCCGCAAAGGACGGGTAGGTGTACGGCTCAATCGCCAGAGATCGCAGCCCCGAGGCGGTGTCCAGCCACCCGCCCTGATCGGCACGGTCGGCTCCAAGCTAAAGGTCGGAGCGACTCGTGCGGCCTCCAGACACTGCTCGCGCCCTCGTGACAGTCGGCGCGCTTGGATGTGGCTCAACCCGTCAAGATCAAGTCTCCGCGGATGTCACCCGTAGTTCAAACTTCCAAATCTGACCTGATGGCTGGGGCGAGCTTTCAATCTGCTCCAGATGGCTGCTTAATTGGCCCGCAGCAAAGCCGCTGAATACGAAGATCTGTCCGGGGAGAAAAGTCTCGCCCTGGAGCGCATCGTTGTTGATGATCGGAGGAGCCATCGGGCCTAAAGATGACGACACGGAGGAACTCTACATGAAAGCACCAATGTCGGTGTCAAAATCGGCGGATCTCGGGTAGGGGGTCCCAAACTATGCGTCTAGGCGGATGGTAACATGAGACAAGGGACACGATGTTTTACCCAGGTTCGGGCCCTCTTGATGGAGGTAAAACCCTACTCCCGCTTGATTAATATTGATGATATGGGTAGTACAAGAGTAGATCTACCACGAGATCGTAGAGGCTAAACCCTAGAAGCTAGCCTATGGTATGATTGTTGTTCGCCCCACGGACTAAAACCCTCCGGTTTATATAGACACCGAATAGGGTTAGGGTTACATAGAGTCGGTTACAATGGTAGGAGATCTACATATCCGTATCGCCAAGCTTTCCTTCCACACCAAGGAAAGTCCCATCCGAACACGGGACGAAGTCTTCAATCTTGTATCTTCATAGTCCAGGAGTCCGGCCAAAGGCTATAGTCCGGCTATCCGGACACCCCCTAATCCAGGACTCCCTCAGTGGGCTTTTTCTTCTTTGTAATTGAGTCGGGCGTCTTATGAGAGTGCACCCTTTTAATTCGGACTGGGTGTTTAGTCAGAGCCGGATTATCCCAGAATTTTGTTTTAGTTTTCCAGGCACTTTCCATCACACAATACTTTCGTACTATGGCCGCTAAGTCAGCGAAGCATGCTATGTCACGGCGACTTATGGCGTTAAGGATTCCCTTGTCCGTGCAATTATTGCAGAAAAATGAGATTGCGTCTTCCTCGCGACAGTCCTTAACCTTGTTCATTACAAGGAGGAATCTGGCCCAATAATGATGTATTGTTTCCTGGGGCTCTTGCCTAATGTGGGAAAGATCATTTATATATGGGTGGGTGGGTGGATTTGAGTCCGAACCCTGACCCGATCTGAGACCCAGGGGCAGAGGAGTTTCCGATCTTGGAAGTTCGGGCTCCGGGATGTTGCCCAATAAGTCTGGCCCGCTGCCTGATTCTAGGTTCAGGGCTTGGGCGATGTCCTTCCATAAACGGGTATCCGGCTCGAAGAGCTCGGGAATCCGGACATAGTTTGTCCTCAAGATGGAGGAAGAATCACCGCATTGTTCCTCCACCACTGCTATCTGATGGGTGACCGGCGGAGAGTTAATCTCCCTTTGGTCGGGTTTAAGGCCAATCCGATCATAGTCCGTAGAGACTCCCAAAGCGGCGATGTGATCCAAGAGCTCATTTAGCGAAGAGAGCTCCATTGGATTCATCTGCTCGGCAAGTCCTGAGCCGACGTGGAGGCTGTTTTCGATGACCCGACAAGTCATCGTCGGTGCAGCAGCCGAACGGGCGGTCATGACGAAGCCGCCTAGCCGGAGAGTTTGGCCGACAGCCAGGGCTCCCCCAGAGGTGATGTTGTCCTTGACAACGAGACGAGGCATCCTTCCTTATGGTGACGGCACAGTGGAACTCTCAATGAAAGCACCAATGTCGTGTCAAAACCGCGGATCTCGGTAGGGGGTCCCGAACTGTGCGCCTAAGGCGATGGTAACAGGAGGCGGGGACACGATGTTTACCTGTGTTCGGCCCTCTCGATGGAATTAATACCCTACTTCCTGCTTGATTGATCTTGATGATATGAGTATTACAAGAGTTGATCTACCACGAGATCGTAGAGGATAAACCCTAGAAGCTAGCCTATGGTATGATTGTTGTTGTCCTATGGACTAAACACTCCGGTTTATATAGACACCGAAGGGGCTAGGGTTACACAAAGTCGGTTACAAGGGAGGAGATCTACATATCCGTATTGCCAAGCTTGCCTTCCATGCCAAGGAGAGTCCCATCCGGACACGGGACGAAGTCTTCAATCTTGTAACTTCATAGTCCAACAGTCCGGCAAAAGGATATAGTCCGGCTGTCCGGATACCCCCTAATCCAGGACTCCCTCAATCATCCCGCAACTAACTCGTTAGTCACATTGCTTGCAAGGCTTATAGTGATGTGCATTACGGAGAGGGCCCAGAGATGCCTCTCCAATACACAGAGTGACAAATCTTAATCTCGATCTATGCCAACTCAACAAACACCATCGGAGACACCTGTAGAGCATCTTTATAATCTCCCAGTTACATTGCGACGTTTGATAGAACACAAGGTGTTCCTCCGGTATTCAGGAGTTGCATAATCTCATATTCAGAGGAACATGTATAAGTCATGAAGAAAGCAATAGCAATAAAACTAGACGATCATTAATGCTAAGCTAACGGATGGCTCTTGTCCATCACGTCATTCTCTAATGATGTGATCCCGTTCATTAAATGACACCACATGTCTATGGTCAGGAAACATAACCATCTTTGATTAACGAGCTAGTCAAGTAGAGGCCTACTAGGGACACTTTGTTTTGTCTATGTATTCACACATGTACTAAGTTTCCGGTTAATACAATTCTAGCATGAATAATAAACATTTATCATGATATAATGAAATACAAATAACAACTTTATTATTGCCTCTAGGGCATATTTCCTTCAGTCTCCCACTTGCACTAGAGTCAATAATCTAGTTCACATCGTCCTGTGATTTAACACCAATAGTTCCCATCTTTATGTGATTAGTTCACATCGCTATGTGACTAACACCCAAAGGGTACGAAGGTGTGATCATGTTTTGGTTGTGAGAGAAGTTTAGTCAACGGTGTGTCACATACAAGTCGTATGTATTTTCTATGTCTACAATGCTCTGCATGGAGCTACTCTAGCTACTTGCTCCCACTTTCAATATGTATCCAGATTGAGACTCGAGTCATACGGATCAGTGTAAAAGCTTGCATCGACGTAACTCTTTACGACAAACTCTTTATTACCTCCATAACCGAGAAATATTTCCTTAGTCCTCTTAGGTAACTAAGGATAACTTTGATATTGTCCGGATCCACCTGGATCACTATCGCACTTTGCCAAACTCATGGCAAGGTACATAATAGGTCCGTACACAAAGATAACATACTTTATAGAACCTATGGCTGAGGCATAGGGACTTTCATTCTCTTTTCTATTTTCTCTTGTGGTCGTGTTTTGAGTCTTACTCAACTTTGAACCTTGCAATACAGGCAAGAACTCCTTTGACTGTTCCATTTTAAACTACATCAAAATCTTGTCAAGGTATGTACTCACTGAAAAATATTATCAAACGTCTTGATATATCTCTATAGATCTTGATGCCCAATATGTAAGCAACTTCACCGAGGTCTTTCTTTGAAAAACTCCTTCCAAACACTCCTTTATGCTTTCCGTAAAAATCTACATCATTTCCGATCAACAATATGTCATTCACATATACTTATAAGAAACGTTGTAGTGCTCCCACTCACTTTATTGTAAATACAGGCTTCACCACAAGTCTGTGTAAAACTATATGCTTTGATCAACTCATCAAAGAGTATATTCCAACTCTGAGATGCTTGCACCAGTCCATAGATGGATCGGTGGAGCTTGAACATTTTGTTAGCACCTTTAGGATCAACAAAACCTTCTGGTTGCATCATATACAACTATTCTTTAAGAAATCCATTAAGGAATGCAGTTTTGACATCCATTTGCCAAATTTCAAATTCATAAAATATGGCAATTGCTAACATGATTCGGACAGACTTAAGCATCGCTACGAGTGATAAAATCTCATCGTAGTCAACACCTTGAACTCGTCGAAAACCTTTTGCGACAAGTCGAGCTTTGTAGATAGTAACACTACCATCAGTGTCCATCTTCCTCTTGAAGATCCATTTATTCTCTATAGCTTGCCGATCATCAGGCAAGTCAACCAAAGTCCACACTTTGTTTTCATACATGGATCCCATCTCAGATTTCATGGCCTCAAGCCATCTCGTGGAATCTGGGCTCATCATCGCTTCCTCATAGTTTGTAGGTTTGTCAAGGTCAAGGAGCATGACCTCCAGAACAGGATTACCGTACCACTCTGGTGCGGATCGTACTCTGGTTGACCTACGAGGTTTGGTAGTAACTTGATCTGAAGTTTCATGATCATTATCATTAGCTTCCTCACTAATTGGTGTAGGAATCTCTGGAACTGATTTCTACGATGAACTACTTTCCAATAAGGGAGCAGGTACAATTACCTCATCAAGTTCTACTTTCCTCCCACTCACTTCTTTCGAGAGAAACTTCTTCTCTAGAAAGGATCCATTCTTAGCAACGAATATCTTGCCTTCGGATCTGTGATAGAAGGTGTACCCAACAGTCTCCTTTGGGTTTCCTATGAAGACACATTTCTCCGATTTGGGCTCAAGCTTATCAGGTTGAAGCTTTTTCACATAAGCATCGCAGCCCCAAACTTTAAGAAACGACAACTTGGATTTCTTGCCAAACCACAGTTCATACGGTGTCGTCTCAACGGATTTAGATGGTGCCCTATTTAACGTGAATGCAGTCGTCTCTAAAGCATAACCCCAAAACGATAGTGGTAATCAGTAACAGACATTGATACGTTTCCAATGTATCTGTAGTTTTTGATTGTTCCATGCTATTATATTATCTGTTTTGGATGTTTAATGGGCTTTAATATACTCTTTTATTTGGCACTAACCTATTAACCGAAGGCCCAGTGCAAATTGCTGTTTTTTGCCTATTTCAGTGTTTCGCAGAAAAGGAATATCAAATGGAATCCAAACGGAACGAAACCTTCGCGAGGATCTTTCTTGGAACAAACACAATCCAGGAGACTTGGAGTGGAAGTCAGAGACACAATGAGGCGGCCACGAGGCAGGAGGGCGTGCCCCCACCCTCGTGGGCCCCTCGTAGCTCCACCGACCGACTTCTTTCGCCTATATATACTCTTATACCCTGAAAACATCCAGGGGAGCCACGAAACCATTTTTCCACCGCCGAAATGTTTTGTACCCGTGAGATCCCATCTTGGGGCCTCTTCCGGCAATCTGCCGGAGGGGGATTCGATCACAGAGGGCTTCTACTTCAACACCATAGCCTCTCCGATGATGTGTGAGTAGTTTACCACAGATCTTCGGCTCCATAGTTATTAGCTAGATGGCTTCTTCTCTCTCTTTGGTTCTCAATACAAAGTTCTCCCCGATGTTCTTGGAGATCTATTCGATGTAATACTTTTTGCGGTGTGTTTGCCGAGATCCGATGAATTGTGGGTTTATGATCAAGATTATCTATGAACAATATTTGATTCTTCTCTGAATTCTTATATGCATGATTTGATATCTTTGCAAGTCTCTTCGATTTATCGGTTTAGTTTGGCCTACTAGATTGATCTTTCTTGCAATGGGAGAAGTGCTTTGCTTTGGGTTCAATCTTGCGGTGCTCGATCCCAGTGACAGAAAGGGAACGGACACGTATTGTATTGTTGCCATTGAGGATAAAAAGATGGGGTTTATATCATATTGCTTGAGTATATCACTCTACATCTTGTCATCTTGCCTAATGCGTTACTCTGTTCTTATGAACTCAATACTCTAGATGCATGCTGGATAGCGTTCGATGTGTGGATTAATAGTATCAGATGCAGAATCGTTTCAGTCTACTTGACACGGACGTGATGCCTATGTTCATGATCATGCCTAGATATTCTCATAACTATGTGCTTTTCTATCAATTGCTCGGCAGTAGTTTGTTCACCCACCGTAATATATGCTATCTTGAGAGAAGCCACTAGTAAAACCTATGGCCCCCGGGTCTACTTTACATCATATAAGTTTCCGATCTATAATTCTAGTTTACTATTTATTTTGCAATCTTTACTTTTCAATCTATACAACAAAAATACCAAAAATATTTATCTTATTATCTTTTATCAGATCTCACTTTTGCAAGTGGCCGTGAAGGGATTGACAACCCCTTTATCGCGTTGGTTGAAGGTTCTTGATTGTTTGTGCAGGTACTAGGCGATTTGCGTGTAGTCTCCTACTGGATTGATACCTTGGTTCTCAAAAACTGAGGAAAATACTTACGCTACTTTGCTGCATCACCCTTTCCTCTTCAAGGGAAAACCAATGCATGCTCAAGAGGTAGCAGACATCATAGATATGAAGGAAAAATGCCCAAGAGGCAATAATAAAGTTGTTATTTATATTTCCTTATATCATGATAAATGTTTATTATTCATGCTAGAATTGTATTAACCGGAAACTTAGTACATGTGTGAATACATAGACAAACAGAGTGTCCCTAGTGTGCCTCTACTAGACTAGCTCATTAAAAAAAGATGGTTAAGTTTCCTAGCCATAGACATGTGTTGTCATTTGAAGAACGGTATCACATCATTAGAGAATGATGTGATGGACAAGACCCATCTGTTAGCTTAGCACTATGATCGTTTAGTTTATTGCTATTGCTTTCTTCATGACTTATACATGTTCCTATGACTATGAGATTATGCAACTCCCGAATACCGGAGGAACACTTAGTGTGCTATCAAATGTCACAACGTAATTGGGTGATTATAAAGATGCTCTACATGGGTCTCTGATGGTGTTTGTTGAGTTGGCATAGATCGAGTTTAGGATTTGTCACTCCGATGGTCGGAGAGGTATTTATGGGCCCTCTCGGTAATGCACGTCACTATAAGCCTTGCAAGCAATGTGACTAATGAGTTAGTTGCGGGATGATACATTACAGAACGAGTAAAGAGAATTGCCAGTAACACGATTGAACTAGGTATGGTGATACCGACGATTGAATCTCGGGCAAGTAACGTACCTATAACAAAGGGAACAACGTATGTTGTTATGCGGTTTGACCGATAAAGATCTTCGTAGAATATGTAGGAGCCAATATGAGCATCCAGGTTCCTCTACTGGTTATTGACTGGAGATGTGTCTCGGTCATGTCTGCATAGTTCTCGAACCCGTAGGGTCCACACGCTTAACGTTCGGTGACGATTGGTATTATGAGTTTATGTGTTTTGATGTACCGAAGGTTGTTCGGAGCCCCGGATATGATCACGGACATGACGAGGAGTCTCGAAATGGTCGAGACATAAAGATTGATATATTGGATGACTATGTTTGGACATCGGAATGGTTCCGGGTGAGTTCGGGCATTTACCGAAGTATCGGGGGGTTACCGGAACCCCGCGGGGAGTATATGGGCCCTAACGGGCTTTAGTGGGGAGAGAGAGGGGCGGCCTGGGCAGGCCGCACGGCCCCTCGCCCTTGGGTCCGAATTGTACTAGGGAAGGGGGGACGACACTCCCTTTCCTTCTCCCTCTCTCCTCCTTCCTTCTGTCCTACTCCAACAAGGGAAAGGGGGGAATCCTACTCCCGCTGGGAGTAGGACTCCTCCC
Organism: Aegilops longissima; assembly: GCA_021605205.1. Classification (NCBI taxonomy): domain Eukaryota; kingdom Viridiplantae; phylum Streptophyta; class Magnoliopsida; order Poales; family Poaceae; genus Aegilops; species Aegilops longissima. The sequence goes on from CM038682.1 coordinate 542,337,318, forward strand.
AGGGCGCGCCATAGAGTGCCGGCCCTCCCCCTCCTCCACTCCTTTATATACGGGGGAGGGGGGCACCCCATAGACACACAAGTTGACAATTGTGTTAGCCGTGTGCGGTGCCCCCCTCGACAGATTCCACCTCAGTCATACCGTTGTAGTGCTTAGGCGAAGCCCTGCTTCGGTAACTTCATCATCACCGTCATCACGCCGTCGTGCTGACGAAGCTCTCCCTCGACTCTCAGCTGGATCGAGAGTTCATGCGACGTCACCGAGCCGAACGTGTGCAGATCGTGGAGGTGCCGTACTTTCGGTACTAGGATCGGTCGGATCGTGAAGACGTATGACTACATCCACCGCGTTGTCATAACGCTTCCGCTTACGGTCTACGAGGGTACGTGGACTACACTCTCCCCTCTCATTGCTATGCATCACCATGATAGATCTTGCGTGTGCGTAGGATTTTTTTTGAAATTACTGCGTTCCCCAACAAGATCGCACCATATCAAAAAAGAACGATTACGACGTTCAGACACACCATTACGCTGTGGTGTTCCAGGTGGCGTGAGTTGCGAAACTATTCCACATTGTTTCAAATGAAGACCAAACTCGTAACTCAAATATTCACCTCCACGATCAGATCGTAGAAACTTTATTATCTTGTTACGATGATTTTCCACTTCACTCTGAAATTTTTGAACTTTTCAAATGTTTCAGACTTATGTTTCATCAAGTAGATATACCCATATCTGCTCAAATCATCTGTGAAGGTCAGAAAATAACGATACCCGCCGCGGGCCTCAACACTCGTCGGACCGCATACATCAGTATGTATTATTTCCAACAAGTCAGTTGCTCGCTCCATTGTTCCGGAGAACGGAGTCTTAGTCATCTTGCCCATGAGGCATGGTTCACAAGCATCAAATGATTCATAATCAAGTGGTTCCAAAAGCCCATCAGCATGGAGTTTCTTCATGCGCTTTACACCAATATGACCTAACCGGCAGTGCCACAAATAAGTTGCACTATCATTATTAACCTTGCATCTTTTGGCTTCAATATTATGAATATGTGTATCACTACAATCGAGATTCAACAAAAATAGACCACTCACCAAGGGTGCATGACCATAGAAGATATTACTCATATAAATAGAACAACCATTATTCTTTGATTTAAATGAATAACCGTCTCGCATCAAACAAGATCCAGATATAATGTTTGTGCTTAACGCTGGCACCAAATAACAATTATTTAGGTCTAAAAGTAATCCCGACAGTAGATGTAGAGGTAGCGTGCCGAGGGCGATCACGTCGACTTTGGAACCATTTCCCACGCGCATCGTCACCTTGTCCTTAGCCAATCTTCACTTAATCCATAGCCCATGATTCGAGTTGCAAATATGAGCAACAGAACCAGTATCAAATACTCAGGCGCTACTACGAGCATTAGTAAGGTACACATCAATAACATGTATATCAAATATACCTTTCACTTTTCCATCCTTCTTATCCGCCAAATACTTGGGCAGTTCCACTTCCAGTGACCAGTCCCTTTGCAGTAGAAGCACTCAGTCTCAGGCTTACGTCCAGACTTGGGCTTCTTTACTTGAGCAGCAACTTGCTTGCCGTTCTTCTTGAAGTTCCCCTTCTTCCCTTTGCCCTTTTTCTTGAAACTAGTGGTCTTGTTAACCATCAACACTTGATGCTCCTTCTTGATTTCTACCTCCACAGCCTTTAGCATCGCGAAGAGCTCGGGAATTGTCTTATCCATCCCTTGCATATTATAGTTCATCACAAAGCTTTTGTAGCTTGGTGGCAGTGATTGAAGAACTCTGTCAATGACACTATCATCAAGAATATTAACTCCCAATTGAGTCAAGTGGTTGTGGTACCCATACATTCTGAGTATATGTTCACTGCCAGAACTATTATCCTCCATCTTGTAGCTATAGAACTTATTGGAGACTTCATATCTCTCAATTCGGGCATTTGCTTGAAATATTAACTTCAACTCCTGGAACATCTCATATGCTCCATGACATTCAAAAGGTCATTGAAGTCCCGGTTCTAAGCCGTAAAGCATGGCACACCTAACTATCGAGTAGTCATCAACACGCGACTGCCAGGCATTCACAATGTCTGCAGTTGCTGGTGCGGGTGGTACACCTAGCGGTGCTTCCAGGACGTAATTCTTCTGTGCAGCAATGAGGATAATCCTCAGATCACGAATCCAGTACGCATCATTGCTACTATCATCTTTCAACTTATTTTCTCTAGGAACATATCAAAATGAAACAGGGAGCGATAACGCGAGCTATTGATCTACAACATAATTTGCAAATAATATCAGGACTAAGTTCATGATAAATTAAAGTTCAATTAATCATATTACTTAAGAACTCCCACTTAGGTAGACATTCCTTTAGTCATCTAAATGATCACGTGATCCATATCAACTAAACCTTGTCTGATCATCACGTGAGATGGAGTAGTTTTCAATGGTGAACATCTATATGTTGATCATATCTACTATATGATTCACGTTCGACCTTTCTGTCTCAGTGTTCCGAGGCCATATCTGCATATGCTAGGCTCGTCAAGTTTAACCCGAGTATTCCGCGTGTGCAAACATGGCTTGCACCTGTTGTATGTGAACGTAGAGCTTATCACACCCGATCATCACGTGGTGTCTCGGCACGACAAACTGTAGCAATGGTGCATACTCAGGGAGAACATTTATACCTTGAAATTTAGTGAGGGATCATCGTATAATACTACCGCCATATTAAGCAAAATAAGATGCATAAAGGATAAACATCACATGCAATCAAAATATGTGACATGATATGGCCATCATTATCTTGTGCCTTTGATCTCCATCTCCAAAACACTGTCACAATCTCCATCATCACCGACATGACACCATGATCTCCATCATCTTGATCTCTATCAACGTGTCATCACATGGTCGTCTCGCCAACTATTGATTTTGCAACTATTGCTATCGCATAGCGATAAAGTAAAGCAATTATATGGCGCTTGCATCTTATGCAATAAAGAGACAACCATAAGGCTCCTGCCAGTTGCCTATAACTTTAACAAAACATGATCATCTCATACAACAATTTATATATCATCATGTCTTGACCATATCACATCACAACATGCCCTGCAAAAACAAGTTAGACGTCCTCTACTTTGTTGTTGCAAGTTTTACATGGCTGCTACGGGCTTCTAGCAAGAACCGTTCTTACCTACGCATCAAAAGCACAACGATTTTTCGTCAAGTGTGTTGTTTTAACCTTCAACGAGGACCGGGCGTAGTCAAACTCGATTCAACTAAAGTTGGAGAAACAGACACCCGCCAGCCACTTGTGTGCGAAACACGTTGGTAGAACCAGTCTCATGAACTCGTCCATGTAATGTTGGTCCAGGCCGCTTCATCCAACAATACCGCCGGATCAAAGTAAGACGTTGCAGGTAAGCCGTATGACTATTATCACCCACAACTCATTGTGTTCTACTCGTGCATATAACATCTACGCATAGACCTGGCTCGGATGCCATGGTTGGGGAACGTAGTATTTCAAAAAAATTCCTACGATCACGCAAGATCTATCTAGGAGAAGCATAGCAACGAGCGGGGAGAGTGTGTCCACGTACCCTCGTAGACCGAAAGCGGAAGCGTTTAGTAACGCGGTTGATGTAGTTGAACGTCTTCACGATCCAACCGATCCAAGTACCAAACGTACGGCACCTCTGTGTTCTGCACACGTTCAGCACGATGACGTACCTCAAGCTCTTGATCCAGTTGAGGACGAGGGAGAATTCCATCAGCACGGCGGCGTGGCGACGGTGATGATGAAGTTACCGATGCAGGGCTTCGCCTAAGGACTACGACGATATGACCGAGGTGTGTAACTATGGAGGGGGAACCGCACATGACTAAGAGAAGACTTGGTGTGTCTTGGGGTTCCCCTGCCCCCGTATATAGAGGAGGGAGGAGCAGGCCGGCGGCCAGGGAGGAGGCGCGCCATAGGGGAGTCCAACTAGGATTGCCAATCCTAGTGGGAGTCCCCTTCCTTTTTCCAAGAGGGAGAGAGAGGGAAGGAGGAAGAGGGGTGAAGGAAAGAGGGGGGCGCCGCCTCCTACTCCAATTCGGACTAGCCATGGGGGGGGGGGCGACCAACCTTTGAGGCCCTTCTCTCCTTTCCACTAAATCCCGTTAAGGCCCACTACTTCCCGGGGGGGGGGGGGGTCTAACCCCCGGTACTCCGAAACTTATCCGAAACTTCCCGAAAACATTCCGGTGTCCGAATGTAACCTTCCAATATATGAATATTTACCTCTCGGCCATTTCGAGACTCCTCGTCATGTCCGTGATCTCATCCGGGACTCCAAACAAACTTCGGTCATCAAATCACATAACTCATAATACAAATTGTCATCGAACGTTAAGCGTGCAGACCCTACGGGTTCGAGAACTATGTAGACATAACCGAGACACATCTCCGGTCAATAACTAATAGCGGAACCTGGATGCTCATATTGGCTCCTACATATTCTATGAATATCTTTATCGGTCAAACCGCATAACAACATATGTCATTCCCTTTGTCATCGGTATGTTACTTGCCAGAGATTCGATCGTCGGTATCATCATACCTAGTTCAATATCGTTACCGGCAAGTCTCTTTACTCGTTTCGTAATGCATCATCCCACAACTAACTCATTAGTCACATTGCTTGCGAGGCTTATAGTGATGTGTATTACGGAGAGGGCCCAGAGATACCTCTCCGATACACGGAGTGACAAATCCTAATCTCGATCTATGCCAACTCAACAAACACCATCGGAGACACATGTAGAGCATCTTTATAACCACCCAGTTATGTTGTGACGTTTGATAACACACAGGGTGTTCCTCCGGTATTCGGGAGTTGCATAATCTCATAGTCAGAGGAACATGTATAAGTCATGAAGAAAGCAATAGCAATAAAACTAAACGATCATTAATGCTAAGCTAACAGATGGGTCTTGTCCATCACATCATTCTCTAATGATGTGGTCCCGTTCATCAAATGACGACACATGTCTATGGTTAGGAAACATAACCATCTTTGATTAACGAGCTAGTCAAGTAGAGGCATACTAGGGACACTCTGTTTTGTCTATGTATTCACACATGTACTAAGTTTTCGGTTAATACAATTCTAGCATGAATAATAAACATTTATCATGATATAAGGAAATATAAATAACAACTTTATTATTGCCTCTAGGGCATATTTCCTTCAGTACTTTTATGGGCTGGACTTCCACCATCTTGCGATGAACTCAATTCTTCACATCACCTCGTTCATCACGATCTACGAAGCCTTCCTATGTGTAGAGACCTACTTCGGGCTATGGCTCAAAGTGTTCGACATTAAGCCGCACAGTAGTGGCTCCAAGCTCACCGACTGTGGAGGAGACATGATAAGCAACATCCCCAAGGTCACCTGGCCAAAGGGGACGTTTATCGAACCGTGAAGCTATGGAAGCAAGAGTAATTTTACCTGACTAGCAACAAGGAAGGTCCGGTCTTCTCTACCAAGCCACCGAAGTGGCTAGTCTCCTGGACCGACAAGAATATTGCCGGCGTGAACGAGAGGGATGTGAAGGTGCTTCAGGGCCGCCTCTAGGCCGTGGTGGACTCGGGCATCACCATGACGGATGTTGTTCATGTGATGCTTCTCCGTCACACCCTGCCTCTCCAAATACGAGCCACTCCAATGTGGAGATACAAGCCGAAAGACAAGTCAGCGCTAACATGGCTATACCACGGAACAAGCCTCGTCGGGATGTGGAAGCTCCTTTTCGAACAAAGAAGGACGCCGCCACACCCCGAGCCAAGGACTAGGGGGTGCCAGCCTATGTGAGAGCAACTCCAACAGGGTGACCCATTTCGTCTGCCCACATCTGTTTGGGTCACCGTGGACAAAAACATTGGTCCAACGCGCCGACCCATTCCCAAAAACCGTCTGCTTCACATCCGTGCAGACCCATTTTCGGCCCGAAATTAAGCCTGAAATGCGTCTACACGGACGCACCGCCCGCCCCCTCGGTGTCCGCCGCGATCCCACTTGGCGGCCGCCCAACTACCGCCCTTTGTCAAATTTATTACACCGACACCAGACCCACTATTCAGCCAGTGGAAGCGTCCTTTTTTAATCCACGCGTGCGGGGGGCTCATCCACATCTGGCTCCCACCACCCCCTCCGTGCTTCCTCGCCGGTGACAACCCAAGCCCTAGCCATGGGGCTCTTCGGCAGTATCTCCGGCAACGGCAAGAGGAAGTTCACCTGACGCCTCATCCTCGTGTGCTCCTCCTCCGCCGCTGGCGCCTGCCCGCTCAAGTCGGCAGCGTCTGCACATCCCGGTGCACCAAGCACGGTGGCACTAGAAGTTCAGGCAGCCGCTGCCATACTCGGATGTCACGCTGCCGCACCACTGGCACCTCGATCCACAGCGGATCCCGGTGCCGGCGGTGCTGCGAACATAGCGGGCGCACAACGAGGAGGTGCACAGGCGCCGGGCGCATGCCCGAGTACGCTGCAAACTCTCCCAATTGGGAGGTCTGGTTTGCCCTCGAATACGAGGAGCAGAGGCAGCGGGGCATGCAGCGCCACCACGTCAACCCCCCGCCTTCTCCCATCGTCAAGCTAAAGGAGGAGGAAGCAGAGGCGGCCTACCACGCGGCGCTGCCGGAGGCCTTCGCCAACTCCATCGAGGAGGAGCGATGGAAGGCCGAAGCAACAGCAAAGGAGGAGGCCGCCTACTAGGTGGAGATGGCGGAGGCCATGGCCCTCTCCGCAGCAGGCGACTGCGTGGTTCCACCGTCGCCGTCGCGGCTAACCCCGACGACGCCTGCGCCCGAGCCGGCCGAGAGGTACGTCTGAACCGGCCAGGTGCATGAGTTCGTCAGCGCCCCCTCCTCCTCCTCCCCTCCCTTGGCTTGGTGCCACGCCGGTGCAGGAGGCCATTTACCTCGAACATTGGCGGCGAGGTCGGCTGGCGGACGAGCGCACAGACGCCAAGCAACGCATGCAGAGGTAGCGGAAGGAAGAGGAGGAGCGCGTCCGCATCGCTGCAGCAGACGCCGGAGGAGGCTGCTGTGGCGGCCTATCAAGCCGCCTTCGGTTGGGCTGGGCAAGGCCGACATCTAGGGATGCGTGCGGGCGTCAACTTTCTTTTTGTTTTTATGAATATTTAATTAAGTTTAAGTGGACTTTGGCTGGCGGTTGACCGGTCAGTTATTACAAATTAAGTTCCTATTTTTGTTATCTGTGCCACGCGTGGTTTATTTTGGTTTTTTTTCTCGCGTGCAAATTTGGGCCCGTCTCCGTCTCCTGTTGGGCGCTCAAGCCGGCCCATATGAAAAAACGGACGCGCCTGTCTGCCTGGCCGACCCAAATAATAAAAAAAATGCATAAACCACACGTCCATTTGAATCGGCGCATTGAAGTTGCTCTGACCCACAGTCCATGGGGCCGAGATTACGGCGTGCCATCTAAATAGACATTTGTTGTGTCTGTTTAAATGCTCCGCGTTGAAGTAGCCCTAACACTGTCTGCTCGCGATTTTCCCGTACCTGAATGGCAGAGCTACCCCAGTTACGTCAACTCCTGGTTGCTGGAAAAATCCTTCTTTTTGGCCTCCTTTTTCGCACATGACACAACTAACAATCTGTGTGCGTTGGCTGCCAACTTGACTTCAAACCAATCCGGCCATGATCCAACAGCAAGCGACACCAAACAATTCACAACGTACGACGGGTGTCGTACGCCAATCATGTCTGAACTGCAACACCAGATCACCATTGAATAATGTCATGTCAAGCTCGAGTAATTAATTTAACTAGAAAAGGTGGTTACTGATATTGATTTCAAGAAAAAAAAAAAGAATTTGGTGAACCTCAATGATCTTTCACAACCAATAAGAACTCAAAACCCTTGTCATGATCCACAAATATGTTTTGCAAAGACAGTTCAAACATGGAGATAAGAACCAAATCGATGGACTAGATCATCATCCATGATGAGTAAAACCTTTCCAGCCGTTATTTGATTGATCTAAGATGAAAAAGAGTCCAGTTTTATTTATTTATTTTTGCAATTTCCATTCTGTGCTGCGCACCTGCTGCCACCACCAATTCCTGCCGATCCAACCTTTGTTTTTTTAGAAAACTTTCAATCTATTCATCTTCCATCACGGCAGTACAACGAACACTAAAAATAATAAAAATTACATCCAGATCAGTAGACCACCTAGCGACGACTACAATCACTAAAACGAACTGAAGGCGCGCCGCCGTCATCACCCCTCCCCCGCCGGAGTCGGGCACAACTTGTTGTAGTAGACAGTCGGGAAGTCGTCGTGCTAAGGCCCCGTAGGACCAGCGCACCAGAACAGCAACCGCCGCTGATGAAGAATAACGTAGATTGAAAGGATCCAACCTGAAGATACACGAACGTAGACGAACCACAATCAGATCCGAGCAAATCCACCGAGGATAGATCCGCCGGAGACACACCTCCACACGCCCACCAACGATGCTAGACGCACCACCAGAACGGGGACTAGGCGGGGAGACCTTTATTCCATCTTCAGGGAGCCGCCACCGTCTCGTCTTCCTGAGTAGGACACAAACCCTAACAAATTTTAAAGAAACGACTAACAACGGAGCCCTCCCGCCGGCCCTTGCCAGGATCCACCACGCCCCCATGGCGCTAGGGCCACCGGAGACGAGGCGGACCTGTGGCGGAGCCGGCGAGAGGCATGAACCCTAGCTTTTTTTGGAGGAGGAGGCGGCGGCTAGAAAGAGGCTCTATTCAGCAACCAGACGCCGATCCAACCTTTGAAGTATACATCGTGTAGAGACATAAGTATACAATCCGCCATTGAGAAGTGATTTTTTTTCTCTTTCATCAAAGATCAGATAGATACAGCCCCGTGCCAGTGCCGCTCCCGCGACCGGCCCGGGCGCAACCCTAGGCGGTGCCGCCACCGGCCCCCACCTCGCTCGCCGCTGCCGGAGGACGCAGCCGGGCAAAGCCCGTGCGTGCGTCGGTGGCGGCGGGGCCCTTCTCCCCGTCCTCCTCGGGCGTTTCAGGCGGCGCTGGCCGGCTCGGCCTTATGGAGGTGCAGCGGCGTGGCTGCCCGGCGCGGCTTCGTCAAGCTGGGGACGGCGGCTAGGGGCGTTGCGGGCGTGCTGCGGAGGCGCGAAGGGGCGGCGGTGGTGCCCTCTGGCACCGGGCGGCGCGGATCTGACGAGGGCGCACGGCTCGGATCTGTTGTAGGTGCGCGGGAGCGGCGGCAGTGCAGGGGGCACGGGCGGAGCTTGAGCTCGCGTGGTGGTCTCCGCTGTTGCGCGGCTGCTCTAGCTCCCGGTGTGCAGGGGCTCGGGCGAGCAAGTTCGAGTGGGCGGCCTGCGTGCGCGCGGATCTGGCGCACGGCGGGGGTGAGCTACAGTTGCAGCTCGGTTGTGGCTGTGCAGGCGCGAGGCGGCACGTGGTGGCGGCCAGGAGTGGCCGCGCAGGTTGGCAGAGGCCGCGGATCTTGCGGCCCAGCGCGTTTGAGAGGTGCAGCGGTTGCTGCTCGACGAGGTGGAGCCGGTGGACGTAGACCGGGGGATTGTGTGTTGTGCAGTGCTTCGGATCTACTCGGATTCGGAGGTGTGGAGGAGCTCCGGGCGAAAGTCCAGCATTGACTTTGGCTCGGTGCCGGCAACAGCGGCGCCATGGCCATGGTGTCGTTCCCCTTCTTGGAGGTGTTGCCGTGGAGCTCCTTTACACGACTCTCCGGAAGAAATCTCTAGCTTCGGATGGTCGAAGCGGGCGATTACGGCGGCTACGTCGTTTCCTTCTTTGAGGCATCACCTTGGAGAGTCAACATATTGCGGTTTGCACGGATCTCTTCATCGGCGGGGGCAGCGGACGTCGGGGCGGCGACTGCGGGTGGTTTCTGATTGTGCGCCGAAATGGCGATCTCGGGAACAATGCGAGTGGCAGCTCTATGAGGTGGGGCTCTATCTCGACATTGGTTGGGTGGCATCCTTGTCTCGCTTGGGCGGTGGGGGTGTCGGCTCGGTCGATTCGCCCCAGAGGGGGCGGTCTGACTTTATGTCGGGGCGGCAGCCCCGGATGTGGTGCGACGTTCGTGGTCTGCGAGCGGTTGCCCTGAGCAACATGGGCTGCGGGCAGCTGGGTTGTGCGGCGTTGCTGCTCGAGAGGAGCGGTGGTATGTCGGGGCGGCGGCCCCGGAAGGCGGTGCCGGTGGAGTGTCTGGGCGCGACAGAGCGGTGGATGTCGGGGCGGCGGCCTCGAAAGGATCACTATGGGGGCCAGGTTTCTGTGGTAACGATGATGGTGGGAGCGATGTCGACGACGTGGCAATGGTTGCGGTAGTCGGCTCTTCTCCGGCATGTCCGCGGTGTTGCCTCGGTTTTATTTGTTGCTGTGGAGTCGAAGCTGCAGCGGCGGGGCCCTGTGGTATACGATGACTGGCTGCAAGTGGCCTGTTTGGCGATTTTCTATGGCGCCAGCTTTCGCCTGGTTTTGTCCTTCTGAACTCTTCGTCAGACTTGGAGTTGCGTTATCTGGCTCCAGGTCGACATGTTGTCGATGAGGGTGGTCTTTGCCCTGTGTGTGTGCCAGTCTTTGAGAGTGGGTTTGGCCCTTGTTGTTCCGGTTTTTGCCCGGTTTTCCGTAATTAACTGGACAATTCTCTTCTGCTTAATTAATAGATGAGGCAATCTTTGCCTCCGTTTCGAAAACAAAAATCAAATAGAGCTGCTTTGGTCCTAGGTATTTATTTTGTAACAGGTCTACCTTCTCCTACGTAAACAACTTAATGAGCCACTTCTCTAAATGGGATATAATTTTTGCCTCAAGACCTTGAATAACAAAACCACCAAATCCTTGAGGCGGTTTATACCTCGAATCGGTAATTCTTTTGTTGGAAATCAGTTTGCTACATGAATCTAGAATGAAAATAGTCGAGCCTCGTAAGAGCATCTATAACCGGAATTACCTAATCCGGGTCCCTATACGTCTGAGGACGCGCCCCGCGGACAGTGAACGGGTGACCATCATTTTTTTTCATTTGCAACCACAAACCCTATTTTCAAAACACCAAATACATGCAAACGCATCCACGTCGATCATTTTGGATGTTAGTCCGTGTTAGACCGACAGGGTTGTTATAAACACCAAATAATTTTCGTACTTCAGAATTTCCAATGTAGATGTAACATCCGTGTTGGGCCCGCGAGTTGGGGGTTTAGTCCCACCTGACCGCACGAAGAGCGACGAGACCGCCTTAAATAGCCGCATCGTCCAAAATCGGTAAACTTCGATCATCAACATAACCTTTCTGAAGGTTGTGGGTGGTCAGCATAAATCTTCTATGTCACTATGAACAAAGAGGATTCATAGTGACAGTCCATATCCCTCACAAAACGAGCATTGATGGGCCTGTTTTTTTTAAGTTTAATCATTTTCGACTTCTTTGTTCGACTCTGAAGGGTACATTGATGGCCCTACTTTATTTTTAAGCCCGGTGGCGGTGACCTTTAGTGGCAAGGAGGGGAGGATGGATATGGGCGAATTAACACGGGCCCTAACAGTCAGTCGACGTGGTGGGTGTGTCCGGGCGTCCCCATATCCGCCCAGATTTGGGCTTGATATGGGGATTGCCGCTCAGTCTAAGCGTTTGGGCCGGTTGTGGGGAGCCCGGTTGGTTGGCGTTTGTCATCCAGGCACCGAGGCAGGCCATCCGGGCGTTTGGGTGGTCGGGTGGGGGTGGGGGTGGGGGTATGGGGTCCGATTGTAGATGCTCTAAGTACCCATATGTGATTCGGAAGTACGACAGGACCCAGGCCGGGGAGACTGCACCCGGGGCGTGAGGATTTGTTCCTTCGTTGACTGTAGCATTTTTTTTGGCACTTGTCGGTGTGAAAACCGGCGGATCTCGGATAGGGGGTCCCGAACTGTGCGTCTAGGCCGATGGTAACAGGAGACAAGGGACACGATGTTTTTACCTGTGTTCGGCCCTCTCGATGGAGGTAATACCCTACTCCGCTTGATTAATATTGATGATATGGGTAGTACAAGAGTGGATCTACCACGAGATCAAGGAGGCTAAACCCTAGAAGCTAGCCTATGGTATGATTGTTGTTCGTCCCCACGGACTAAACCCTCCGGTTTATATAGACACCGGACAGGTTAGGGTTACACAGAGTCGGTTACAATGGTAGGAGATCTACATATCCAGATCGCCAAGCTTGCCTTCCACGCCAAGGAAAGTCCCATCCGGACACGGGACGAAGTCTTCAATCTTGTATCTTCATAGTCCAGAGTCCGCCAGCGGTAAGAGTTCGCTATCCGGACACCCCTAATCCGGACTCCTCAAGAGCTCCCGAACCAGGCTTCAATGACGATGAGTCCGCGGCCGATTGTCTTCGCATTGCGAGGCGGGTTCTTCTCCAAATTCCATATACTTGTCGAATAGTGTCCGCTTCGATAAATGCTGCGCCTCGGCTTCTGCGCCAATAATGGCCATCTTCCACGTGTTTGAATGAATGCTAAAAGCCAGGGTATTTTTACAATTACCCCTAGTCGCAAAAATGAGCCGCTTATAAAAGGGCAAGGATCTAGATCTGAGTCACACCATCCCCCTTTGCGAAGCTTTCATCGAGCGCCTCGACCAAAGCCCATTCCATCATGGACAATCGACGCGACTCCTCTTCTCGCTCCCCAGCCCCACCAGAAATTGGGAGAGATGCTCACCCCGCATAGCGAGCTAGTTATACTCCAAGCCAAGGGATTTCTCCCTCCGGCCTTCATGGTTCTGGTTCGAGCCGGACTTGCCACCTACAAGGGCGGAAAGCAAGCGGAGAGTGTCCCCGATCCCTCTAAAGGAGAGCGGGTGTGCTTCTTCTCTTATCTAGTAAGAGGACTCGGATTTCCAATCGATCCGTTTCTCCGGGGGCTCTTGGAGTTCTACGGCCTCCAATTGCACCACCTTACTCCTGCCTCCATTCTGCACATCGTGGGCTTCGTGGCCCTTTGCGAACTATTCTTGGGCGTCGAGGCTCATTTCGGACTGTGGAAGAGAATATTCTGCCTAGTACCCCGCTCCCATGAGGGGTCAATATATCAAGTGGGCGGAGCCGAGCTATGGCGCATCGTCGGGACCGGATACCTATCCGGAACCCCAAAGAAGGCGTCCGAAGACTGGCCTTCAGAATGGTTTTATATGGAGGACGTCCCGCTGCCGGATCCTGTTCGGATCGGCCTTCCGGAGTTTAGCAATGCTCCTCTGAAGAAGCGCCTAAGCTGGCGCCCTCGGAGCCCCCGGAGAGAAGATGACCGGGACATCCGTTATTTGATGAGCCGAATAAGGTTGCTGGCTCATGCTGGATTGACCATGACATGAGTCACGGCAATCCGCATTATGAGGGGAGTGCAGCCGCTCCAATACAGGGGCCACCCCATGTGGGACTTCAACGGGGAGGACGATGCCACCCGTCATGGCTGCAAAGGGCCAGGATCGGTCACCGAACTGGTGAAGATCTTGTCTGCCATGTACAAAGGAGAGGAGGAGGATTTCCTCCGTGTCAACCCACTGAAGGAGTTTTCTTTGAATAATCCTCGAAGCTGGGTAAGCAAACATCTTTGTGACATGTCTGATCCATGTTCCCGTAGTTAAATATCTCATTTCATGGTTTTTGCGCAGGAACTGCGCCGGACTGTGGAGAAGATACACAGCCCGCCCCCACAACCCGAGGATCCGGAGCGGTCCCTCGATCCGACCTCCGAAGAGGATCCGGATATAATGGTGGAGTTGATCGATGGGGTGTTCTACCAACTTAGCATCGACAACGCTTTGGTAGCCATTACGGCCGATTACCCCGGAATACTTCCAGCCCCACAGGTAAATGAGACAAGATCCCAGAACCCTGATAATGACCCATCTGTGCTTATTTTTTATCACCGTATACCAATGGTGTTTCGCAGGGGGTACCTTCGAGGCGGGAAGCCGAGCCTGCGGCGGCTGGCCAACAAGGGGCAGTGCGGCCCCGCAGGTTAAAAAGAAGTGCGGTCAGGATCGAAATTCCGCCGCAACGGTATGGCATATCACCATACTCCCAGGATTAATTCCTGGAAGGCGTACTAACTCTGATGCTCTTGTCAGGAAAAAGAGCGCTCGCCGGACTGGGTCCGGAGAGGCTGCCGATCGAACCTTTACCGGACAAGCTTCAAAGCCGGGTCCGGAGGCTGAGGCGAGCACGAGACATGCGTCAGATGCTCCTCCAACAGAGGATGCCGACAGGTTGTCCGCCACCAACTCTGAGGTGGAGAGCGCCTTGAATCATAGGCGCCGCCGGACAGTTCTTCGTGACGCGTGTTTCTCCCAAGAGGCCTTGAATGCCTTTGATTCGGGAGATGCGCACCTCCGTGCCACTCAAGATGGTCTAGCCAGAGCCACGGAGCAGTATGTGAAGGACATACGGGTATGAAAATCTGATAGTTATATATGCCAGTAGCCCCCGAGACTTAAAATAGTTAGAATAACTGATTTAAGGATCATTTGTTATGCAGGATCTTACAGAAGAGAACACCTGACTGTCCCAGGAGCTTGAAGAGTGCAAGGCCCAACTTGAGGCCGCACTAGCCGCTACAGGGGGAGCTACAGGGGGCCCCTCTAGTAATATATGCTTTTTTTAAAAATAAATAGTTTATAAAGTGCGGCGGGTGTGTAAATCTGACCAAAACATTGCAGATGGTGCCGGACTAGATTTGGACAAGCAACAGCTCTTACGCCAGTTAAAGGCCGGCGAGAGAGTGCTTACGAGGGTGCGGCAGGAGAAGAATAACCTCCAAGACGCCAACACCAAGCTGGGTGAGGAACTAAAGGACGTTCGTGCTCAGCTTGTCCGACCAGAAGGAGAATCGGCGGCTTGTCGCGCATTTTCAAGAAGTGCTTGAGCGAACTTTGAAAAGAGTTCGGCGAGGAAGGCCACTAACATAAACATGTATGTAGGTTTGCTCATAGGTCGTCCTGAGGAGGAGATGCCCAGTTCTTCGGGTGATCTTCTGTTGGGGAACGTAGTAATTTCAAAAAATTCCTACGATCACGCAAGACCATGGTGATGGCATAGCAACGAGAGGGGAGAGTGTCCGCCCACGCACTCGTGAGACCGAAAGCGGAAGCGCTATAACAACGCGTTGATGTAGTCGACGCCTTCACGATCCGACCGATCCAAGCACCGAACGACGGCACCTCCGAAGTTCTCGCACACGCTCAGCTCGATGACGATCCCGGACTCGATCCAGCAAAGTGTCGGGATGAGTTCCACAAGACGACGGCGTGGTGACGATGTTGATGCTCCACCGACGCAGGGCTTCGCTTAAGCTCATGACGATATGACTTCTCCGCGCAGGGCTTCTCCTAAGCTCCGTGACGATATGACCAAGTGGAATATGGTGGAAGGGGCACCGACACGGCTAAGGAAAGATCCGAGATCAACTTGTGTGTCATGGGGTGCCCCTGCCTCAGATATAAAGGAGACAAGGGGAGGTGGCCGCCCAAGGGGAGGCGCGACAAGGAGGAGTCCTACTCCCACCGGAGTAGGACTCCCCTCCTAGTTGGATTAGGATTGAGGAGGGGAAGAGGAAGGCGCCCCCTCTCCTTGTCCTATTCGACCAGAGGGGGAGGGGCGCGCAGCCCACCTGGCCGGCCCTTCCTCTTCTCCTTGTGGCCCATGAAGGCCCATATACCCCGGGGTTCCGTAACCCCCGTGATCCGTAATATCCTGCTTTCACTGAACCCTTCCAAGTCCAAACATAGGCTTCCAATATATCAATCTTTATGTCTCGACCATTTCGAGACTCCTCGTCATGTCCGTGATCACATCCGGACTCAACAAACTTCGTGCATCAATACTTATAAACTCATAATGAACTGTCATCAAACGTTAAGCGTGCGGACCCTACGGGTTCGAGAACTATGTAGACATGACCTAGAACCATTCTCGGTCAATAACCAATAGCGGAACCTGGATGCCCATATTGGTTCCTACATATTCTACGAAGATCTTTATCGGTCAAACCGCATAACGACATACGTTGTTCCTTTGTCATCGGTATGTTACTTACCCGAGATTCGATCGTCGGTATCCAATACCTAGTTCAATCTCGCTACCGTAAGTCTCTTTACTCGCTCCGTAATACATCATCTCACAACTAACTCATTAGTTGTAATGCTTGCAAGGCTTAGGTGATGTGTATTACCGAGAAGGCCTAGAGATACCTCTCCGACAATCGGAGTGACAAAACCTAATCTCAAATACGCCAACCCAACAAGTACCTTTGGAGACACCTGTAGTACTCCTTTATAATCACCCGATTCGCTGACGCTTTGGTAGTACCAAAGTGTTCCTCCGTAAACGGAGTTGCATAATCTCATAGTTACAGGAACATGTATGGGTCATGAAGAAAGCATTAACATACTAAACGATCAAGTGTTAAGCTAACGGAATGGGTCATGTCAATCAGATCATTCAACTAATGATGTGACCTTGTTAATCAAATAACAACTCCTTGTTCATGGTTAGGAAACATAACCATCTTTGATTAACAAGCTAGTCAAGTAGAGGCATACTAGTGACATACTGTTTGTCTATATATTCACACATGTATTATGTTTCCGTTAATACAATTCTAGCATGAATAATAAACATTTATCATGATATAAGGAAATAAATAATAACTTTATTATTGCCTCTAGGGCATATTTCCTTCATCTCCCACTTGCACTAGAGTCAATAATCTAGATTACAAAGTAATGATCCTCACACCCATGGAGTCTTGGTGCTGATCATGTTTTGCTCGTGGAAGAGGCTTAGTCAACGGGTCTGCAACATTCAGATCCGTATGTATTTTGCAAATCTCTATGTCTCCCACTTGGACTTGGTCCCAATGGAATTGAAGCGCCTTTTGATGTGCTTGGTCCTCTTGTGAAATCTGGATTCCTTTGCCAAGGCAATTGCACCAAGATTGTCACGAAGATCTTCATCGGTCCCGATGCACTAGGTATGACACCTAGATCGGAAATGAACTCTTTCATCCGACTCCTTCATTTGCTGCTTCAAGCAGCTATGTACTCCGCTTCACATGTAGATCCCGCCACGACGCTTTGTTTAGAACTGCACCAACCGACAGCTCCACCGCTTAATAAAAACACGATCCGGTTTGCGATTTAGAATCGTCCGATCGGTGTCAAAGCTTGCATCGACGTAACCATTTACGACTAGCTCTTTGTCACCTCCATATACGAGAAACATATCCTTAGTCCTTTTCGTATTTCAGATGTTCTTGACCGCTGTCCAAAGGATCCACTCTGGATTACTTTGGTACCTTCCTGCCAAGCTTACAGCTAAGCATACGTCAGTCTGGTACACAGCATTGCATACATGATAGAGCCTATGGCTGAAGCATAGGAACATCTTTCATTTTCTCTATCTTCTCGCTGTGGTCGGGCATTGAGTCCGACTCAATCTTACACCTTGTAACACGGTAAAAACCTTTCTTTGCTCGATCCATTTTGAACTTTTCAAAACTTTATCAAGGTATGTGCTTTGTGAAAGTCCAATCAAGCGCCTTGATCTATCTCTATAGATCTTGATGCCCAATATATAAGCAGCTTCACCGAGGTCTTTCATTGAAAAACTTTTATTCAAGTATCCTTTATGCTATCCAGAAATTCTATATCATTTCCAATCAATAATATGTCGTCCACATATAATATTAGAAATGCTACAGAGCTCCCACTCACTTTCTTGTAAATACAGGCTTCTCCAAAAGTCTGTATAAACCCATATGCTTTGATCACACTATCAAAGCGCTTATTCCAACTCCGAGAGGCTTGCACTGCACCATAAATTGATCGTTGAGCTTGCACACTTTGTTAGCACCTTTGGATCGACAAAACCTTCTGGTTGCATCATATACAACTCTTCTTCTAGAAATCCATTCAAGAATGCAGTTTTTACATCCATTTGCCAAATTTCATAATCATAAAATGCGCAATTGCTAACATGATTCGACAGACTTAAGCATCGCCACGGGTGAGAAAGTCTCATCGTAGTCAACCCCTTGAACTTGTCGAAAACCTTTTGCAACAAGTCGAGCTTTGTAGACAGTTACATTACCATCGGCCAGTCTTCTTCTTAAAGATCCATTTATTTTCAATGGCTTGCCGATCATCGGGCAAGTCAACCAAAGTCCATACTTTGTTCTCATACATGGATCCCATCTCAGATTTCATGGCTTCCAGCCATTTTATGAATCTGGGCTCACCATCGCTTCTTCATAGTTTGTAGGTTCTCCATGGTCAAGTAACATGACTTCCGTAATAAGATTACCGCACCACTCAGTGCGATTTTACTCGTTGACCTCGAGGTTCAATAGCAACTTGATCTCAAGCTTCATGATCATCATCATTAGTTTCCTCACTAATTGGTGTAGTTGTCACAGAACCATTTCTTGTGATGAACTACTTTCCAATAAGGGAGCAGATATGCTTATCTCATCAAGTTCTACTTTCCTCCCACTCACTTCTTTCGAGAGAAACTCCTTCTCTAGAAAGGATCCGAATTTAGCAACGAAAATCTTGCCTTCAGATCTGTGATAGAAGGTGTACCCAACAGTCTCCTTTGGGTATCCTATGAAGACACATTTTCCGATTTGGGTTCGAGCTTATCTGGTTGAAGTTTCTTTACATAAGCATCGCAGCCCCAAACTTTAAGAAACGACAACTTTGGTTTCTTGCCAAACCACAGTTCATAAGGCGTCGTCTCAACGGATTTTGACGGTGTCCTATTCAACGTGAATGCGCCGCCTCTAAAGCATAACCCCAAAACGATAGCGGTAAATCGAAATAGACATCATAGATCGCACCATATCTAGTAAAGTACGACACGACGCTCGACACACCATTTCTCCGTGGTGTTCCGGGTGGCGTGAGTTGCTAAACTATTCCACATTGTTTCAAATGTAAACCAAACTCAGAACTCAAATATTCTCCTCCACGATCAGATCGTAGAAACTTTATTTTCTTGTTACGATGATTTTCCACTTCACTCTGAAATTCTTTGAACTTTTCAAATGTTTCAGATTTGTGTTTCATTAAGTAGATATACCCATATCTGCTCAAATCATCTGTGAAGGTGAGAAAATAACGATACCCGCCAAGGCCTCAACATTCATTGGACCACAAACATCAAGATGTATGATTTCCAACAAATCAGTTGCTCGCCCATAGTTCCGAGAACGGCGTTTTGGTCATCTTGCCCATGAGGCACGGTTCGCAAGTACCAAGTGATTCATAATCAAGTGATTCCGAAGCCCATCAAGATGGAGTTTCTTCATGCGTTTTACACGATATGACCTAAACGGCAAGTGCCACAAATAAGTTGCACTATCATTATCAACTCTGCATCTTTTGGTTTCAACATTATGAATATGTGTATCACTACTGTCGAGATTCAACAAGAATAGACCATTCTTCAAGGGTGCATGACCATAAAAGATATTACTCATATAAATAGAACAACCATTATTCTCTGATTTAAATGAATAACCGCCTCGCATTAAACAAGATCCAGATATAATGTTCATGCTCAACGCCGCACCAAATAACAATTATTTAGGTCTAAAACTAATCCCAAGGTAGATGTAGAGGTAGCGTGTCGATCGCGATCACATTGACTTTGGAACCATTTCCCACGCCATCGTCACCTCGCCCTTTGCCAATGCTCGTCTATTCCGTAGTCCCTGCTTCGAGTTGCAAATATTAGCAATGTAACCAAGATCAAATACCGAGTGCTACTACGAGCTCTAGTAAGGTACACATCAATAACATGTATATCACATATACCTTTGTTCACCTTGCCATCCTTTTTATCCGCCAAATACTTGGGGCAGTTCCGCTTCAAAGTCCGTCTGCTTGCAGAAAAACACTCGTTTCAGTGCTTAGGTCCAGACTTGGGTTTCTTCTCTTGATCAGCAACTTTCTTGCTGTTCTTTTGAAGTTTCCTTCTTCTTCCCTTTGCCCTTTTCTTGAAACTAGTGGTCTTGTTGACCATCAACACTTGATGCTCTTTCTTGATTTCTACCTCCGCTGCTTTTAGCATCGCGAAGAGCTCAGAATTGTCTTAGTCATCCCTTGCATATTATAGTTCATCACGAAGCTCTTGTAGCTTGGTGGCGTGATTGGAGAATTCATCAATGACACTATCATCCGGAAGATTAACTCCCAGCTGAATTAAGTGATTGTTATACCCGCACATTTTGAGTATGTGCTCACCGACGTAACTATTCTCCTCCATCTTGCAGCTATAGAACTTATTGGAGACTTCATATCTCTCAATCCGGCATTTGCTTGAAATATTAACTTCAACTCCTGGAACATCTCATATGCTCCATGACGCTCAAAACGCCGTTGAAGACCCGGTTCTAAGCCGTAAAGCATGGCACACTGAACTATAGAGTAGTCATCAGCTTCTGCTTTGCCGACGCTCACAACTTCGCTCAAGATCTCGCAGCAGTTCGCTACCCAAATGGCGGTGCTTCCAGACGTAATTTTTCGTGCAGCAATGAGGATAATCCTCAAATTACGGACCCAGTCCGTAATTGCTACCATCATCTTTCAACTTTGCTTTCTCAAGGAACGCATTAAAATTCAACGGAACAACAAAGACGAGCCATCTATCTACAAGAAACATAGACAAGCAAAATACTATCGGTACTAAGTTCATGATAAATTTAAGTTCAATTAATCATATTAAAAACTCCCACTTAGACAGACATCTCTCTAGTCATCTAAGTGATCACGTGATCCAAATCAACTAAACCATGTCCGATCATCACGTGAGATGGAGTAGTTTCAATGGTGAACATCACTATGTTGATCATATCTACTATATGATTCACGCTCGACCTTTCGGTCTCCGTGTTCCGAGGCCATATCTGTTATATGCTAGGCTCGCCAAGTTTAACTCGAGTATTCCGCGTGTAACTGTTTTGCACCGTTGTAGATGGACGAGAACTTATCACACCCGATCATCACGTGGTGTCCGGGTACTACTTAACTTTGGCAACGGTGCATACTCGTGGAGAACACTTCTTGATAATTTTAGTGAGAGATCATCTTATAATGCTACCGTCAAACAAAGCAAGATAAGATGCATAAAGGATAAACATCACATGCAATCAATATAAGTGATATGATATGGTCATCATCATCTTGTGCTTGTGATCTCCATCGCCAAGCACCGCCATGATCACCATCGCCACCGGCGCGACACCTTGATCTCCATCGTAGCATCGTTGTCGCCTCGCCAACTATTGCTTCTACGACTATCGCTACTCCTTAGTGATAAAGTAAAGCAATTACATGGCGTTGCATTTCATACAATAAAGCGACAACCATATGGCTCCTGCCATTGCCGATAACTCGTTACAAAACATGATCATCTCATACAATAAAATATAGCATCACGCCTTGACCACATCACATCACATCATGCCCTGCAAAAACAAGTTAGACGTCCTCTACTTTGTTGTTGCAAGTTTTACGTGGCTGCTACGGGCTGAGCAAGAACCGTTCTACCTCGCATCAAAACCACAACGATATTTGTCAAATAGACTCGCTTTAACCTTCTCAAGGACCGGCGAGCCACACTCGTTCAACTAAAGTGAGAGAGACAGACACCCGCCGTCACCTTTAAGCAACGAAAGTGCTCGGAGCGGTGAAACCAGTCTCGCGTAAGCGCACGCTGTAATGTCGGTCCGGCCGCTTCATCTCACAATACCGCTGAACCAAAGTATGACATGCTGGTAGGTAGTATGACTTGTATCGCCCACAACTCACTTGTGTTCTACTCGTGCATATGACATCAACGCATAAAACCAGGCTCGATGCCATCATTGGGGAACGAGTAATTTCAAAAAATTCCTACGATCACGCAAGACCATGGTGATGGCATAGCAACGAGAGGGGAGAGGTCCGCCCACGCACTCTGAGACCGAAAGCGAAGCGTTATAACAACGCTGTTGATGTAGTCATACGCCTTCACGATCCGACCGATCCAAGCACCGAACGACGGCACCTCCGAGTTCTGCACACGCTCAGCTCGATGACGATCCCCGGACTCGATCCAGCAAAGTGTCGGGATGAGTTCCACAAGACGACGGCGTGGGACGATGTTGATGCTCCACCGACGCAGGGCTTCGCCTAAGCTCCGCGACGATATGACTTCTCCGGCGCAGGCTTCTCCTAAGCTCCGTGACGATATGACCAAGTGGAATATGGTGGAAGGGGCACCGCACGGCTAAGGAAAGATCCGAGATCAACTTGTGTGTCATGGGGTGCCCCTGCCCCGTATATAAAGGAGACAAGGGGAGGTGGCCGCCCAAGGGGAGGCGCATTAGGAGGAGTCCTACTCCCACCGAGTAGGACTCCCCCTCCTAGTTGGATTAGGATTGGAGGAGGGGAAGAGGAAGGCGCCGCCTCCTCCTGTCCTATTCGGACCAGAGGGGGAGGGGCGCAGCCCACCTGGCCGGCCCTTCCTCTTCTCCCTTGTGGCCCATGAAGGCCCATATACCCCCGGGGTTCCGTAACCCCGGTGATCCGTAATATCCTGTTTTCACTGAACCCTTCCAAGTCCAAACATAGGCTTCCAATATATCAATCTTTATGTCTCGACCATTTCGAGACTCCTCGTCATGTCCGTGATCACATCCGGACTCAACAAACTTCGTGCATCAATACTTATAAACTCATAATGAACTGCCATCGAACGTTAAGCGTGCGGACCCTACGGGTTCGAGAACTATGTAGACATGACCTAGAACCATTCTCGGTCAATAACCAATAGCGGAACCTGGATGCCCATATTGGTTCCTACATATTCTACTTAAGATCTTTATCGGTCAAACCGCATAACGACATACGTTGTTCCCTTTGTCATCGGTATGTTACTTACCCGAGATTCGATCGTCGGTATCCAATACCTAGTTCAATCTCGCTACGTAAGTCTCTTTACTCGTTCTGTAATACATCATCTCACAACTAACTCATTAGTTGTAATGCTTGCAAGGCTTAGGTGATGTGTATTACCGAGAAGGCCTAGAGATACCTCTCCGACAATCGGAGTGACAAAACCTAATCTCAAATACGCCAACCCAACAAGTACCTTTGGAGACACCTGTAGTACTCCTTTATAATCACCCGCCACGCCAGACGCTTTGGTAGTACCAAAGTGTTCCTCCGTAAACGGAGTTGCATAATCTCATAGTTACAGAACATGTATGGGTCATGAAGAAAGCATTAACATACTAAACGATCAAGTGTTAAGCTAACGGAATGGGTCATGTCAATCAGATCATTCAACTAATGATGTGACCTTGTTAATCAAATAACAACTCCTTGTTCATGGTTAGGAAACATAACCATCTTTGATTAACAAGCTAGTCAAGTAGAGGCATACTAGTGACATACTGCTTGTCTATATATTCACACATGTATTATGTTTCCGGTTAATACAATTCTAGCATGAATAATAAACATTTATCATGATATAAGGAAATAAATAAAAACTTTATTATTGCCTCTAGGGCATATTTCCTTCATCTTCTTCCCGAATTGCGTCAGCTGCACGAACGAGTCCGGCAGGTGATGAAAGGCATCGGCCAAGCCTTGTGGCCATCTATCTCCCTGCCTGAAGGCATTGGGGAGCTGGCGGAGCGGCTTCAAGGAGCACGGCGGCGCTTCCGCTATGGAAGATATCGGCCTGCCGTCAAGGCGCCAGGAGGCTCGGGCCATGGTGAAGACGCTGTACACGGTTAAGCTGACCCAAACCACATGGCCGAGGTCGGACTGTGGGGCCCGATGGGATGGAAATCCTGAAAGCTTAGTGTACGCCAAGTAGAATTAGCCGCCAAGTATTCCCAAAGAAGATTGTAAATTAGATAGCCTATTAGATGGCATTGAGGAGGAATACAATGAGTCAAATTGACTATGTAAAAATATGACATGAAAAAATGTCTTCTAGCCGGATTGTAGATCGTTTGTCGTAACGGACCTTTTCGCTTCGACCTTCGGACCCAATAGTCCGGAGTGTGTCCGAATACCTTCGTGGTTATATAAGAACCGTGGTATGCATGGAGACAAGGCGTGGGGTCATTGTTGTCAGATCGCATAAGTGCCCAACTAGTTATGTTATATTACATGGGTAGTAAGAAACATCTTCCGTGGAGAATAGTTCCATTAAGGGTTCCTTTTCATAGGATGCATGCCCTAAAGTGCATGTCGAAGCTGCTATGAAAGCAGAAAATCATCTGGGGCAGATGGGTAAATAGTTAAAAATCATCTTTCAGTTCACCGAATCAATATTCCCTTAAGAACGCTAGCTTTCGGCTTCACCTACCGAGGTACACATCCGGCTGACCCGGCAAGAGTAATCGCAGAGGTGCTCCTTTACCACCTAGCCGAACAATCGGGAACGAGGGGTAAGCACAGAGCCAGCAACCCAGCTTGGCCAAAACTTAAGTCATATCGATGCATATAATGGTGAATAAAAGGTACATGTGGAAGTTTAACACATGTGTTGGGCATGAAGCCCGTACAAATAAGCTTCTGTTAAAGAAGCCCCCGGGTATAATGAGCGCGGACAACGCGTCAAGTGTGTGAGGAAAAAGCGCAAACGAGCCTCTAGAGGCTACAAGAAGAAGAAAGGGGAAGGAGAGAGATAAAAGACAGCAAAAAGCAAAAATAAAGAATGCGGACGGAGGAAGGAGACGAACTTGGAGTCTGGCACTTAGGCGTAGAATCTTCGTAGACGGGCTGCGTTCCATGGGTTCGGCTCGAGTCGGTTATCCGATGCGTTTTGCAGACGGTATGCTCCGCCGGTCGACCTGGTCGATGATGAAGGGACCTTCCCATTTGGGCTTGAGTTTGTCATTTTCTTGTACGGCAAGCGAGAACTAGTTCACCAACGTTATAAGCTTTGGCCCGCATTTCCTCGCTTTGATATCTTCGAGCCTGCTGTTGATAGAATGCGGAACGAGCTTTTGCCACATCACGCCCTCCTCCAATGCGCCCAACTGTCCCGCCGATCGAGCTCGGCTTCTCTTTCTTCATACATGCGCACGCCGAGGTGAGTCATGTATTATGTCGCAGGCAAGACTGCCTCTCGCGCCGTACACCATGAAGAATGGTGTGAATCCGTAGTACGATTCGGCGTGGTCCGCAGCCCCAGAGTACGGAGTCGAGCTCCTCGACCCAAAGGCGTGTTAGATTCCTTGAGGGACCGCACTAGTCCGGGTTTAATGCCGCCATGATTAGACCGTTTGCCCGTTCGACTTGGCCGTTGGTTTGAGGGTGATAGACTGAGGCGTAATCGAGCTTGATGCCCATGTGTTTGCACCATGATTTAACCTCATCGGTCGTGAAGTTGGTGCCATTATCAGTGATGATACTATGGGGGACACCGTAACGGTGCACTACCCCTGATATGAAGTCTATCATCGGTCCGATTCGCCGCTTTAACTGGTTTGGCCTCTATCCATTTGGTGAATTTGTCCACCATGACCAATAGGTATTTTTGCTTGTGGGTTCCTCCCTTGAGGGGTCCAACCATGTCAAGCCCCCAGACCGCGAACGACCAGGTGATGGGTATAGTTTTAAGGGCGGGGTGGCATGTGGCTTTGGTTAGCAAAATCTGGCAACCGACGATCGTTGGACTAAGTCCTCAAGATCTGCCGGGCCGTCGGCCAATAAAATCCTGTCACGGAAGGCCTTGCCTACAAGGGCCGGGCTGCGGCGTGGTGCCCACCCAGTCCGCATGAATTTCAGCCAGAGGTTTCGCCCTTCCTCTTCGGAGATACACCTTTGAAGGACTCCGGTAGTGCTTTTCTTATAAAGCTCTCCCTCATGGACTTTATAGGCTTTAGAGCGCCGTACTATGCAGCGAGCCTCATTTTGGTCTTCGGGGAGTTCCTTCCTAGTTAGGTAGGCTAGGAATGGTTCCGTCCACGGGGCGATAACCGCCATTATTTCGTGAGCAGAGGGTGTTATCTCGGGGGCGGAGCCTCCGGTTGTGTCAGAGTGTTCGGCGTCAGACGGTGCGGTTGGGTCCGGATTGTTATTGCGGACTCCTTCCCATAGTACGGATGGCTTGAACAGCCGCTCCAAAAGTGTTGGGTGGGGCGGCATCGCGTTTTGCACCGATCGTGCCAATATATCCGCCGCCGGTTGTTATCCCGGCTATATGATGAAATTCGAGCCCTTCAACCGTCTTGACATTTTTAGGACCGCGTGCGGTATGCTGCCATTTTCGGATCTTTGGCGTCAAAGTCTCCGCTTATTTGAGATATTGCGAGGTTTGAATCCTCGCACCTCTAGGCGTTGAATGCCCATGGAGATCGCCATCCGGAGGCCGTGCGTATGGGCCTCAGATTCGCCGCGTTGTTGGAGTCCATATATATTATCTGAAGGACGTATTGGACTGTGTCCCCGGTTGAGGACGTCAGGACGATGCCGGACCCTAGGCCAGCCAACATTTTGGAGCCGTCAAAGTGCATGATCCAATTGGAGTATGCGTCGTACTCTTTAGGGAGTTCGGCTTCAGTCCATTCGGCCACGAAGTCGACCAAAACCTGCGACTTAATAGCTCGTTGTGGCTTATAAGTTATGTCGAATGGGAGGAGCTCTATGGCCCATTTAGCAATCCGACCCGTCGCGTCGTGATTGTTTATAATGACATTAAGAGGTACTTCGGAGGCTACCGTTATCGAACACTCTTGAAAGTAGTGTCGCGGCTTCCGGGATGCCATGAACACCGCGTATGCTATCTTTTGATAGTGTGGGTACCGGGACTTGCATGGAGTTAGGACAGTGGACACATAATAAACCGGTTTTTGAATAGGGAACCGTGTCCGTCCGTTTCTCGTTCGACAACGAGCACCGCGCCGACAACTTGATGTGTTGCGCGATGTATAATAGCATTGGTTCGCCCACGCTAGGCGCGCCAGACCGGATTTGTTGCCAAATGGCCTTTATTTCTTCGAGTCCTGCCGTGGCGGCATCCGGCCCACTCGAAGTGTTCGGTCGCGGAGGAGGCGGTAAAGAGGTAATGCCTTTTCTCCTAAGGGAGATAAAGCGGCTTAGAGCCGCTCGCATCCCGGCCAATTTTGTATTTGTTTGAGGTCTTTGAATATCCAATTGTGACAGAGCTCGAATCTTGGCTGGGTTTGCTTCAACTCCTCTACCGGACACAATGAAGCCCAGAGCTTTCCGCCGAACGCCAAGACGCATTTTCCGGATTGAGCTTGATGTCATATTTTCAAGATTGTCGAATGTGAGCCTCAATTCGCCTACTAGAGTTTCGACGTGCTTGGTTTTGACGACCACGCCATCTACATATGCTTCCACCGCTTTGCCGATCTGGTTTGCGGACATGTCCGAATCATGCGCTGATATGTTGCGCCGGCGTTTTTGAGCCCAAAGGGCATTGTGTTGAAGCGAACGGGCCGTATGGAGTGATGAATTTGTTGTAGCTTGGTCTGCTCCGCCATCTTGATTTGGTGGTAGCCGAGTACGCGTCGAGGAAGCACAATGAGTCGTGTCCTGCTGTAGCGTCCAATGATTTGATCAATTCGAGGGAGGGGAAGGGATCCTTTGGGCAAGCCTTATTAAGGTCTTTGAAATCAACACATAGGCGCCAGGATTTATCCTTCTTGGTACCATCACCAGGTTCGCTAGCCAGTCCGGATGTTTTATATCTCGATGAATCCGCTTCAAAAGTTTGGCTAGCTCCTCTCCCATGGCCTGTCTCTTGGGTTCTAAAAGCGCCAAGAGCCTGCTTGACTGGCTTGAATCCTTTTAGGATATTTAGGCTGTGCTCGCCACCGACGTGGGATTCTGGCATATCTGAAGGGTGCCAGGCAAAGATGTCCCAGTTTTCTTGAAGAAATTCTCGTAGTGCGGCGTCTACATCAGGGTTTAATTGTGCCCCGATGGAGGCCGTCTTTGCAGGGTCGTTGGGTGGACTTGGAATTTGACTATTTCATCCGCTGTTTAAAAAAGGTGGACTTGGATCTTTTGTGAAGTATCACATCGTCCCTGTTCACCGTGGAGCGCATCGCGGTGAGTTCCTGGGCCGCTAGGGCTTCGTATAGTGCCTCGAGGGCTAGTGCGGCTGTCTTATTTTTGGCGCGGAGTGCTATGTTCGGATCACTAGCGAGAGTGATGATTCCGTTGGGACCGGGCATTTTAAGCTTCATGTACCCATAATGGGGTATAGCTTGAAAAATTGTGAATGTTTCTCGTCCTAATAAAGCATGATATCCGTTGTTGAACGGGGCCACTTGAAATGTGACCTCCTCGACTCTGTAATTGTCCGTGAGCGAACACTACGCCCAGCGTGATTTTTCCTGCAGCATGCTTCCGGCTGGGGATTATTCCTCTAAAGGTTGTGTTGCTTCGCTCAATGCGGTTCCAGTCTATTTCCATTTTTCGGAGGGTTTCCTCATAGATGAGGTTTAGTCCGCTGCCGCCATCCATGAGTACCTTAGTAAGGCGAAAGCCATCTACTATCAGGCTGAGGACCAATGCGGCTGGTGCCCGGGCAGTTCGGAATTTAGGTTCGTCACTGGCATTGAAGGTAATAGCCGTGTCTATCCATGGATTTATTGTTGCTACTTGGTAGACTTCGGCAAGGTTGCGGAGTTGTCGTTTTCGCATGTCATTTGATGCAAAAGTCTCGAAGACTGTTAACACCGTACTGGTGTTGCTGGGCTGGGATTCTGAAGTTAGAAGCTCTTCGCCACTTTTGGCCACCTGTCATAGTATCCAACATGCTCGAAGGCTATGAGTTGGAGTGGCGCCTCGTGCTATGAATTTTGCAGGTCCGCTTAGCCAACCCTCCAAGACGGTTCCGCACTTTTTAGGGGTTTTGGTTTTTGGTATTCAACCTGGTGCTTGATAATGATGCACCCTTTTGTTCCGGACTAGGGATGTATTCAATGCCGGATTATCCCAAAATTTACTTTCGGTTTTCCAGGCGCTCTCCATCGCACAGTACTTTTGTACGATGGTCACCAAGTCGGCAAGGCGTGTAATTTCGCGATGACTTATGGCGTTTAGGATTCCCTTGTCCGTGCAATTATTGCAGAAGATTGGTATTGCGTCCTCCTCTCGGCAGTCCTTTATCCTGTTCATAACCAGGAGGAATATGGCCCAAGAATGATGTAATCGCTTTGGCGGGCTCTTGCCGAATTCGAGAGATCGCTAATGTTTGGGTGGGTGGGTGGCACTAAATTCGAACCCGTCCCAATTTAGGACTCAGGGCCGGAAGTTTCGAACTCGAAGTTTGGATTTTTGAGTGCTATCCAATGAGTCCGACCCGCCACCGACTTTAAGTTCGTGGCTTGGTCAACATCCGCCCCTCCGCAGGAATCCGCATGGAGGGATCGAACCGGACGTAGCTAGTCCTTAAGATAGGAGAAGAGTCGCTGCATTGCTCCTCTATCACAGCAACATGATGGGTAGCCTAGGAGAGTTGATCTCTCTCGATCGGTTTTAGGCCCGATCCGGTCGTAATCTGTGGCGACTCCAGGCGGCGGCGCGATCCAAGAGCTCGCTTACGGAGGAGAGCCCGATCGGATCTAACTGCTCGCAATTTCTGAACTAACATGGAGATTGGTTTCGATGACTCGAGTGGTCATCGTCGCCATGCGGCGAACTAGCGGCCATGAGAAACCGCCAGCGAAGAGTCGACCAAATGGCCAAGGCTTCTTTGGCGATGGTATCGCCTTTAAAGACGAGATGAGGCATCCTACCGATGGCGGCGACACGTAGGAACTCACAATGAAAGCACCAATGTCGGTGTCAAACCGCGGATCTCGGTAGGGGTCCCGAATCTGTGCGCCTAGGCGGATGGTAACAGGAGACAAGGGACACGATGTTTTTACCCAGGTTCGGCCCTCTCGATGGAGGTAATACCCTACCCTGCTTGATTAATATTGATGATATGGGTAGTACAAGAGTGGATCTACCACGAGATCAAGGAGGCTAAACCCTAGAAGCTAGCCTATGGTATGATTGTTGTTCGTCCTACGGACTAAAACCCTCCGGTTTATATAGACACCGGACAGGTTAGGGTTACACAGAGTCGGTTACAATGGTAGGAGATCTACATATCCGTATCGCCAAGCTTGCCTTCCACGCCAAGGAAAGTCCCATCCGGACACGGGACGAAGTCTTCAATCTTGTATCTTCATAGTCCAGGAGTCCGGCCAACGGTAAGAGTTCGGCTATCCGGACACCTCCTAATCCGGGACTCCCTCAGCACTGTTTCACAGTATAGCGATGAAGTAGGCCCGGGGCCCATTGCTAGCCTGCCTCCACTCCTGATCATACTAGTAGAATGCTCGTGTGTTGACACGGACTTTTTAAAATATTTTACTAGAGTTATATATAAACATAATGCATGTTCAATTTCACATGTATAGAAAAGATAGCACGAGCGCAATCGGATAATAATTGAATCCACTTTCACTTGCAATGTAAGTTGATAAAAAAATGTAACTTGGTGATGTATACATAGAGAGCGATGATTCAACCAATAACCTGTTACGGATTAAGATCTACTTGATGCACTTACGATATTCATGCACAATATCAAGAATGTTGCCGCCACCTTCATTCGCAGGAATGGCGCCTCCTCTTCGCTCCACGCCGTCGCCTGGCCCCTCCTATCCCCTTCACGAGGTGAGTTGGACCCTCCTCCCTCCTCCACAACATCGACGCTCCTCCTCTTCACGCCACTACCGGAGGCATCCGCTTCTGTCCTTGCCGCCTTCCTCTCTTCGACGGTGTCGCCACATCCTCCTCTCCCCTCCACGGGTTGGTCAGCACCTCCTCTCTCCGCCATCTCTGATGTCCCCTTTCTCATCAAGGTCAAGCCTATTGTCTGTGGATAGATGCTTGCCATTTCAACCGCTCGATTGTTTTTTTAAGGTTCTTTTATAGAAGTTTTCTATTTTTTAATTTGACCCTATTTCGATCGGCATTCTATACCTTCCATTCTTACAACAATCAACCAGAAGCCCCTTAAAAAAAGGAAAAACAACCAACCAGAAGACTCATGTACCAAAGAGAGAGTTGCCGTATTTCGCAGCCGAAAAACTCGGTGCATCGCTCTGCATCTTGTTTCTGCGAAACAGAATTACTCACTCTTATTGAAGTTCTGTTTTAGACCGAAGAGTTGCTCAAATGTAGGAGTACAACTTATCGTGTTGAACCTTCTATGGATCATGTTTTTTGAAAAGGATTGTGTCATCGGAGTATTGTACTATGGATAGGCCCTCATCAACAAGCGGATTCACAATGGATAAGCCCTCATAGGGGTATTGTACTATGGATAAGCCCTCACCACATCACTATTTTGGCACCATCAATAAAAATGGCGAACATAGCTAACACGATTTTCACTAGAACAGAAGAAGAAATGGATCCACAATGTTCACGCCGTTTCCCAAAACAAAAAAATAGTACAAGAAACGAAGGAGCGGCTGTGACACCACCAGCAGCTAGGTCCAAAATTATTTAGCAGCCTCAATCACAATCCAGCTAGCGACCCAACTGAAATCTATTATAAGTATGAAGTACGCATGAGTGCGACGCACATTCGCATTCATGCCAGTTTCCTTCCTACAACCCCCACGTCGACGACCACACCTCCAATGATTCGTTGATTGATTCACAACATCCCTGTCCTAGAAATCTCTCTACTCAAAGCGGTCGGGGTCAGAGGTTTTTGGCCGCAGCCATGTCTTCCCCGGCGGCATCGCCTGATACTTTTGACGACGCCGCGGACGCGCCCGGTACGACCAGCTCCAACCTGACGCTGCTGTACATCATCATCGCTGTCCTCGTCGGCGTCGTGCTGTACTTGGCCGTCCGCTACGGCCGGTCGCTCCTGTCGGAGTGGCGCGAGCTCAACGGCACCGGCCATGGCCCGCCTCCAGCATTCCACCCCGGGCTGAGCTCGGAGGACATCGCCGCGCTCCCCACCTTCAACTACAGAGCGCGAGCGACGCCGACGCCGTCGCCCCAGGGCAGCTGGGGCGGCTGCACGAGCGGCGGCGGTAAGAGGAGGAGCGGCAGCAAGGGGAGGGCGACGCCGGTGGAGTGCGTGGTGTGCCTGCAGGAGCTGGAGGACGGCGACGTGGTGCGCGTGCTGCCGGCGTGCAGGCACTTCTTCCACGGCAGCTGCATCGACACCTGGCTGCGCGCGCACTCGTCTTGCCCGGTGTGCCGCGCGGAGCCCGAGAGCGCGCGGCCGGGCGAGGCGGCCCTGTCGCCGCCGCTGCCGCAGTTGCGCCGGTGCGGCGTGTCACCGGAGCGGCCTACGGCCTCGAGGATCCTGGCGGACATCTTGGCGCGATCACCGTTGAGGATCGGCGGCTCGACGAGCGAATCGAAGGAGAGGATCATGTCCAGGTCGCCGTCGCCGGCACCAACGGCGCGTGATTACACCATGTCAAGATCTCCGTCGCGGACGCCACTGACGCATGGTATGGTGGACGAACGGCGTTCGCTGTCACAGTCGCCACAGACGCTGGAGGTTGTGGTGGTTCGCTCGAAATCGCCGTCTCCGATGAGGTTCGGCCGTCAGTCGACGACGACGTGCGTTGGCGTGCTGGAGCGCACAGATGCGAGTATGTCCGCATCGCCGTCCCCGCCGGCGACATATGCAGAGGACGGTGGCCAGTCGTCGTCTAAATTGACCCATTAAGTGGGTGCAGGAACAAAGTCAATCAATTCAGTTGCACAGGGTGCAGTAAATAGAAGCAGCAATGGCACTGAGACCATTGCTTCTTGCTCCATTTTGGCGGCTGCCATCCAACTCTGTAGCGATGCATTTTGTGTCACTTCAAAGAATGTAAATATTCAGTGTTGAGTATGTTTGAGTTTGACAACAAGAAAATGGCCAAGGTGCATACCCAAAAACCTTTCTTTATCCCCAGTTTCTTCTTAGTTTTTTTTTTTTTTTGAGTTGGAGTTTCTTCTTAGCTCTGGATACTGAGGCGTACACAACAAGAGGAGCAGGAGCGTAAACGATAATCCCACATTTTGCATTTATTTGTTGCATTTGCATTTCCTCACGTTGGAAGCAATTTTAGTTGACATCTTCGAAAGAAAGATACGTGCTTGCACTTTTGTAGTATACTACTATTAGCAAAGGAGCTTTGCACCTGTCTTTGTGAGATTTTGCTGCTTTCGCTTTCAGACGCAGTTGCAACTGATATCTTAACCCATCCTTTTGAAATTTCCTTTGGAAAGAAATCATCTTGCATTACTACCTTCTTGTAGTAATTTATTTAAGAGGAAAAGCGTCGTTCGAATAAACTTTAGCCCATTTGTTCAAAGGTCATCCTGTTCGTCTTTTGAGAGGGCACCGGTAGTTCATTTTCTGAAACTTTTTTAACCACGACGCGTAGCAAGTAGCAGCAGCGTGGAGCTGCGCTGCGTGCTCCCGAAGTCCTGCTTTAAAAAGGTCCCATACTGTCCTTGCTGGAAAAGGGCAGGCTAGCCGCCGGCCAACTGGTTTATCCCGAAAGCACGTTCCATGTGAGTATGCGTGCTTGTGGCAGAATGTCTGCAGTCCGGAGCACATCCAACTCCATGCCTTTTGCATGGGGGCTCACATTATCAGGAAGTTCCCTTGAGTGGGGTTACCACTTGAGTGTGACTATGTGAACAATTAGGTGCCAGGATCCTTGCATATGTTGTTTGTGTTATCTATCAGAGGGAAGCGTGCAATAACGAGGGACTGGTTCTTCTGCTTTCATTACAAATAAAACCACGTGTCTATCTGGCAAACGCTTGACTGCTGGCGCTCCCTGGCAGCCTAACCCTTTCGAAAAGACCCCCCCTCCCCCCCCCTCCCCCCCACCACCTCATGTCCGATTAGGAAAGTCTTGCCGCCCAATCCCACCTGGTCCCCCTCGCACCCTACCCCAACGAGCAAAAAGGGCAGCACACGTTCACCACGTGAACCTGGCTGACACGCCCTGGTCATATCGCATGTTGTCCTCAGCCTTCCGTCCAACGCTCACGTGCCTCCAGCCGCCTCCTCAACTGCCCCCACACTCCCATCTTCTTCCCCACGAAAGAACCCAGGGGATCTATCCCCAAAAATCGCCGAACGTGCCATGGAAGCTCTATCAGGATGAAAAATCAGCAGATGCGCAACTGGTTTTGGGGGAAAATAAAGAGGAGGGAACGTACAAACTTCAAAGGAGGGGAGCAAGGTGAGATTCCTTTTTCTTTTTCACCTTGACCGAGTGTAAAAGTGACAGTGCAGAAAATCGACAATGCCCTCGTAGATGGCGAGCGTAGCCGGAAGTACGAGAGGGGAGTTCGAATGGGAGTTTACCTAGGTTCGGCCATTGATGGTTGGGGTAATACCCTACTCATGCTTTTTGTTTTAGATTGATGTGGAAGCACCACATGCGAGAGGGTTACATGCGGAGGATGATGATGACTACCGAGGTGTGTCTATGATCGAACAAACACCTCGAGCTACCCCAGTCTCGTATTATATAGGGGATGAGGACTAGGGATTACAAAAATCCTAACCAACCTACCATCGGGTGCATCTTGGCTTTCACACCAAGATGCTTCACCTCCGAGATGGGCGCTACATGCTAGGATAGAGCTGTCGTCCGGCCACCAGGGCCTTGAGGTCGGCCCAGTATCGGGCTTCCTGGTCCATGGGCCACCCTTGGTAGACTGTAACATGAGTAACCGCCAAACTTGTTTGGAGTTCCGGAGTTTTGCTTCTTTGAGAACAAAAATCCAGGCGTCTCCTTTCATATCAGCGATAGATGCAATCCAGTCTCTGGTAGCCCGGCTTCAAAAATCTTCGAGCTCGGCAACAGAGCTTCTTTAGGAGTGTATCTTCGGGGCCCTGGACCTTCTAATCTCAGGGTATCAAGACCTCAAGGCTTCGCGGCCTACATGTTTTGATTACGCGACTTTGCGGCTTCACAACTTCACAACATGCGCCTTCGCGGCAGCATCTTTGTGGCTCCATGGCCTGCATTTTCCCGACTTCACGGCTTGCGCCCTCATGACTCCACTACTTGCGGTCCTTGCAGCTCGCGTCTTTGTTGATTTACGGCCTGCATCTTCAGTGCTTCGCATACTACATGAAAAAGGCACATCCATGCCATTTTGGGCTGGAGAAAAAAACTGACATTTCCATGCAAAAAAAACTTATGACAAAAAATGGATTTTTCATGGGGGGGATAGCACACCTGCATGATGTTATTTGGGCCTTCTATGACGTACAAAATCTTGATAGAATTGAGGGCAAGAATTTTCGGTGATTTATGATGCGTCCCCAACGTATCTGTAATTTTTTATTGTTTAATGCTATTATATTACCAATCTTGTATGGTTTATAGGCTATTTTATAACATTTTGGGGAACTAACCTATTAACTCAGTGCCAGTTTTTATTTTTTCCGATTTCTTTGTTTCGTAGAGAAACCATACCAAACGAAGTCCAAACACGATGAAATTTGACAGTGATTTTTTATGGACCAAAAGAGACCCTAGAAGCTTCGTGGGAGGGCCAGAAGACCTGCGGGTGAGCCACAAGCTCACATGCGCCCCTAGGGGGTCCCGCCTGAGCTTGTGGGTCCCATAGACATCTGCTTTCCCTAATTCCAGCGCTATAAACTCGCTAAATTCCAGAAACCCCCAGAGTGAGATCCGAAACAATTTTATCGCTGCCGCAAGCCTCTGTTCTTCCGTGAACCCATCTGGATGCCTCCGTTAGTACTCTAACGAAGAGGGAATCGTTCACGGAGGTCATCTTCATCAACCTTGTTGCCTCCATGATGATGTGCGAGTAGTTCCCACAGGACCTACGGGTCCATAGCAGTAGCTAGATGGCTCTCTCTCTCTCCCTCTCCCTCTCCCTCTCCTCTCCTCTCCCTCTCCCTCCCTCCCTCTCTCTCTCTCTCTCTCTCTCTCTCTCTCTCTCTCTCTCTCTCTCTCTCTCTCGCTTCTTTGATCTTAAATACAATGATCTCTTCGAAGATCTATTTCATGTAATCTTTGCGGTAAGTTTGTTGGGATCCAATGAATTGTGAGTTTATGATCAGGTTATTCATTAATTGAGTCTTTTATGAGATTTATTATGTGTGATTTTATAGCCTTATTGTTAGGGCATATTTCTCCCTTACTTGTTTTGGTGATTGATGACAATTGATTTGCAGACTAATTGTGTGCATTCAGCATTTCCGATATTCTATGGCACAAGATGATTCGAGCCCCTCAGAGTTATAGAGTGAAGACGGTTATTTTTCCTGCGTTTTTTCTCGGTGGACTCGAGTTGTAGGAAAACCGTACTATCAAGAAGGGGTCTGCATCGGAAAGGTTCGGGTGGAATCATCACATACACATCTTCATTTTCACCCACTTCCATTCCCACACCTTTGGAGTTCATCCTCTGTTCATCTGATAACCTATCCTGAGGCAGTGGTAGTACCACTCTGGACAGCGGTAGTACCGCTTTGAAAGGATCGATATGGTTGATTAGAGGGGGGGGGGTGAAAAGGCAACTAACAATTTTTAGCGTTTCTTCACAAATTAGGTAGAGCAACAAATAGGTTGTCTAGATTTGCAACTAGGTGAGCAACCTATATGATGCTAGCAATGACAACAACAAGTGCAAGCAAAGGATACAATACAACAGTAGCTTGCACAAAGTAAAGGTAGGAGATAACCATAAGTGGAGCAGGTGGAGACGAGGATGTGTTACCGAAGTTCCTTCCCTTGAAGGGAAGTACGTCTCCATTAGAGTGGTGTGGAGACACAATGCTCCCCAAGAAGCCACTAGGGCCACTGTATTCTCCTCACGCCCTCACACAATCCGAGATGTCGTGATTCCACTAGTGGTGTGATAACCCACAAGTATAGGGGATCATTTGTAGCCTTCTTTGATAAATAAGAGTGTTGAACCCAGCGAGGAGCTAAAGGTAGAACAAATATTCCCTCCAGTTCTATCGACCACCGATACAACTCTACGCACACTTGACGTTTGCTTTACCTAAAACAAGTATGAAACTATTTTGCAATAGTAAAACTACGAGTACTTTGCAAGAATAAAACTACGAATAAATTGCAAGGTAATAGAAGTGGATAGCTTTTGTCAACAAGAAAGTCATTTGTCCCTAGGTAATCGATAACAAGTACCGGTAATAATTCTTGCAATTCTATATGAGGAAGAGGCATGAGCTAACATACTTTCTCTACTTGGATCATATGCACTTATGATTGGACACATAGCAAGCATCCGCAACTACTAAAGATCATTAAGGCCGTGAAACCGAACCATAGCATTAAGTATCAAGTCCTCTTTATCCCATACGCAACAACCCACCTACTCGGGTTTAAGCTTCTGTCATTCTCGCAACCAACCATAAGCGAATCATGAACGTATTGCAACATCCTGCAGCGGGGCCCCCTCACATTTGCGCGAGACGGAGGGCACCGTAGGACAGCACCATAAATAAAATATACAATCATACCAACCAAGATCACGATTAACCCACAAGAAAAAACAGATCTACTCAAACATCATAAGATAGCCAAATATCATTGGGAAATAATATATGGAGTTGAGAACCATGTTTAAGTAGAGATTGCAGCGGGGAGAAGGGGTGTTACACCACTGCATAGAGGGAGAGAGAGTTGGTGTTGACGGTAGCAAGATTGTTGATGTAGATCGCCGTCACGATTCTTGCCCCGGTGGCACTCCGGCGCCACCGGGAGAGAGGGGGAGAGAGCCCCCCACCCCCTTCTTCTTCTTCCTTAGCCTCCCCCCTAGATGGGAGGAGAGTTCCCCCTCTGGTCCATGGCCTCCATGGCGGCAGAGGGGCGGGAGCCCCTCTGAGATTGGATCTCCCTCTCCGTTCTCTTCTGTTTCGCGCTCCCCTGATCTGGCCGAAAATCGTTTCTTATATTCCGGGAGATCCGTAACTTCGATTGCGCAGAGATTTTAACATGATTTTTTTTCCCGGATATAAGCTTCCTTGCGCCCGAAGTAGAGCTCCAACTGACGTTCGAGGAGGTCATGTGACGCCCCCGATTCAATCGTACACTAATCATGCACGCAAATGTGTACGATCAAGATCAAGGACTCACGGGAAGATATCACAACACAACTCTACAAATAAAATAAGTCATACAAGCATCATAATACAAGCCATGGGCCTCGAGGGCTCGAATACAAGTGCTCGATCATAGACGAGTCAGCGGAAGCAACAATATCTGAGTACAGACATAAGTTAAACAAGTTGCCATAAGATGGCTAGCACAAACTGGGATACAGATCGAAGAGGAGCAGGCCTCCTGCCTCGATCCTCCTAGGCTACTCCCGGTCGTCGCCGCCGGGCTGCACGTAGTAGTAGGCACCTCCAGAGTAGTAGTCGCCATCGACGGTGGCGCTCGACTCCACGGCTCCAAAGTCTGGTTGCAGCAATCGAGTAGAGGTAGGGAAAAAAGGGAACAAGGCAACCGTGAGTACTCATCCAAAGTACTGCAAGCAAGGAGCTACACTACATATGCAAGGATATATGTGTAAAGGGCCATATCAATGGACCGAATCTGCAGAATGCCGTAATAAGAGGGGATAGCTAGTCTTAACGAAGACTACGCTTATGGTCACCTGTATTGTAACAGGTAGAAGAGGGCAATCTGAAGTCCTCCAAGTAACATCACATAGCAATAATCCTACCCGGCGATCCCCTGCTCATATCCCTGAGCGAGAGCGACCACCGGTTGTATCTGGCACTTGGAAGGGTGTGTTTTATCAAGTATCCGGTTCTAGTTGTCATAAGCTCAAGGTACAACTCCAAGTCGCCCTGTTATCAAGATCACGGCTATCCGAATAGATTAACTTCACTGCAGGGTGCACCATCTTACCCAAAGACGCTGATCCCATTTGGCGGACACACTTTCCTGGGTCATGCCCGCCGCTGAAGATCAACACGCCGCAGCCCCACCTAGGCACAACAGAGGCCAACACGCCGGTCTAAACCTAAGCCCGCAGGGTCCAGGCCCATCGCCTCGAGCACACACAAGACGTTCTTGGGCGGCCGGCAGACCTCTAGCCTAACAGCGCTCCAGTCCAATCCGGCGCGCGCCGCCCGTCGCCGACGTCTCAAGTGCTTCTACCGATACCACGACGGGATACCCATAACTACTCCCGCGTAGATGGTTAGTGCGTATAAGCTCAGAGCCAACTCAGATCAAATACCAAGACCTCGTTAAGCGTGTTAAGTAACCGCTGAACGCCGAACAGGCCAGGCCCACCTCTCTCTAGGCGGTCTCAACCTGCCTGCCGCCTCCGCCTCAAGATCCACTCATGGTGCTCCACCACCGACCCGACTTTAGTCTCCACATGTATCATGTATAAGTATATAGTATATACCGTGATCAACTCCCGAGTGATCACGGCCCAATAGTATAGCACGGCAGACGGACAAGAATGTAGGGCCACAGATGAAAGTACTAGCATCCTATGCTAAACATTTAGGATTGCGTAAAGTAACAACAGAGTTACAAGGACAAAGCTATGCAAAGAAAGATAGGAGTATCTCAAAGCAAAATATGCTACACTACTCTAATGCAAGCAGATAGAGAAGACTAGGCGATATCCGTGATCAAGGGGGGGGCTTGCCTGGTTGCTCTGGCAAGAGAGAGGGGTCGTCAACACCGTGGTCGAATCGCCAAAGCAAGCAGCCGGTCTCAGAGTCTACCGGAGAGAAGAGGGGAAGAAACAATGAATACCAAGTAAACAGATGCATATCGATCCATGACATGTCAAGAAGCGATGCTAGGCGTGTTCTAACGTGGTATGAGGGGGTATTGGTTAGGGAAACATCCGGAAAGTATTCCTGTTTAGGGTTTTCAGCAGAGGAGCCGGAGGGGAAAAGTTGCAGGTTCGATAGGTTAGGGGTGTGTGGCGGACGAACAATCGCGTATCCGGATTCGCCTCGCCGCTCGAGCAACTTTCATGTTGAAAATATTTTAATCCGAAGTTACGGATTAAAAGATATGATTTTAAAAGATTTTAATAATTTCGGAATTTAATTAATTAATTAATTAATTCGAAATTGTATTTATGACGTCAAGATGATGTCATGCTTGATGTCAAGAGTCAACAGGGTTGACTAAGTCAACCCTGACATGTGGGTCCCGTTCGTCATCCTCTGTTAACTAATTAACCTAATTAAGTTTAATTAACAGTAGTTAATTAGGTTAATTAGTTGTTAGGTTTAATTAATCCGGATTAATTAGATTAATTAATTACTTAATTAATTAATTAGTTTTATTCATTTTTATTTATTATTATTTAATTTTCATTTTCCTTTTTATTATTAAAACCATTCTGTGGGGTGGGGCCCCATGTCATAGGCCCCAGGGGCAAGCTGGCGTCTTGAGGCTTGGGCGTGGCCCGCTCTGGCAAGAAACTGTGGGACGCTGGCGTGGGCGCCCGATCCCAAGGCCCAGGCGGCAGTGGGGGGCGGCGAGGCCGTGGCCTGACGAGGAGCCGGCGAGGCGGTCCCCAAGGGGCTTGGCGGTGGCGGGTTGGGCGGTCCGGTGCGTGAGGCGACGGAGGTAGGCGGGGGGGATGCGGACACGGCCAGGGCTTGGCGTCGGGCGTCGCCGGGCGTCTGACAGGGAGGTCCGGGGTTCGGATGGCGGGCGCCGCCGACGGGAGAGAGAGGGGGGGAGGCCACGGCGGGCCGGGCGGTGAGCACGGCGAGGGGGAGAGCCCGCCGGGCGAGGGGGAGAAGAGGGAGGCGGGGACGGCGTGGCTGCGGTGACCGAGGAGGGGCGCGGCCGAGCGGCGACGGGGCTCGGGCTCTGATGGCGCTTGGGAGGGGGACGAGGGGAGCGACGGGGAGAGGGCGAAGCTCACAGGGGTACGCTGGGTCTAGGAGGCGGGCTCGGTGGTGCTCGGTGACGACCGGCGAGGAGGGGTCGAGGCGGCCAGGCGTCAGGGAGGACCCGTGAGGCGTGGGCGGTCGGGGACGACCACATGGCAGTGCCCAGCAGGGGCGACGGTGGGGGGGATCCGGACGGCGAGGGCGCAGGGGAGAAGGGGCGCCAAGGATCGGGCGGGGTCGCCGCCATGAGGAGGACGAGGGATCGGCCCGATCTAGATCAAGCGGGGAGGGAAAGGGATCGGGGAAGGGGAATGAGGGCGCTAGGGTTCCACCGACAGGGGGAGGGGGTGGATAAGGCGGGGAGGGGGCCGGTTGGGCCGGCCCATGGTGTGGCCGACTGGGCCAGGTGGGGGGGCTGGCCCAGCTGGGTTGTGGGGTTTTTCCCCCCCACACTGTTGTTTTATTTTTTTCTTTTTCTTATTTTCTTCTTTTCTGTTTTAGTTTATTTAAAATACCAAAACACTTTACAAAAATTTGTGCACCCCACCATAATTAGGTTTGTTATTTTTAACAACCCCCGAACATTTTAGTTTTAGTTTTTGAAAACTTTTATCGTTTGCTTTTGTTTCAATTTGATTTAGACCGGTTCAATCAACGTGAGTTTAGTCACAATGAATCGAGGTGATCACTTTGCTTAATCACCCGGTGTTACAAATCTCCTCCACTACAAGAAATCTCGTCCCGAGATTTAGGAGGTAGAAGGAAAGAGTGCGGATATTCATCTCAAGACGATCCTCGCTCCTGTGTGGCTTCGTCTTCGAGTGATTCGACCATCGGACTTTGAGGAACTTGATCGCCTTCGACGTGTGCGGCGTTCAGCTTGGTCGAGAATGCGGACCGGATGCTCTTTATGGGAGAGGTCCTGTTGCAATTCGAGTACTTCATGGTCCACTGCTCGGATTGGGTCCTTGAAACAACGTCGGAGTTGTGACACGTGGAACACATCGTGAACCTGAGAAAGGTTCGACGGAAGCTCCAGTTGATAAGCCACTTTTCCACGCCTTTCCAGAATAGTGAATGGGCCAATATAGCGAGGAGCTAGCTTGCCCTTGATTCCGAAGCGGTGAACACCCTTCATTGGTGTAACGCGAAGATAGGCCTTTTCGCCAGGTAGATAGACCATGTCTTTGTGATGACGATCATAATTACTCTTTTGACGTGACTGAGCAGTCTTGAGATTCTCGCGAATAATGCGAACTTGTTCTTCGGCATGTTGGATAATATCTGGACCGAAGAGTGGACGCTCCCAGTTTCGACCAGTTCGAGAGGGTTCGGCACTTTCGCCCATATAACACTTCAAGGGGCCATCTTCGACTAGCTTGATAGCTATTATTATAAGAGAACTCAGCATACGGGAGATTCCTCCCATTTCTTGCAAGGAAGCGACACAAGCTCGAAGCATGTCTTGAGAATTTGGTTGACACGCTCAACTTGCCCTTGAGATCATGGATGAAACGCAGATCTTGAAAGATAAATGAGTACCCATGGCTTCTTGAAAACTTGCCCGTAATCTTGAAGTGAATAAGCTGCCACGGTCCGAACTGATAACCAATGGGATACCGTGAAGTGAAACAATTCGACATATAGAGAGTTGCAAGTGGCTAGCGGGATCGCTTCTTTGACCGCCGTAAAATGAGCAACTTTAGAAAGCCGGTCAATGACGACAAGAATTGCATCATTACCTTTCTGCGATTTGGGAAATCCAAAGGACGAAGTCCATTTCAACATGGTCCCATTTCCATTCCGGAATAGAGATAGGTTGCGAGTTCCAGCGAGGCCTTTGATGTTCTGCTTTGATACGACGGCAAACGCCACACTCGTAAACATAGCGAGCAATGTCCTGCTTCATATTAGACCACGTAAATCTCGATTTAATGTCTTGATACATCTTTGTACTGCCAGGATGGATACATAGAGGCGTATCATGAGCTTCTTTCATAACCTTCTGAGTCATATTCAGATTTTCCTTCTTACAGGGCACCACTAGGCGGCCTTTGAAGTACAAGGCGCCATCATCAAGAATAGTGAATGATGAGGGATTCCTTTTTGATGTCTTGCTTAATCTTGTAGACTTCGAGTCAAATCCTGCATTGTCTTTATGGTGCCCACGAGATCGGGTTCAACAGCCGTGGTATAGAGGGAACCTCGGGGAACAACACGGAGATTCATCTTGCGGAACTCCGGAGGAGGGGGAGCGAAAATCCGGAGGAACAATATGGAGGTTCAGCTTTCTGAATTCTTCAACAAGTGGGGCTGAACTTTGTGAACTCAAGGTGGTTGCAGAAGATTTTGCAGCTCAAGGCATCAGCCATTACATTAGCCTTGCTCGGCGATAGGAAATACCCAAATCAAAGTCTGCAATAGTCTCCATCCATCTCTCACGACGGAGGTTCAGTTATGGCTGAGTAAATGATACTTCAGACTTTGGTGGTCGGTGAAGATCTCGCAACGAT
The DNA here is from genome assembly GCA_021605205.1 of Aegilops longissima. Lineage (NCBI taxonomy): Eukaryota > Viridiplantae > Streptophyta > Magnoliopsida > Poales > Poaceae > Aegilops > Aegilops longissima. Next base: position 542,380,905 of record CM038682.1, read on the forward strand.
TACACGAGAAGGTAATGTCGCCATCGCTTCAAAGGCATGAATGACAGCAGAAGTTCGAGGTCGTGAACTGGTAGTTCTCTTCGTGAGGCGCAATTGTCGAGAGGCATAAGCAACCACTTTGCGCTCTTGCATTAGGACACCGCCTAATCCTTGACGGAAGCGTCGCGATAAATGACGAAGTCCTTCTTAGTATCGGAGGAGCTAGCATCGGGCAGAAGTCAACTTGTCTTTGAGTCCTTGGAAACTTTCCGACACTTATCTCGCCCATTGGAATTTGACGCCTTATGCAACAAAGTTAGTCGAGGCCTGGCAATCTTGGAGAAGTTCTCGGCGAATCGACGGCAATAGTCAAGAGACCGATAAAACTTCCGACTTGCTTAACGCTCTTCGAGGAGTCCAATCGAGAATAGCCTGAACTCTTTCAGGGTTGACGGCAATACCATCCTTAGAAATGACATGCCCAAGATAGGTTACTTCGGGAAGCCAGAATTCACATTTGGAGAACTTGGCATAGAGTTGATGCTCTCGTAGCTTTTCCAGCACAAGACGAAGATGTTCAACATGTTCTTCTTCATTCTTGGAAAAGATCAGGATATCATCCAGATAAACCACGACGAACTTGTCGAGGTAATCCATGAATATATAGTTCATCAGGCGAGAGAAGGTAGCTGGAGCATTGGTTAAGCCGAAAGACATGACGGTGTACTCGTAAGAACCATAACGAGTCACGAATATGGTCTTGGGGATATCCTCTTCGCGAACACGGATCTGGTAGTAACCCAACCTCAAGTCGAAGTTTCGAGAACACCGACGAACCAGCCGCTTGATCATAAAGATCATTGATCCGAGGAAGAGGATACTTATTCGAATGGTAGCTTGATTTATAGGACGGTAGTCTTGGACCAATCGGTTTGTCCCATCCTTCTTCTTGACAAAGAGAGAAGGTGCTCCCCAAGGTGAGCAACTTGGGCGAATGAAGCCGCTTTGAAGAGATTTGTCGATTTCCTCCTTTAGCTCAAGGAGTTCATGCGGCGGCATCTTGTAGGGTCGCCATGGCTATAGGAGTGGTGCCTGGTTTCAAGTCGATGACGAATTCGACAGCTCTAGCGGGGAATCCTGAAGTTCTTCAGAAAGACGCCTTGGAAATCGCAAATGACAGAATGTTTTCAATACCCTCAAGTGGTGCGGCGTTCAATGCATTCAATGCATAGAGCCTTGCCTCGCATTTTGCACCGATGAGCTTGGTAAGTGACTATTTCATCCGAAGGGTGTAGCAGATGGACGGTCTTCGTGGCGCAAACTATGGAAGCAATGATGCGCTTTAACCAATTCATTCCCGAATGAGGTCAATACTACAAGACTTCAAAGACGATGGGAGAGACAAGGAATTCCAGTCCTTCGATTTCAACGGGACGTCGTTGCAAATCATGGAGGTTCGACATTGGCCCGAGGTGTGTACTAATAGTGAAGCATTCATGTCTTCACTTTTAATGCCATGCATGAATGCAAAATCTTCGACATGAATGAATGCGATGCCCTCAGATCAAATAAAACGATGCTGGTACTGAATTTACGAGAAGTGTACCCATCACGAAGAGCAGGTTGGTCTTGAGCTTCGCTCGGATCAACGTGGTTGGCCTGAACTCGACCATAAGGTTTGGCAAGGTTGTTGCGGGCTGGGTGTTTCCACCGCCACTTTGGAAGGGCCACTGATTCTGGTTCTGTTGCATTCTCTAGCACGGTGCCACTCGTTGTCCGCACCAAGCACAAACCATTATTGGGGTGGGAACAGGAGCTTGGGATGGTGGAGCTGGAAGCTTGGCTGCTTAGTTGTAGGCGCATTTAGGTGCAGCATAGTTCTGCCTTGGAGCAGTGCATTCGGCTGGTACATACCGTTGGGAATCCATATCTTGCGCTTCTGCGAGGACGGGCCGAAGATGAGCCCGTGTCACGGTTCGCTGTTAGAGCTCTGGCATTCCTGCAGCACCAGTTTCGACATTGATAGCTTTGTTCACCAAGGTAGCGAAATCAGCAAAGTCGTGCACCGAAGTGCGAGCTTGATGTCGACTTGAAGGCCGTCACGGAACTTCTCTGTCTGCGTGCATCGCTTGCAATATCCTCTTCAAAGATAGCGAGACAAGTCTAGGAACTCTCGTTGATAAGCTTCAACAGTCTTGTTGCCTTGGGTGAGGTTATGAACTCACGCTTCTTCCGGTCCATGACCCCTTGAGGGATGAAGCGGCACGAAAGCAGCCCGGAAGTCCGCCAGTGATGAGTGTTCCAAGCGGCGAGTACGCTGTGGCTGTCCCACCATTGAGCTGCGGGTCCCTTCGGGAAGAAGGAAGCAAAGGTGACATAGCTGGCGGGGCTACATCAGCAGACTCCATCTCATAGGTGATGTCACGGAGCTATCCATCAAGATCCAAATGGCTGGGTTGAGCTGCGGTACACGCCGGGTTCAGCGTATGAAATCCTGCAGAGTTGTTCCGTTTGGGTGCTGGGTTCATATTGGGGCGAGGAAACCGAGCCATCATGTTTTCCATGAACTGGCGATTCATCTCAAGCTGTTGGATCATACCAGCCATGTACTCGGCGGTGGTGGGAAGTTGCCACCACGACCACGACCAGCTGGCCTAACCATCCCGCTATTAAATAACAGGGTAGTTCAGCATTTGAGAAATTAAGCAAAGACAGAATCATTCATGATGAAACATGCATAATGAAAGCAGACGATAGGAACTAAATAGTAGTTGGCATATCTTACAAAAGGAATCATGCATAGAGTTCGATACATAGAGTCCAATTACATAGACTACTACATCATAGGCGGCACACGTGCTCGCGGCGAATGCATCTAACACTAAAAACAAGTCTACATCAGGTCCCACGCTGCTCGGAGGTAGTCAGAGCTCGAAGTCGATAGTGCGGCAGCGGATAGTCCTCCACGCCGCTGACTGGGGCCCGCGGATACTCGGTGCTGAATCCGACGCCCGTGGCGTAAGAGGGCCAAGTCGCGGAGAGTAGCCTCCCACGTCCCGCCAACCGACACCTTGGGGCATCACGGTCCTGGCTGGGTAGATCGCAGAACGCGGCAGCTCTCCGGATCGGACAAAGGGGTGCATCAGCGTCAGAGCACGGTAGAGGTGCTGACGGGTGATGTACAACTCGTGGCGAAGAGCTCGGTTAGCTCGATCCAGCCCATCGCATGCGTAACAAAGTTCGATGGTAGAAGGGCTCTCGGTGACGATGGAGTAGGCAGCAGTGTAGTAACCCTCCTCACCAACATCGACGCGATAGCAATGTGCTCAAGGGGAGGTGTCCAACTCGATACTCAAAGACGAAGACGTGTCGAGCAGCATAAGCAGCATCGTGGACTGCCATATCGATAGTCACCCAACACCATGTGCGGTGTGCAGCACGAGAGTGGACTCTGCATCGCCGAGAGTAGAGGTGGACGATGGCGCGGTACTGCTCCCGGTTATAGTCCCGTATTCCTCATAGACGGTGTACTCGGGGTGCCAGCGATAACCCAGATAGGTCATCATCTCTGCTAGCACCGCAGTGATCCCGAGGCACCAATGGCCGCCGTGTGGCGCACGACCTGCCTCGTGGGTTCCATCCGAAAACAAAGACGTTTCACAGAGTCAAATGACAAAGTGGAATTTGATCAAAATACAATTCCAAGAAGCAACTATGGCTTTATCCAACTTTGGGGTGAATGTGGTCTCGGATCCTAGTGTTAGTTAGTAAAATCGCTTAACCCGAGTAGAAGAGGGTTCGAGTCCCGAGTAAAGGTCGAGGAGTAAAAGATCCTAGTACCACCCGATGGCGACGTGGGCCCGTAAGGCACACAGCCAAGTTAGTAAAAGTTTTTGCAATGTCTAGACTCGACTTCGGCCAAGGAGTGTGGAAGGGGGATTCCTACAGGCAGTCGGCTCTGATACCAACTTGTGACGCCTTCGATTTAATCGTACACTAATCATGCACGCAAATGTGTACGATCAAGATCAAGGACTCACGGGAAGATATCACAACACAACTCTACAAATAAAATAAGTCATACAAGCATCATAATACAAGCCAGGGCCTCGAGGGCTCGAATACAAGTGCTCGATCATAGACGAAGTCAGTGGAAGCAACAATATCTGAGTACGACATAAGTTAAACAAGTTGCCATAAGATGGCTAGCACAAACGGGATACAGACGAAGAGGAGCAGCCTCCTGCCCTCGATCCTCCTAGGCTACTCCCGGTCGCGTCGCCGGCTGCACGTAGTAGTAGGCACCTCCAGAGTAGTAGTCGCCATCGACGGTGGCGTCGACTCTCGGGCTCCAAAGTCTGTTGCAGCAATCGAGTAGAGGTAGGGAAAAAGGGAACAAGGCAACCGTGAGTACTCATCCAAAGTACTGCAAGCAAGGAGCTACACTACATATGCAAGGATATATGTGTAAAGGGCCATATCGGTGGACCGAACTGCAGAATGCCGTAATAAGAGGGGATAGCTAGTCTTAACGAAGACTACGCTTATGGTCACCGTATTGTAACAGTAGAAGAGGGCAATCAAGTCCTCCAAGTAACATCACATAGCAATAATCCTACCCGCGATCCCTCGCTCATATCCCCGAGCGAGAGCGACCACCGTTGTATCCGCACTTGGAAGGGTGTGTTTTATCAAGTATCCGGTTCTAGTTGTCATAAGCTCAAGGTACAACTCCAAGTCGCCCTGCTATCAAGATCACGGCTATCTGAATAGATTAACTTCCTGCAGGGTGCACCATCTTACCCAAAGACGCTTGATCCCATTTGGCCGACACACTTTCCTCGGGTCATGCCCGCCACGGAAGATCAACACGTCGCAGCCCCACCTAGGCACAACAGAGAGGCCAACACGCCGTCTAAACCTAAGCGCCAGGGTCCGGGCCCATCGCCTCGAGCACACACTCAAGACGCTATGTTGGGCGGCCGAAGCGACCTAGCCTAACAGCGCTCCAGTCCAATCCGGCAGGCCGCCCGTCGTCACGACGTCTCAAGTGCTTGGTGATACCACGACGCCGGATACCCATAACTACTCCCGCGAGATGGTTAGTGCGATAAGCTCAGAGCCAACTCAGATCAAATACCAAGACCTCGTTAAGCGTGTTAAGTAACCGCGAACGCCGAACAGGCCAGTGCCCACCTCTCTCTAGGCGGTCTCAACCTGCCTGCTGCTCCGCCTCAAGATCCACTCATGGTGCTCCACCACCACCCAACTTTAGTCTCCACATGTATCATGTATAAGTATATAGTATATACCGTGATCAACTCCCGAGTGATCACGGCCCGATAGTATAGCACGGCATTTGGACAAGAATGTAGGGCCACAGATGAAAGTATTAGCATCCTATGCTAAACATTTAGGATTGCGTAAAGTAACAACAGAGAGTTACAAGGACAAAGCTATGCAAAGAAAGATAGGAGTATCTCAAAGCAAGAATATGCTACACTACTCTAATGCAAGCAGATAGAGAAGAGTAGGCGATATCCGTGATCAAGGGGGCTTGCCTGGTTGCTCGCAAGAGAGAGGGTCGTCAACACCGTAGTCGAACTGCCAGCCAGCAGCTGCGTCGGTCTCGTAGTCTCACCGGAGAGAAGAGGGGAAGAAACAATGAATACCAAGTAAACAGATGCATATCGATGCATGACATGTCAAGAAGCGATGCTAGGCGTGTTCTAACGTGGTATGAGGGGGTATTGGTTAGGGAGAAACATCCGGAAAGTATTCCTGTTTAGGGTTTTCAGCAGGAGGAGCGGAGGGGAAAAGTTGCAGGTTCGATAGGTTAGGGGTGTGTGGCGACGAACGGATTGCGATCCGGATTCGCCTCGCTGCTCGAGCAACTTTCATGTTGAAAATATTTTAACCGAAGTTACGGATTAAAAGATATGATTTTAAAAGATTTTAATAATTTCGAATTTAATTAATTAATTAATTAATTGAAATTGTATTTATGACATCAAGATGATGTCATGCCGACGTCAAGATCAACAGGGTTGACTAAGTCAACCTCGACATGTGGGTCCTGTCATCATCCTCTCTCGTTAACTAATTAAGTTTAATTAATGGAGTTAATTAGGTTAATTAGTTATTAGGTTTAATTAATCAGATTAATTAGATTAATTAATTACTTAATTAATTAATTAATTAATTAGTTTTATTCATTTTTATTTATTATTATTTAATTTTCATTTTCCTTTTTATTATTAAAACCATTCTGGGGTGGGGCCCCATGTCATAGGCCCTGTGGGGCTGCTGGCGTGCTTGCTTATGGCATGGCCTGCTCAAGAAAACTGTGGGGACGCAAGGCGTGGCGCCCCCCGATCCCACCAAGGCAGGCAGGAGGGGCTGGCCGAGGTCGTGGGTCTGACGAGGAGCCGGGCGAGGCGGTCCCCAAAGGGGGCTTTGGCGGTGGCGGGGTTGATTTGGGTCCGGCTCGTGAGGCGACGGAGGTAGGCGGGGGGATGCGGACACGGCCGCAAGGCCAAGGCGTCGGCGGGCGCCGGGCGTCTGACGGGAGGTCCCGGGTTGATGGCAGGGCGAGGGCGCCACGACGGGAGAGAGAGGGGGGAGGCCACGGCGGAGGCCGGGGCGGTGAGCACGGGCGAGGGGGAGAGCGCCGCTCGGGCGAGGGGGAGAAGAGGGAGGCGGGGGACGGCGTGGCCGCGGTGACCGCGAGGGGGGAGGCGGCCGGAGCCGGCGACGGGGGCTCGGGGCTACGGTGGCGCTTCGGGAGGGGGACGAGGGGAGCGACGGGGGAGAGGGCGAAGCTCACAGGGGGTACGCGGGGTCTAGGAGGCGGGCTCGGTGGTGCTCGGTGACGACCGGCGAGGAGGGGGTCGGGAGGCGGCCCGGCTCAGGAGGACCCGTGAGGCGTGGGGGTCGGGGCGACCTCACAAGCGCGAAAGGCCCAGGTGGGGCGACAGTGGGAGGGGGATCCGACGGCGGCGAGGGCGCAGGGGAGAAGGGCGCCATGGGGGGGGCGGGTCGCCATGATGAGGGAGGACGAGGATCGGCCCGATCTAGATCAAGGCGGGGAGGGAAAGGGATCGGGGAGGGAATGAGGGCGCTAGGGTTCCACCGATGTGTGAGGGGTGGATAAGGCGGGAGGGGCGGTTGGGCGGCCCATGGTGTGGCCGATCGCGGTGGTGGGGGGCTGGCCACTGGGTGGGGTTCCCCCCACACTGTTGTTTTATTTTTTTTCTTTTTCTTATTTTCTTCTTTTCTGTTTTAGTTTATTTAAAATACCAAAACACTTTACAAAAATTTGTGCACCCCACCATAATTAGGTTTGTTATTTTTAACAACCCCCGAACATTTTAGTTTTAGTTTTTGAAAACTTTTATCGTTTGCTTTTGTTTCGAATTTGATTTAGACCGGGTTCGAATCAACGTGAGTTTAGTCACAGTAACCGAGGTGATCACTGTTGCTTAATCACCCGGGTGTTACAGGTCACAACCCACCACCGCGCGCCAGGGGCCTCTGGCGCGCCCTGATGTCTTGTGGGCTCTGTGGGCCTCCGTTTGCGGTGATTCCAACTCCCAAAAATCATAGATATTCCAAAATAATTCTCGGTAAAATTTTATTGCATTTGGACTTCGTTTGATATGGATTTTCTGCAATACAAAAAACATGTAGAAAACATGAATGGACACTGGGCACTGGATCAATAGGTTAGTCCAATAAATCATATAAAAAGTTGCCAAAAATATGTGAAAGTGGTATAATATTGGCATGAAACAATAAAAAATTATAGATACGACGGAGATGTATCAGCATCCCCAAGCTTAATTCCTGCTCGTCCTCGAGGAGGTAAATGATAAAAAAGATAGTTTTTTTATGTGGAATGCTACCTAGCATAAACTTGATCATATATCTAGTCATGGCATGAATATTAAGACATAAGTGATTCAAAGCAATAGTCTATAATTTAACATAAAGACATCAATACTCAGGCATCCCAACAAACAATCATGTCTTTCAAAATATCAACGCTAAAGAAAGCTATCCCTACAAAATCATATAGTCTTGTCATGCTCTGTCTTCTTAACACAAAGTATTTATCATGCATAATCCCGTTGACAAGCCGAGCAATTGGTTCATACTTTTTAACGCGCTTCAACTTTTTCAACCTTCACGCAATACATGAGCGCAAGCCATGGATATAGCACTACTGGTGGAATAGAGTATGATGATAGGGGTAAATATAAAGAAGACAAAAAAGTAGAAAGTCTCACACCGACGCGGCTAACCAACAGGCTATGGAGATGCCCATCAATTGATATCAATGCGAGGAGTAAGGATTGCCATGCAACGAATGCACTAAGAGCTATAAGTGTATGAAAGCTCAATATGAAAACTAAGTGGGTATGCATCTAATCCTATAATGAAAAATTCCCACTATTATATGAAAGTGACAACATAGGAGACTCTCCATATGAAAAACATGGTGCTACTTTGAAGCACAAGTGTGGTAAAGGATACTACCAATGCCCCTTCTCTCTTTGTTTATTTTTTTTCTTTTTCTTTTTTCTTTTTCTTTCTTTTTCTTTTTTTTTCTTTTTTTCTCTCATTGTCCGGAGTCTCATCCCGACTTGTGGGAGAATCATAGTCTCCATCATCCTTTCCTCACTAGGGCACTGCTCTAAAAATGAATAATGATGATCATCACAATTCTATTTACTTATAACTCAAAATAGATAAAAATTACAAGTCGATACCTATGACAAAGTATGACTCTATATGAATGCCTCTCGCAATGTACCAGGATGTGCAATGATCTAGCATAACATGTATAAAAATGATGAATGGTGGCTGAGCCACAACTACTATGTCAGCTATATGATCATGCAAAGCAATATTACAATGAATGCTCAAGTCATCAAATGGAAGCGGTGGAAGTTGCATGGAAATATATCTCAGAATGGCCATGGAGAAGCCATAATAGGTAGGTATGGTGGCTGTTTTGAGGAAGATCTAATAAGGCTTATGTGTGGTAGAGCGTACCATATCACGGGGCTTGGATGCACCGGCGAAGTTTGCACCACGTCTCAAGGTGAGAAAGGGCAATGCACGATACCGTAGAGGCTAGCAAATTGCGAAAAGGTAAGAGTGTGTATAATACATGGACTCACATTAGTCATAAAGAACTCATATACTTATTGCAAAAGTTTATTAGCCCTCGAAGCAAAGTACTACTACGCATGCCCCTGGGGGGATAGATTGGTAGGAAAAGACCATCGCTCGTCCCCGACCGCCACTCATAAGGAAGACAATCAATAATAAATCATGCTCCAACTTCATAGCATAACGAGAGACTATACGTGCATGCTTCGGGAATAACAAACCTTAACACCAATATTCTTACTAACCACAACCGTTTACTAGTACCTCCCACATATTCCATTCTCTATATCACAAAACTATTGCAAGGAATCAAACATATCATATCCAGTGATCCATAAGTTTTATGTAGGATTTTATGACTAACCATGCAAATGATCAATTCTTGTTGACTCTCTAAATATATATAAGTGAAGCAAGAGAGTTTAATTCTTTCTACAAAAGATCATGCTCTAATAAATATAAGTGAAGCAAAAGATCATTCTTCAAATAACGGTTTTCTATGTGAAGAGAAACAGGCAATCCAAACTTCAAATGATATAAGTGAAGCACATGAAGCATTCTATAAAGCCATACTCAAAAGATATAAGTGAAGTGCAATGATCATTCTATAAATCAACAATGGACTATCTCATACCAGCATGGTGCATCAAAAAAATTAAAAATAAACACAAAAGACGCTCCAAGATTCACACATATCACATGAACGAAACGATGAAGAAAACATATCGATACTTGTTGAAGAAAGATGGGATGCCTTCCGGGGCATCCCCAAGCTTAGACGCTTGAGTCTCCTTGAATATTTACTTGGGGTTCCTTTGTCATCCCCAAGCTTGAGCTCTTGCCTCTCCTCCTTCTCCTCATATCGAGACCTCCTTGATCTTTGATCACTTAATCCACACAAAACTCAACAGAAAGCTCAGCAAGATCCGTTAGTATAATAAAGGAAATCACTACTCTAAGTGCTGTTGCAAAAAAAATCAAATTTTTTTCATTGTAGCTACTGTAATATAAATTTTTCATGGCTTAATCCACTGATAAAATCGATAGTTTCATCAAAACAAGCAAAACAATGCATCAAAAATAGAATCTGTCTTAAACAGGACAGTTTGTAGTAATCTGAACATTCACCATACTTGTGGTACTCCAAACATTCTGAAACAATTATGAAAAAATAAAAATTTTGCATAGCAAGGCTGTGCAAAAAGTTTCATAAGCTTTCGACGTTCTAGTAAAAAATGTAAAATCGCACGCTACAGCCAAAGTTTCTGTTTTCGCACCGCACATACCAACAAACAATCTACTCATCCTAAAGGCAAATCTTGGAACAAGAATTTTACAATACAAAGGATTTGTACAAGGGAATAATTATTTTTGTTGAAAATTTTCTATAATTAAGATTCACAAAGTTTCCATGGGCATGAACAAAGTTCAAGGCTAGCTCCCACTTTCACAATGCTCGTCCTTCTCACTTTCACTTTTCTTTTTGTGAAGTTTTAAGTTCCCCTCTATAATTTTTTGTTTTTAAACTATATAAAAGCACTCAACAGAAATAAATGACTCTCTAAAACTTCCGGGTTGTCTCCCTGGCAGCGCTTTCTTTAAAGCCATTAAGCTAGGCATAAAGTGCTCAAGTAATGGATCCACCTGGATCCCAAGGTATATCAAAGCCAATTTTAATTAACAATGATTTTGTATTTAGTAGTGAGCACAAAACAACATATATCATGCAATGACGAAGTCTAACTCTCTTCCTATGCATCGACATGTCATACAACAACAATTCATGCACATCAAGTAAAGGCCAATACACAGCGTAAGCGGTTTCTTGCAATTTTATCATGTTGGAAACATAGAGAGGCGGAGATGTAGTTCCGCTCTCATAATAATTGCAAGTAGGAGTAGCAAGCACATGCATATTATATTCATCAAAATCATCATGTGTAATGGTAGAATGCAACCCATCAATATAAACCTTAATAAGTGCAAATTTCTCCGATATAGTGTAGTTGGGAGAATTCAAAAAGATAATGGGACTATCATGTATGGGTGTAATAGCAAAAAATTCATGCTTAACATAAGGAACTATAGCAAGTTCATCTCCATAAGCATAATTCATATTGGCATCTTGGCCAGAAGCATAGCAATTATTAAGTTCATCAAAAAGGGATATTTCAAAAGAATCAACGAGATCATAGCAATTATCATAGCATTCATCCTTCGATAAGAACCAAGGGACATTAAACAATGTATGAGTTGAAGAGTTACTCTCATTAGAAGGCAGGCACGGGTAGCTAATCCGTTCTTCCTCCGTTTGTTCTTCACTCTCCTCATCATATTTTTCATCCAATGAGCTCGCAGTTTCATCAATTTCTTCTTCCATAGACTCCTGCAAATTATTAGTCTCTTCTTAGACAGCGGAGACTTTCTCAATAAATTCATCAATATCAGAATTATATTTATAATTATCATAGCAATATTTAAGGATGGCAAAATTTTCAAGTCTATAAACATGATCATCAAAAGCATCATACTTTAAAAACAAAGAATCAATTTCATAAGCACCCTTAAAAGCAAAAAATTCTTCTAATCGTTCCACATCATAGTAATCATATATACCATTAGCATAAGAAGCTAAGGTTTCATTATCATTAAATTTTTCCATGAAAAGGGAAGGTGCAGAGCATTCATCCTAGAGCAACAAGTAAAATCATATCTCAAGCATAAATCTCGAGCATACCAACGCAACATATAAATTTGATCCCATAAAAGTTTCCCTTTTTGTGTCAACCTATAATCCCTAAAGTATTCATGTTGATCCAATGTTATTCCCATTAGCATGTTGAATGGGGTTTTCTCAGGATTATCAAAGTAGTGCATAATATTTTTCACATAACGAGCATCGAGGGTATTAGGAGGTTCCCCATCTCCATGAGTAGCAAGTACCACTAATTTTTTTATTTTTTCGTGTTCCATATCCATAACTAAAGATAGAGAACAACTTAGGACAGGAAATCAAAACTACTTAGTGATAAAGCAAAGGAGCACACACAAGAATATTCACCCCATGATATTGCTCCCCGGCAACGGCGCCAGAAAAAGGTCTTGATAACCCACAAGTATAGGGGATCATTTGTAGCCTTCTTCGATAAATAAGAGTGTTGAACCCAGCGAGGAGCTAAAGGTAGAACAAATATTCCCTCAAGTTCTATCGACCACCGATACAACTCTATGCACACTTGACGTTTGCTTTACCTAAAACAAGTATGAAACTATTTTGCAATAGTAAAACTACGAGTACTTTGCAAGAATAAAACTACAAATAAATTGCAACGTAATAAAAGTGGATAGATTTTGTCAACAAGAAAGTCATTTGTCCCTAGGCAATCGATAACAAGTACCAGTAATCATTCTTGCAATTCTATATGAGGGAGAGGCATGAGCTAACATACTTTCTTTACTTGGATCATATGCACTTATGATTGGACCCATAGCAAGCATCCGCAACTACTAAAGATCATTAAGGTCATGAAACCCAACCATAGAATTAAGTATCAAGTCCTCTTTATCCCATACGCAACAACCCACCTACTCGGGTTTAAGCTTCTGTCACTCTCGCAACCAACCATAAGCGAATCATGAACGTATTGCAACACCCTGCAGTGGGGCCCCCTCACATTTGCGCGAGACGGAGGGCACCATAGGACATCACAATAAATAAAATATATAAACATACCAACCAAGATCATGATTAACCCACAGGACAAAACGGATCTACTCGAACATCATAAGATAGCCAAATATCATTGGGAAATAATATATGGAGTTGAGCACCATGTTTAAGTAGAGATTACAGCGGGGAGAAGGGGTGTTACACTGCTGCATAGAGGGGGAGAGAGTTGGTATTGACGGCAGCAAGATTGTTGATGTAGATCGCCGTCACGATCCTTGCCCCGGCGGCACTCCGGCGCCACCGGGAGAGAGGGGAAGAGAGCCCCCTCCTTCTTGTCTTCCTTGGCCTCCCCCCTAGATGGGAGGAGAGTTCCCCCTCTGTTCCATGGACTCCATGGCTGCAGAGGGGTGGCAGCCCTTTCGAGATTGGATCTCCCTCTCTGTTCTCTTCTGTTTCGCGCTCCCCTGATCTGGCCGAAAACTGTTTCTTGTATTCCAGGAGATCCGTAACTCCGATTGCGCCAAGATTTTAACATGATTTTTTTCCAGATATAAGCTTCCTTGCGCCCGAAGTGGATCTCCAACCGACGTTCAAGGAGGGCACAACCCACCACCATGCGCCAGGAGCCTCTGGCGTGCCCTGGTGTCTTGTGGGCTCTGTGGGCCTCCATTTGTGGTGATTCCAACTCCCAAAAATCAAATATATTCCATAATAATTCTCCTTAAAATTGTATTGCATTTGGACTTCGTTTGATATGGATTTTCTGCGATACAAAAAACATGTAGAAAACAGGCACTGGGCACTGGATCAATAGGTTAGTCCAATAAATCATATAAAAAGTTGCCAAAAATATGTGAAAGTGGTATAATATTGGCATGAAACAATCAAAAATTATAGATACGACGGAGACGTATCATGGTGCCCTTGAAGGCGGCAATCGAACCTTTACAAACAAGGTTGGGGCAATCTCCACAACTTGATTGGAGGCTGCCAACAACACCATGGAGCTTCACCACAATGGAATGTGGCTCCGAGGTGACCCCAACCGTCTAGAGTGCTCAAACACCCAGGAGTAACAAGATCCGCAAGGGATTAGTGGGGGGAATCAAATTTCTGTTGGTGGAAGTGTAGATCCAGGCCTTCTCAACCAATCCCTAGAAAATCAACAAGTTTGATTGGCTAGGGAGAGAGATCAGACAATATAACCTTTTGGAGCATCAATGGAGTCAGGGTAGGAAGAGGTGAGTCTTCTTGAAGAGGAATACCCCCTTTTATAGTGGGGGAACAATCCAACCGTTATCCCCTCATTCATCCTGCAGCGAGCGATACTACCGCTCAAGGGAGCGATACTACCGCTGGCCGCAGCGGTACTGCCGCTTGGCCCAGTGGTACTACCACTGGGACCGCGCACATCACCTACAAAGGAGAAGGGAGAAGGGACAGAGGAGTGGGCCGTTGAGCGGCACTAGTAGCGGTTGTAGGTGCAATACTACCGCTTATGAGCGGTACTACCACTCCTACTGTAGCTGCTACTGCCGCTGAACCTGACACGAGAAACGCAGGTCTCGAGTCGAGGCAGTACTAGCGCGGAACTGGAGCGGTACTGCCACCTGAAGCTCTGGGCGGTACTACCGCTGATACAGCGGTACTACCGCCTGTTGCTCTCGGCGGTACTTCCGCTCCAGGCTGCGGTACTACCGCTGGCACCTCTTCTATGTCATTTCCATGATAACGAGGGATCCTCCAAGGTTGAGGAAAGGAGTTGGGGGTGCAAAAGAGATGTGTACGTGTTGATTCCACCCTAGCCTTTCCGATACGGACCCCCTCTTGATAGTACGGTATCTCCTACGACTCAAGTCCACCAAAACTGAAACGAAGGAGCACCGTCTTCACTTTAAACACCGAGGGGAAGAAATTGTTTTGTGCCATATGAATGAATATCTGAAATGTTGAATGCACACAATTAGTCTGCGAATGCATTGGCATCAATCACCAAAACCACTAAGAGAGAAATATGCCCCAACACGCTTGTGCAGTACTACCGCTGATCTAGTTCCATGGCTACTGCCTCTTATTTGTTGTGTTTTGTTGCTTTTCGCGCTCAGCGGCAGTTGAGCAAAAGTAGAGAGGTAGTACCGCTTGCGGTACTTCCATCTCTACTACCACTCACCTCCGATGGTCTCGCTGTAGCTTCGGGACATAAGCGGAAGTGGAGCGGTAGTACCGCTTGCATGCGGTACTACCGCCCATTCACTACCGCTGCCACTACCACTTACTCGAGGCCTTCTGGATCGGTCTGCCTCTGTGCAGTAGTAGGGCAGCGGTACGACTGCGATTGTACTCCCCCTACTACCGTGTGTCGCTATATAATGCACCCAAAGCGGTAGTAGCGATAGGGAGACCGGTAGTACCACTCCGAAGGCACTACTGTCTCGAGGCACTCTGCTCATGCACTTAGATCACAAACTACCACCTGAGCGGTAGTACCGCTTATTTGTGGGCTGAGTGTAAGAAAATGCTTGGATTTCTTCCCACTATAAATATGGGGTCTTCTTCCCCAAGAAGACTTGCCTCTTTCTTCCCAAACACCATTGTTTCTCAAAGCTTAATTTTCGCCTAATCTCTCTCCCTAGCCAACCAATATTTTTGATTTTCTAGGGTTTTGTTGAGAGGGCCTCGGTCTACACTTCACGAAGAGATATTTGATTCCCCCACTAATCCCTTGCATATCTTGTTACTCTTGGGTGTTTAAGGACCCTAGACGGAAGAGGTCACCTTGGAGCCATAATCCATTGTGGTGAAGCTTCATGGTGGTGTTGGGAGCCTCCAATTAAGTAGTGGAGATTGTGCCAACCTTATTTGTAAAGGTTTGGTTGCCGCCTTCAAGGGCACCACTAGTGGAATCACGACATCTTGCATTGTGTGAGGGCATGAGGAGAATACGGTGGCCCTAGTGGCTTATTGGGGAGCATTGTGCCTCCACACTGCTCCAACGAAGACGTACTTACCCCTAAAGGGAAGGAACTTCGGTAACACATCCTCATCTTCATCGGCTTGGTTATCTCTTACCTTTACTTTGTGCAATTTTGTATTGTGTTGTATCCTTTGATTACTTCTATTGTGGTTGTTGTTAGCATCATATAGGTTGTTCACCTAGTTGCATTTATAGAAAACCTGTTTGTTGCTTAACCTAATTTGTTAAGAAAAGCTAAAAATTGGTAGTTGCATATTCACCCCCCTCTAGTCAACCATATGGATCCTTTCAATTGGTATCAGAGACTCGTCTCTTTTAAGGGCTTAACTGCCTAAAGAGTATGGTTGATGATGGGTCAAGTGGTGGTGGTCTACCTGCAGCCGAGGCGGTGGCCACAGTCACTAGAGAGGACCTAAGTGAGGCTACGGCTTCACTTAGGACTTCTATGATGACCGAGGTCAAATCCTTGTTTAAGGAATTACTTGAGGGTCTTAAACTTCCTACCGATCTGTTGCAAGTGGTTAAACCCACTACTCCGGACTCGGATGCCGACTCTGGTAAGGGGGCGGCTAATAGTGATAAACTTACCACCCCTGAAGGTAAAATGGGGACGGGCATCCATGTCGCGGTTTCCCATCCCCTGGTGTATGGAGGAACGGTCCATGCACCTCATATCAACCACCTTGGTCCTCCTCCTAAGCTTGTGGTAAATGATTTTTCCTAATTTGGTGTGTCATATCAAGTCTCATTTGAATCATAGCTCAACACATCTTTGGAGAATCATTAAGCAAGCTTTCTACCCTCATCATCCAAACTTCACTCCAAGATAGGAAGTGGGCAATCAATACAGCTAGTCTGCTTTGTTCATTCTTCAAGCCGCCATGCCTCCCAAAGAGCTTGCTCACTTGTGCCCATTCATTCTTGCAAAAGATGCATGGGAACATATTGTCTCTATGTATAAGGGAAGCTCGAGCATTCAACGCTCCAATTTTGAGGTGATCATTGATGATGCCGATTAGTTTGTGATGAATGAAGATGAGGATCCTCGTGAGCTATATCGGAGATTGAGAACTCTCGCAGTCTCACTCCGAGATCATGGGAGCAAGGATATGGATGATAGTTGTATCAAGAACAAGTTCCTCAAGTCCATCATGCCATTCAACAAAGCCATGTCCCTCGTGATCCATCAAAGGCCGGACTTCCACACCTTGTCCTCAAGTCATGTGTTGGATGAGTTTATTGCCATGAACATCTTGACCAAGAACACCGACAATGCACTAGCTCGTGTCCGACGGTTAAAGAAAGCCTCACCCAACCTAACTTTGAAGGACAAGGCAATTTCAAAAGAAGAAGAAAACGAAGAAGAAGAGAGTTGCCCCAAAGACACCAAATATGCTTACCACGAGCACATTGATCTTGCGGCAAGGCAATTTTGGGGAAACAAGAGACACTCAAGGCCCAACTTCTTCAAGAACCACTCAACTGGATCCAAGGGCAAGCAATGTGTGAGGACGTGGTGCAATTGTGGCAATGTGAGTCACTTTGTGGTGGATTGCCCCTATGAGAAGAGGTAATACAATGGTGCCAAGCTCATTCGCAAAGATAAGGCCAATTCCTTCCCCAACAAGAACAACTTCACCAACAAGATGACACAAAAGGGTTGGTGGCGCATGAAGAGTACATCTGCGATGATGATGCCAGTAGTGAAGGAATGGCGACGACCTCCAAGCCCATTGCCACCTCTTCCCCAACCAAGGTGTCACTCTTTGATGGCCCCAACGAGTGCCTCATGGCCATAGGGATCAACAAGGTAACCTACAACATCAAAACTTCCATCACTACTAATCCTTCTTTGTTGGATTGGGTGGATGAACATGAGGAGGTAAATGTGGATGAGAACGAGTTTGAAAAGTTCTTGGGTAAGCTCAAAGGTGAGACCAATAAGCACTTTGTTGCTCTCTTGGAACAACTAGGTGAGGCCAGTGATATCAATGAATCTCATGAGGAAACCATCACTATATGGAGGGGCATAGCTGTGACTATGCTGATGAGATAGCAAATCTTTCCATTTCTCTTGAGGAAGAGCGAGGTCTTCGTTTGGCTCTTGAGGGCCACACAACGACGATCTTGCTAAATTATAGGAAAGATCATGATCAAGCTCTTGTTCTTGCTCGTGTGCTTAAATCCGAGAAGGTTGAACTTGGGGTTGTCCATGATAGACTCAAGCAGGAGTTTGAAACACTTGACAAGGCTCACAAGGCCTTGAAGAGTGCTCATGCTTCTCTTAAAGA
Organism: Aegilops longissima; assembly: GCA_021605205.1. NCBI lineage: Eukaryota > Viridiplantae > Streptophyta > Magnoliopsida > Poales > Poaceae > Aegilops > Aegilops longissima. The sequence continues at coordinate 542,398,996 of CM038682.1, forward strand.
GTCTCGTGATCAACTCCAAGTGAAGCTAACCAAGGAGATAGCCACTTGCCCTCCTTTTGTTCTAATTGATAATGCCCATGCTAATAACTCTTGTTGTAAGCATGTTGATGACCCACAAGTATAGGGGATCAATCCTAATCCTTTTGATAAGTAAGAGTGTCGAACACAACGAGGAGCAGAAAGGAAATGACAAGTGGTTTTCAGCAAGGTAATTTCTGCAGGCACTGAAATTGTCGGTAACAAGTAGTTTGATAGCCACGTAATTTGTAACGAGTAAGTAATGGTAATAAAAGTGCAGCAAGGCAGCCCAATCCTTTTTGTAGCAAAGGACAGTCTAGAACGATCTTAGATAATAAGTAAAGCATTCTTGAGGACACACGGAAATTTCATCTAGTAACTTTCACCATGTTGGTTTGATCCGCGTTCGCTACTTTGATAATTTGATATGTGGGTGGACTTGTGCTTGGGTGCTGTTATTACTTGAACAAACCTCCCACTTATGATTAACCCCCTCGCAAGCATCTGGAACTACGAAAGAAGAATTAAGATAACAATCTAACCATAGCATTAGACGTATGGATCCAAATCAGCCCCTTACGGAATAGCGCATTGATACGTCTCCGTCGTATCTACTTTTCCAAACACTTTTGACCTTGTTTTGGACTCTAACTTGCATGATTTGAATGGAACTAACCCGGACTGACGCTGTTTTCAGCAGAATTGCCATGATGTTGTTTTATGTGCAGAAAACAAAAGTTCTCGGAGTGACTTGAAACTCCACGGAACATCTAGTTAAAAATAATAAAAAATCCTTGCCAAAGATGAAGACCAGGGGGCCCACACCCTGTCCACGAGGGTGGGGGGCGCCCCCCTAGGGCGCGCCCCCTACCTCGTGGGCTCCCTCGAGCTCCTCCGACGCCAACTCCAACTCTATATATTTGCTTTCGGGGAGAAAAAAAATCAAGGAGAAGAAATCATCGCGTTTTATGATACGGAGCCGCCGCCAAGCCCTAAAACCTCTCGGGAGGGCTGATCTGAGTCCGCTCGGGCTCCGGAGAGGGGATTCGTCGCCATCGCCATCATCAACCATCCTCCATTACCAATTTCATGATGCTCACCGCCGTGCGTGAGTAATTCCATCGTAGGCTTGCTGGACGGTGATGGGTTGGATGTGATCTATCATGTAATCGAGTTAGTTTTGTTTGGGTTTGATCCCTAGTATCCACTATGTTCTGAGATTGATGTTGCTATGAATTTGCTATGCTTAATGCTTGTCACTAGGGCCCGAGTGCCATGATTTCAGATCTGAACCTATTATGTTTTCATGAATATATGTGAGTTCTTGATCCTATCTTGCAAGCCTATAGTCACCTACTATGTGTTATGATCCGGCAACCCCGAAGTGACAATAATCGGGACCACTCCTGGTGATGACCATAGTTTTAGGAGTTCATGTATTCACTATGTGCTAATGCTTTGTTCCGGTTCTCTATTAAAAGGAGGCCTTAATATCCCTTAGTTTCCAATAGGACCCCGCTGCCACGGGAGGGTAGGACAAAAGATGTCATGCAAGTTCTTTTCCATAAGCACGTATGACTATTCGGAATACATGCCTACATTACATTGATGAATTGGAGCTAGTTCTGTGTCACCCTATGTTATGATCATTACATGATGAACCGTGATCCGCATAATTATCCATCACCGATCCAATGCCTACGAGCTTTCCATATACTTGGTTTACTCTTATTTACTTTCCGTTGTTATTGTTACAATCACTACAAAATACCAAAAATATTACTTTTGCTTTCATTACTCTTTTGTTACCGTTACCACTACTATCATATTACTTTGCTACTAAACACTTTGCTGCAGATATTAAGTTTCCATGTGTGGTTGAATTGACAACTCAACTGCTAATACTTGAGAATATTCTTTGGCTCCACTTGTGTCGAATCAATAAATTTGGGTTGAATACTCTACCCTCGAAAGCTGTTGCGACCCCCTATACTTGTGGGTTATCAAGACTAATTTCTGGCGCCGTTGCCGTGGAGCATCGCTCTATTCTTTGAGTTACTTGGGATTTATATCTGCTGGACACTATGAAGAACTTGAAAGACAAGAAAACAAAAATTTATCCCTCAACTACGAGGGGAGGTAAGGAACTGCCATCTAGATCTGCACTTGATTCACCTTCTGTTATGAGTAAGCTTGCGACACCTAAACCTACTTCTGCTATTCGTTTTGATATGTCGCATGTTATTGATGATGCCACTTCTGCTATGCATGATACTTATGATGAAACTACTTATGCTTGATACTGATGTGCCCCTTAGTAAATTTCTCGATGAACAAGTTGCTAGGGCTAGTGAGAAAGAAATTATTGAAACTGATAATATTGATGAAAGTGATGATGAGGATATGCCTGTTATTCCTGAAGGTTATATTTTTGATAAAGAGGCTTCTGCTGCTATTTTGGCTTGCAACGATAACGATGAGCTTAGAAGGTTAATAGCTAAATGGAACAAGGAATCTCTTAGAGATAGAATGAGGCCTGACCCTGCTTTTGCTACTTCACCTATTTGTGTTGCCGATAAGGATTATGAATTCTCTGGTGATCCTGATATAATTACTTTGGTTGAATCTGATCCTTTTCATGGTTATGAATCTGAAACTGTTGTGGCACATCTTACTAAATTAAATGATATAGCCACCCTGTTCACTAATGATGAGAGATCTCGCTACTTTTATATACTTAAAATATTTCCTTTCTCATTAAAGGGTGATGCTAAGATATGGTTTAATTCTCTTGATCCTGGTTGTGTGCGTAGTCCCTAGGATATGATTTATTACTTCTCTGCTAAATATTTTCCTGCTCATAAGAAACAAGCTTATTTAAAGGAAATATACAACTTTGTGCAAATTAAAGAAGAGAGTCTCCCACAAGCTTGGGGGAGGCTTCTCAAGTTACTTAATGCTTTGCCTGATCATCCTCTTAAGAAAAATGAAATACTTGATATCTTTTATAATGGACTAACCGATGCTTCCAGAGATTACCTGGATAGTTGTGCTGGTTCTCTTTTCAGGGAAAGAACACCGGATGAAGCTGAAATTCTATTGAATAATATGTTGACAGATGAAAATAATTGGGCACCTCCTGAACTAGCTCCTGAGCTAATTACTGAGCCTATTCCTAAACCAACTCCGAAGAAGAGAGGTGTTCTATTTCTCAGTCCCGAAGATATGCAAGAGGCAAAGAAATCTATGAAAGAAAAAGGTATTAAAGCTGAAGATGTTAAGAATTTACCTCCTATTGAAGAAATACATGGTCTTAATTTACCGCCTGTTGAAGAAACTTATGATCTTAATCCATTACCTATTGAAGAACCTCCTGATCCTGATAACCCGACACAGGTAGTAAAGGTAAATTCTCTCTATAGATTTGATGAAGGCAATATTCCCCATTATAAGTCTGCTAGACAATGCTTCGATGAGTTTGATAATTTTATTGTCAAACAAGAAAACTTCAATGCTTATTTTGGTAGACAATTGAAATACGATTCCGATATGATTAAACACTTGGGTGATTATATGGCTAATATTAGAGGTGAACTTAAACTTGTTAGCAAACATGCTTCTATGGTTACCACTCAAGTAGAACAAGTACTTAAAGCTCAAAAGGAATTGCTCGATGATATGAATAGTAAGAAAAATGATTATGCTGTTAGAGTGGCTACTAGAACTGGTAGAATGACTCAGGAACCTTTGTATCCTGAAGGCCACCCCAAGAGAATTGAGCAAGATTCTCAGAGAAATAATATTGATGTACCTAGTTCTTCTAAAAGGAAGAAAAATAAAAATGATAGGACTTTGCAAACTTCTAGTGAACCTATTGCCGAACCACCTGAGAGTCCAAATGATATATCTATGTCTGATGCTGAAACACAATCTGGTAATGAACATGAACCTAGTGAAAATGTTAATGATGATGTTCATGATGATGCTCAACCTAGTAATGATAATGATGTAGAAGCTGAACCTGCTGTTGATCTTGATAACCCACAACCAAAGAATCAACGTTATGATAAGAGAGACTTTGTTGCTAGGAAACATGGTAAAGAAAGAGAACCATGGGTTCATAAACCCATGCCCTTTCCTCCCAAACCATCCAAGAAAAAGGATGATGAGGATTTTGAGCGCTTTGCTGAAATGATTAGACCTATCTTTTTGCGTATGCGATTAACTGATATGCTCAAAATGAATCCTTATGCTAAATATATGAAAGATATTGTTACTAATAAAAGAAAGTTACCGGAAGCTGAAATTTCCACCATGCTTGCTAATTATACTTTTAAGGGTGGAATACCAAAGAAACTTGGAGACCCAGGAGTACCCACTATACCATGCTCCATTAATAGAAATTATGTTAAAACCGCTTTATGTGATCTTGGAGCCGGTGTTAGTGTTATGCCTCTCTCTTTATATCGTAGACTTGACTTGAATAAGTTGACACGTACTGAAATATCTTTGCAAATGGCTGATAAATCAATTGCTATACCTGTCGGTATTTGTGAGGATGTGCCTGTTGTGGTTGCGAACGTTACTATTTTAACGGACTTTGTTATTCTTGATATTCCCGAGGACGATAGTATGTCTATTATTCTGGGAAGACCTTTTTTGAATACTGCAGGGGCTGTTATTGATTGAAACAAATGCAATGTCACTTTTCATGTTAAGGGTAATGAGCATACGGTACACTTTCCGAGGAAACAACCTCAAGTTCATAGTATCAACTCTATTGGAAAAATTACATCGGTTATATTTGGAGGTTTTGAATTTCCTCTTCCTACTATCAAGAAGAAATATGATATACTTATTATTGGGGATGTGCATAGGCCCGTTGAGGTAACATAGTGTTATTCGAAATTTCTCCGGTTCCATGTTAATCGAAATGAGTTTGTTAACAAGACTTGATCAACCTTGTTAGTGGATTCTTTTTTACGAGCATGAGACGGATGAAACTAGAAGCACAACCTTCTGTACCCTCTTTATACTTTCTGTTATTTAGTTGAAATAATGTAAAAATAGTATTTTCTGTCTGTTTCCTGATTTATTCGTGCAATATAAAAATACCCCGAAAATAAGTCCTCCAAATGTCATGCCAATTTAATATGTTTTTTTCGGGAATATTTGAGGATTTATGGTACTGAAATCACCGCGGGGGGAGCTGCCACCTAGCCACGAGGGCGGAGGGCGCGCCCTACCCCCCCAGGGCGCACCCCTGCCTCATGGGCCCACGGTGGCCCTCCTCCACTTATTCCTGCACCCATCCTCTTCTTCTTCCTCCCACAAACACGAATAACCAGCTCAAGCACGACTTCTAGCTCACTTTGTTGTGATTTTCGATCTCCTTGCTCAAAGCACCTCTCGCAAAACTGCTTGGGGATATTGTTCCTTGGTATGTGACTCCTCCATTGGTCCAATTCGTTTTTGTTCTAGTGATTTATTCATTGCAAATTTGTGCTGCATAGGTGACCATGTTCTTGAGCTTGCATGTCAAATTTATATGGTTCCAAGTAGTTCTAATGCTTGATATAGGCTCTAGGCACTTGTAGGAGTAGTTGTTATCAATTTTGTTGAGCTTTGTTCACTTTTGTTTGAAGTTACTAAATATTTCAGAATATTTCAGAAAATAATGAAGAGACTTTTGAGGGGCTCATCGAGCCGAAGCTCGAAGGAAAAACAGAATGAAGAAGCACAAAGGCCCAAATATAATTTTCCTCGTACCGCGGAGGTCCGGCCGTGTGAATGGCCTTCTGATGACTTCTTGAGATGAGCCGGGATTTATGCGGATTTCTATTCATTAATTGAGAATGCCGACCTCACCGACTTCCTCCGCGACCAACGTCATCAGTATCTCTTACTCACAAATACTTTTGTGCAAAACTTCTACTTTTTCCCTAAGGAATCACCTCCTTCAGTAGAGTTTCATTTATATGACGTTGTTAAGAAGATGCCATTAGCTGAATTTTGCAAGGTTTGCAACATATCCCCTGAGGGCACCTTAGAGGAACCACACCGTAATGAGGTGAAAGCGTTTATTAACACTATCATTGTGGGAGAAACCAGGAAGGTTTCTGATGCAAGAATCACTAGCATACATTTTCCTGTTTTACGCTACTTTGCCATATTTGCTAGTCATTGCTTGGTTGGTCATGGAAACTGTGGAAACCTTAGTGTTCCTGATATTATTATTTTGTCCCATGGTTTATACCGCGATAACACTGTTAGTATGGACGGAATTATTGCTAGACGGTTAAGTTTGAACGTACTAAGGGCCCCATTTTTGGAGGCATTTATGCTTCACGCCTCGCTGCACATTTTAACATACCTATTAGGCTTCATGAGAAAGAAGAAAAATTGCTGCCTAGTGCTTATTTAGATTATAAGAGTATGCTAGCGCATGATTTTATTGTTAAGGGCAGGGAAGGAGAGCTCAAATATAAATTATACTTTCATAAACATCATCCTGAAACTATTACCTTGCCTGCTCCTTCCTTGTTTAATTTTGAAGGACCTTATCTCGTTACGTGGCTGTCATTCAAGCCTACCGGAATCCTGCACCAGCCCCGGAACCGGAACCACAAGATGAGCCTCCACGACAATCTATTTATTCTTGGGATCCGGAGATGGCTGTCAGCCAGTGGCAGTCAGAGTCCTCTTCGTCACAGTACGACCCCAGCTATTCTTCGTCGCAGTACGACCCCAGCTACACCTACGGGTATCCGCCAAGCCATCCCTGGCCATGAACCAACTTAGGCCAAAAGCCTAAGCTTGGGGCAGTATGTATTTCTCACCGACATTACATTTATGTTCACACACACTCATTGCTAGATGTCGGTGCTCATACTCTTTCATTGTAATATCCATGCTAGTTTATTTTATTTTTCCTGCTTTCTTCTTGTGTGTTTGTTAAACCTTAAGAAAAACAAAAAAATTAGTAATAGCTTTTAGCTAGTTATCTTGCTGTAGTAGTAATAATTAAAAAGAAAACCCAAAAATATTTATTGTTCTTCTTTTTCTTGTTGGGAGCTTTCCCGTGTAAATAGTTTTATTTCTTTTCTTTTCTTTGGGGGTCGATAGGAGAAGACCATAATTAAATTGTTGAACTAGCTCTTATATGCATTATTGTTGATTTAACCAAGAGCCCATATTACCTTGTCTTCTCCTGTTTATTGAATGCTCGCAGATTGCAGCTTAGTCCAATGCACGTGCACTCTTATTATTATTCACATCGTTCGGTCATGCAAGTGAAAGGCAATTATGATGATATATGATGGACTGACTGAGATGAGAAAATCTGGTATGAACTCGACCTCTCTTGTTTTTGTAAATATGATGAGTTCATCGTTTTTTATTCAGCTTACTATGAATAAACATGTTTGCAATGATAATTAGAGATCATAGTTACTTGTGCCATGCTTGATTATCTATGAGTTATAATGGTTTACCTTGCGTGCCAACATGCTATTGGAATGGTTATGATGTGGTATGATGGGGTGGTATCCTCCTTTGAATGATTTAAGTGACTTGACTTGGCACATGTTCACATAGCCTTCACGATTATGTTCATGGTGGATTATATCCTACTCATGCTTGCATCCAATGTTTATTAATTTTAATGCATGTTCATGGCTGTTGTCGCTCTCTAGTTGGTCGCTTCCCAGTCTTTTGCTAGCCTTCACTTGTACTAAGCGGGAATACTGCTTGTGCATCCAATCCCATAAACCCCAAAGTTATTCCACATGAGTCCACCATACCTTCCTATATGCGGTATTTACCTGCCGTTCCAAGTAAATTTGTATGTGCCAAACTCTAAACCTTCAAATAAACATTCTGTTTTGTATGCTCGAATAGCTCATGTATCAACTAGGGCTGCCCTTATCTTCCATGTTACGCGGGTTATTCTCAAGAGGAGTGGACTCCGCTCCTCACTCACGAGAAAATGGCTGGTCACCGGGATGCCCAGTCCCATGCTTTATGCAAACTAAATCAAAATTAATTGCAAACAAAATTCCCCCCGGGACCTGATGTTAGTTGGAGGCACTCGTTGTTTCGAGCAAGCCATGGATTGATGCTTGTTGTTAGAGGGGGAGTATAAAATTTACCATTTTGTTTGGGAACCGCCTATAATGTGTGTGGCATGGAAGATATCACCATCTCTTAGTTGTTATGTTGACAATGAAAGTATACCGCTCAAAATATTATTTATCTCTATTTCAAAACCGAGCTCTGGCACCTCTACAAATCCCTGCTTCCCTCTGCGAAGGGTCTATCTATTTACTTTTATGTTGAGTCATCACCCTCTTATCAAAAGCACTAGCTGGAGAGCGCAGCTGTCATTTGCATTCATTACTTTTAATTTATATTGGGTATGACTATGATTGGATCTCTTTTACCATGAATTACAATGTCTAGTCATTCCTTGATCTTTAAAGGTGCTCTGCATTCATGTTTTGCGGTCTCAGAAAGGGCTAGCTAGATACCATCTTGTTATATCATATTATGATTGTTTTGAGAAAGTATTGTCATCCGAGATTTATTATTATGGCTCGCTAGTTGATTATGCTATTGATATGAGTAATCATGAGATCTGAGAATTATTGCAAATGTGGTTAGTTATAATCTTTGCTGAAAACTTGAATGCTGGCTTTATATATTTACAACAACAAGAGCAAACAGAGTTTGTAAAAGTTTTTCTTTCTCTTTCAGTTTTTCAACTGAATTGCTTGAGGACAAGCAAGGGTTTAAGCTTGGGGGAGTTGATACGTCTCCGTCGTATCTACTTTTCCAAACACTTTTGCCCTTGTTTTGGACTCTAACTTGCATGATTTGAATGGAACTAACCCGGACTGACGCTGTTTTCAGCAGAATTGCCATGATGTTGTTTTACGTGCAGAAAACAAAAGTTATCGGAATGACCTGAAACTCCACGGAACATCTAGTTAAAAATAATAAAAATCCTTGCCAAAGATGAAGACCAGGGGGCCCACACCCTGTCCATGAGGGTGGGGCCCCCCTAGGGCGCGCCCCCTACCTCGTGGGCCCCCCGGAGCTCCTCCGACGCCAACTCCAACTCTATATACTTTCTTTCGGGGAGAAAAAGATCAAGGATAAGAAATTATCGCGTTTTACGATACGAAGCCGCCGCCAAGCCCTAAAACCTCTCGGGAGGGCTGATCTGGAGTCTGTTCGGGGCTCCGGAGAGGGGGATTCGTCGCTGTCATCATCATCAACCATCCTCCATCACCAATTTCATGATGCTCACCGCCTTGCGTGAGTAATTCCATCATAGGCTTGCTGGACGGTGATGGGTTGGATGAGATCTATCATGTAATCGAGTTAGGTTTGTTAGGGTTTGATCCTTAGTATCCACTATGTTCTGAGATTGATGCTGTTATGACTTTGCTATGCTTAATGCTTGTCACTAGGGCCCGAGTGCCATGATTTCAGATCTGAACCTATTATGTTTTCATGAATATATGTGAGTTCTTGATCCTATCTTGCAATTCTATAGTCACCTACTATGTGTTATGATCCGGCAACCCCGAAGTGACAATAATCGGGACCACTCCTGGTGATGACCATAGTTTGAGGAGTTGATGTATTCACTATGTGCTAATGCTTTGTTCCGGTTCTCTATTAAAAGGAGGCCTTAATATCCCTTAGTTTCCATTAGGACCCCGCTGCCACGGGAGGGTAGGACAAAATATGTCATGCAAGTTCTTTTTCATAAGCACGTATGACTATATTTGGAATACATGCCTACATTACATTGATGAATTGGAGCTAGTTCTATGTCACCCTATGTTATGACTGTTACATGATGAACCGCATCCGGCATAATTATCCATCACTGATCCAATGCCTACGAGCTTTCCATATACTGGTTTACGCTTATTTACTTTCCCGTTGTTATTGTTACAATCACTACACAATACCAAAAATATTACTTTTGCTTTCATTACTCTTTTGTTATGTTACCACTACTATCATATTACTTTGCTACTAAACACTTTGCTGCAGATATTAAGTTTCCAGGTGTGGTTGAATTGATAACTCAGCTGCTAATACTTGAGAATATTCTTTGGCTCCCCTTGTGTCGGATCAATAAATTTGGGTTGAATACTCTACCCTCGAAAGTTGTTGCGATCCCCTATACTTGTGGGTTATCATGCATAAACTAGGGTTTAAGCTTCTGTCACTCTAGCAACCCATCATCTAATAACTACTCCACAATGAATTCCCTTAGGCCCAAATATGGTGAAGTATCATGTAGTTGACGTTCACATAACACCACTAAGGGAATCACAACCTACATATCATCAAAATATCCAACGTATATCAAATTCACATGATTACTTGCAACATGACTTCTCCTGTGGCCTCAGGAATAAGGGCAACTACTCACAAATAATATTCATGCTCAAGATCAGAGGAATATTAAATAGCATAATGGATCTGAACATATGATCTTCCACCAAATAAACAATCTTGCATCAACTACAAGATGTAATCAACACTACTAGTCACCCACATGTACCAATTTGAGGTTTTGATACAAAGATTGAACACAATAGATGAACTACGTTTGAGATGAGATGGTGCTATTGAAGATGTTGATGAAGATTAGCCTCCCAAAGATGAGAGGGTTGTTAGTGATTACGATGGCTTCAATTTTCACCTCCCGGAGGGAATTTCCCCCGGCGAAATCGCCCCGCCGGAGGGCAAAAGTGCTCCTGCCAAAGTTCCGTCTTGAGCCGGCGGTGCTCCGTCCCGAAAGTCCTCTCCTTATTTTTTTTCTAGGTCAAAAGACCTTATGTACCAGAAGATGGGCACCGGAGGTGGGCCGAGGAGCCCACTACCCACCAGGGCGCGCCTGGAGGGGGTAGGGCACCCTGGTGCCTAGTGGGCACCTGGGTGGCCCCCTCCGGTAGTTCTTTTCTCCAATATTTTTTTATATATTCCAAAATAATTCTTCGTAAAATTTCAGCTCATTTGGAGATGTGCAGAATAGGTATCTCCGACATAGCTTTTTCAGGTCCAGAATTCCAGTTGTCAGTATTCACCCTCTTTGTCTAAACCTTGCATATTATGTGGGAAAAGTCATTAAAATTACTCCTCAAAGTATTATATTCATAAAAATGATAACCCGCAAGTATTATATTCACCCTCTTTGTCTAAACCTTGCATATTATGTGAGAAAAGTCATTAAAATTACTCCTCAAAGTATTATATTCATAAAAATGATAACCCGCAAGTATAGAGGATCGCAACAGTTTTCGAGGGTAGAGTATGCAACCCAACTTTATTGATTCGACACAAGGGGAGCCAAAGAATATTCTCAAGTATTAGCAGTTGAGTTGTCAATTCAACCACACCTGGATAACTTAATATCTGTAGCAAAGTATTTAGTAGCAAAGTAGTATGGAAGTAATGGTAACGGTGGCAAAAGTAACAGTAGTAGTTTTGTAGCAATTGTAACAGTGGCAACCGAAAAGTAACTAAGCAAAGAGCAATATGTGAAAAGCTCGTAGGCATTGGATCGGTGATGGAGAATTATGTCGGATGCGATTCCTCATGCAATAGTTATAACATAGGGTGACACGGAACTAGCTCCAATTCATCAATGTAATGTAGGCATGTATTCCGAATATAGTCATACGTGCGTATGGAAAAGAACTTGCATGACATCTTTTGTCCTACCCTCCTGTTGCAGCGGGGTCCTATTGGAAACTAAGGGATATTAAGGCTTGCTTTTAATAGAGTACCGGACCAAAGCATTAACACTTAGTGAATACATGAACTCCTCAAACTACGGTCATCACCGCCAGTGGTCCCATTATTGTCACTTCGGGGTTGCCGGATCATAACACATAGTAGGTGACTATTGACTTGCAAGATAGGATCAAGAACTCACATATATTCATGAAAACATAATAGGTTCAGATCTGAAATCATGGCACTCGAGCCCTAGTGACAAGCATTAAGCATAGCAAAGTCACAGCAACATCAATCTCAGAATATAGTGGATACTAGGGATCAATGCCTAACAAAACTAACCCAATTACATGATAAATCTCATCCAACCCATCACCGTCCAACAAGCCTACGATGAAATTACTCATGCACGGCGGTGAGCATCATGAAATTGGTGATGGAGGAAGGTTGACGATGACGATGGCGACGGATTCCCCTCTCCGGAGCCCCGAACAGACTCCAGATCAGCCCTCCCGAGAGAGATTAGGGCTTGGCGGCGGCTCCGTATCATAAAACGCGATGAATCCTTCTCTCTGATTTTTTTCTCCGGAACGTGAATATATAGAGTTGGAATTGAGGTCGGTGGAGCACCAGGGGGCTCACGAGGCAGGGGGCACGCCCAGGGTGTGGCGCGCCCCCACCCTCGTGGACAGGGTGTGGGCCCCCTAGCCTTGATTCTTTCACCAATATTTTTTATTAATTCCAAAAATATTCTCCTTGAAGTTTCAGGTCATTCCGAGAACTTTTATTTCTGCACAAAAATAACACCATGGCAATTCTGCTGAAAACAGCGTCAGTCCGGGTTAGTTTCATTCAAATCATGCAAGTTAGAGTCCAAAACAAGGGCAAAAATGTTTGGAAAAGTAGATAGGATGGAGATGTATCAACTCCCCAAGCTTAAACCTTTGCTTGTCCTCAAGCAATTCAGTTGATAAACTGAAAGTGATAAAGAAAAACTTTTACGAACTCTGTTTTCTCTTGTTGTTGTAAATATGTAAAGCCAACATTCAAGTTTCCAGCAAAGATTATGAACTAACCATATTCACAATAACATTTAGATCTCATGTTTCCTCATATCAATGACATAATCAACTAGCGAGCAATAATAATAAATCTCGGATGACAACACTTTCTCAAAACAATCATAATATGATATAACAAGATGGTATCTCGCTAGCCCTTTCTGAGACCGCAAAACATAAATGCAGAGCACCTTTGAAGATCAAGGACTGACTAAACATTGTAATTCATGGTAAAAGAGATCCATTCATAGTCATACTCAATATAAATTAATACTAATGGATGCAAATGACAGCTGTGCTCTCCAACTGGTGCTTTTTAATAAGAGGATGATGACTTAACATAAAAGTAAATAGATAGGCCCTTCGCAGAGGGAAGCATGGATTTGTAGAGGTGCCAGAGCTTGATTTTTAAAGAAGAGATAAATAATATTTTGAGTGACATACTTTCATTCTCAACATAACAACCGAGAGATCTCGATATCTTCCATTCTACACACATTATAAGCGGTTCCCAAGCAGAATGGTAAAGTTTATACTCCCCCACCACCAACAAGCATCAATCCATGGCTGGCTCGAAACAACGAGTGCCTCCAACTAGCAACAGCCCTGGGGGAGTTTTGTTTGCAATTATTTCAATTTTCTTTTCTTAAAGCATGGGACTGGAGTGGTAACCATAGAAGCATGTTTACTAATGAGTTTAAGTTCACCTTTAACTCTAGACATATAATCACTCAAGTGTTCAATCATATAAGCATTTTGTTTCAATTGTCTACCAACATAAGCATTGAAGTTTTCTTGTTTAACAATAAAATTATCAAATTCATCTAAGCATTGTCTAGGAGACTTATAACGAGGAATATCACCTTCATCAAATCTATAGAGAGAATTTACCTTTACTACCTGTGTCGGGTTATCAAGACCATGTATTTCTTCAACAGGCGGCAAATTAAGACCATGTATTTCTTCAATAGGAGGTAAATTCTTAACATCATCATCTTTAATACTCTTTTCTTTCATAGATTTATTTGCCTCTTGCATATCTTCAGGACTGAGAAATAGAATACCCCTTTTCTTCGGAGTTGGCTTAGGAGTTAGTTCAGTAAGTGTCCAATTATTTTCTTTAGTCAACATATTATTCAATAGTAATTCAGCTTGATCAACAGTTCTTTCCCAGAAAACACAACCAGCACAACTATCTAGGTGGTCTCTGGAAGCATCGGTTAGTCCATTATAAAAGATATCAAGTATTTCATTTTTCTTGAGAGGATGATCAGGCAAAGCATTAAGTAATTGGAGAAGCCTCCCCCAAGCTTGTGGGAGACTCTCTTCTTCAATTTGCACAAAATTATATATTTCCCTTAAGGCAGCTTGTTTCTTATGAGCGGGGAAATATTTAGCAGAGAAGTAATAAATCATATCCTGGGGACTACGCAAGGATCAAGAAAATTAAACCGTGTCTTAGCATCACCCTTTAATGAGAACGGAAATTTTTTAAGGATATAGTAGTAACGAGTTTTCTCATCATTAGTGAAAAGGGTGGCTATATCATTTAGTTTAGTAAGATGTGCCACAACAGTTTCAGATTCATAGCCATAAAAAGGATCAGATTCAACCAAAGTAATTATCTCAGGATCAATAGAGAAATCATAATCCTTATCAGTAACACAGGTAGGTGAAGTAGCAAAAGAAGGGTAATATTTCATTCTAGCATTCAATGGTTTTTCTTTCAGCTTAGCTAATAATTTCTTATGATCATTTCTATCATTGCAAGCAAGAAAGTCTCTAGCAGTTTCTTCATCCATAACGTAACCCTCAGGCACAATAGGCAATTCATATCTAGGTGGAGAATCTTCATCATCACTTTCATCAATATTATTAGTTTCAATAATTTCATTCTCTCTAGCCCTAGCAAGTTGTTCATCAAGAAATTCACCTAGTGGCACAGTAGTATCAAGCATAGAAGTAGTTTCATCATAAGTATCATGCATAGCAGAAGTGGCATCATCAATAACATGCGACACATCAGAATTAATAGCAGAAGCAGGTTTAGGTGTCGCAAGCTTACTCAAAATAGAAGGTGAATCAAGTGCAGAGATAGATGGCAGTTCCTTACCTCCCCTCATAGTTGAGGGAAAAATCTTAGTTCTTTCGTCTTTCAAGTTCCTCAAAGTGACCAGCAGATATAAAGCCCAAGTGACTCAAAGAATAGAGCTATGCTCCCCAGCAACGGTGGCAGAAAATAGTCTTGATAACCCACAAGTATAGGGGATCGCAACCGTTTTTGAGGGTAGAGTATTCAACCCAAATTTATTGATTCGACACAAGGGGAGCTAAAGAATATTCTCAAGTATTAGCAGTTGAGTTGTTGATACATCCAATTTGCATCATGCTTTTATACCGATATTTATTGCATTATGGGCTGTTATCATACGTTATGTCACAATACTTATGCCTATTCTCTCTTATTTTACAAGGTTTCCATGAAGAGGGAGAATGGCGGCAGCTAGAATTCTGGGCTGGAAAAGGAGCAAATATTAGAGACCTATTCTGCACAGCTCCAAAAGTCCTTAAACTTCACGGAAGTTATTTTTGGAATTAACAAAAAATACTAGTGAAAGAAAGTACCAGAGGGGGCCCACACCCTGGCCACGAGGGTGGGCGCGCCTACCCCTCGGCGCGACCCCGCCTCGTGGGCCCCGGCAGCCTCCGGTGCCCATCTTCTGCTATATGAAGTCTTTTACCCTGGAAAAAATCATAAGCAAGCTTTCTGGACGAAACATCGCCGCCACGAGGCGGAACCTTGGCGGAACCAATCTAGGGCTCCAGCAGAGCTGTTCTGTCGGGGAAACATCCCTCCGGGAGGGGGAAATCATCGCCATCGTCATCACCAACGATCCTATCATTGGGAGGGGGTCAGTCTCCATCAACATCTTCACCAGCACCATCTCATCTCAAACCCTACTTCATCTCTTGTATCCAATCTTTGTCCCAAAGCCTCAGATTGGTACCTGTGGGTTGCTAGTAGTGTTGATTACTCCTTGTAGTTGATGCTAGTTGGTTTATTTGGTGGAAGATCATATGTTCAGATCCTTTATGCATATTAATACCCCTCTGATTATGAACATGAATATGATTTGTGAGTAGTTATGTCTGTTCCTGAGGACATGGGAGAAGTCTTGCTATAAGTAGTCATGTGAATTTGGTATTCGTTCGATATTTTGATGAGATGTATGTTGTCTTTCCTCTAGTGGTGTTATGTGAACATCGACTACATGACACTTCACCAATTTTTGGGCCTAGAGGAAGGCATTGGGAATTAATAAGTAGATGATGGGTTGCTAGAGTGACATAAGCTTAAACCCTAGTTTATGTGTTCTTCGTAAGGGGCTGATTTGGATCCATATGTTTCATGCTATGGTTAGGTTTACCTTAATACTTCTTTTGTAGTTGCGGATGCTTGCAATAGGGGTTAATCATAAGTGGGATGCTTGTCCAAGAAAGGGCAGCACCCAAGCACCGGTACACCCACATACCAAATTATCAACGCGAATCATATGAGCGTGATGAAAACTAGCTTGACAATAATTCCCATGTGTCCTCGGGAGCGCTTTTCTCTATATAAGAGTTTGTCCAGGCTTGTCCTTTGCTACAAAAAGGATTGGGCCATTTTGCTGCACCTTATTTACTTTCATTACTTGTTACCCGTTACAAATTACCTTATCACAAAACTATCTGTTACCGATAATTTTAGTGCTTGCAGAGAATACCTTACTGAAAACCGCTTATCATTTCCTTCTGCTCCTCGTTGGGTTCGACACTCTTACTTATCGAAAGGACTACGATAGATCCCGTATACTTGTGGGTCATCAAGACTTTTTTCTGATGCCGTTGCCGGGGAGTGAAGCGTCTTTGGTAGGTGGAATTTGGTAAGGAAAATTTTATATAGTGTGCTGAAATTTACTGTCACTTGTTACTATGGAAAGTAATCCTCTAAGGGGCTTGTTTGGGGTATCTTCACGCCGACCAGTAGAGCAAAGAGTTGCTCCTCAACCTACTGAACCTACTGAAAATGTTTACTTTGAAATTCCTTCGGGTATGATAGAGAAACTGCTAGCTAATCCTTCTACAGGAGATGGAACATTACATCCCGATTTGCACCTAATCTATGTGGATGAAGTTTGTGGATTATTTAAGCTTGCAGGTATGCCCGAGGATGTTATCAATAAGAAGGTATTCCCTTTATCTTTGAAGGGAGAGGCATTGACATGGTTTAGGCTATGTGATGATATGGGATCATGAAACTACAACCGATTTAAATTGGAATTTCATCAGAAGGTTTATCCTATGCATCTTGGTCATCGTGATCGTAATTATATATATAATTTTTGGCCTCACGAAGGAAAAAGCATCGCTCAAGCTTGGGGGAGGCTTAAGTCAATGTTATATTCATGCCCCAATCATGAGCTCTCAAGAGAAATGATTATTCAGAATTTTTATGCTCGGCTTTCTCTCAATAATCGCTCCATGCTCGACACTTCTTGTACTGGCTCTTTTATGATGAAGACTATTGAATTCAAATGGGATTTATTGGAAAGAATTAAACGCAACTCTGAAGATTGGGATCTCGACGAAGGTAAGGAGTCAGGGATAAAACCTAAGTTTGATTGTGTTAAATATTTTATGGATAGCGATGTTTTCCGTGAATTTAGCACGAAATATGGACTTGACTCTGAGATAGTAGCTTCTTTCTGTGAATCCTTTGATACTCATGTTGATCTCCCTAAGGAGAAGTGGTTTAAATATAATCCTCCCATTGAAGTAAAAGTAGTTGCACATATTAAAGTTGAAGAAAGGACTATCACTTATAATGATCCTGTCGTTCCTACTGCTTATATTGAGAAACCACCTTTCCCTGTTAGAATGAAGGATCATGCTAAATCTTCAACTGTGGTCAACAAAAGTAACATTAAGACACCCAAACCCCCTGAGCAAATTAAAGTTGAACCTAGTGTTGCTATGGTTAAAGATCTCTTGGCTGATAATATTGATGGGCATGTTATTTACTTCTGCAATGAGGTTGCTAGAATTGCTAGACCTGATACTAAAATAAACATAGACCTGTTGTAGGCATGCCTGTTATTTTTGTTAAGATAGGAGATCATTGTTATCATGGCTTATGTGATATGGGTGCTAGTGCAAGTGCAATACCTCATTCCTTATACAAAGAAATTATGCATGATATTGCACCTGCTTAGTTAGAGGAAATTGATGTTACAATTAAGCTTGCCAATAGAGACACTATTTCACGAGTTGGGATTGTTAGAGATGTTGAAGTCTTGTGTAGGAAAACTAAATATCCTGCTGATTTTCTTGTTCTTGGTTCCCCACTAGATGACTTTTGTCCCATTATATTTGGTAGACCCTTCTTGAATACTGTTAATGCTAAGATAGACTGCAAAAAGGATGTTGTTACTATTGGTTTGGGGGATATGTCTCATGAGTTTAATTTTGCTAAGTTTCATAGACAACCCCGTGATGAGGAATTGCCTAGTAAACATGAAATTATTGATCTTGCTTCTATTGTCGTGCCTCCTAGTGATCCTTTAGAACAATACTTGCTAGACCATGAAAATGATATGTTTATGAATGAAAGAAGGGAAATAGATGAAGTATTCTTTAAACAGGGACCTTTTTTGAAACACAACTTGCCTGTTGAAATCCTAGGGGATCCTCCTCCACCCAAGGGTGATCCCGTGTTTGAGCTTAAACCATTACCTGATACTCTTAAATATGCTTATCTTGATGAGAAGAAGATATATCCTGTTATTATTAGTGCTAACCTTTGAGAGCATGAAGAAAAGAAATTATTGAAAACTCTGAAGAAGCACCGTGCTGCTATTGGATATACTCTTGATGATCTTAAGGGCATTAGTCCCACTCTATGTCAGCACAAAATAAAATTGGAAAAAGATGCTAAACCAGTTGTTGATCACCAACGACGGTTAAATCCTAAGATGAAAGAAGTGGTAAGGAAAGAAATACTAAAGCTTCTGGAGGCAGGTATAATTTATCCCGTTGCTGATAATCAGTGGGTAAGTCATGTCCATTGTGTCCCTAAGAAGGGAGGTATTACTGTTGTTCCTACTGACAAAGATGAATTGATCCCACAAAGAATTGTTACAGGTTATAGAATGGTAATTGATTTCCGCAAATTAAATAAAGCTACTAAAAAGGATCATTACCCTTTACCTTTTATTGATCAAATGCTAGAAATATTATCCAAACATACACATTTTTGCTTTCTAGATGGTTATTCTAGTTTCTCTCAAATACCTGTGTCAAAAGAGGATCAAGAAAAGACCACTTTTAGTTGTCCTTTTGGCACCTTTGCTTATAGACGTATGCCTTTTCGTTTATGTAATGCACCTGCTACCTTCCAAAGATGCATGATGGCTATATTCTCTGATTTTTGTGAAAAGATTGTTGAGGTTTTCATGGATGATTTCTCCGTTTACGGAACTTCTTTTGATGATTGCTTGAGCAACCTTGATCGAGTTTTGCAGAGATGTGAAGAAACTAACTGTAACGCCCTCGATGCGGCTATATCTCCCACGTGTCGAAGTACGACTTAGAGGCATAACCGCATTGAAAGCAATGTCGCAAGTGAGGTAATCTTCACACAACCCATGTAATACATAAGGGAAAAAGAGATACATAGTTGGCTTACAATCGCCACTTCACACAATACATGAGTAAAGCATTACATTATACAGATACAATCAAGGTCCGACTACGGAACCAAAATAAAAGAAGACTACCCCAAATGCTACACAGATCCCGATCGTCCCAACTGGCTCCACTCTTGATCAACTGAAACGAAACAACACAAAGGACAAGATCTTCATCGAGCTCCTCCTTGAGCTCGGATGCATCACCTGCACGATTTCATCGGCACCGCAAACTGGTTTTGAAGTATCTGTGAGTCACGGGACTCAGCAATCTCACACCGCGAGATCAAGACTATTTAAGCTTAAAGGTAGGACAGGGTAGTGAGGTGGAGCTGCAGCAGCGACTAGAATATATGGTGGCTACATACGCAAATGAGAGCGAGAAGAGAAGGCAAAAGCACGGTCGAACAACTATGATCAAGAAGTGATCCTAGAACAACCTACGTCAAGCATAACTCCAACACCGTGTTCACTTCTCGGACTCCGCCGAGAAGAGACCATCACGTTTACACACGCGGTTGGTGTATTTTAATTAAGGTCAACTTCGGGTTTTCTACAACCGGACATTAACAAATTCCCATCTGCCTCATAACCGCGGGCACGGCTTTGAAAGATAATACCTGCGGGGTGTCCCAACTTAGCCCATTATAAGCTCTCACGGTCAACGAAGGATATTCCTTCTACCGAAGACCCGATCGATCTCGGAATCCGGACTACAAGACATTTCGACAGCAATAAAACAAGACCAGCAAAGCCGCCGGATGTGCCGACAAATCTGATAGGAGCTGCACATATCTCGGTCTCGTGGCACACCGGATAGGTCAGCCTACGAGTAAAACCAGCCCTCGAGTTGCCCGTGGTGGCCCCGATCTGCCCGTTCGAGCCAGCACTCGAAGGAGCACCGGTCCGGGGGGTTAAAATAAAGATGACCCTTGAGTCTGCAGAACCCAAGGGAAAAAAAGGCTTAGGTGGCAAATGTTAAAACCAATGTTGGGCCTTCTTTGGAGGAGTCTTATTCAAAGCGAACTGTCAAGGGGTCCCATAAATCACCCAACCGTAAGGAACGCGAAATCAAGGAACATAACACCGGTATGACGGAAACTAGGCGGCAAGAGTGGAACAAAACACCAGGCATAAGGCCGAGCCTTCCACCCTTTACCAAGTATATAGATGCATTAATTAAATAAGATATATTGTGATATCCCAACAAGTAAACATGTTCCAACAAGGAACAACATCTCCATGTTCCAACAAGGAACAAACTTCATCTTCACCTGCAACTAACAACGCTATAAGAGGGGCTGAGCAAAGCGGTAACATAGCCAAACAACGGTTTGCTAGGAAAGGATGGTTAGAGGCTTGACATGGCAATGTGGGTGGCATGATAAGCAAGTGATAGGCATCGTAGCATAGGCATAGCAAAAGAGCGAGCAACTAGCAAGCAAAGATAGAAGTGATTTCGGGGGTATGGTCATCTTGCCTGAGATCCCGCAAGGAAGAAGAACAAGTCCATGAAGAAGACAAACGGACGTAGTCGAACGAATCCTCACAACTCCGGAAGGAAACCGAAGCTAACGAGAGAAGCAACCCGGAAAGAAGCAAACAACATAGTAAACAACCATCACATAAACATGTCATGATGCACAAACAAGTATGATGCATGTCCGGTTTAATGAGGCATGGCATGGCAAAGTGCATCGAACAATACTACCAATTAAGTGGAGCTCAATATGCAACGAGTTGCATATTGACAAAACACCACATCACTTATTTAGTTCTCTCTCGGTTATGTACCCAACAATATTAAATGTTGTTAAACATGGCAAGAGGTGAAGCACAACAAAACTACCTAACTAGGCAAGTTTAAATGAGGCCGGAAACAACGAACAACAAGTCCGGAAAATCCTCATGTGCCTATTTATGGATTAGGTACTGTTCTGCCCTAAACACAATTTTAGAGTTGTTAAACGTGCAAAGCAAGTACACCATGTTAAACTAGGCATTTTTCTACCCCATTTACATATATAATTTATTTAAATCCGAGCTACGGTTATTTAGTTATAAAATAAATCATTTTAGCATGGCATTTAAGCAATTTAAAGCAAACGGCAGTTTAAATATTTTAAACATAGATGAAAGTGGCAAATTATTAATCTACACAATTTTCTAAGCATTTTACATATACAAAGTTTTTACATATGATGCACGGTTGTGGAGTTATTATATGCATGAATTAGGAGGGTTTTTCTATAAAACTGGTAAATCACAGGATAAATAGCAAATTCGCAACGCAGGAAAAAACCCTACGCGGGCCGAATCTGGCTGGCCCAGCAGTGCTCAGGAGAGGGGTGGGTGGCTGCTCACGTTCATGGGCTTGGCCCGGTTCGGTGGAGGAGGCCCAAGAGGGCGCGAGGCTGGAGGAGGCCGGTTGGGACGCGCTGGGCCTGGCGAAGGGGCTGCTTGGTCGCGATCCACCAAGGCGAGGAAGGCGCGGTCAACGCAGTGAGCAGAGGCGCGTCGTCCTCCCTGCTCGAACGGCAGAGGAGGCGAGAAGCGCGACACGGGGACCTCGTGAAGGGATGGCAGCGGGCGAGGGCGCGGACGACGCGGATACGGCCAGGAAGAGGAGATGCTCGACGTGGGCTGCCGGATCTTGGCGGATCCGAGGCCACTGGTACTCCGGCGGAACAGCAGCGGCGGAGGAGCATCTGGGCACGGGGACGCGAGCTCCTCTCAACGACCATGGCGGAGAGCTCCTGCTGGTCCGGTGCTGCTCCGGTCCGGTAGAGGCGAGGCGGAGCAGATTCGGGAGGAGGCGGTGGCGGCCGGCTCCGAGGCGGACGGGCGCGGGTCAACGGGGCGCAGAGGAGGTCCCTGGCGGCGGGGCTTGGCGAGCTCGGCGTCGAGGAAGGAGCTCCGGAGCGGAGGAAGCTCCACGGTGCCCACGGCGGGGCTGACGCAGGGAGCGGCGACGGCAGCGACTTCCCAAGGGGCGGCGACGTTCATGGCAAGCGACGGCCATGAGAGAAAGGAGGGAGCTAGAAAGGGAAGGAGGGAAACAGGGCAGGGGAAGAGGCCTGGACCATGCGGGTCACTCGCCGGCGGCGAGGTCGCCGGGGCGGCAGGGTTGCTTGGGGCCTCGGGCGCGGCTGCGCTCGGGAAAGGCTGGGGTTGGCCCGATGGGGAATTCAAGGGAGAGGAGGTGGGTCGATGGATTGATAGGTTGTGGCCTTGCCCGATCTGGAAAACGAGGAGGAAGGTGGCGGCTTCGGTTGGGTGGAAATTTGGATCGGGGTAGATCCCGAGGAACAGGGGAGACAAGAGGAGTGTGGCGGCGGCTAGGAGGACAAGGGGAGGATTTCTAGGGTTATCCAAAATAGACTAGGGGTGGACTATATATATGAGAAAGGAGGGAAGTTTTGGATCATCCGATTAAAATCGGACGGTCGAGAATAAAATGCTTCGGGAGTCCAAACAAATGAACGAAGATATTTTAGGGATGTTTGGGGTTGATCCGAACCCAACGGTGATGACTGTCCGGGTCGGGTTCGGGGGGAGTTTCGGACACGCACACGAGGGTGCTGCGAGCTGGCAAGAGAGGTTAGGTAAAGTGTGGAGGGGGTCAAACGGCCAGACAAGAGGGGACGAAGCGGTTGGTCTGAGAAAGGTCAACGGAGACAAACGGTCTGACAACATGCCACGAAGCCAAGGGGAGAAACGACAACTACTAACGGCTACGAGTTTTATGAAAACATGCAGATGCAATGCGCATGATGCTATGAGATGAGATGCATGACATGAACAAAATGCAAAACAAAACACAAAACCCAACCACGAAGGAATTAATAATATCGCATCTCCGGAAAAGGCAAGAGTTGGAGATACGAATATGGAAAGTTGCATCCGGGGCGTTACAACACTCCACCACTACGAGAGGATCTCGTCCCGAGATCTAGGATGGCACCGGAGGGAAAAGGAAGAGGAAGATGAGAGGTAAAACTAAGTTGCTTCTTTGACAAAAGAGTGAAAGCAAAGAACTTTGAGAGGTTGAAAAGTTGAAAGAAAGAACACAACAGAGATGAATGAGATTGCAAACAATCCGTTAGAAAAGAGGAAGAAGGAACATTACGAGAACTTGAAGGTTGCAAAGACATGAATGACGAGCAGAAAGGACAAGAAGGAAATTGAAACCACTCTGGTTGAAACGAGATAAGAATGAATAAGAATGATATAATTTTGACAGCACTCCGACTGAACATGGAAGGAATAGAACATGAACTTGACAAGATGAGAGGATACTTGATGAGATCAACAAGACACTACCTCCGAAACTATTGAAAGAATGGCACAAGGGGTAAGAAAGATTTCAGACAGCTCTCCGGTTGAGGAAAGAGGCAAAACCTGATAAGATGAGAAAACTTGAATGGATGACACAACACTCCGGTTAAATGGATAATGCAAGAAAAAGAACATGATCTTGACAAAACGAGACGATGGGTCGAAGAGAGCAACATCACAATGCCTTCGGAACGAAAGAATAGAAGATAGATCTTTGGAATAACAGAATGAAGAAGAAAAATGTCAACTTCTGCCACAAAAGAGCTTGGAAAGCATCCTTCCAACGAAGAATTGAACGGAGTTTTTGCCAAATGAACAACGAAAAGCACAAGCTTGTTGTGGGCTTAAGGCAAACATCTCAAAATTATGAGGTGAGTTTACGCCACCAACGGAAACAAATGATTGGATTTATATCAACAAGGAGACGAAAACTTATTTCACCGAGAGGACAATTGAAGAACTTGGGTCATTTATAAGCGCCATAATAGCAACATTCCTTAGGGAAGGCTTTAGGTGAAATATGACCCAAGATAACTCCAACAAAGGGATTGATGGATTTAAATATCTCATTCTTGACAACAAGTGAATCATGAAGCATGAAGGAAAATTGTCAAGAATGGCATAACACCATCTCAAGAGATAAGGTAGAAAGAAGTGCACTTCGGAATGCAAGATGAAGAATACTTGAACTCCTCAAGACAAAACATGTGTTGAACACCACGTTTATTTTGAAGTATGGCTTGACGGATCTTAACTCGGAGAGAAATCTTGATGAACAATTGAAGAATGAAAAGAATCCTTGAGGAAGCACCATGTAGAGCCTCCATGAAGAACTCCGGTAAGAAAAGGATGATAAAAGAAAGAGAAGTTGAAAACACAAGGTGAAGCCTTGTAGTGATAAGAAGAAGCTTTGAAATGATATAACCGAGAAAAACTTTGAACTCCGGAAAGAAAGATGAACAAATGAAATCAAGAATTTTGATGAACCTCCGGAATAAGGAATTGAATTTACTAGATGAAACAAGAATAAGAATTACATTATGCTCATCCTTCACCAATTAAATTGATGACAAGCAGCGGATTTGGCATACTACTTATTCTCGTTGAAAAATGATTACAGATAGAGATATAGCGCAAACTTAAGAAGGTATTCAACAATTCACCGGTAGGAATCGGAAAGAACGAATGAATTGATACGATAATAAAGGAATAGGAATGTTGAACAAACCACGGTAGGATTATGAGAGAACAAATGAATCTATATGATAACGAAGGAAGAGAACTCTTGAGCGAACCACCGTAAGAATTGAAGATGAAAGTAGCAAAGGCACAATTCACCGTGAAGAATTAGAAAACGAATAAAGATGCTTGACAGAATTTAGATACATTAGAACGAAGAGATCATGAACTGATTAGAGGATATTTCGACGATGCACCGGTGAGATTTGGAGAACGATAGCTACACGCTGAGAATGAGGAATTGTGACATGATGGCCAACGGAGGAAAGAAATGGGAACAACTCATGAAATGCTCCGGATGGGTGAAAAGAATTCCCACAACTGAAAACAATTATGATAGGATGGCATCAAACTAGAACCATGAATCTTGAAGAGAATGGAACAAGATTTAAGAGAAACTCTTCTTCGGTCTTCAAATCGAAGAATGACGATGAGAAACACCACCATGAATTGTTGAGGCACTCCGGAATGAAAATTAGAAAGGTTGAACCAACGATGAAAAGAATTTGGAAGATCTTGGAGAAAGACATTTGACTGATGATAATTCATCCTTACATCAAACTTTGCAAAGAATTTGAGAATAACTCCGAAAAATTAGAAGAGTCAGGTAAGATCCTGGGAAAAGACCTGTGGGTTAGGGCCCAATCAAAAGAACCACTGTTGAACGATTGTTTGAAAAGAGAGATTGCACCGGTTGAATTAAATGGCTTGAATGAGATAGCATCCTCAAAAGAACTTGAGTGAATTGAGAATGGAAACTTGAATCTTCAGAGATATCTTCAACACTTCGGAACAACTGAATAGCGAGAGGTGAATGATTAGGAGATACACCGGCATGAGAAAGCATTGTGAAAAGAGGAAAAGGGATAAGATCAACACCGAAATCTTGAACTAAATCCACCGGAGAAGAAAGAAAATTAGAATGGAACAATGATAAGGTTGAAGCTTCCTTAGCGTCTTCATGAGAAATCACCGGATAAAACATTAAAGGAAAAGAATGAAGAAACTTCACTCAATAAAATGGATACTTGATTAAGAAATCTGAGTCCTTGAAGAAAAAGGGTGGGAGGGCGGAAAACAAAGGCAACTTGGGACGGATGAAACAACACCGTTGAGAAAACTTAGAATTGATCTCGCAGATGTTGAAAATGATCGGATCCACTTGAAGAGAAGCACACCGGTTGGGAAAAGAAGTAACATGACAAGCTCAGTGATCAAGAAGGATTAGTATTCACATAGCAATATGAGAACACCATTTAGGAAAGGTATGGAATCAACACTTGGCATTGAAGCAACTTGAATACCACAAAACGGAACAAAAACAAAGGATTTGGCTTGCAGAATAAGCGGAAACAAACACATATGATAGAGATTTACCCAGTCTCATATCATGCATCATCGAAAAAGATATTTTAGGAGCTACTTGAATTCCACCTATAAACTCCCGAAACTTTCTGGTTATGCCATCCGGTGTTGGGGATACAGGGACACAAAATATATCACCCAAACTAACAATACCTAGATCCAATTGTATCCATCCGTCAACACATAACCAAGAAATCCTCGAAATCGTGTACCTCGACCTTGAAAAACATCCGTTATACAAGTCATGGCAATACTCCCTTTTCGCCTCGATCTTTGGGCTATCGGGTTATCTCACCAACAACTGCACAAAAGAGATTTCGATGTCGGCAAAACTCGGTATTCCGAACTGCAGCGATAAAATTGTGGCGACAACACCTCGGAGCTCAACTCCCGGGACACCGCCACAACCCCTAAATGTCGAGGCACCAAGAACAATGTTCTCGTCACAAAACCATCGGAACGATTCCAAGATACCCACGTGATCCTAAATTTTTTTTGTGAAATTTGAGGAGAGAAGAGTCAAAACTCTCGTCGGGATACCTCACCGAGGCGACGAAGGGACCGAGGAGTAAAAAAATCCTACTCTCGATATATATAATCCTAAGACTCAAAACATTTTCCGTTCTAGACTCAACAACGTCAACAAACAATCAAGTAGGGGCTCCTAAGTCGGGAAGGCTCGATTACCAACTTAGCGCCTCGATGCGGCTATATCTCCCACGTGTCGAAGCACGACTTAGAGGCATAACCGCATTGAAAGCAATGTCGCAAGTGAGGTAATCTTCACACAACCCATGTAATACATAAGGGAAAAAGAGATACATAGTTGGCTTACAATCGCCACTTCACACAATACATGAGTAAAGCATTACATCATACAGATACAATCAAGGTCCGACTACGGAACCAAAATAAAAGAAGACTACCCCAAATGCTACACAGATCCCCGATCGTCCCAACTGGGCTCCACTACTGATCAACTGAAACGAAACAACACAAAGGACAAGATCTTCATCGAGCTCCTCCTTGAGCTCGGATGCATCACCTGCACGATTTCATCGGCACCTGCAAACTGGTTTTGGAAGTATCTATGAGTCACGGGGACTCAGCAATCTCACACCCGCGAGATCAAGACTATTTAAGCTTAAAGGTAGGACAGGGTAGTGAGGTGGAGCTGCAGCAAGCGACTAGCATATATGGTGGCTACATACGCAAATGAGAGCGAGAAGAGAAGGCAAAAGCACGGTCGAACAACTATGATCAAGAAGTGATCCTAGAACAACCTCGTCAAGCATAACTCCAACACCGTGTTCACTTCCGGACTCCGAGAAGAGACCATCACGGTTACACACGCGTTGGTGTATTTTAATTAAGGTCAACTTCAGGTTTTCTACAACCGGACATTAACAAATTCCCATCGCCTCATAACCGCGGCACGGCTTTGAAAGATAATACCTGCAGGGGTGTCCCAACTTAGCCCATTATAAGCTCTCACGGTCAACGAAGGATATTCCTTCTACTGGAAGACCCGATCAGTCTCGGAATCCCGGACTACAAGACATTTCGACAGCAATAAAACAAGACCAGCAAAGCCGCCGGATGTGCCGACAAATCTGATAGGAGCTGCACATATCTCGGTCTCGGGGCACACCGGATAGGTCAGCCTCTGAGTAAAACCAGCCCTCGAGTTGCCCCATGGTGGCCCCTTGATCTGCCCGTTTGGGCCAGCACTCGAAGGAGCACCGGTCCGGGGGTTAAAATAAAGATGACCCTTGAGTCTGCAGAACCCAAGGGAAAAAAAGGCTTAGGTGGCAAATGTTAAAACCAATGTTGGGCCTTGCTGGAGGAGTCTTATTCAAAGCGAACTGTCAAGGGGGTCCCATACTAACCTTGTCTTGAATTGGGAGAAGTGCCACTTTATGGTTAATGAATGTATTGTCTTGGGGCATAAAATTTCTGAAAGAGGTATTGAAGTTGACAAAGCTAAAGTTGATGCTATTGAAAAGATGCCGTGTCCCAAGGACATTAAAGGTATAAGAAGTTTCCTTGGTCATGCCGGTTTTTATAGGAGGTTCATTAAGGACTTCTCTAAAATCTCCAGGCCTCTGACTAATCTCTTATAAAAGGATATTCCTTTCGTCTTTGATGATGATTGTGTAGAAGCATTTGAAATACTTAAGAAAGCATTGATTTCTGCACCCATTGTTCAGCCACCTGATTGGAATTTACCCTTTGAAATTATGTGTGATGCTAGTGATTATGCTGTAGGCGTTGTTCTAGGACTAAGAGTTGATAAGAAATTAAATGTTATCCAATATGCTAGTAAAACTCTAGACACTACCCAGAGAAATTATGCTACTACTGAAAAAGAATTTTTAGCAGTTGTATTTGCTTGTGATAAGTTCAGTCCTTATATTGTTGATTCTAAAGTAACTGTTCACACTGATCATGCTGCTATTAAATATCTTATCGAAACGAAAGATGCTAAACCTAGACTTGTTAGATGGGTTCTCTTGCTACAAGAATTTGATTTTCATATTGTTGATAGAAAGGGAGCTGAGTACCCCGTTGCAGACAACTTGTCTAGGTTAGAAAATGTTCTTGATGACCCACTATCTATTGATGATAGCTTTCCTGATGAACAATTGGCTGTCATAAATGCTTCTCGTACTGCTCCTTGGTATGCTGATTATGCTAATTATATTGTTGCTAAATTTATACCACCTAGTTTCACATACCAGCAAAAGAAGAAGTCTTTCTATGATTTAAGATATTACTTCTGGGATGACCCACACCTTTATAAAGAAGGAGTAGATCGTGTTATTAGTTGTTGTATACCTGAGCATGAACATGAACAGATCCTACGCAAGTGCCACTCCGAAGCTTATGGAGGACACCACGCTGGAGATAGAACTGCAGATAAGGTATTGCAATCCGATTTTTATTGGCCTACTCTCTTCAAAGATGCCCGTAAGTTTGTCTTATCTTGTGATGAATGTCAAGAATTGGTAACATTAGTAGACGTCAAGAAATGCCTATGAACTATTCACTTGTTATTGAACCATTTGATGTTTGGGGCTTTGATTACATGGGACCGTTTCCTTCCTCTAATGGGTATACACATATTTTAGTTGTTGTTGATTACGTTACTAAGTGGGTAGAAGCTATTCCAACTAGTAGTGCTGATCATAACACCTCTATTAAGATGCTTAAATAAGTTATTTTTCCGAGGTTTGGAGTCCCTAGATATTTAATGACTGATGGTGGTTCACATTTTATTCATGGTGCCTTTCGTAAAATGCTCGCTAAGTATGATGTTAATCATAGAATTGCATCTCCATATCACCCACAGTCTAGTGGTCAAGTAGATTGAGTAATAGAGAGCTCAAATTAATTTTGCAAAAGACTGTTAATAGATCTAGAAAGAATTGGTCCAAGAAACTTGATGATGCATTACGGGCCTATAGAACTGCATATAAAAAATCCTATGGGTATGTCTACGTATAAAATGGTTTATGGAAAAGCATGTCACTTACCTCTCGAACTAGAACATAAGGCATATTGGGCCATTAAAGAGCTCAATTATGATTTCAAACTTGCTGGTGAGAAGAGGCTATTTGACATTAGCTCACTTGATGAATGGAGAACCCAGGACTATGAGAATGCCAAACTGTTTAAAGAAAAGGTTAAAAGATGGCATGACAAAAGGATACAAAAGCGTGAGTTTAATGTAGGTGATTATGTGTTGCTATTCAACTCTGCTTAAGATTTTTTGCAGGAAAACTTCTCTCTAAATGGGAAGGGCCTTACGTTATCGAGGAGGTCTATCATTCCGGTGCCATAAAAATCAACAACTTCGAAGGCACAAATCGGAAGGTGGTGAACGGTCAAAGAATCAAACATTATATCTCAGGTAATCCTATAAATGTTGAAACTAATGTTATTGAAACCGTAACCCCGGAGGAATTCATAAGAGACACTTTCCAGAACGTTTCAGACTCCGAAAAGGAATAGGTATGTGGTACGGTAAGTAAACCGACTCCAAAACAGTTCTAATGGCAATTTTCTCCGTTTTGGAATATTTAAGAAACTAGGAAAATAAGAAGTAGTCCGGGAAGGACACGAGGCGTCCACGAGGGTGGAGGGGGCACCCTACCCCCCTGGGCGCGCCCCCTGCCTCGTGGGCACCTCGTGTGCCCTCTGGACTCCGTTTTCTTGCACGATACTTCTTTTGGTCGATAAAAAATCATTATGTAATCTCCGGAAGGTTTTGACCACCGTACCACGCAAATATCCTCTGTTTTTGTTTCGAGCTGTTTTTCTGACAGATCTAGATCACCATGACGTCTCCAAGTGCCCCCAAGGACAAGTTCTTCAAGAAGGTCATCAACCCCTACCTCGTGGAAGTGCTACAATATCCTCAAACCATTGAGATGCGTGAGGGGTTGCTGCACATCCGCGATGTTGAGGGACCAAGGAGGACCGGAAGCATGGAGACAAGGCTCGAGGCAATGGAGCAACAAGTTTTCAAGTGTCAGGAGATGGTGGAGCGTGGGCTCGACTCCAATCATATAATGATCATGGAGTTCACATACAACCACAAGCTGGACGCCAAGGACATTGGGGAGGCCATCTTCAAGCTTCATGAGAAAATCGAGCACCTCCAAGCCCAGATCTATGACCTGCAAAACCAAAACTGTGAGTATGAATATAGATTCAAGAGGATGAGTTTGGCTGCAGATTTAAGGATCCCGGAGACTCGATCATCCTTCTATGATGGTGAGCCTATGCCTTGGAAGAGGGACGACAAGCCTACATCATCAACAACTCCATCTCCTTCACCAGCAAAAGAGATATGATCACTTGGGTATGGGCACTCCCCTTGGCAACTGCCAAGCTTGGGGGAGGTGCCTCAGTATCGTATCACCATCCCACTCCTATCTTTACCATTTTTCTTAGTTCGATCCTTTTGGTAATATCTTGATCTAGTAGAATAAAAGTTTTAGTATGATTTTTGAGTTTTGCCTTATGATCCTTCTATGTAATCGACTCCATGAGATATATACAATAAAGATTAGTGTTGAGTCAAGGGCTTGATTATCTTGGTATGATCTCAAAAGAAAAGAAAAAGAATAAAAAGAAATAAAAGAGATCATATTGATCTTATGGAGAGTAATGACTTCACATATAAAGAGTATGATGAATAAAAGTTGTTGAGAGTTGACAAACATAGTTTTGGTCATCATTGCAATTAATAGGAAGTAATAAAGAAAGAGAGGTTTTCTAATATAAATATACTATCTTGGACATCTTTTATGATTGTGAGCACTCATTAAAATATGACATGCTAAAGAGTTGATGTTGGACAAGGAAGACAATGTAATGGGTTATGTTTCTTATATCTGAAATAAAGTATATTGTCATGGATCATCCAACATGTTGAGCTTGCCTTTCCCCCTCATGCTAGCAAAATCCTTTGCACCAAGTAGAGATACTACTTGTGCTTCCGAATATCCTTAAACCCAGTTTTGTCATGAGAGTCCACCATACCTACCTATGGATTGAGTAAGATCCTTCAAGTAAGTTGTCATTGTTGTATGCAATAAAAATTGCTCTCTAAATATGTATGATTTATTAGTGTGGAGAAAATAAGCTTTATACAATCTTGTAATGTGGAAGAAATAAAAGCGACAGACTGCATAATAAAGGTCCATATCACAAGTGGCAATATAAAGTGACGTTCTTTTGCATTAAGATTTCGTGCATACAACCATAAAAGCACATGACAACCTCTGCTTCCCTCTGCGAAGGGTCTGTCTTTTACTTTTGTCTTATACCTTATACTAGAGTCATGGTGATCTTCACATTTCCTTTTTACATTTTATCCTTTGGCAAACACATTGTGTTGGAAAGATCATGATATATATATATATATATACATCTGGGCTATTCTGTTACGCGTAACAGAATATTATTCTGTTACCCTATTTGAATTGATGAATTCAAGCGGTTGAACTGATGAAATTCGAGCGGTTGAACTGACGCTTTCTGTTACTTTTACAAATCGTCTTCTTTAGTACATTTTTTTTTTGCAATTTTTTTGTCGAAACGGGGCGTGTAATATATCGTTGGAAATCTCTTGAAATCCACATTACAATCTTATAATTTGTTTTTGCAAAAAAAAAATGATTTAAGAGCAGTTTTGAAGAAACCGTTTTTTTCAAAACCGAATACGCGAATCGTATTTTCGACTTAATTTTCAAATGGTTTGTCGGAATTGAGCAAATGAGATGGCGTTGGAAAGCTTGTGAAAATCCGCATCTTCCATATATGTACTATTTTTTCAAATTCTGTATGATTTAAAAGTAATTTGAAAAATGGTGAAATTTTGGGCGAAATGTTTTTTCACTGTTTTTGGCAAACGGTTTGTCGGATTGACGCAAATGATAAAGCGTTGGAAAGCTATGGAGAATGCACAACTTTTGCGTATAGAAAGTTTTTTCTAATTCTTTACGGTTTAAATACGAATTCAAATACGGTTAAAATTGGTTTTGAACATGGTTTTTTTAAAAAGTTTGTCGAAATGGGGCAAATAATATACCGTTGGATAGCTATCGAAAATGCGAAGCTTAGTCATGTTGAACGTTTTCTCTACTTCGAAACCGTTTAAAAGTAATTTTGAATAAGGTGAAACCCATTATGTTGTTTTTCGTGTCTAAAAAACAGAGTACTCGTACTGATCTATGTCTATGTTTGTACTGAGATATTTTTCACAGGGTAGTTTTGAATGGTTCTGAAAAAAGTATACTTTAAACGGATTTCTTTATGATTTTGTACTTGCTCCCATCTTTTAAGAGTAATTTTGAAATACGGTGAGACTCATCGTGCTATTTTTCTGTCCAAAAAAAAGGGTACTCTTACTGATCTATGTGTGTGTTTGTACTGAGGTATTTTTCAGAGTAATTTTGAATGGTTCCGAGAAAAGAGTACTTGCACTGATGTTCGTATGGTTTTGTACTGAGCATGTTTTCACATACTAGACTTCACTCTGTTTTTTCGGTATCATAGTCCCGGAACTTGCATGGTTTATATCGTCGAACTGAATGATATTTTTTCAAAAGGAAATAATTTTGTGAGTTTGTTTTCTTTAACTCAATTTTCTTGCAAGATGTTTTGGACTTCTCTTGTTTTGCGACTTGAACTTTTACCATTTGATTTTTCATTGGGTTTCATTTTGTTTGAGCTTTTTTCTCAAACTTATCTGGGACGTCGTGTTGAACTTACAACTTTTTTAATTGTGAACTTGCTGTGTTTTTGCAATGCCAATATTTAGGAGAGCAGGGCGAGGACAAAGGAAATAATTTTGTGTGTTTGTTTTTTTAACTCAATTTTTCTTGCAAGATGTTTTGGACTTCTCTTTTGCAACTTGAACTTTTACCATTTGAGTTTTCATTGGGTTTCATTTTGTTTGAGCTTTTTTCTCAAACTTATCTGGGACGTCGTGTTGAACTTACAACTTTTTTAATTGTGAACTTGTTGTGTTTTTGCAATGCCAATATTGAGGAGAGAAGGGCGAGGACAACGATAGAAGGAAGCTGCATGTGGTGATCGTGGAAGCACTACAGGGCTGAGCCACAACGGTGGTTGATGGCAAGGCGGCACGACACGACATGCGGCGGAGAGGCATGGCGACGGGTGGGCGACGCACTGACATGATACTTGAGATGCGCCTGCTGGACTGGCCTCCTTGTCCCATCTGGATGGATCAGTTGCAGAACTTGGACGTTTTCTTGGACGTCAACGTCACAGAATACCAAAACCTAACCATCTTTTGTTTTCTCAACTGCAAACTGGATCATCCCCTAGTTCTCAACTGCAAACTTTTGTTTTCTCTTTACTTGTCGTATCCTTGAGTTTGAACGGATGTAAATACTTTTTGCCAGACTGCTCCAGATTTCAGTATGGTACAACCTTGATGAGCCGATGTACGGGAATATAAACAATGTATACTTCAGTACATAGCGCACCATTAAATTGCTCCACAACCATTTAAAAATGCATAAAAACCTGCCAAAGATGCATAGTGCACCATTGAGGTATTAACCATTCATACTTCCTAGATCCATTACGGTGCATCTACAGGCCAAAGGTACGTGTACATCAAGAATGTGAAAACAGAATCTAAATCCCTCTCATGCTTTACTACTTGCTATTCTCACATTTATCTCATTTTTCACATTACTTCTTCCTCTTCTACTAGCACCTCTTCCCGTGCTTCTCTCCTTTTTTTCATCCCTGATGATGACTGGGCTTCTTGATTCTGCACCCAGCAAGCCCAAGATGTCCGTAAATGAAAGAGAAACCAACAAACACTGCACAAAAAGATGTTGTTAATAGGGTTGCAAGAATGCTAAAAAATACAATATATTAAGTGTAATTTCACTGTTACATTTTTAGTGAATTGTGATTCAGGATCCATGCAAAGTAAAGTAGCATCTATTTTCGAAATGGATGGTTATAGGTTTCGACAGAAGTTAAGTTTCAGGAATGCCCTTGCGGCAAAGCAAAACTAAAATGTATCTTTTCCCTCAGGACTCAGCTCATTTAAAGCATAATGCACTGAAAAGAACACACAAGTTGAACTAAAAATCAAAATAAAAGTTGGGGTAGCATGCCTGAGAGGAAGGAGGTCGAGGGAATCAGGGCGCACAGTGGGCAAAGGACACACAAGGAAGATGAGTTACCTCGTCGCTAGGCTGCGAGGCGACCTCCATCATGGAGGTCCTCGGGGTTGGAGTGCATCGGCAACAAGTGATGGGGCTGCGACAGGGGACAGGTTGGAGCGTGCACGCATGGCGACGTCGTCGATGTACATGAACCTGCTGTGCAGAGAGATGAAGTGTAGTACATTAGTCTTGCTTCATTTCAGCTAGAGAGAAACATGAAAAAATGTTAAGTTTTTTGGACGGCTTTCCTCTTTTTCTTTCTCCAATTCTGCGCCACCACTGCCACCATCCTGTATGCAAGCGTAAAATTAATTGAAGCCACCAACACACACTTCCATGAGATTTTGCTACTATAAGTCAGCGAATAGATCTTTTAGTATTAAACCAAAGGCACACTTATTACCCATCACTCTTGTTCAGTTCAGAGCATCATCAGTAAGATAAGATACGAAAACTTTAAGCCAATATAGAACAACTAGATTGATTTGATTCAAAATTTTATTTTCAATGCATTGTAGGCAACAGCTGATCCGAGTTAGAACTGATGTGATTTATTCCATCGAACTGATACGGAAGTTTATCTATACTGTTCTGTTTTTAACACACACGTTTTTAACTATTCCTGCTTTTTTCATTATTAATTGATGACATAAGACATGTTGAACTGTTACACAAGAGCGAAATTCAGAAATGCATAATATATTCGCATACTCTAAATATGTGCAATTTCAGGAGCAAAAGTTTTTGAACCTTCTATACAAAAGAAGTTGAACGATCGGTCCAAATAGATTCGGAATGTTTTTTTACAAAGTACCATGTGTTTTCTTACAAAAAGTACTGCAATCATACACAGAAAATTACAAAAAGTCAACCCGGTTGTTACTGCCATCTTATTTATTCTTTTTTTTTTCAGGTGCCTCCTCAAATAACAGAAGAACTACACAGCCCATTTGGTTCATCTAACCAAGGTGAACATTTATTTCCAGGTGCCTACTCGAATAACAGAAGAACATTGAGTTTTTTAATCACCCACTCTAACATTCATTTTCTTTTTTGTACAAGCATATGAGGGTGTGGGCGCACAAATACAACAGATATGTCGGATGTTGAATTAGCTATATATTAGGTAGGTTTCAACAAACTTACAGTATGAGCAGAACTGTAAAAAAAATGTGATGTGAGGCTAGATCATGGCAATCAAACTTGACAAAACTTCGAATGGAGTTACCAGTGAAGCATTTACTGAGAAGATCAATGGAGTTGGCCGGAGTATCGATACAAACCTGGACGTACGAGGCCAGGGCCTCTATCCTCTGTGTACACCAGCCCGCCCGGCTCCCGCTGGAACCATGGCAAGGCAACGAGCTTCCCCTCCCTTCCAACTACCCTGCGTGACATGCCTTGCCCAGTAAATCAAGATTTTGATGATGCAAGGGCGGCCGTTCAAGTAACACAAAATGGCTAGCAGCACACGTAGTTCAAGCTCATCAGTTCAAGCAGTATGTGGTCGGCCAGAAACGGGCTTGAAACGAAGGAGTTGACAACACACTGTACAGAAGATAACGAGGACGGAGACGACCAAACGTGGTGGAGGCCACGGTTCCCGCATGGGCTCGTCCGAGGTAGAGTTTCAGTATTGATGCGGCAGCACACACGTACTGATGCGGCAGCACACACGTACTGATGCGGCAGCACACACATACTAATGCAGCAGTAGCTATTCGTGTGTCACACTTGAGGACAGCCGCTCGATGCGACGCTTGTATCTAATGCAGAGCAGCAGCAGGGCGCCGTCCTCCAACCACAGCGACTTGACCCTCCTGTTGCCACTACAGATTTGGCACGGCCGTCATCTGCCAAAGCTTGGACTGAACTAAAGTGTAAAATAAGAATTGAATCGAGCTGAAACTTAAGATAATAATTGACCTGAACTAAAACAAGAAGTTGAACTGAACTAAAATAATTAATTGAAACTGAGTGTGTTTGTATTTTGTAGTGCCAGTACCTAGAAGAACAAACACTTCAATTTACAATCTTTACAACAGTTCAATTTCTGATGGAAACAGTTCCTGAACTTTAGTTTCAGCTTTTGTTTGTTTAGATTTTTGAACTCTTGAGGCAGTTGAAAGTGTGATATTTTCATAAAATGCTACATAAAAAGAGGCAGGGGAAAGTCGAGACCTCATCATTGCGTCGTTGAACGGCCTCGCGTGTCAGTGGTGAATGGACTGTACTGAGCAGTTTCAGAGCCTGTACTGACAATGAACTACCGATGGCTAGAGGCGGAGAAGCAAACTTTCTGCTCACGCTGAATACTAGAATATAGATACAGAAACAAATCAATTTTATCTAAAGCTTCATAGCCCATTTGTCTTCAACCTTCAGAAGATGAAATTTTTTGGTCACGCAAAAGACGAACATCTAACCTACAGTATATTACACTGACTCCTTCTCACATGGTGAACTTTTTACTTGCAGTAGCCCAAATCACAGACTATGGAGAAAGAAAGTCTCCATGACTACTTGTAGGCACAACCTGGAAGCACATTTGGTGGGAGATGGAGAAGGTACGGAGACGCGCAGGAGCAGGGGGTCTACGGGGACGAACCTGATCCAGAGAGTGGAGGAGGACAGCCGAATCAGGTGGGCTCCTGCTTGCGTGAATGAGTGGTTGGAGCCATGGTGGTCGGAGGGAGGGCGGCGGCCGGAGCTGAACGGAGACGCTGCCGGCGATGGGGATAGGGCCGGGCGGCAGCGCGCTCGAGGAGGAGGCCGGGCGGCGGCGTGGTGGGGAGGAGGCCTGCCGGAGGCACGGTAGAAGGAGGCCAGGCGGCGGCGCGGAGGGGAGTAGGCCGGGCAGCGGCGCGTGGAGGGAGGAGGTCGGGCGGTGGCGCGGTGGGGAGGAGGCCAGGCGGCGGCGCGGAGGGGGGGGGGGGGGAGTAGGCCGGGCGGCGGCGCGTGGGGGAGGAGGTCGGGCGGCAGCGCGGTGGGGAGGAAGCGGCCGACAGCGGGCTCAGGGAGGAGGTGGTGTGGAGGATCTGCGGGGAGGAGTCGGGCAGTTTACTTTTTTTTAGACGGGCGCGCCTCATAGGGCCGACGGTAACAGAATATTATTCTGTTACTAGTAACAGAATAGCCCTGTCATATATATATATATATATATATATGCAAAATTGTGTCTACAATAGCTTACTACAGAAACAGCTATCTGAGCCACAAGCCTGTGCTCTGTGATTCGTGCTGAAAGAGGAACGTAAAAAAGGTGAAAGGATTTAGAAACAGTGCATGTGCTAGTAAAGGTACTGTGCATGTAGGGACCAGGAGATGGTGGTCCATCTGACATGTGCGGCGGTAGTGGGGCTAGACCACTCATGTGAATGCCTCCTCTCACCCGATGGAATCGATAGACAAAATGGAAATGGCTGCTGACTCCAATCATCTTGCATGCGTGGAGATGCTCACATGACATTGAAGTGGGCCATAGTTCATGCCTATACAGTGCAACAAGACTAGTAAGGTTAGAGTGATTTGTTGAGT
The DNA here is from genome assembly GCA_021605205.1 of Aegilops longissima. Taxonomy (NCBI): domain Eukaryota; kingdom Viridiplantae; phylum Streptophyta; class Magnoliopsida; order Poales; family Poaceae; genus Aegilops; species Aegilops longissima. Next base: position 542,437,771 of record CM038682.1, read on the forward strand.
TTGTGGTGCATCCTTTGAGCACCTCCATACTCTGTACTAGTACTACACAAGGAGTGCCCAGGCGCACGTTGCATGTAATATTCTCTAGAGCCTAGACAATAGATACTATGGTTTATTGGCTATAGGAACTTCAAGTGGAAAATACACACAGAGAATTATTGGAACCGGAAAAACCCTTTAGAGGAGGTAAAATTAACTACTCATTTTTTTAGGAACTGTTGAAACTACTTGTGGTACCGAGTAGGCTATTCACGGAAGATCCGGTGGTCGCTCACATTGGAACCAACCGACATGGGACCGTCGAGACTACATGTGGTACCGAGTGGGGTATTCACGGAAGATTCGATGATCGGTCACATTGGAACCGTCCGCGCGTGCGCGCGCGTACACACACACACACGGAACCGCCGACACTACATGTGGTACCGTGTGGGCTATTCACGGAAGATCCGGTGGTTGCTCACATGGGACCGACCGGCACGGAACCGTCGAGACTACATGTGGTACCGGGTGGGGTATTCATGGAAGATTCAATGATCGGTCACACTGGAACCGTCCGTGCGTGCACGCGCGTGCACACACACACACACACACACACACACACACACACACACACACACACACACACACACACGGAACCGCCGACACTACATGTGGTACCGAGTAGGGCATTTACGGAAGCTTCGATGATCGGTCATGTTGGAACTGACTGCCTATGAACCCACGTTTTTTTCAAAACTGATGAAACTACTTGTGGTGCTGAGTAGGGTACTCATGAAAGATCCGATGATCGCTCATATTGGAACCGTCCGCTCTCTCACACACACACGCGCGGGGTACCGTCGAGACTAGATTTGGTACCGAGCAGGGCATTCATGGAAGTTCCAATGATCATGGAGCTTGTATATGTATAAAGTGCACTCATACGTGCAGTCCTATGCATATGCACAATTTGTGATGGAGCCTTTTTTTTGCATGGTAATTTGTGATGGAGTCAATCAATACTTCGGCACTATATGCATGCATGCATCGCATGGGCCAAGTATGTAACTACATTCAGCGTGTACGTATACGTTTTTGAATACACGTGCATACCCATATATTCTGCCGATGAATAATAATAATAATTCTCATACATTTTGATGAGATACGCTGCAGGTTTCCTGAAGAGATACGGCCGAAAGCACGTCAAGGAGCAGCCCATGCATTTCCAATTTTTTTTTCTAAACACCCATGCGTTTTGAACTGATCGGGTCATACGGTTTAGAACATGTATATGGGATACAGCCTACAGAAGACGTATGAGGCACGTACGGCATGGATGTATGAGGCTCGACACAGCATGGGTTCCTCGGTCGGGTCATACGGTTTGTCGAATCATGACTCGTAAGGCCGTAATGTGTCCTATAGCAAAGCGAACCTGCACAGAAGTTTTCAGAGGTGTTGGAACCTGAACTATGTATGCGCGTGACGGGGAATCGAACAAATATGTGGGCCGGGACCAATGATACAGGCTTTTGTCAGCACGTAAGCCATAAAGTGGTCAACGCGTAGTCAGGGAGATACCTCCCATGATTTACCAACTGAGATAGAAAAGGAACCAGACGCAAACAGTGGCACGAATCTCCAGGCCGTTCTAGCGGTTCCGATAGCTATGTCCACAGTAAGCTATGATAAAAAATCCTTATCCTATATGTATGTGTGTGTATATATATATATATATATATATAGTGTTACTATTCATCACCCAGTGTGCAGAATAAGTTATTCTTCACCGAGGTAATCTTACAATTATTTCATAAATAAATTACATTTGAAATACAAATAGTTACATTCATATTGATTTACTGCACAAAATTTGGCATAACAAAAAAAATAGGTCAAAAATTGTATTTTATGTACATTTTATACTATATTTTTACATTTGTAATTTTACATAACATAAAAAAATTTACTGGCGATTATAGGTTTTCTTACGTTCTCTTTTATGTCTAAAATATGACAAAATTTACGTAAACGTAAAATTACGGTACATAGATATCAAAATAAAGGTGGGTGAAGAATAACTATTCCTCACCCGGGTGATTTAATAGACAATCCTATATATATATATATATATATATATATATAGGATTGTCTATTCACACCCTATATATATATATATATATATATATATATATATATATATATATATATATCCAATTGGATGTAAGTTAGCATGAATTATTATTGTTGACATTACCCCTGAGGTAAAAGGTTGGGAGGCAACACTATAATCCCCTATCTTTCTCTGTGTCCGATTAAAACTCCATATCCATAAGTATTGCATGAGTGTTAGCAATTGTGAAAGACTATATGATAGTTGAGTATGTGGACTTGCTGAAAAGCTCTTATATTGACTCTTTCCGATGTTATGATAAGTTGCAATTGCTTCAATGACCGAGATTATAGTTTGTTGGTTCTCAACGAAGTTTCTGATTCATACTTTACATTATGAATAGATTATTACTTGAGCATAAGAAATCATATGACAATATCCATATATGTTGTTGTTATAAGAATTATCATGATGCCCTCATGTCCATATTTCATTTTGTCGACACCTCTATCTCTAAACACGTGGACATATTTATCGTTATCGGCTTCTGCTTGATACGTCCATTTTGCATCATGCTTTCATATCGATATTTATTGCATTATGGGCTGTTATTATACGTTATGTCACAATACTTACGCCTATTCTCTCTTGTTTTACAAGGTTTACATAAAGAGGAGAATGCCGCAATTGGAATTCAGAATTTGGAAAAGGAGCAAATATTAGAGACCTATTCTACACAGCTCAAAGTCCCGAAACTTCACGGAAGTTATTTTTGGAATTAATAAAAAATACTGGCAAAAGAAAGTACCAGAGGGGCCCACACCACAGCCACGAGGGTGGGGGCGCGCCCCCTCGTGGGCCCCTCGACAGTCTCCGGTGCCCATCTTCTCGCTATATGAAGTCTTTTACCTCGAAAAAATCATAAGCAAGCTTTGGATGAAACACCGCCGCCACGCAGGCGGAACCAATCTAGGGCTCCGGCAGAGCTGCTCGCTGGGAAACATCCTCCGGAGGGGAAATCATCGCCATCGTCATCACCAACGATCCTCTCATCGGGAGGGGTCAATCTCCATCAACATCTTCACCAACACCATCTCATCTCAAACCCTAGTTCATCTCTTGTATCCAATCTCTGTGCCAAAGCCTCAGATTGGTACCTGAGGGTTGCTAGTAGTGTTCATTACTCCTTGTAGTTGACGCTAGTTGGTTTATTTGGTGGAAGATCATATGTTCAGATCCTTTATGCATATTAATACCCCTCTGATTATGAACATGAATATGATTTATGAGTAGTTATGTTTATTCCTGAGGACATGGGAGAAGTCTTGCTATAAGTATTCATGTGAATTTGGTATTCGTTCGATATTTTGATGAGATGTATGTTGTCTTTCCTCTAGCGGTGTTATGTGAACGTCGACTACATGACACTTCACCATTGTTTGGGCCTAGAGGAAGGCATTGGGAAGTAATAAGTAGATGATAGGTTGCTAGAGTGACAGAAGCTTAAACCCTAGTTTATGCGTTGTTTCGTAAGGGGCTGATTTGGATCCATATGTTTCATGCTATGGTTAGGTTTACCTTAATACTTCTTTTGTAGTTGCGGATGCTTGCAATAGGGGTTAATCATAACTGGGATGCTTATCCAAGAAAGGGCAGCACCCAATCACCGGTCCACCCACATACCAAATTATCAAAGTAACGAACGCGAATCATATGAGCGTGATGAAAACTAGCTTGATGATAATTCCCATGTGTCCTCGAGAGCGCTTTTTTCTATATAAGAGTTTGTCTAGGCTTGTCCTTTGCTACAAAAAGGATTGGGCCATATTGCTGCACCTTATTTACTTTCATTACTTATTACCTGTTACAAATTACCTTATCACAAAACTATCTGTTACCGATAATTTTAGTGCTTGCAGAGAATACCTTACTGAAAACCGCTTATCATTTCCTTCTACTCCTCATTGGGTTCGACACTCTTACTTATCGAAAGGACTACACTAGATCCCCTATACTTGTGGGTCATCAGTTGTCAATTCAACCACACCTGGATAACTTAATATCTGCAGCAAAGTATTTAGTAGCAAAGTAGTATGGAAGTAACGGTTACGGTGGCAAAAGTAACAGTAGTAGTTTTGTAGCAATTGTAACAGTGGCAACGGAAAAGTAACTAAGCAAAGAGCAATATGTGAAAAAGCTCGTAGGCATTGGATCGGTGATGGAGAATTATGTCGGATGCGATTCCTCATGCAATAGTTATAACATAGGGTGACACATAACTAGCTCCAATTCATCAATGTAATGTAGGCATGTATTCCGAATATAGTCATACGTGCTTATGGAAAAGAACTTGCATGTCATGTTTTGTCCTACCCTCCCGTGGCAGCGGGGTCCTATTGGAAACTAAGGGATATTAAGGCCTCCTTTTAATAGAGTACCGGACCAAAGCATTAACACTTAGTGAATACATGAACTCCTCAAACTACGGTCATCACCGGGAGTGGTCCCGATTATTGTCACTTCGGGGTTGCCGGATCATAACACATAGTAGGTGACTATTGACTTGCAAGATAGGATCAAGAACTCACATATATTCATGAAAACATAATAGGTTCAGATCTGAAATCATGGCACTCAGGCCCTAGTGACAAGCATCAAGCATAGCAAAGTCATAGCAACATCAATCTCAGAACATAGTGGATACTAGGGATCAAACGCTAACAAAACTAACTCGATTACATGATAAATCTCATCCAACCCATCACCGTCCAGAAAGCCTATGATGGAATTACTCACGCACGGCGGTGAGCATCATGAAATTGGTGACGGAGGAAGGTTGATGATGACGATGGCGACGGATTCCCCTCTCCGGAGCCCCGAACAATCTCCAGATCAGCCCTCCCGAGAGAGATTAGGGCTTGGCGGCGGCTCCGTATCATAAACGCGATGAATCCTTCTCTCTGATTTTTTTTCTCCCCGAACGTGAATATATAGAGTTGGAGTGGAGGTCGGTGGAGCACCAGGGGGCCCATGATGCAAGGGGCGCGCCCCCCACCCTCGTGGACAGGGTGTGGGGCCCCTGGCCTTGATTCTTTCGCCAGTATTTTTTATTAATTCCAAAAATATTCTCCGTGAAGTTTCAGGTCATTCCGGGAACTTTTATTCCTGCACAAAAATAACACCATGGCAATTCTGCTGAAAACAGCGTCAGTCCGGGTTAGTTCCATTCAAATCATGCAAGTTAGAGTCCAAAACAAGGGCAAAAGTGTTTGGAAAAGTAGATACGATGGAGACGTATCAAAAAACACTGTAATAACAGTAGGAAAACATGATGCAAAATGGACGTATCACATGTGCACCTTGTGGAGGAGAATGCCAAGTTGAAAAAGGAACTTGAGAAAGGCCTTTTGACTTGCATACAAGGTGAGAAGAACCTCAATGATCTTTTGAGAAATTAAAAGGAAGTTGTGGAAAAGGAAGGTCTTGGGTTTGTAATCAAGTCAAAGAAGAAGAATAAGAAGAAGAAGAAGAGAAAGACCAAGCAACCTCTCCCGCTCAAGGAAGTATTCATCAAGGAGGGGAGGGTGCTCATTGATACGTCTCCAACGTATCTATAATTTTTGATTGCTCCATGCTATATTATCTACTGTTTTGGACATTGTTGGGCTTTAATTATTCACTTTTATATTATTTTTGGGACTAACCTATTAACCGGAGGCCCAGCCCAGAATTGCTGTTTTTTGCCTATTTCATAGTTTTGCAGAAAAGGAATATCAAACGAAGTGCAAACGGAATAAAACCTTCGGGAACGTGATTTTTAGGAAGATTATGATCCGGGAGACTTGGACCCTACGTCAAGAAATAAAGAGGAGGCCACGAGGTAGGGGCGCGCCCCCCCCTGTATGCGCCTCCACCTCGTGGGCCCCTTGTTGCTCCACCGACGCACTCCTTCCTCCTATATATACCTCACGCACCCCAAACGATCGATATGGAGCCAAAACCTAATTCCACCGCCGCAACCTTCTCGCACCCACGAGATCCCGTCTTGGGGCCTGTTCCGAGCTCACGAGGGGGCATCCATCACGGAGGGCTTCTACATCAACACCATAGCCTCTCGATGAAGTGTGAGTAGTTTACTTGAGACCTTCGGTCCATAGTTAGTAGCTAGATGGCTTCTTCTCTCTTTTGGATCTCAATACAATGTTCTCCCCCTCTCTCGTGGAGATCTATTCGATGTAATCTTCTTTTTGCGGTGTGTCTGTTGAGACCGATGAATTGTGGGTTTATGATCAAGATTATCTATGAATAATATTTGAATCTTATCTGAACTTTTTTTATGTATGATTGGCTATCTTTGCAAGTCTCTTCGAATTATCAGTTTGGTTTGGCCTACTAGATTGATTTTTCTTGCAATGGGAGAAGTGCTTAGCTTTGGGTTCAATCTTGCGTGTCCTTTCCCAAAGGATGAGGGGCAGCAAGGCACATATTGTATTGTTGCCATCGAGGATAACAAGATGGGTTTTTTTATCATATTGCATGAATTTATCCCTCTACATCATGTCATCTTGCTTAAGGCGTTCCTCTGTTTTCATGAACTTAATACTCTAGATGCATGCTGGATAGCGGTCGATGAGTGGAGTAATAGTAGTACATGCAGGCAGGAGTCGGTCTACTTGTCTCGGATGTGATGCCTATATACATGATCATACCTAGATATTCTCATAACTATGCTCAATTCATCAATTGCTCAACAAGAATTCGCTCACCCACCGTAAAATACTTATGCTCTTGAGAGAAGCCACTAGTGAAACCTATGGCCCCCGGGTCTATCTTCATCATATTAATCTTCCAACACTTAGTTATTTCCTTTCCTTTTTACTTTGCTTTTATTTTACTTTGCATCTTTATCACAAAAATACCAAAAATATTATCCTATCATATCTATCAGATCTCACTCTTGTAAGTGACCGTGAAGGGATTGACAACCCCTTATCGCGTTGGTTGTGAGGATTTATTTGTATTGTGCAGGTACGAGAGACTCGCGCGTAGCCTCCTACTGGATTGATACCTTGGTTCTCAAAAACTAAGGGAAATACTTACGCTACTTTGCTGCATCACCCTTTCCTCTTCAAGGGAAAACCAAAACAGTGCTCAAGAGGTAGCAAGAAGGATTTATGGCGCCGTTGCCTGGGAGGTCTATGCAAAAGTCAACATACCAAGTACCCATCACAATCCCTTATCTCCTGCATTACATTATTTGCCATTTGCCTCTCGTTTTCCTCTCCCCCACTTCACCCTTGCCGTCCTATTCGCCCTCTCTTTTTCATTCACCTCTTTTTCGCTTGCTTGTCGTTATGGCTAGTCCTTTATCTTCTCCGTTGTCTCCCGATAATGAAGTTCTAAATTTTAAGCAAAGGGAGGGAGAAAATCTAAAAGATGCTTGGTATAGAATTTGCAATGCTCAAAATAGATCTACCAGGAAGCAATCTACTTCCGTTCTTCTCCGCAATTTGTATGTAGGTGCTAATCCTTGGTATAGATATATCCTTGATACCATTACCGGAGGGAATTTCTTGGGTAGCCATACTTTTGACTCTTATAATGCTATGATACATTTATTTGGCTCACCACCTCTCTTGGTTAATGGAACTATGTTAACTTTGGAGCATGTAATGCAAAGACTTGAAATTATTGAAAATAAAGTTGCTACCGTAGAGTTAATTGAAAATTTGGATAAAAAGATCCACAACCAAATTACCCAATATGGATCTAAGGTAGGAGTCACTTTGAAAAATATTAAGGAGAAGGAACCCATAGTTAATCAGAGAATAAATAAAGATTCCACTAGAAAACTTGAGGGTATCATTGCCAACTTGGGAACCGCTTTTTCTTCCGTAAAGAATACTCCAAGTCCTCCAACTAAAATTGCCAAGCTTATGTATGTTCCTAAAAATAAGGGTGAATCCTCTAGTAAGGAAACTGCAGATCTTAAATCTATAAGCATTCATCCCAATCTTTTTGCTATCATTAAGGAACCATTTGCTACGAATGAATTTTTCGATCTTGTGCCTAAAAGTTTGATAATTACTAAAAATAAAGAAATTCCTAAGGATTATAGATGTCTCATTGAAGAATTACCTACCAAAGATGGCAATACCTAAGATTTATCCTTGCTTTTATGCCTAGCTAGGGGCGTTAAACGATAGCGCTTGTTGGGAGGCAACCCAATTTTATTTTAGTTTTTTTGATTTTTGCTTCTGTTTAGGAATAAATATTTGTTCTAGCCTCTGGTTAGATTTGTTTTTATGTTTTAATTAGTGTTTGTGCCAAGTTAAACCTATAGGATCTTCTTGGATGATAGTTATTTGATCTTGCTGTAATTTCCAGAAATTTTTTGTTCACAAAAACAATTATTAAAATCACCAGAACGTTATAAAATAGTGATTCCAATTTCTGCTGATCAATAAACAAATTGCCTAGGTCATACTATTTTGGCTGATTTTTTGGAGTTCCAGAAGTTTGCGTTAGTTACAGATTACTACAGACTGTTCTGTTTTTGACAGATTCTGTTTTTCGTGCGTTGTTTGCTTATTTTGATGAATCTATGGCAAGTAAAATAGTTTATAAACTATAGAGAAGTTGGAATACAGTAGGTTAAACACCAATATAAATAAAGAATGAGTTCATTACAGTACCTTGAAGTGGTCTTTTGTTTTCTTTCGCTAACAGAGCTCACGAGATTTCTGTTGAGTTTTGTGTTGTGAAGTTTTCAAGTTTTGGGTGAAAGATTTTTGATGGATTATGGAACAAGGAGTGGCGGGAGCCTAAGCTTAGTGATGCCCATGGCACCCCCAAGATAATCTAAGGACACCAAAAAGCCAAAGCTTGGGGATGCCCCGGAAAGCATCCCCTCTTTCGTCTACTTCCACCGGTAACTTTACTTGCAGCTATATTTTTATTCACCACATAATATTTGTTTTCCTTGGAGCATCTTGTATGATTTGAGTCTTTGATTTTTAGTTTACCACAATCATCCTTGCTGTACACACCTTTTGAGAGAGCCATACATGATTTGGAGTTTGTTAGAATACTCTATGTGCTTCGCTTATATCTTTTGAGTTATATAGTTTTGCTCTAGTACTTCACTTATATATTTTAGAGCACGGTGGTGGATTTGTTTTATAGAAACTATTGATCTCTCATGCTTCACTTATATTATTTTGATAGTCTTAAATAGCATGGTAATTGCTTGAATAATCCTAATATGCTAAGCATAAATGATTTGTAAAAAATTCTTATGAGTGTGTTGAATACTAAGAAAAGTTTGATGCTTGATAATTGTTTTGAGATATGAAGATGGTGATATTAGAGTCATGCTAGTTGAGTAGTTGTGAATTTGAGAAATACTTGTGTTAAAGTTTGTGATTCCCGTAGCATGCACATATGGTGAACCGTTATGTGATGAAGTCGGAGCATGATTTATTTATTGATTGTCTTCCTTATGAGTGGCGGTCGGGGACGAGCGATGGTCTTTTCATACCAATCTATCCCCCTAGGAGCATGTGCGTAATACTTTGCTTTGATAACTTGTAGATTTTTGCAATAAGTATATGAGTTCTTTATGACTAATGTTGAGTCCATGGATTATACGCACCCTTCCTCCTTCCACCATTGCTAGCCTCTCTAATACCGCGCACTTTTTCGCCGGTATCATACACCCACCATATACCTTCCTCAAAACAGCCACCATACCTACCTATCATGGCATTTCCATAGCCATTCCGAGATATATTGCCATGCAACTTTCCACCGTTCTGTTTATTATAGCATGCTCCATCATTGTCATATTGCTTTGCATGATCATGTAGTTGACATCGTATTTGTGGCAAAGCCACCGTTCATAATTCTTTCATCCATGTCACTCTTGAGGCGTTCGTATAGAGTCATATTTTGTTCGAAGTATCGAGTTGTAATTGTTGAGTTGTAAGGAAATAAAAGTGTGATGATCTTCATTTTTAGAGCACTGTCCCAAGTGAGGAAAAGGATGATGGAGACTATGATTCCCCCACAAGTCGGGATGAGACTCTGGACGAAAAATAAATAACAAAAAAGAGGCCATAAAAAAGAGAAATGGCCCAAAAAAATGAGAGAAAAAGAGAGAAGGGACAATGTTACTATCCTTTTATAACACTTGTGCTTCAAAGTAGCACCATGATCTTCATGATAGAGAGTCTCTCATTTTATCACTTTCATATACTAGTGGAATTTTTCATTATAGAACTTGGCTTATATATTCCAATGATGGGCTTCCTCAAAATGCCCTAGGTCTTCGTGAGCAAGCGAGTTGGATGCACACCCACTTAGTTTCTTTTGTTGAGCTTTCATATACTTATAGATCTAGTGCATCCGTTGCATGGCAATCCCTAATCACTCACATTGATATCTATTGATGGGCATCTCCATAGCCCTTTGACACACCTAGTTGATGTGAGACTATCTTATCCCTTTTTGTCTTCTCCACAACCACCATTCTATTCCACAGATAGTGCTATAACCATGGCTCACGCTCATGTATTGCTTGAAGATTGAAAAAATTTGAAAATGTCAAAAGTATGAAACAATTGCTTGGCTTGTCATCGGGGTTGTGCATGATTTAAATACTTTGTGTGGTGAAGATAGAGCATAGCCAGACTATATGATTTTGTAGGGATAACTTTCTTTGGCCATGTTATTTTGAGAAGACATGATAGCTTGTTAGTATGCTTGAAGTATTATTAGTTTTATGTCAATATTAAACTTTTATCTTGAATCTTCCGGATCTAAATATTCATACCATAATTAAGAAGAATTACATTGAAATTATGCCAAGTAGCACTCCGCATCAAAAATTCTGTTTTTATCATTTACCTACTCGAGGACGCGCAGGAATTAAGCTTGGGGATGCTTGATACGTCTCCAACGTATCTATAATTTTTGATTGCTCAATGCTATATTATCTACTGTTTTGGACATTATTGGGCTTTATTATTCACTTCTATATTATTTTTGGGACTAACCTATTAACCGGAGGCCCAGCCCAGAATTGCTGTTTTTTGCCTATTTCACACTTTTGCAGAAAAGGAATATCAAACGGAGTCCAAACGGAATGAAACCTTCGGGAACGTGATTTTTAGGAAGATTATGATCCGGGATACTTGGACCCTACGTCAAGAAACAAAAGAGGAGGCCACGAGGTAGGGGGGCACGCCCTCCACCCTCGTGGGCCCCCTGTTGCTCCACCGACGTACTCCTTCCTCCTATATATACCTCGCACCCCAAACGATCGATCTGGAGCCAAAAACCTACTTCCACCACCGAACCTTCTGCCCACGAGATCCCATCTTGGGGCATGTTCCGAGCTCACGAGGGGGCATCCATCACGGAGGGCTTCTACATCAACACCATAGCCTCTCCGATGAAGTGTGAGTAGTTTACTTGCACCTTCGGGTCCATAGTTAGTAGCTAGATGGCTTCTTCTCTCTTTTGGATCTCAATACAATGTTCTCCCCTCTCTCGTGGATATCTATTCGATGTAATCTTCTTTTTGCGGTGTGTTTGTTGAGATCGATGAATTGTGGGTTTATGATCAAGATTATCTATGAACAATATTTGAATCTTCTCTGAATTCTTTTATGTATGATTGGTTATCTTTGCAAGTCTCTTCGAATTATCAGTTTGGTTTGGCCTACTAGATTGATCTTTCTTGCAATGGGAGAAGTGCTTAGCTTTGGGTTCAATCTTGCGGTGTCCTTTCCCAGTGACAGTAGGGGCATTAAGGCACGTATTGTATTGTTGCCATCGAGGATAACAAGATGGGGTTTTTATCATATTGCATGAATTTATCCCTCTACATCATGTCATCTTGCTTAATGCGTTACTCTGTTTTCATGAACTTATTACTCTAGATGCATGCTTTGGATAGCGGTCGATGAGTGGAGTAATAGTAGTAGATGCAGGTGAGTCGGTCTACTTGTCTCGGACGTGATGCCTATATACATGATCATACCTAGATATTCTCACAACTATGCTCAATTCTGTCAATTGCTCAACAGTAATTCGTTCACCCACCGTAAAATACTTATGCTCTTGAGAGAAGCCACTAGTGAAACCTATGGCCCCCGGGTCTATCTTCATCATATTAATCTTCCAACACATAGTTATTTTCTTTGCTTTTTTACTTTGCTTTTATTTTACTTTGCATCTTTATCACGAAAATACCAAAAATATTATCCTATCATATCTATCAGATCTCACTCTCATAAGTGACCGTGAAGGGATTGACAACCCCTTATCGCGTTGGTTGCGAGGATTTATTTGTATTGTGCAGGTACGAGGGACTCGCGCGTAGCCTCCTACTGGATTGATACCTTGGTTCTCAAAAACTGAGGGAAATACTTACGCTACTTTGATGCATCACCCTTTCCTCTTCAAGTGAAAACCAATGCAATGCTCAAGAGGTAGCACTCATGAGAAGAAGAAGCACAAGGGTGTGGATGGTAATGGCAAGAAGGGAAAGACCACTCCTCCCAACAAAGCCAACGACTTTAGCCCCTCTTATGTTTTATGTCGTGCTAGTGATGGGCATGTTTATGCCAAATTTGTTGGTTCTTCTTATGAGTAAATTGAATGGTTTAATTGGGTTCCTAAGACCCTTCTTGCTAACATCAAAGGACCCATTCAAAAATGGGTACCTAAATCCAAGCATTAATCTCTTGTAAGAGTTTTCTTCCGGTGAGGTGTCATGGTTTGCTTGATAGTGGAGGACAAATCATATGACTAGGAGCAAGGACTTGGTGGTGGACATGCAACCGAGCCTATCTATGCCCACCCATGTCCAATTCGGTGATGCTTCAACATATACTGTATTGGGTCTTGGAAAGGTGGTAATCTCACAAGATTTATCTATTTAGAAGGTCATGCTTGTTGAGACCCTTGCATACAATTTACATTCCGTTTGTCAAATTGCACTCATTGGCTTTGCAGCATTCTTTGATCTTGATACTGTCGCTCTTTTGTGGAGCAAGACTCTTAAGTAGCTTTTGTTGGGCATGTCGAGAATGGTCTTTATGTGGACTGTGACTTGCCTAATGGCTAAAGTTGACATGGGGTGGCTTTGGCATCGCCGTTTAGCCCACGTCAATATGAGATCTTTGCAAAGTCTCCTCAAAGGGGATCATGTTCGTGGACTAACAAATGTCATTTTTGCCAAATATCGTGCTTGCAGTGCTTGTATTGAAGGAAAGCTACATGAAACGGCTCACCAACCGACGACTATCATCTACTCGAAGAGGCCGTTGGAGCTCCTTCACATGGATCTCTTTGGTCCTTCATCCTTTGATAGTCTTGGGGGAAGAAAATATTGCTTGGTAATTGTGGATGATTACTCAAGATATATATGGGTATACTTCTTCAAGAGGAAGAGCGAGACTCAACAAACTATCATCGACTTTGCAAATGAAGCTCAATGTCAGCGTGATGCAAAGATATTGATGGTTAGAAGTGACAACGGAGAACTACACCTTGGATGAGTTACTTAGTGATGAGAGGATCAAGCACCAATAATCTGCACAAAATGGTGTTTTGGAGAGGACGAACCGGGCGTTGATGGATGCGGCAAGGAGCATGATGGTGGAATTCAAATCTCCATACAACTTTTGGGCCGAAGCCATCAAGATCCATGTCATGCATCCAGTCAGCTCTACCTCTACAAAGGCTTGAACAAGACTCCATATGAGACGGTAATAAGCCCAACCTCAAGTACTTCCGGGTGTTCGGGTGTAAGTGTTTCATTCTCAAGAAAGGTGTTTGTTTGTCTAAATATGAACCTAGAGCTCGAGAGGGCATATTTGTTGGTTATGCTACAAACTCTCATGCTTACCGTGTCCTAAAAAAGTCCAATGGACTCATTGAGGAGACATGTAACATGGAGTTTGATGAAAATAATGGATCCCAAGTGGAGCAAAGTGGTCTTTATCATGTACGTTATGAAATTCCTCCTCAAGCCATAAGAAGAATGGGGATTGGTCAAATAATCCCCATTGAGGAACCCCTTGTGGCCAAAGGAGAAGGACAATATTCTACAAAAGTGTAACCATCACCGACGCTAGACCCACACGCTTCCGAAGAACAAAGTGAAGGCCCTCAACCAAATGAACATGATCAAGGGCAAGATCAATCTCATGATGGTAGTGGTGCACCAAATGATGCCCAAGGTCAAGTTCAAGACTCTGATCAAGCTCAAGTTCAAGACGGTGCTCAAGATGATCAAGATGGTGCTCCTCAAATGCCTATTGAGGAGCTATTGGAGTGCGGTGCCGCCAAGATTTCTTCCACTCTCAGATGTCAAGAACATGTCATGGAGAATGTGCTTGGTAGCCTAAGAACAGGGGTAACTACTCATAAACAATTAACAAACTTCTGCGAGCATCACACGTCTGTTTCTTGTATTGAACCCCAAAAGGTACATGAGGTGCTCGAGGACATGGATTGGCTTGACATGCATAATTAACTCAAAAACTTCGAGCGCAACAAAGTGTAGGAGTTAGTGACAAGACCAAAGGAAAATCATAATGTCATAGGGACCAAATGGATCTTCAAGAACAAGCAAGATGTTAACGGCGTGGTCATTTGAAACAAGGCAAGATTGGTAGCAAGGATGATGTAGAAGCTCTCTGTGATTGATTCCCCCTCTGATAGAGTACCGAAAACGGCCTCTAGGTGGGATCATAGAAGAAAAGAAACTTATAGCGGTGGAAAAAGTGTTTGGGGTGGCTCTTTGTTGGTTTCCCGATTTTAGAGAACTTATAGTGGTGGAATTAGTTCAGACGGAGCCAGATGGGGCCCACAAGGCACCAGGGCATGCCTACCCCCTGGGCGTGCCCTGTTGCCTTGTCGTCTCCTCCCTTCTCGTCTGGTCTCCTCCAGAAGCTTCTAGGGTCTCTCTTCTCTAGAAAAAAATCGCCAAAAAGTTACATAGTGTTTGGACTCTGTTTGGTACCGATTTCTTGGAAAATCAAAAACAAGCAAAGAAACAGCAACCGACACTTGGCAGTGGGTTAATACGTTAGTCCTAGAATATGATACAAAATAGCACAAAAAGTTATATAAAACATCCAAGATTGATACTATAATAGCATGGGACAATAAAAAATTATAGATATGTTGGAGACTTATCACCGACCAAGACTCCAATGCCAACCAAATTCCAACTTGACATTTACCCCAATGGTAAAGCGGTGGATCAAAAGGTATATCGCTCCATGATTGGATCCTTCATTTACCTTTGTGCATCTAGGTCGGATATCATGTTGAGTGTGTGAAAGTGCAACTATCCCTAGGTGGTTTTGGTGATTAATAACAACATATAGCTCATTGAGCTAATGCTATTCCAAGACTATTATTTCAGGAAAGCTCAATGAATGGCATGGCATGGATGATGAAAGTGGATCCCTCAAAATACTAAGGACAAAGGATTGGCTCAAGCTCAAAAGCTCAAGACTCTTCATTTTACATTTTAGTGATCCAAGATCACATTGAGTCTATAGGAAAAGCCAATACTATCAAGAAGGGATGAGGTGTTGCTTAATGAGCCTTTTGCTTCATGTGCTTAGTGATATGCTCCAAAACCCTCAACTACTTTCCCACATCCACAAATGACCTAAACCTAAAGCCAAAATCGGTCACACCGATTCTTTCTATCTGGCGCCACCGATTCCAAAAGTCATAGCCACTGCCACAAAGTCTAAGCAAATCGGTCTTACCGATAGGGATCTCGGTCTCACCGAGATGGGGTTGCAATCTCTCTGTTTCCCTTCGCAACGCTTCGGTCCAACCGAAGTGAGCGATCGGTCCCACCGAGATTGCAATGTAAACTCTCTGTTTCCTTTTTGTAACATTTCGGTCTCACCGAAAAGAGCAAATCGGTCCCACCGAGTTTACCTGACCAACTCTCTGGTTAGCTAATTACCAAAATCGGTCTCACCGAGTTTGTGTAATCAGTCTCATCGAGATTACGTTATACCCTAACCCTAACCATATCGGTCTCACCGAGATGCATGTCAGTCCCACCGAAAATCACTAACGGTCACTAGGTTTACTAAATCGGTCCGACCGAGTTTAACTATTCTGTCCCACCGAGTTTGGTAGATTGTGTGTAACGGTTAGATTTTGTGTGGAGGCTATATATACCCCTCCACCTCCTCTTCATCCGTGGAGAGAGCCATCAGACTGAACCTACACTTCCAACTTACCATTTCTGAGAGAGAACCACCTACTCATGTGTTGAGGCCAAGATATTCCATTCCTATCATATGAATCTTGATCTCTAGTCTTCCCAAGTTGCTTTCCACTCAAACCTTCTTTCCACCAGATCCAAATCCTATGAAAGAGAGTTGAGTGTTGGGGAGACTATCATTTGAAGCACAAGAGCAAGGAGTTCATCATCAACACACCGTTTGTTACTTCTTGGAGAGTGGTGTCTCCTAGATTGGCTAGGTGTCACTTGGGAGCCTCCGACAAGATTGTGGAGTTGAACCAAGGAGTTTGTAAGGGCAAGGAGATCGCCTACTTCGTGAAGATCTACCGCTAGTGAGGCAAGTCCTTCGTGGGCGACGGCCATGGTGGGATAGACAAGGTTGCTACTTCGTGGACCCTTCGTGGGTGGAGTCCTCGGTGGACTCAAGCAACTGCTACCCTTCGTGGGTTGAAGTCTCCATCAACGTGGAGGTGCGATAGCACCACCTATCGGAACCACGCCAAAAACATCCGTGTCTCCAATTGCGTTTGAATCCTCTAAACCCTTCCCCTTACATTCTTGCAAGGTGCATGCTTTATTTTCCGCTGCCAATATACTCTTTGCATGCTTGCTTGAATTGTGTGATGATTGCTTGACTTGTCCTAAAATAGCTAAAATCTGCCAAACTATAAAATTGGGAAAAGGTTAAGTTTTTAATTGGTCAAGTAGTCTAATCACCCCCCCTCTAGACATACTTCAAGGTCCTACAGTGTGGGAATGTGTGCAAGGTTCCCAACCGCACCTAAGGAAAGTCACGGTCAAGCGAATCTTTCAATATTTGGATCATACCTCAAACTTTGGCTCATGGTACCCCAAAGGAGCAAGCTTTCATCTCATGGGATATTCAGGCTCAGATTGGGCGGAGACCGTGTGGAGAGGAATTCAACTTCCGGAGGGTGCCAATTCTTTGCTTGCTCTTTGGTGAGTTGGTCTTCGAAGAAGCAAAATTGTGTGTCTCTCTCCATTGCTGAGGCTGAGTATGTAGTTGCCGCAAGTTGTTGTGCACAATTTCTACGGATGAGACAAACTTTAAAGGATTACGATTTCACTTGTGACAAAGTGCCTCTTCTATGTGACAGTGAAAGTGGCATCAGGATCTCCTACAATCCGGTGCAACATAGCAAGACAAAGCATATTGGGATTCGTCATCATTTCATCTGGTATCACATCAAGCATGGAGAGATTGAGATTATCTACATCAACACTCAAGAGCAACTAGCGGATATTTTCACGAATCCATTGGACAAAGCAAAATTTCGCAAGTTAAGGCATGAGCTAAACATCATTGATTCGAGCAATGTGGCTTGAATCTAGGAATACCCCACTGCATTCATCATGTTGTCTTGTTCTAGGTGTAGGCATGGACACAGGGGGAGTGTTGTTCTCTCAGTGAACTCTCCCTCCCCCCATTATGCATAAATAAATCTGAATCTTTCACATTAGCCATTTTTATGGTACTTGTGCTTCAAACATGAGTTTTGGTCATGGGCCCAAGGTTAAAATCTTCGCGGTGCCGGACTAATTGACTCCAACATAGGTGGCTTCGACCACCGCCCTCTCCTTGAGAGGTGTGTGCTCGAGTTGGTTTCTCTTTTGTTGTTCTCTAGTTTCTCGGGCTTTTGTTCGTATTTTGAGTCACTCCAAGTTTTCTTTCTCTTGTGTTTGTCTCTTTTGAACTTGGAGTGTCTCTTCCCTTGCTGGTGTTTGTGTCTCCAACCAAATCCATCTCACCTACAACCTCTTATAATTGCATAAGCCCCCCCCCCCGTTTTGATGCTCTTAGCAAGTTCCTGTCCCTACAACGGTACTATCGATGGGTCGGGGCAGTACTACCTCTTATAAGTCGTACTACCGCTGCCTCGCATAGTACTAGAGTAGGAGATGGCTAGGATGTGGAAGACTGCTAGAGTAGGAGAATCTAAGTTTTATTGGAGCAAATTTGAATTTGGCATCACCAGTAGTGCTGGATCTTGCTGCGGTAGTAGTTGTTCCGGCAACGTCCGCCTCGAGCGGTACTACCGCTGCAGGGAAGCGGTACTACCACTCTATGCTGTCAACTTCAGATTTCCTCAAATCAAAGTTCAATTCTTTTCGGTTATTCGTTTTGGCTTATGCAATAGTTCACACCTGCTTTTTCCTCGTGCTGTTTTGTGGGTTCCAGGTGGTGGTAGCTCCGGTCCCGAAGCCCGTTGCAAGAATTCAAATCGCCAAGGTGCCTCCAAGTGTTTTGCACTGCAGATGGTACTGGTGCCACTTCTAGTGCTCAACCCAAGAACAAGACCAAGCAAGTTTCCACCAAGCAGAAATAGAAGGAGAAAGCCAAGTCCATGAGTGAACTATCTTCCAAGGAGTTTTATGTTGTTCGCCATCGCAACACATATCATCATGATCAAGATCCAGCTCTTGTTCACCGTCCCCTTCTGGACTCAGCAGCAATGCTCTATCTATCATGATGTGCTAGAAGGCAAGAAGAATATGTTTGTTAATGTCAGGTATGCGGATCTTGGTCACCTGCAGAAGGATCCTAAATACTTTGGAGAAGCCCCTGCTTTGTGTGCTCAGCTAGATATCATCAGGATTATGATGTTCAACGAGAACTTTGATGCCGAGACTATGGCCCAGTTATATGCCATGGTCCACCACAAAAGTGATGATGAGAGGACCCTCACATGGATGACAAATGAAAGATTTCTATTTGCAAAGTGGAAGGATTTCATGGCCATCTTGGGGTACAATGATGAGGGGCTCATTAACCCGATTGGGTTGTGCTCTCACAAGGATGATGCGGCCACACACAAGTCCAAGCTTTGGCCCTAGTGCACGGAGAAGGTTTCTGCCACCATCGGCAAGAAGATCTATGAGTTGTGCCCTTTTGTAGATATCATGCATCGCATCTTCCGGAACACTCTTTTCCCTCGCATTGGAAACCTGTACCAGGTTCACTCTTACCTCGTGGATATGCTACCCATTTGCCAGAAGGAGAAGAGCATGCAACATGTATTGAATGTTTCTCATTTCAGGTGGTCTGAACTTCACTCGGCTGTGATGGAGCGCAAGTGTCCTGTCTATGTGCCCTATCTGATGCTTCTCATTGAGAACACATGGGCCTCTACTTTTCCAGATGAGATGTTTGTGATTGGTGATTTGACTTCACATGATGTTATTCGTCTGAGGCAGAAGGACAACTGGGGTACTTCTGCTGCTCCTGAGATGGAGGTTCCTGAGGATGAGTCTGAGGGCAGTGATGAGACCGACTATGAGTCGTCCAGTGAGGAGCCATCTTGGGCTAAAAAGCTCAAGAAGAAGATGAGGAAATTCTTCTGTCTTGAGCCACAGGGTCAGTACAAGGCCCACGTGGCACAGAAGAAGGCCGCAGTCGTGACAAGGCAATCACGAGGCACCTTGGCTTGGAGGCAGCTAGCGGTTCTGAGCACAAGATCGCTATAGAGGAGGAGTGGGTGTCGAAGAACTGCAAGTCGATAGATTCAGAAGATGATCAGCCAACTGCGGCAGAGGAGGAGTCTGATGGTCACGAGGAGGAGGAGCACGACGATGTCGACATGGAGTGATGCTACTACCTAGGACCCTAGTACTTCTAGTTGCCCTTTTGGTGTCTCGATGCCAAATGGGGGAGAGTTTAGAGATTTCCCGAGCCACAAGTGTGTCTTATTTTCCTTTTCTTTCTTCGCTCGTGAACTCCTTTATTGCTTGCTTTCATTTCTGTTGTGAGACCCAGAGACCTTATCCATATGGTGTGTGATATGTCCCAAACATATCTACTTTTCCAAACACGTTTGTTCTTATTTTGGACTCTAATTCGCATGATTTGAATGGAACTAACTCGGACTGACGTTGTTTTCAGTAGAATTTCCATGGTGTTGTTTTTTGTGCAGAAATAAAAGTTCTCGGACTCGGCTTATGGAGAATATTTTTAGAATATATAAAAAATATTGCCAAAGAGAATGCCAAACGGGGGCCACCAGGGCGCCACAAGCCAAGGGGGCGCACCCCCACAGGGTGCGCTGGTAAGCTTGTGGGCCCCTGGCAACTCCCGCAACCGAACTCCAACTCCATAAGTACCTATTCGTCCAGGAAAAAATCAGAGAGAAGGAATCATCGCATTTTACGATACGGAGCCGCCGCCACCTCCTGTTCTTCATGGGGAGGGCTGATCTGGAGTCCTCTCGGGGCTCCGAAGAGGGGGATTCGATGCCATCCTCATCATCAACCATCCTCCATCACCAATTTCATGATGCTCACTACTGGGAGTGAGTAATCCTTTGTAGGCTTGCTGGACGATGATGGGTTAGATGAGATTTATCATGTAACCGAGTTAGTTTTTTCAGGTCTTGATCCCTAGTATCCACTATGTTCTGAGATTGATGTTGCTATGACAATCACTATACAGCTGCTACTGTTACCATTACTATTGCTAATGTTACCACTGCTATCAAACTATCATACTACTATGCTATTGATCACCTTGTTGCAAATATTTAGTTCTCTAGGTGTGGTTGAATTGAAAACTCAACTGCTAATACTTGCAAATATTCTTTGGCTCCCCTTATTTCGAATCAATAAATTATGGTTGAATACTCTACCCTCAAAAACTGTTGCGATCCCCTATACTTTTGGGTTATCAGTGTGAGACATATACTATCTTATCTCTATCTTTATGTCAAGTACTATAGTAGCTTGTGAGATTATGTTAAGATTGATCTTTCTTGCAATGGGAGAAGTGCTTAGCTTTGGGTTCAATCTTGCGGTGTCCTTTCCCAGTGACAGCAGGGGCAGCAAGGCACGTATTGTATTGTTGCCATCGAGGATAACAAGATGGGGTTTATATCATATTGCATGAGTTTATCCCTCTACATCTTGTTATCTTACTTAAAGCGTTACTCGGTTCTTTTGAACTTAATACTCTAGATGCATGCTAGATAGCGGTCGATGTGTGGAGTAATAGTAGTAGATGCAGGCAGGAGTCGGTCTACTTGTCACGGATGTGATGCCTATATAAATGATCATACCTAGATATTCTCATAACTATGCTCAATTCTATCAAGTGCTCAACAGTAATTTGTTCACCCACCGTAATACTTACGCTCTTGAGAGAAGCCACTAGTGAAACCTATGGCCCCCGGGTCTATTTTCCATCATATTAATCTTCCAGCACTTAGCTATTTTTATTGCCTTTTATTTTACTTTGTATCTTTATTATAAAAATACCAAAAATGTTATCTTATCATATCTATCAGATCTCACTTTCGTAAGTGACCGTGAAGGGATTGACAATCCCTTTATTGCGTTGGTTGCGAGGTTTTTATTTGTTTGTGTAGGTGCGAGGGACTTGAACGTTGCCTCTTACTGGATTGATACCTTGGTTCTCAAAAATTGAGGGAAATACTTACGCTACTTTACTTCATCACCCTTTCTTCTTCAAGGGAAAACCAACGCAGTGCTCAAGAGGTAGCACTAATCATGTGCATTGAGCATTTCAGATATTCTATGACACAAGACGATTCTAGCCCCTCGGAGTTATAGTGTGAAGTATTTTTCCTGCGTTTC
The DNA here is from genome assembly GCA_021605205.1 of Aegilops longissima. NCBI lineage: Eukaryota > Viridiplantae > Streptophyta > Magnoliopsida > Poales > Poaceae > Aegilops > Aegilops longissima. The sequence continues at coordinate 542,459,766 of CM038682.1, forward strand.
TTTTTCGGTGGACTTGAGTCATAGGAAAACCATACTATCAAGAGGGGGTCCACAACAGAAAGGTTTGGGTGGAATCATCATGTACACATCTTCATTTGCACCCACTTCCATTCCCGCACCTTTTGATTTCATCCTATGTTCATCTAATAACATGTCCCGAGGCAGTGGTACTACCGCCCTGGGCAGTGATACGTCTCCAACGTATCTACAATTTTTTATTGTTCCATGCTATTATAGTATCAACCTTGGATGTTTTCTATGCAATTATATGCAATATTATAACATTTTTTGGGACTAACCTATTAACCTAGTGCCTAGTGCTAGTTTTTGTTTTTGCTTGTCTTTTACTTTTCAGAAAATCAATATCAAACAGAGTCCAAATGGAGAAAAAACTTTGGATTAATTTTTTATGGACCGGAAGGGACCCGTGAAGGTTGGAGAGAAGACCTGATGAGTCACGAGGAAGGGGGGCCTGTATTATGTGGAATTAAGAATCCTCGGGGACGCGACCCCCTATGCTAATTAATTATTTATCAGTATTATTATGTTGACAAATTTTAAAACCAAGTTGGGCCTTGCTGGAAGAGTTATATCCTAAGCGAATGGTCAGGGGGTCCCCATAAAACCCCACACATGTTAGGGGTGCTCATCATGGAACATAACACCGGTATGACAGAAACTAGGGCGGAAAGAGTGGAACAAAACACAAAACAAAAGGTCGAGCCTTCCACCGTTTACCAAGTATATATATATGCATTAATTAAATAAGAGATATTGTGATATCCCATGATATCCATGTCCCAACATGGAACAACCTGCAACTGCACCTGCAACTGGCAATGCTATAAGAGGGGCTGAGCAAGTGGTAACATAGCCAAACAATGGTTTGCTAGGATGGTGGAGGGTTAGAGGATGTTTCATGGAAATTTGGGAGGCTGACAGACAAGTGGTAGGTAGCGAGACATAGCGATAGCAACGAGACAACTAGCAAGAAAACATAATAGTGATATCCAAGGTAATCGTCATCTTGCCTGAAATCCCGGTTGGAAGAAGATCGAATCCATGAAGTAGACGAACCAACGTAATCGAACGAATCCTCACAATCGCAACGTTACCGGGAACTATCAAGAAGAAGCACAACAAAAAGAAGAAAACATGATGGTAAACAGACCAGCATAATCATGGCATGATGCACAGTCAAGTAGGATGCATGTCTGGTTTAATGAGGCATGGCATGGCAAGTGCACAAACAATACTTACAAATTAAGTGAAGCTCAATATGCAACGGGTTGCATATTGACGAAACTCCACATTGGATCATTTAGTTCAATCTCATTTATGTATAAAGACAAGATTAAATATTGATAAACATGGCAAGAGGTGAAGCCTAAGTGGACTACATATTTAGGGAAGTTTAAATGAGGCCAGAAACAACACATAACAATTCCGGAAATTCCCCACATGTAATTTTCGAATTTGCTAATGTTCCACCTAAAACATAATTTTATTGTTGTTAAACAGGAAAAGTAATGTCACCATGTTAATCTACACATTTTTCTAGTCTAGTAATATATGTAGATCATTTAATTCGGAGCTACGGTCTAGAAGATATGAGCAACACAAGTTTAACATGGCAGTAATGAAAAATGCATGCCAACATCAATCACAAACACTCAAATCATGGTCAGATTATTCATGAATATTAATTGGGTCTTCTCTGAATTCTTTTATGCATTATTATTACAGCATTGTATTTCTCTCCGATCTATCCGTTTAGTTTGGTCAGCTAGATTGATTTTTCTTGCAATGGAAGAGATGCTTTGTGATGGGTTCAATCTTGTGGTGCTCAATCGCAGTGACAAAAAGGGACATGACACGTATTTGTATTGTTGCCACTAAGGACAAAAAGATGGGGTTTATTTATATTGCTTGGGTTTACTTTGTCTACATCATGTCATCTTGCTTAAGGTGTTCCTCTATTTTTATTAACTTAATACTCTAGATGCATGCTGGATAGCAGTCGATGGGTGGAGTAATAGTAGTAGATGCAGGTAGGAGTCGGTCTAGTTGTCTCAGACGTGATGCCTATCTACATGATCATTGCCTTGAATATCGTCATAACTATGTGCTTTTCTATCATTTGCCCAACAGTAATTTGTTCACCCACCGTACGTTATGTGCTCGAGAGAGAAGCCTCTAGTTAAAACTATGGCCCATGGGTCTACTTTTTATCATATATAAAATCGAAATATACATTTCTGCACTTTTATTTATTTTTATTTTATTTTGCAATTTATCTATTTTCCTAACACTATGAGATTCGATCCTTGCAAATAACCGCCGAGGGCATTGAGAACCCCTTGTTTGTGTTGGGTGCAAGTATTTGCTTTTGTGTGTGCAGGTGCTACTGATGAGGTTATGTGTGGTTCTGTGGTTCTCCTACTGGATTGATAACCTTGGTTCTTAACTAAGGGAATGCTTATCTCTACTGTACTGCTTCATACTCTCCTCTTCGAGGAAATCCCAACACAACTCACATGTAGCAGGCAGCGGTAGTACCGCTTGTGCGGTACTGCCGCTGATCTAATTCCATGGCTACTGTCGCTTATTTTCTGTATTTTGTTGCTTCTTCACGCTCAGCGACAGTTGAGCGGAAGTAGAGCGACAGTACTGTTTGTGGTACTTCCGTGTCTACTACCGCCCCACCTCCGTTGGTCTTGCTGTAGCTCTGGAACATTAGCGGAAGTGAAGTGGTAGTAGAGCGGTAGTACCACTTGCATGCGGTACTACCGCCCATTCACTGCCGCTTACTCGAGGCCTTCTGGACCGGTTTGCCTCTGTGCGGCAGTAGGGCAGCAGTACAACCACGGTTGTACTCCCCCTACTACCGTTTGTTCCTATCTAATGCATCCTAAGCGGTAGTACTGATAGGGAGAGCGGTAGTACCGCTCCGGTGGTACTACCATCTCGGGGCACTCTGCTCATGCACTTAGATCATGAACTACCGTCTGAGCGGTAGTACCGCTTGTGTGTGGGCTGAGTGCAAGAAAACAGTTGGATTTCTTCCCACTACAAATAGGGGGTCTTCTTCTCCAAGAATACCTGCCTCTTTCTTCCCCAAACTCCATTGTTGCTCAAAGCTCCATTTTCTCCCGATCTCTCTCCCTCTCCAACCAATCTTGTTGGTTTTCTAGGATTTGGTTGAGAGGGCCTCGATCTACACTTCACCAAGAGATATTCGACCCCCCACTAATCCCTTGCGGATGTTGTTACTCTTGGGTGTTTGAGCACCCTAGACAGAATAGGTCACCTCGGAGCCACAATCCATTATGGTGAGGCTTCGTGGTGGTGTTGGGAGCCTCCAATTAATTTGGTGTTGGGAGCCTCCAATTAATTTGTGGAGATTGCCCCAACAATTTTTTGTAAAGGTTCAGTTGCCTCCTTCAAGGGCACCACTAGTGGAATCATGACATCTTGCATTGTGCGAGGGCGTGAGGAGAATACGGTGGCCCTAGTGGTTTCTTGGGAAGCATTGTGTCTCCACCGCGCTCCAACGGAGACGTACTCCCCCCCTCAAGGGAAGGAACTTCGATAACACATTCTCGTCTTCAAAGGCTCCACTTATGGTTATCTCTTACCTTTACTTTGTGCAAGTTTGTATTGTGTTGTATCATTTTCTTGCTTGTGTGGTGGTTGTTCACCTACACTATTGCAGGATGCTGCTAACGCGACACTACGATCAGAGACCCTTCGACGAAACTGTGTGCGGTGCAATAATCGCAAATGGTGGTGTAAAAAAACCATCAAAAAAGGTGCAAAACGTTTTGCGATGGAGGATGCATCAAACACGATTCAGATTTTAGTTGCGTGTGCGATGAAGGGCATACGGTCTAGTTCAATTAACTGTTTGCGATGAGGAGGCACAAAAGAAACGGGCAGCCAGATGAAGGTGTGTGCGATATACAACATACGGTTCACTCGGATGAACTGTTTGTGACTAGGAAACACAAAAGAAACGGTCAGCCAGATCAAGGTGTGTGCGATATAAGGCATGGTTCACTCGGATGAACTGTTTGTGTTGAGACAAGAGAACAGAAACGGTTCAATATAACAAGATGTGTGTGATACGCGGCAAATAGGTCTGTAATCAGAAATGTGTGCGAAGACCGATAATAACATAGACGGTTGCTGCTAATAAGACGTGTGTGTTGTGCGATGGGATTGCATACAGAACAACAACACACTTGTAAGGACATGGTTGCATAACCAAATTAAACATCCACTTACATAGGTGGCTACTACAACATGGCATTTGCACACACCAAAGTAAACTATTGCATGCATAATTACATAGGTGGCTTCTACACACATGACATTTCCACACACCAATAAAGTAAACTATATATTACATGCATGATTAAGTAGCATAAACGATCATCTGATCATCATCTACTTCTTGTGACGCTTGCTCTGCTTGTAGCTCGATCCAGGCTCGTCGATTTGGGTAACGAGGCACTTCCTCATGTCAACGATCCACCTGTGCATCTTGTAGCATGTGTACATGCTCTTGGCCGCGAACCTGAGGTGAGGTTCATCCGTGAACCTGAGGTGAGGTTCATCCAGTTGCCGCATCCAGGCCCTATGCCAGGATACGGGACTTGTTTTCTGGGCATCCTGCTTCATCTCTTCGTAGTAGGGGGCGATGATGGCCGAGGCGAGTTCAACCAGCGAGTCCTTCTTCACGCTGCCCCAAACCCTATAGTGGTCACGGATTTCGGCAAGGTTCTTGCAGGACAAGCCCATAACACTGAGCACTTTTACATCGTCGGTGGTTTCCACCGTGGCGAACTTGTAGTCGGGGCTTTTGACAAACCTGTTGAAACGGTCGCAAGGCTCTGTGGCCATGTAGTAGTGGTAGATGAGGACATGATGGCGCACGCACAACTGGGCGACGGCAACCTTCTGATATATGCCGGGACGACTGGCGGTGTACTGGAGGTCAATGTCGACCACCTTGTACTTGTATCGAGCAAGCAACTGCCTAACGTTGTTGATGTAGTCGTCCACCACGGCCGGGTCGATGGTGTACACCACCGAGAGATACGTCTCTCTCACGTGGGTCTCCACTCTATGCTCGCCGAACTCCATTGGAGCACCGCTAGACATCCCCTATCTATGTGTCGTCGTGAGTGTGCTTGTTGTGTTGTGGAGCGCGATCGAAAGGTTGAAGAGACTAAGGTTATAATGGCCGCGGGAATTAAAGGGGAAGCCAGACGGCCAGGAATATCAGTAGGCCCTGATGGCAGTTCTAATTTGCAGTGCATAACTCCATCGTGCCGCACGTAACTGCATTGTGCGGCAACACGCGCGGCGCAATCGCATGCATATGGGCCCCCCGACGTGATCGTGTGCACGCCCAACCGCTGGCAGAGCTTCATGAGGGACGCGAGCAGAGTGCTCCGCGGTCGCCTCAACGGCGAGCAACCATATATACAATCGTAAACATTTTTTTTGTATTAATCGTATGTGTACGTGTCCTTTCGTCCTCCTCTCGCACGTCTCGTCACCCCGCTGCCGCAAACGGCTTACAACGCAAGCTTGCGCAGCGCGCGGGGGTGTTCTTTTGGCCAAACGGTGGCTCGAAGTGGCGCCAATGAATCGTCGGTGAGCCCGTTCCCGCGCAACCTCGCAGGTTCCCGCGCAAGCTTCCCGCCTGACTCGGTGAAATCCCCCAAAATTCCAATGCTTACCGGCCTGCTATATAAACCCTCACGGCCGACGAGTCCTGCGTCGCATTTTCCCCTCCCTCCCTGTAGCTTATCTCGTGTGCTTCTCCCACAATCGCCAATGGCACCGGTCAGTCGTCGTCGCTAAGCCACTCCGTCGTCATCAGAGAACAGCTCCAGCTGGGAGGCTAAACCGCGACGGCGCAGTCCCCGGCGTAGTGTAGTGCGCGTGGCATCCCTGTTGGTGTGTGCGGAACACCCACAACACGCTCCGCTGCCGCTGCCCGTCGGTAGCTGTCGCCGGCCACTGTTGCCGCCACACCACCGTCGAAAGCCAGGGCCATCGCCCGCTCTGGCGCCGTGGCCCGTAGGCGGGAGCAATGTTGGGGATATCGCTTATCGGGAACTTATCAGTCGACCCATGATAAGGAGTAAATCGGCCAATTTATCGGCATCGGCCGATTTATCGCCATATCGGCTGATTTACCAGCCAATTTATCTTATCGGTCAGACAACGGTAAGCGATAAATCGGCCGATTTATCGGAATATCGGAAGATATCTTGAACAATGGGCGGGAGGTGGCCGTCGTGGCCGCCACCCCTCTGTCGGCCATCACCCATTCTACCACCGCGGACCGAAGGCGGGAGGTGGCCGTCGTGGTCCCCAGCCCACCGTCGACCGCCGGGATCATCACCCGCTCCACCACTGCCTCCCAAAGGAGGGAGGCGGAGGTGGAGGCGCGCACATGCGTCAGCGGCCTTGCGCGCTACATTGAGTTCCTGTGGGAGGAGTAGGAGCACCTCGTCGAGCATGCAAAGAGCCTTACCGCAGCCGTGGCCGCAGCACACACTAACACAGAGGCGAGGAATTAGAAGATCTACAAGCAGTCTGGCCGCTTCAAGAGGGATCGTCTGGAGCGACAGTGGGCATTCGAGCTGGCAAGCGTCGCTGAACGTGCAACAGCGACAGGCACCGTATTGCATTTGTCCAGCTTGTCAGTAGGCTCCTCCTCCTCTACATCTTACTGAGCGCTCGGCAAAGGAGAGGCTACCGGAATTAGCTCAAAGCCCCTCCGTAGTAGTAGTATTTAGGGGCTATTTTGTTCAGTTCATCTGACTATAGATGTGTGATGGAACTGTACAACGTACTTAAAATTAGCTAGTACTAGCACATATGCCCGTGCGTTGCAACGGGAGAGATATTTTATTTATGACAAGCAACGAAAAAGTTAATCGATTGTGTCCAAAAAAATGGTCTCCACAACGGTAGGCAAGAGAGCAAGGAGTTCAGGTCTTCTCACCAGACATGTTTGGCTCCTGAAATCTTGATAATGGTGGGGTTGGTAGGCGCCGTGACGAGCACCCAACTCATTCTTTTTTCTTTTGCATGCCTCCTTATTTGGTGGATGTGTGACGACCATCGGGACACGGTTGCTTCGACCACTCTTCTACGACGGTGTAACTGGATGGATTACTAATTGCAGCGCATAAATCCTCTTACACAAGCATAATCAGGCATGAATGTCCCTTTATTACGAAGGTTTATTCTCTTTGATTATTTTAGCACTTATGTTAAAAAATTGAAAGCCTGGATAGTTAAAAAAATATGAACATTTAATTTTTGAAAATTCCATATAATTAAAAAAATAGAAACGGGAATAGTTATTTAAATTCGAAAAAATATGTTGAAACCATGAACCTTTTATAAAAACACAAAATTATTAATTTTTTAAAAGGGGACATTCAGAAAAAAATGTTTTCTGAGACGCTAACATTATTTTGTTTTTGTGAACTTATCAATAAAATAGGAATATTTTTGAATACGGAACATTTTATAAAATATTAACTTTATAAAAAATCTCAAAAATTCTAAAACAGAATCTTTTTAAATGGCAACATTTTTTAAATATTGAGGAAATTCAAACCAGTTTTTTCAAGTTTCTAATATTTTTCAAAACAAGAATAAAATTTTGTAATGCTGATTTTTTGAATATTTGAACAAAAAATTAAATTGTGAATATATTTTATATATTTTTATTTCACGGCAAAATAAAAAAAGTGAAAATGAAAACGAAACACAGGTATAAAAATTTAGTTGAAATGGGCCGGCCCGGTCTTGGGTGACCTGTGCGTTCCTTGAACTATTTGTCGCCATGTGCCACAAATAAGGTCTTTTTAACGCCTGGGCAAGATAATTACTGGGTTGGCTTTGTTGGGCTGGAGTGCGCCCGGCCCAATTGCGGAATTCTGGAGAAACTTTTTGTCTTTTCTAGTAGATGCATAAAAATTTAGTACCACCTCGGATAGAAAAAATATTTTCGATAGTGAACGGATGAAAATATTGGAGAAACGCACCTTGCTTTATTAGTAATATATATATAGTTGAACTAGCTATTTCAGTACATGGTTGGCAACAATTGGGGAAAATTTTGGTCGGTTCATTTGTCGAGTTGAACTGTTTGTATAAATTTAGAACGACTACTAATCTATGAATGAAATATATGCTTAATTACTGAATTTTAGTTGCAAAAATTAGATAATGCTAGTGATTTTTTAGCTGCATATTTTGACAAATCGCAGTGTTACAAGGATTGACAAATGGCAATGTTACTAGATCAACAAATGTCAATCTTTCCAGTTTGACAAATGGCAACATACCCAATATGACAAATGCAAATCTTACCAAATTGTTTGTACGTGGTTGCGCACGGGTCATCCAAAACAACCATTTGCGTTGAAGGGATTGAGGGAGTCCTGGATTAGGGGCTATCCGGACAGCCGGACTGTGTACAACGCCTGGACTATAGAAGCGTGAAGATACAAGACTCAACACTTCGGACCGTGTCCGGATGGGACTTTCCTTGGCGTGGAAGGCAAGCTTGGCGATCCGGATATTATATTTCCTTCCTTGTAACCGACTCCATGTAAACCCTAGCCCTCTCCGGTGCCTATATAAACCGGAGAGGTTGGTCCTTAGAAAGCCGATCACAATTACATTCATACCATCATAGGTTAGCTCTTAGGGTTTAGCCTCTACGATCTCGTGGTAGATCTACTCTTGTACTACCCATATCATCAATATTAATCAAGCAGAAGTAGGGTTTTACCTCCATCGAGAGGGCCCAACCTGGTAAACATTTGTGTCCCTTGCTTCCTGTTACCATCACCTTGACGCACGATCGGGACCCCTACCGAGATCCGCCGGTTTTGACACCGACATTGGTGCTTTCATTGAGAGTTCCTCCGTGTCGCCACCGTCAGCTCGATGGCTCCTTTGATCATCATCAACGATGCTGTCCAGTCGCAGACTTTCCTCCCGGGCAGATCTTCGTGTTCGGCGGCTTCGCGGCGCAGCCAACTCGCTGGCCATCCGAGCAGATCGACAACCACGCCTGCCACCGTCGTCGTTCGAAACTGAACTACACGGCGGACATCCGCAGAGACTTGATCTTCGATGGAATTGGGCCTATGCCAGAGCACCGGACAATCGCGACGAGCACGGCTTAGACCTCGCCATCGGACGAAGCTCGGTATCGCCTCGTAGTATCTCCCGACCTAGATCCGGAGCAGGCCGTGCTGCCTAAGGACGGAGGATGGACCCGCCCGCGGTCGCAAGACTCATCGGCGGTAGAGCCAACACGGGCCTTACCTCAGTAGTGGCTCGTGAATCCGGACCCGGATTCAGATCCGGACGCTGGTTCCGGTCCGCACACTCCGAGCCCGTCGGGCTAGGATGGGCTCCGTAATGGAGTTCACCGCAGGATATCTTCCAAAGACTCGCCTTTGGCGACATGCCGACTCATTAAAGTCTCTCTTTTGTCGAGGCTCTTCATTAACTATGTCCGCTCGAGTGGGAGGTAGATGACGAAGAATTCTTTGCCCACCCACCACCCACTTCATTGCCACAATCGATGACTTAACCGAGGTAATCAACTTGACTCAAGACATCGACGGTATGGACGACGATGCAGGAGAAGAACATGAACCACCGCACACTGGGCGGTGGACAGCCACCTCTTCTTATGATATATATACGGTGGACACTCCAAAGGAAACAAATGGCGATGAGGCAATGGAGGATAAAACCTCGGGGAAAAAGCAAAGAATGGACGCCGTCGGCGCCACTCTAAGCCCCGCCACACCAACACCGGCCCAGGAGACGAAAATAATCCGAATGGTGCCGAAGAAGAATACAACCCTGATCAGCCCGCCTTTGAGCAGGCCGAACAGGAGGATGAGCAGGTCAGCCTAGAAGAACAAGCGACGTACGAATACCCGGAGGAGGACAGCTACATGCCCCCCCTCCGAAGACGAGATTAGCCTCGGCAACGACGAGTTCGGCGTGCCTGAGGATCCCGTAGAGCAGGATTGCTTCAAGCGTCAGCTCATAGCCACTGCAAGGAGCCTGAAAAAGAAACAACAGCAACTCCAAGCTGATCAAGATCTGCTCACAGATAGATGGATGGAAGTCCTGGCAGCCGAGGAATATGACTCGAGCACCATATGGTGACCGCCACCTCGTGGCGGGATAAACGGCATACCAGTCTGCATATCGTCCAACACCCCCACGCCAACATACTACGGCCCGGGGCAACAAAATGGGACAGCCAAGGTCGATCTACGGATCGCGGGCGCACTCGATGCTGCGACGAGGACCGCCACGCGGACACACCTTCAACAAATCCGCCGGGGCGAATATAGCCATCCAGAGCAATTCGACCATGAGCCACATAGCCCGCATGCAGGCGCCAGACACCCTCTCGCTTCACCGATGAAGTAATGGATCATGAATTCCGGAAGGGTTTAAACCCGTAAACATCGAATCGTGACGATGGCACAACAGACCCTGCGGTATGGGTCAAGATTTCCTTCTCCACATTCACATGGCCCATGGAGACGATCTACACGCCATCAAGTATCTTCCACTTAAGCTCAAAGGACCAGCCCGCATCGCTAAACAGCCTGCCAAAGAAATTCCAAAGGCGTTGGGAAAACCTCGAGGACGATTCTCGACAACTTCCAAGGCACATATGTGCGACCACCGACGCCGATGACTTGAGCCACATCACTCAACAGCCCGGAGAGTCAGCCAGAAATTCGGACTCGGTTCCTAACCAAAAGAACCAAATAGTTGATCGTCCGGACGCCAAGCCCTAGCGGCTTTCAAGCATAATATCCGTGGCGAGTGCTCGCCAACCCTCGCCAGAAAACCCAAGTCCGTGGCAGCTCACAACATTAATGACCCGCTTTTGCGCTGGCGAGACAGTTGGTTGGCTCGCATAAAGCACTACGCCACATGCGGCAATTCGGATGGTCATGATAATAACGGCAAGCAGCGCGTAACATACATAAGCGGCGAAACAACGGCGACATCATCAAGACACGACGGTCAACGCCGGATTCAGTGGGTCCAAGCCCGTCACGGAAGAAGTCGCTCAAAAGAAATAATCAGGGACCGTCCATCTGGACCGTGATATCGAGCGCTGTGCCAAATTCATGGCACCCTGCATAAGCCAGCCAACCACACCAATAGAGATTGCTGGGTATTCAAACAAAGCGGGCAAGATAAACGCCAAGACAAGGACAAGGGGCTGCATAGCGACGATGATGAGGAGCCCCGACGTCCGACACGGGGACGAAGAAATCCCCCTGTGAAAACGGTCAACATGATCTACGCCACGCACATCCCCAAGCGGGAAAGAAAGCGGGCACTAAGGGACGTCTATGCGATGGAGCCAGTCACCCCCAAATTCAACCCATGGTCAGCTTGTCCGATCACTTTCGATCGTAGGGATCACCCTACTAGCATCCGTCACGGTGGCTCAGCCGCATTGGTCCTAGACCCAATCATTGACGGACTCCACCTCACGCTGCCCTTATGGACGGCGGCAAAGAAATTGAACCTGCTTTACCAGACACAAGAAAAAAATGGGCATTGACCCTTCAAGGATCAAGCCCACTAAAACCACCTTTAAAGGTGTAATTCCTGGAGTAGAGGCCCGATGTACGTGCTCTATAACATTGGAAGTGGTCTTCGGATCTCCGAATAACTTCCGAAGCGAAGAGTTAATCTTCGATATCGTCCCCTTCCGCAGTGGTTACCATGCACTGCTCGGACGAACCGCATTCGCCAGATTCAATGCGGTACCACACTACGCATATCTCAAGCTCAAGATGCGAGGACGCACAAGGTCATAACGGTGAACGGAAATATGGACCGCTCCCTACGAATGTAAGAACATACTGCAGCCCTTGTGGCGGAAGTACAATGCGACCTTCTCCAACAAACCAATCCGGCGACAACAACTTCGAGCACACCAAGCGAGTCCGAGCACCCCGCAACAGATCATCAGCACGCCAAGAGCGTGACTAGCAGTCCGCCTCCGCTTAAGCCCCATCAAAGCAGCATTCGTGCCACGTGCACACAATTACGCACTTAAAATACCATGGGCATAGGCGAGGCGCATCAACGACTATTCAATAGTGCGGTAACCGCCAAATACTTTCATACTCTTTCCCTCTTACCTTTCAGACAACGCTACGCAACATCCTCAAAAGAGCCAATTACGGACTTATAGGAAGAGACATCCAAGGAGGCAATAGACGCCAGTACATGTATGAAATACCCAGTGGAATCTATTTACGATCATTATACCGCTTTATCTACTGAACACAGCCTGCCCCTTGAGACATGTCAAATAGTCCTATTTTATTCTACTTAACGCACTCCATTGTAAATGTACGCTTAAATGTATTTTTTGTCAATGGGTCAGCTTATTTTTCTTATTTGAGCATTTTTATTTTTGCATCCAGACACCTTGGTGCGGCCGGTTTGCCGTGGGCTTTTATGGCGCTCGCTATATGGCAACTAAAGTCCTAACACTTTCAACAAAGGCGGCACCCCTAACTTATAACACTATATGCATCAGCTCAATCATGTCTTGGGTCTATTTGGGATAGCCCAGCTCCCTTGTTTTGGTGCCTTACATTCTGTTATATCGCTAAGGTAGCGCAGGAGAACTCATCGCGATTGTGTCCTGGTTCTTCCGGACGAGCACCTCAGTAGAGAAAGCCGAAACTGACCGGCATGATGTGGCGAGAGCTGGTCGCTGTTCGAGAGGTTTTAAAATCCTTAAAGATTTTCCGCTTTAGGCGATAAATCGGCTTTGTCCGATCTAGGCGTGTATAGCGCCCCAATTCGGCCTTCCGGATTCTAGGGGCTTCGCTGAAATTTAAAATTGTAGACTTCTATGGCTAAGTGAAAGTTATCAAGCCGCATAGTCCGATTGCCTTGTTCGCTGCGCCGGACACCTCCTTAAGGAACCGAAAAGTGATCGATCTCCAACACTATCCCACAAAGAATGGTGTTCGCACACTCCTTCCGTGATAGAGCTTCGAAGGGGCCATCTTCAAACTGGATTGATAACTGTTGTTGTACGAGAACTCACAGACGGCAAATTATCATCCCAGCTAGACCCATAGTCTAGCACACAAGCTCTCAACATGTCCTCCGTAATCTGATTGACTCTCTCGGTCCGTCCATCCGTCGTGGATGAAAGGCTGATCAATTCCAGCCTCGCACTCCAAAGTTTCATGCAATTGCTTCCAAAACTTTGAGGTAAACATGCGTTCCTCTATCCGACACGATTTTCCTCGAACTCCATGCGCATATACGATCCTGGTCATGTATATCTTGGCCAACTTGGCACTGGTATAGGTAGTCTTCACGGAATGAAGTGAGCTACCTTAGTCAAACGATCAACCACTACCCGGATAGAATCATAACCGAACGGGTCCCGGGTAATCCTGTGATGAAATCCATACCAAGTTTCTCCCATTTCCAATCGAATCGCAAAGGTTGAAGTAACCTCGCTGGCTTCGATGTTCCGCCTTTACACGCTGGCAAACATCGATACGGCCACGTACTCGCAATGTCCTTTTCATACCTGCCCACCGTAAACTTTGCTTCAAATCCGTACATCTTGGTGTTGCCGGGTGAATAGAGTACGGTGAATCATGAGCCTCCTGAAGAATTAGCTTCCTGAGCTCGGGATCATTGGGCACGTATATACGATCCTCAAACCATATAGTTCCATGTTCATCCTTTCGGAATCCTTTAGCTTTTCCTTCCTCCATCTTTTGCTTAATCTCATCGATTTCCTTGTCCGACTTCTGGGCTTCACGAATCTTTTCGGTCAAGGTGGACTGAACTTCCAGAGTTGCGACAAATCCTTTCGGAACTATCTCCAGTCGGAGATCTCCGAGGTCATCGACCAACTCTGAGGTAATCCTCCTGCGTAAGAGTATTCACATAACTCTTACGGCTCAAAGCATCTGCTACAACATTGGCCTTACCGGGGTGGTAATGCAATCTCATGTCATAGTCCTTTATCAATTCTAGCCATCTCCTCTGCCTGAGGTTCAATTCCTTCTGAGTGAAGATATATTTCAGACTCTTGTGATCCGTATAGACATCACAACGATTTCCAATGAGGAAATGTCTCCAGGTCTTGAGTGCATGCACTACAGCTACTAACTCCAAATCATGTGTGGCATAATTCATCTCATGAGGTCGTAGCTGTCTGGAGGCATAAGCTACAACCTTGCCTTCCTGCATCAATACTCCTCCGAGTCCTTGACGAGAAGCGTCACAATAGACCTGGTATTCTTTATGTATGTCCGCAATATCAACACCGAGCTGTGACCAACCGCTTTCTTCAACTCCCGAAAGCTGGCTTCACATTCATCGGTCCAAACATACTTGGCTTCCTTCTTCAATAGCTCACCATGGGCTTGGCAATCTTCGAGAAGTTCTCAATGAACCTCCGATAATATCCTCGCAAGTCCGAGAAAACTGCGGATCTCCTTGATCGAGGTGGGTGACCGCCAATCGGTGACTGATTCAACCTTGGCGGATCAACTGCTATTCCTTCTCCTGAAATAACATGTCCGAGGAATCCAACTTCCTTCAACCAAAATTCACATTTGCTGAATTTGGCATACAGCTGATGTTCTCGAAGTTTCTCCAGAACTAGACGCAGATGTTCCTTATGCTCTTCCTCGCTCTTGGAGAATATTAATATGTCATCGATGAACACCACGACAAACTTGTCCAAATACTCCATGAACACCTTGTTCATCAAATTCATGAAGTATGCAGGAGCATTAGTCAATCCAAATGACATGACGGTATACTCGTATAAACCATACCTGGTGGTGAATGCTGTTTTGGGTATATCCTTTTCACGAATTTTCAATCGATGATACCTCGATCAAGATCGATCTTAGAGAATACCTTGGCTCCAACAAGCTGATCAAACAAGTCATTGATCATCGGTAGAGGGTACTTGTTCTTGATGGTTACTTCGCTCAATGCACGATAATCCACAACCATCCTCAAGCTTCCATCCTTCTTCTCTACCAAAAGAACTGGGCTCCCCAAGGTGATGAGCTTGGACGAATATATCCTTTCTCCAATAACTCATTTATTTGTTCCTTGATCTCTTTCAACTCATTCGGGGCATCCGATAAGGTCTCTTGGATATTGGGGCTGTGCCGCAATAACTCAATCGAAACTCAATGTCTCTGTCCGGTGGCATTCTGGTAATTCCTCCGAAACACATCGGAAATTCTTGCACCATCGGGCACTTCCTCCCGAACAACTCCCATGAGGGAATGCACCGATTCTTCATCCGGCTGTGCGGGCTACATACTTGATCCTCTTCGCCCCGGTGGTGAGCGAATAGACTTGCCGGCACACCAATGTTCCTTCATACTTTGACAACCAATCCATGCCTAGGATTACATCCAAGGTCTGAGTTTCCAACACTATGAGTTCTACGGAAATTTGTGGTTCCCGATGTTGAGGTTTGCAGTGACAGCTTAAACTCGCCATCATTTCTCCTCTGCGCGAACCGACGCGAGGGGGCTTCTAAGGGTTCTAGTGCGTAATCCGTACTTATCCACAACTACCCTTGATATGAAATGAATGCGCTGCACCGTAATCAAATGAACCAAAACTGAACGTGAATTCAATAAAACTTACCAACCACGATTGTTCGGTTGATCATAGACGCTCTCCACGCCGATGTGATTCACTTGAGCACGAGGGAAAGGATTGGGCTTCTTCACGAGCCTCCATTGCCATTCCTGCTCCTCCGCTTGGCCTCCGGCAGTCGGTGGCGAGTGCCCCGCCTTCCGCACTTGAAGCGGTGATGTGGCTCAGATCCTTCTGAGCCGGGCAGAACGGTGCTGATTGCCATTACCATTGCCATTGCCATTGCCATGGCCTGACTTGTTGTCCTGGCTGCGGTTGTTTCCATTTCCACCATGGTTATGACCTCCATGGTTGTGATGGGTGTGCCCTCCGAGTACGGTGCATAGCGGGCTTCGCCGAGCTCCCGAGTTGTGCTTCCCTGGCTGTACTTCCGCTATGCTTTCTATCTGCTGCTGCTTGCCTTCCGTGATGGTGGCCTTGTCTACCAGCTCCCGGTAGTTGTTGAAAGTTGCCACAATAAGTTGCATGCTCAATTCATCATTGAGTCCTCAAGGAACTTCTCCCGCTTGGCATCAGAGCCACATCATCGGGGCATAGCGAGCAAGCTTGCTGATTCTCCACGCATCGTGCCACAAGACGATTTCCTGGCGTAAGTTGCGGAACTCACGCTTCTTCGCACTCATGGCTCCAGATGAGACATGAGCAAGGCGAAGGCCCGCTGAATTGATCCCAAGTGATGCCACCTAAGGGAAAAGTGGCGTGTAATTCTCCCACCAAGAAGCTGCAGGTCCATCCAGCTTGATGCGCTGCAAAGCGCACCTTCTCAAAGATCGCAGCATCCAACGGTGACTAGCTCTCTTCCAATCTTGCGAGCCACCGTCACCACAATCGGCTCAAGGTTACTAGAGAACATCATGGATTCAACCTCGTAAATCGAGTCAAGTTGTCCACAAAGGTGGTGGTGGGGGGGTGGATTGTTGGCGGTGTTGTTCGATTCTCAATCGAGCTGCATCATGCATTCTCTGCTTTGGAGCAGCCGGGTGAGCTCCGCGGAAACCAAAGGTCACGCCTCGGAGGCATCTCGTGTTTTGGAGTGGGTGAGGAGATTAGAATAGAACAATGGTCTATGAGAATAACACTACCCATATGAATGCACAATCATAACACACCAAACATTTATTCATTCACTCAAACATGGTTCAAACTCGATTATAAAAGCTCATGACTAATCAAGGAAAAACATCGCCTAACTGATCGATTTAAAAAGTAAAAGATAACATGGTGGTCGACTAAAAAGTCTTCATCGCTGGCGCCTCCTCTTGGGGTTTCCTTCGTGGTACTCCTTCAAAATCCTGATCATTGCTCACGAGGGTGCTTCATCTCCACTCGGGTAAAGGTCCTCTCCCAAGTCCATCTTTTCCTCTATCGCGCAAGCTTCATCTTCGTGTCGTCGACAATCTCCATGAAGTCCGTGATTTCTTCCTCATGGCCAAGGAAGTCTCGCGTGCCTTCTCCTCCAGCCCAGTCATGGAACAAAAGCTTCCGTGTCTTCGAGTTACGGCGAGCCTGAATCTCCGCTTCCGAGAAGACACTCCAAGTCCCGGATGTACGAGAGGGTGGAATCGCCCTCAATGGTACGGATGATATCTCCATTCCTTGCCCCGCGAGAAACCATGGCGAGGTCTCGAGTGATCGAGCTCGGTCCTGTACTCCTCTCGAGATGTCCAAGTGCTCGTAGATCGCCACGCCCCTTCCGATGATCCAGCTTGAACTCGTGAACTCAAAGTTGATAGGCTCCGGCCCTCCAAAGGTTCTCCCCGGATATGCACCTCAATCTCAGAAGCGGTGTCCGCTTAAAGTGCATTAGTGGGTTTC
Source organism: Aegilops longissima (assembly GCA_021605205.1). Taxonomy (NCBI): domain Eukaryota; kingdom Viridiplantae; phylum Streptophyta; class Magnoliopsida; order Poales; family Poaceae; genus Aegilops; species Aegilops longissima. The sequence continues at coordinate 542,477,364 of CM038682.1, forward strand.
CAAAGATCGAGGGTAGAGCTATCTTCACCGCTTCACCATCTGGACCAGCTTCCTTCCAAAGGGCATCGTCTCATCGGGCTGGCAGAACTCCGGTAGCAAAATTGGGTTGAACTCGGCGGCCATCTAGAATTTTGCAAAGGGGAGAAGAGTCAGAATAGATCCGGGAAGAATTATAGAATGAAAAAGGGGTTCAAAGTAAATGGTCTATGCTTATGGCTTTCCGATCCTAGGGGTTATGATCCTCACGGTCAACAGTAAAGCTCGATACCATCTCTCAGAGCGACCTGACCCAAAATCGGTCAAATCTCCGTGGTCTGTATTCATCCCAAGATCATGCCGGTACTCACAAAGACATCGATAAAGTAATCAAAGTTCAATCACACCTGAATATCATTAATCGATTCTCATATAGAGTCTTTATTACAAGGGAATAAATTCGCTCAAGGCCAACTCATGAGAAATAAACTAAAATGCTGCGGAAGCGTCGAAGGTAAGCGAGTCCATCCGACTCAAAGGGCAATCGCCAAGCGCGGAGCGTAGCCTCACTCCCGATCGAATATATCTCTGCAACATAATACGTTGCAGCCATGTAGGTCAGCTTTTGGAATAAGTCGGCAAGTCAAGAAGAATAACAATAATAAAGTTACTAACTCTATATGCATATTTGGTCGTGGAGCTCTAAGTTTCATCATTTTGCTAAAAGCCAATTTTATCCTACTACAAAGGACTTATTTGCAAATTACTACAAATTGTTGGTAGTTATTGAGATGGTTTCGCCAACCAATATCTCGCTCCCAAATTATTATTAAGTCATAAACCCATCAAATTAATCCATTAATTTTAGTGTTGAGATATCCGAATACTTCCAAGGTCCAGAGGCTCAATGTCCGTGAATCGGGACACGGCTAATCGATTAGGTTATAACACTCTGCAGAGGTTTATGACTTTCCCGCAAGAATCATTCCTCCTTTAAAGTCTTCGCACTTCATGGTGTTTGAAGACGGACGAATGAAACAGGTCTTCCAAAGAGTTCTTCCGCCACCGCCGTACCCATCCAATCCTACCGCTCGCTACTTCTCGTAGTACCGCCCAGCCAGCTTCACTACAAGGGTCAACCCAGCCAGAGCCCATAATGGCTTGCGGCTGCATGTAAGCTTCCGGTCATGGGGCATCCATCCTTCTCTTCGTGGCTGGGTGAAGCTTTCCGCAGGATGTCATGGCGCTTCTCCATGCATCCCGCCACCACTGGTGCTCCAGGTGCCCGTCAACCGCCCTCCACCCAAAGAGTGATTTTCCAAGTCCATCTTGATCATTGTAGTCCATGGGTTGTCATCATCATTGACTCTCACATCTTGCTTATGAATTTCACTCATCCCAAATCCCGCCTCGAGCATAGCAAAATAACTACTACGTCCCGGGGACATGGTAACAAGGGGGTTGGTTCATCCTACCACATGATACTACTCAAGTTTAATGACTTCAAGATTTCACTACTGCATGCAATGGTGGGGTGGTGACAACTACTAATGCACAAAAACATAGGTATAGAAATAACATGATCAAAACTTGCCTTGCCGATGATCCTCGTAAGCTAAAGAGTCGAGTAGCAAGCTTCAGACTCGGAAACTCTACCGAGACAAACAATAACACAATAAGCATAAAGCAAGAGGATCACACAAGATAACAATAGTAACATAGCACAACAAAACAATCAAAAGCAAATCCAAAGGAAAACTCAAAGAAACCAATTCAAAGTTTTTCCCTACACCAAACAATAGCAAAAATAGTTTTATATAACAAAATTCCTAATATAACCTAATCATGGTTTTAGGTTAACTTAACAGAAAAGGATTAACTAAGCAATTAGGAGCAAAAAGAATTAATTAAAAGCTATTATAAAACTCCTTTTAGGCCTAATCCAATTTCCATTAAGAAAATAATTTAAAACTTTTATTAATTATAAATAAAAGTTCATCTAATGTAATGACAGAAACTAACCTAGAACAACTAATCACAAGTTAAAAATAAATTAATTTACTAATTAATTAATTAGGAAAACAGAACTAGTCAATTAATTAGGATTATTAGGATTCTGTCTAAAATTAATTATTTAATAATCCTAAAATACCAAAGTTAACTTCTAGGGTTTGGCAATATCAAAACAAGGTGATGGCAAAAGAATCATGCAAAAATAATTTTTCTAACTAAAGTTATAGCAGATTTGCTCTTCTGACTAAAACAATATTAAAGCATTTTTAATTATTTTTAACATAGCTAAATATATGTTTTTCAGAAACTACATAAAATTTGCAATCCAACAAAAAACGAATCACTCAAAAATATTAAACAGAATAAAAGATATACATTTTTGAAAATTGAAACTATTCGGCTAAAACAGAAAATCAAAATAAAAAAGAAAAAGCCCAATGGGCCTATACTGTGCACTAGGCGTAGTTTAGTCTAAACGGGCCTAGGGTTTAAACTAACGAACCGGCCTAATAAAATAAACCTAAACTAAATAATAAACCGTTCGGGCCGGCCGGTTTTCTAATAAAAACATACCCCTTCGGGGGTTCTAATCGTGGCCGTAGGTTTACGATCGGACGGGGGAGGGTGTTGCCGGGGACTCACCGGACTCCGGCGACGGCGGCGGCGGCGGCGAGAGTGCTCCGAGGGCTTCGAGCGTCGGCGAGCTTCGGCGAGTCGTCGGGGAGACGCGCACGGGGTCGGGGAGGGGTTCGGTGGTGTTGGGAGGTCGGGGTGGACTGTGGTGGCGCCGCGGCGACTTTGGCGGCGGTGGTGAGCTCGGACTCCGTGACGCCGAGCGGGAGGGTGAGGGGTGCGCGAGCTCTCGGGGAATGGGGTGGGGGCTCGGCTCTTTATAGCTGGGCCTCGGCCTCCTCTTCGGAAGGGATCGGGCGTCGGGGATCCGGATCCTTCGGGATCCGGTGGATCTCCCATGAGCTGCGTGTCTTGGGCGAGGGGAAGAAGACGGGGGGTCCCACCGTCACGAGAGAGAGAGGGGAGGTTCGGTCGGGTGGCAAGCCTAGGGAATCGGGCGAGGGGCGAGCTCGGTCGGTGGAGCTGGGCTGGCTCGCTCACTGGCTGGCCTCGTGGGCCGGGCTTGGCTGGCCAGTGCAAAGGTGCGGAGGGGTGAGGTGGCGCTGGATGGGCTGGGTGGCTCTGGTCGGCGCTCAAGGTTTTTTTTTTTTTTTATTTTTTAATTAAAACAAAACAAAAATAAAACCTAAACTATAAATATTTTATATAGGGTATATATATACCAAAATGATCAGGAATATTCCTTTCATTTGAACATTTTTCCAAAGTCAAAATCCAAACTTTATAAAAATCTATTTTTTCAAATTCAAATAAAATTCAGATTTGAATTCCAAAACTTTTGGCATTGTTTCCTCCGACATTTTTGGAGTGTCATGTTTGCTCCTCTCATACTTTTGATCAAGTATTTATCGTGCTTAGTTTTTGAATTGTTTCCCACATGCCAAAGTTTGGAATTCAAATTCAAACTCAAATAGCTCAAACTTCAAATGGCATTCAAATTCAAACAGATGCATAGGATGCTTATCTATAATTGTAAAACATTCCAAATAGGAAAATTTGGGATGTTACAAACCTACCCACCTTAAGATGAATCTAGCCCTCGAGATTCGGGTTGGCTAGCAATAGGTGCGGATGGTCTCGACGAAGATCTTCTTCGCGTCCTGTGTGGCTTCTTCCTCGGTGTGGTGACTCCACAAGACCTTGCAAAATTTGATGACCTTGCTGCGGGTGACTCGCTTGCAGTCTCGAGAATCTTGACGGGTTTCTCCTTGTAAGTCAAATCACCGCTGTCTGTATGGCCTCTAGGGGCACCGTGTCTCTCAACGGAACATCGCCATGTCGGCATGGCACTTCTTCAACCGAGAAACGTGAAAGACATCATGAACTCCGGACAATCCTTCCGCAATTCCAACTTGTATGCAACTTCTCCACGACGCTCGAGGATTTTGTAGGGCCAATGAATCGGGTGCTAGCTTTCCTTGACTCCAAACCTCTTGATTCCACGAAGTGGAGACACACGAAGGTATGCTCGGTCTCCCACTTCGTAAGTCACCTCCTTGCGCCATCGTCGGCATAACTCTTCCGTCTCGATCGTGCTATCTTGAGCCGGTCTCAATTAGCTTGACTTTCTTCGAATCCTTGATAAGGTCGGAACCGAAAAGTGATCGATCTCCAACACTATCCCACAAAGAATGGTGTTCGCACCTCCTTCCGTGATAGAGCTTGAAGGGGCCATCTTCAAACCGGATTGATAACTGTTGTTGTACGAGAACTCACGACGGCAAATTATCATCCCAGCTAGACCCATAGTCTAGCACACAAGCTCTCAACATGTCCTCCGTAATCTGATTGACTCTCTCGGTCCGTCCATCTGTCTCGTGGATGAAAGGCTGTCTTCAATTCCAGCCTCGCACTCCAAAGTTTCATGCAATTGCTTCCAAAACTTTGAGGTAAACTGCGTTCCTCTATCGACACGATTTTCCTCGGAACTCCATGCGACATACGATCCTGGTCATGTATATCTTGGCCAAGTTGGCACTGGTATAGGTAGTCTTCACGGAATGAAGTGAGCTACCTTAGTCAAACGATCAACCACTACCCAGATAGAATCATAACCTGAACGGGTCCCGGTAATCCTGTGATGAAATCCATACCAAGTTTCTCCCATTTCCAATCGGAATCGCAAAGGTTGAAGTAACCTGCTGGCTTCGATGTTCTCGCCTTTACACGCTGGCAAACATCGATACGGCTACGTACTCGCAATGTCCTTTTTCATACCGCCCACCGTAAACTTTGCTTCAAATCCGGGTACATCTTGGTGTTGCCGGGTGAATAGAGTACGTGAATCATGAGCCTCAAGAATTAGCTTCCCGAGCTCGGGATCATTGGGCACGATATACGATCCTCAAACCATATAGTTCCATGTTCATCCTTTCGAATCCTTTAGCTTTTCCTTCCTCCATCTTTTGCTTAATCTCATCGATTTCCTTGTCCGACTTCGGCTTCACGAATCTTTTCGGTCAAGGTGGACTGAACTTCCAGAGTTGCGACAAATCCTTTCGAACTATCTCCGCCGGAGATCTCGAGGTCATCGACCAACTCCGGGGTAATCCTCCTGCGTAAGAGTATTCACATAACTCTTACGGCTCAAAGCATCTGCTACAACATTGGCCTTACCGGGTGGTAATGCAATCTCATGTCATAGTCCTTTATCAATTCTAGCCATCTCCTCCGCTCGAGGTTCAATTCCTTCCGAGTGAAGATATATTTCAGACTCTTGTGATCCAGATAGACATCACAACGATTTCCAATGAGGAAATGTCTCTGTGTCTTGAGTGCATGCACTACAGCTACTAACTCCAAATCATGTGTGGTATAATTCATCTCATGAGGTCGAGCTGTCCGGAGGCATAAGCTACAACCTTGCCTTCCTGCATCAATACTCCTCCGAGTCCTTGACGAGAAGCGCCACAATAGACCTGGTATTCTTTATGTATGTCCGCAATATCAACACCGGAGCTGTGACCAACCGCTTTCTTCAACTCCCGAAAGCTGGCTTCACATTCATCGGTCCAAACATACTTGGCTTCCTTCTTCAATAGCTCACCATGGGCTTGGCAATCTTCGAGAAGTTCTCAATGAACCTCCGATAATATCCTCGCAAGTCCGAGAAAACTGCGGATCTCCTTGATCGAGGTGGGTGATCGCCAATCGGTGACGATTCAACCTTGGCGGATCAACTGCTATTCCTTCTCCTGAAATAACATGTCCGAGGAATCCAACTTCCTTCAACCAAAATTCACATTTGCTGAATTTGGCATACAATGATGTTCTCAAGTTTCTCCGTAACTAGACGCAGATGTTCCTTATGCTCTTCCTCGCTCTTGGAGAATATTAATATGTCATCGATGAACACCACGACAAACTTGTCCAAATACTCCATGAACACCTTGTTCATCAAATTCATGAAGTATGCAGGAGCATTAGTCAATCCAAATGACATGACGGTATACTCAGATAAACCATACCGTGGTGAATGCTGTTTTGGGTATATCCTTTTCACGAATTTTCAATCGATGATACCCCGATCAAGATCGATCTTAGAGAATACCTTGGCTCCAACAAGCTGATCAAACAAGTCATTGATCATCGGTAGAGGGTACTTGTTCTTGATGGTTACTTCGCTCAATGCACGATAATCCACAACCATCCTCAAGCTTCCATCCTTCTTCTCTACCAAAAGAACTGGGCTCCCAAGGTGATGAGCTTGGACGAATATATCCTTTCTCCAATAACTCATTTATTTGTTCCTTGATCTCTTTCAACTCATTCGGGGGCATCCGATAAGGTCTCTTGGATATTGGGGCTGTGCCGGGCAATAACTCAATCAGAAACTCAATGTCTCTGTCCGTGGCATTCTGTAATTCCTCCGAAACACATCGGGAAATTCTTGCACCATGGCACTTCCTCCCGAACAACTCCCGTGAGGGAATGCACCGATTCTTCATCCGGCTGTGCGGGCTACATACTTGATCCTCTTCGCCCGGGTGGTGAGCGAATAGACTTGTCGGCACACCAATGTTCCTTCATACTTTGACAACTAATCCATGCCTAGGATTACATCCAAGGTCTGAGTTTCCAACACTATGAGTTCTACGGAAATTTGTGGTTCCCGATGTTGAGGTTTGCGTGACAGCTTAAACCTGCCATCATTTCTCCTCCTGCGAACCGACGCGAGGGGCTTCTAAGGGTTCTAGTGCGTAATCCGTACTTATCCACAACTACCCTTGATATGAATGAATGCGCTGCACCGTAATCAAACAGAACCAAAACTGAACGTGAATTCAATAAAACTTACCAACCACGTTGTTCGGTTGATCATAGACGCTCTCCACGCCGATGTGATTCACTTGAGCACGAGGGAAAGGATTGGGCTTCTTCGCTGAGCCTCCATTGCCATTCCTGCTCCTCCGCTTGGCCTCCGGGCAGTCGGTGGCGAGTGCCCCGCCTTCCGCACTTGAAGTGTAATGTGGCTCGAGATGCTTGAGCCGGGCAGAACGGTGCTGATTGCCATTACCATTGCCATTGCCATTGCCATGGCCTGACTTGTTGTCCTGGCTGCGGTTGTTTCCATTTCCACCATGGTTATGACCTCCATGGTTGTGATGGGTGTGCCCTCCCGAGTACGGTGCATAGCGGGCTTCGCCGAGCTCCCGAGTTGTGCTTCCCCGGCTGTACTTCCGCTATGGCTTTCTATCTGCTGCTGCTTGCCTTCCGTGATGGTGGCCTTGTCTACCAGCTCTGGTAGTTGTTGAAAGTTGCCACAATAAGTTGCATGCTCAATTCATCATTGAGTCCTCAAGGAACTTCTCCCGCTTGCGGCATCAAGAGCCACATCATCGAGGGCATAGCGAGCAAGCTTGCTGAATTCCTCCACGCATCGTGCCACAAGACGATTTCCTGGCGAAGTTGCGGAACTCACGCTTCTTCGCACTCATGGCTCCAGATGAGACATGAGCAAGGCGAAGGCCCGCTGGAATTGATCCCAAGTGATGCCACCTAAGGGAAAAGTGGCGTGTAATTCTCCCACCAAGAAGCTGCAGGTCCATCCAGCTTGATGCGCTGCAAAGCGCACCTTCTCGATCGGTGCATCCAACGGTGACTAGCTCTCTTCCAATCTTATGGAGCTACCGTCACCACAATCGGCTCAAGGTTACTAGAGAACATCATGGATTCAACCTCGTAAATCGAGTCAAGTTGTCCACAGTGGGTGGTGGTGGGGGCGGTGGATTGTTGGCGTGTTGTTCGATTCTCAATCGAGAGCTGCATCATCGCATTCTCGCCGGAGCAGCTGGGTGAGCTCCGCGGAAACCAAAGGTCACGCCTCTGAGGCATCCGTGTTTTGGAGTGGGTGAGGAGATTAGAATAGAACAATGGTCTATGAGAATAACACTACCCATATGAATGCACAATCATAACACACCAAACATTTATTCATTCACTCAAACATGGTTCAAACTCGATTACAAAAGCTCATGACTAATCGAAGGAAAACATCGGCCTAACTGATCGATTTAAAAAGTAAAAGATAACATGGTGGTCGACTAAAAGTCTTCATCGCTGGCGCCTCCTCTTGGGGTTTCCTTCGTGGTACTCCTTCAAAATCCTGATCATTGCTCACGAGGGTGCTTCATCTCCACTCGGTAAAGGTCCTCTCCAAGTCCATCTTTTCCTCTATCGCGCAAGCTTCATCTTCGTGTCGTCGACAATCTCCATGAAGTCCGTGATTTCTTCCTCATGGCCAAGGAAGTCTGCGTGCCTTCTCCTCCAGCCCAGTCATGGAACAAAGCTTCCGTGTGTCTCGAGTTACGGCGAGCCCGAATCTCCGCTTCTCGAGAAGACACTCCAAGTCCCGGATGTACGAGAGGGTGGAATCGCCCTCAATGGTACGGATGATATCTCCATTCCTTGCCCCGCGAGAAACCATGGCGAGGTCTCGAGTGATCGAGCTCGGTCCTGTACTCTCTCGAGATGTCCAAGTGCTCGGTAGATCGCCACGCCCCTTCCGATGATCCAGCTTGAACTCGTGAACTCAAAGTTGATAGGCTCCGTCGTCCTCCAAAGGTTCTCCACGATATGCACCTCAATCTCAGAAGGGTGTCCGCTTGGAAGTGCATTAGTGGGTTTCCAAAGGATCGAGGGTAGAGCTATCTTCACTGCTTCACCATCTGGACCAGCTTCCTTCCAAAGGGCATCGCCTCATCGGGCTGGCGAGAACTCCGTAGCAAAATTGGGTTGAACTCAGCGCCATCTAGAATTTTGCAAAGGGAGAAGAGTCGAATAGATCAGGAAGAATTATAGAATGAAAAGGGGTTCAAAGTAAATGGTCTATGCTTATGGCTTTCCGATCCTAGGGGTTACGATCCTACGGTCGTGTGCTCGATACCATCTCTCAGAGCGACTGACCCAAAATCGGTCAAATCTCCGTGGTCTGCATTCATCCCAAGATCATGCCGGTACTCACAAGACATCGATAAAGTAATCAAAGTTCAATCACACCTGAATATCATTAATCGATTCTCATATAGAGTCTTTATTACAAGGAATAAATTCGCTCAAGGCCAACTCATGAGAAATAAACTAAAATGCTGCGGAAGCGTCGAAGGTAAGCGAGTCCATCCGACTCAAAGGGCAATCGCTAAGCGGAGCGTAGCCTCACTCCGATCGAATATATCTCGCAACATAATACGTTGCAGCCATGTAGGTCAGCTTTTGGAATAAGCTGGCAAGTCAAGAAGAATAACAATAATAAAGTTACTAACTCTATATGCATATTTGGCTGTGGAGCTCTAAGTTTCATCATTTTGCGAAAAGCCAATTTTATCCTACTACAGTGGACTTATTTGCAAATTACTACAAATTGTTGGTAGTTATTGAGATGGTTCCGCCAACCAATATCTTGTTCCCAAATTATTATTAAGTCATAAACCCATCAAATTAATCCATTAATTTTAGTGTTGAGATATCCGAATACTTCCAAGGTCCAGAGGCTCAATGTCCGTAACTGGGGACACGGCTAATCGATTAGGTTATAACACTCTGCAGAGGTTTATGACTTTCCCGCAAGAATCATTCCTCCTTTAAAGTCTTCGCACTTCATGGTGTTTGAAGACGGACTAATGAAACAGGTCTTCCAAAGAGTTCTTCCGCCACCGCCGTACCCATCCAATCCTACCGCTCGCCTACTTCTCGTAGTACCGCCCAGCCAGCTTCACTACAAGGGTCAACCCAGCCAGAGCCCATAATGGCTTGCGGCTGCACAGTAAGCTTCGGTCATGGGGCATCCATCCTTCTCTTCGTGGCTGGGTGAAGCTCCGCAGATGTCATGGCGCTTCTCCATGCATCCCGCCACCACTGGTGCTCCAGGTGCCCGCCAACCGCCCTCCACCCAAGAGTGATTTTCCAAGTCCATCTTGATCATTGTAGTCCATGGGTTGTCATCATCATTGACTCTCACATCTTGCTTATGAATTTCACTCATCCCAAATCCCGCCTCACGAGCATAGCAAAATAACTACTACGCCCCGGGACATGGTAACAAGGGGTTGGTTCATCCTACCACATGATACTACTCAAGTTTAATGACTTCAAGATTTCACTACTGCATGCAATGGTGGGGTGGTGACAACTACTAATGCACAAAAACATAGGTATAGAAATAACATGATCAAAACTTGCCTTGCCGATGATCCTCGTAAGCTAAAGAGTCGAGTAGCAAGCTTCAGACTCCGGAAACTCTACCGAGACAAACAATAACACAATAAGCATAAAGCAAGAGGATCACACAAGATAACAATAGTAACATAGCACAACAAAACAATCAAAAGCAAATCCAAAGGAAAAACTCAAAGAAACCAATTCAAAGTTTTTCCCTACACCAAACAATAGCAAAAATAGTTTTTATATAACAAAAATTCCCTAATATAACCTAATCATGGTTTTAGGTTAACTTAACAGAAAAGGATTAACTAAGCAATTAGGAGCAAAAAGAATTAATTAAAAAGCTATTATAAAACTCCTTTTAGGCCTAATCCAATTTCCATTAAGAAAATAATTTAAAACTTTTATTAATTATAAATAAAAGTTCATCTAATGTAATGACAGAAACTAACCTAGAACAACTAATCACAAGTTAAAAATAAATTAATTTACTAATTAATTAATTAGGAAAACAGAACTAGTCAATTAATTAGGATTATTAGGATTCTGTCTAAAATTAATTATTTAATAATCCTAAAATACCAAAGTTAATTTCTAGGGTTTGGCAATATCAAAACAAGGTGATGGCAAAAAGAATCATGCAAAAATAATTTTTCTAACTAAAGTTATAGCAGATTTGCTATTCTGACTAAAACAATATTAAAGCATTTTTAATTATTTTTAACATAGCTAAATATATGTTTTTCAGAAACTACATAAAATTTGCAATCCAAGAAAAAAAGAATCACTCAAAAATATTAGACAGAATAAAAGATATACATTTTTGAAAATTGAAACTATTCGGCTAAAACAGAAAATCAAAATAAAAAAGAAAAAGCCCAATGGGCCTATACTGTGCACTAGGCGTAGTTTAGTCTAAACGGGCCTAGGGTTTAAACTAACGAACCGGCCTAATAAAATAAACCTAAACTAAATAATAAACCGTTCGGGCGGCCGTTTTCTAATAAAACATACTTCTGGGTTCTAATCGTGGCCGAGGTTTACGATCGGACGGGAGGTGTTGCGGGGACTCACCGGACTCCGCGACGGCGGCGGCGGCGGCGAGAGTGCTCCGAGGGCTTCGAAGTCAGCGAAGCCATGCGAGTCGTCGGGAGACGCGCACGGGTCGGGAGGGGTTCGGTGGTGTTGGGAGGGTCTGGTGGACTGTGGTGGCGTCGGCGCGACTTTGGCGGCGGTGGTGAGCTCGGGACTCGGTGACGCCGAGCGGGAGGGTGAGGGGTGCGCGCGCTCTCGGGGGAATGGGGTGGGGGCTCGGCTCTTTATAGCCAGGGCCTCGGCCCTCTTCGGAAGGGATCGGGCGTCGGGGATCCTGGATCCTTCGATCCGGTGGATCTCCCATGAGCTCGTGTCTTGGGCGAGGGGAAGAAGACGGGGGGGTCCCACCGGTCAGCGAGAGAGAGAGGGGAGGTTCGGTCGGGTGGCCAAGCCTAGGGAATCGGGCGAGGCGGCGAGCTCGGTCGGTGGAGCCGGGCTGGCTCGCTGGCCGGGCTGGGCTCGGTGGGCCGGCTTAGGTGGGCCAGTGCGCTGGGTGCGGAGGGTGAGGTGGCGCTGGCTGGGCTGGGTGGCTGGGTCGGGCGCCAAGGGTTTTTTTTTTTTTATTTTTTAATTAAAACAAAACAAAAATAAAACCTAAACTATAAATATTTTATATAGGGTATATATATACCAAAATGATCGGGAAATATTCCTTTCATTTGAACATTTTCCAAAGTCAAAATCCAAACTTTATAAAAATCTATTTTTTTCAAATTCAAATAAAATTCAGATTTGAATTCCAAAACTTTTGGCATTGTTTCCTCCGACATTTTGGAGTGTCATGTTTGCTCCTCTCATACTTTTGATCAAGTATTTATCGGCTTAGTTTTTGAATTGTTTCCCATGCCAAAGTTTGGAATTCAAATTCAAACTCAAATAGCTCTGAAACTTCAAATGGCATTCAAATTCAAACAGGATGCATAGGATGCTTATCTATAATTGTAAAACATTCCAAATAGGAAAAATTTGGGATGTTACAAAAACTATGAAGTAAAACCACGATAGGATGTGAGTACTTACGATCGCACCGGGGGCTTCCCCCGGGGCAGCCACCCCTCCTCGCTGTAAGCGGTCGTGGCGAAATAGTCCGGAAGGGTTACCTTCCCCTTCTTGGACGCCCCCAGCCTCCCCCTCCGGGGTGGTTTTCCTCTTCTCCCCCCTAGTGCGGGAGGTGGAATTTCTTCTTGATTCCCCCTGCCTCCACGAGAGGAATGTGTCTCGTCGTCATCGGACGACAGAGGAATTACGGCCTTGCGCCGATGGCCTTTTCCGGCCCCATGGCACGCTTCGCCGGGCCCCTCATCCTTCTTGGATGGGGCGTCTTCTTCTTCTTCCTCCTCCCCTTCGTGGGAGGATTCCGCCTCGTCGTCTTCGGACGAGGCTTCGGATGCAACCTTATGCCGGAGACCCTTCCTGGTCCTTGGGGCCTTCTTCTCGGCCTTCTTCTCTGGCACCTTGTACGGTGCCGGGACTAGCATCTCCGTCAGGAGAGCATCCGCTGGATCTTCTGGCAACGGAGCCGACAACAATCTGCTCCGCTGTCTTCACATAATCCTAAGGCAAATATATATAAATACTTAAAACTACCCCATGAATGTATTGGGAAAAACTAAACCCGTGGAGGTCCCAAACTCACCGGATTCGGGGTCACACTGCATGAAGTCCGTGGTCCTCGGATGTGGGAGGAGGTACTTGAGGCCTTGAACAACACTTTCCATGCGCCTTTGTGCGCCATGCCGTAGAGCTTCCGAGCGTCGGTGTTCGGCCGACGAACTCCCACAGATTTACCGCCCGCCTCTGGCGTAAGGAGGATCCGCGAACGAGCATGACCTGGATCACATTGACAAGCTTGATGTTCTTGTCCTTCATGCTTTTGATGCATGTCTTGAGTTCGGCCAGCTCCGTGGAATCGCCCCAGGACAGGCCCTTCTTTTCCCAGGAGGTGAGCCGCATGGGGATTCCGGAGCGGAACTCGGGGGCCGCCGCCCAGTTGGCGTCACGCGGCTCGGTGATGTAGAACCACCCCGATTGCCATCCTTTTACGGTCTCCGCAAAGGAGCCGTCCAGCCAGGTGACATTAGGCATCTTGCCCACCATGGCCCCTCCGCACTCCGCTTGTTGGCCGCGTACAATCTTCGGCTTCACGTAGAAGATTTGCAGCCACAAGCCGAAGTGAGGCCGGATGCGGAGGAAAGCCTCGCAAACGACGATGAAAACTAAGATGTTGAGGACAAAATTCGGGGCTAGATCGTGGAAATCTAGCCCATAGTAGAACATGAGCCCGCGGACGAAGGGATGGAGGAAATCCCAGTCCACTGGACGAAGTGGGCGGCGAACACGCCCTCTCGTGGGGTCCTGGGGTCGAATGACCTGCCCAGCGTCCGTGGCCGGAGCGCTATGTTCATGCCAAGTATCCGACCGCCCGAAGATCTGTGATTTGCTTCTCCTCGACGGTGGAAGCCACCCACTTGCCTCCTACTCCGGACATGTCTAGCTGTGCGGAGGAGACTTGGGCTTGGGCGCTGGAGCTCGAGGAGGCAAGAGGGCAGAGAACGAAGGAGGCGGGTAAAATGAGGAAATCTTATCCCTTTATAGAGGCGACGAAAGCGCCGCCCCCACTTGCCGTTGGGAATCGCTTGCTTCCCAAGCGCCACGATTAATGATGTGGTGGGATTACCCGCACCGTATTGATGAGAATCCCGAATGAGGGGGCACGATCTCGCTTTGACAAGACGTGTCAAGGAAACCGCCTCGCAATATGCACTGTGGCTGGTTGTGGAAAGATGGTTCGAATAATGACCTGACCGTAGTGACACGTCGCGTTGCCTAAAAAGTTGTCAGCAGATTGCATTTGTGAAACATCATTCTCTCTACGGTGGCATACGAAGATCATCTTGTGGATCCGGACACGGTTTGAGTGTTCGATAATTACCTTGGAGTATTCGGAGAAGGAACCCGCCCTGCAATGCGAAGACGACATCATGCGTGCGGACTCATCGTCATTGAAGCCTGGTTCAGGCTACCGAGGAGTCCTGGATTAGGGGTATCCGGACAGCCGGACTGTACAACGTCCGGACTATAGAAGCGTGCAGATACAAGACTCAAGACTTCGGCCCGTGTCCGGATGGGACTTTCCTTGGCATGGAAGGCAAGCTTGGCGATCCAGATATTATATTTCCTTCCTTGTAACCGACTCCATGTAAACCCTAGCCCTCTTCGGTGCCTATATAAACCGGAGAGGTTGGTCCTTAGAAGGCCGATCACAATTACATTCATACCATCATAGGCTAGCTCTTAGGGTTTAGCCTCTACGATCTCGTGGTAGATCTACTCTTGTACTACCCATATCATCAATATTAATCAAGCAGGAAGTAGGGTTTTACCTCCATCGAGAGGGCCCGAACCTGGGTAAACATCTGTGTCCCTTGCTTCCTATTACCATCAGCCTTGATGCACAGATCGGGACCCCCTACCCGAGATCCGCCGGTTTTGACACCGACAGGGATGCACAAATCCTGCGCTGCGAATTTTCCCTCGACTTAAGGGGAAAGACCATAGCTCTCACTTTGCATACAGGTGTTCTATCTAAAACGTTTGCGATCAAGAGCTGCAGAAATCCTGCTCGGCACATTTTCTCTTGACTTCCTAGGGAAGCTATCGGTTTGCATACGGGTGTTCTAACTAAAACGTTTGCGATCAAGAGCTGCACAAATCCTGCTAGGCACATTTTCCCTTGGCTTCCTGGGGAAGTTGTCGGTTTTGCATACGGGTGTTCTAACTAAAATGTTTGCGATGAGGGTTTTATATTTAAAAACCGTATTAAACCGCGGCTTGGGCGCCATGAATGGAGAGGATGCGAGCAAGGCGGGCGGCCATGGAAGTCAAAGGGCTCGCTTCTCGGTGAACCTGCGCGGCGTACAGCTCGCACGCTTCCCGGTGAGCCTCCGCATTGGAGTATAGCTCGCACGCCTCCCGTTTAGTCAAGCACTCAAGCACCTGTCCGCACGGCACCTCCTAGCCATTAAAAGAGTGAGGCGTGGCGTCATGTGAATGGTTAACAGAACGCACACAATTTAAATTATACAAAACATTTGAGATGTTACAGTGGCAGCTATTTGTTTCATAATGCCTTTGTTGGTTGTTATTCGAGTGTGCCTTCTCTCAAAATGGACATGAAAAATACCACATCATGTCGGGTGCCATTCCATTATAGCATGCCAAGTTTCACGAATTTTAGACGATTTTTTGATTTACTAGAATTTTAAAACTAAGTATCTCAACGTTTTGCCAGCAATCAACAGCGCCCTGGTGTTTGAAATTCATTCCCATTTCTTGCATGGGACTTAAGCATGCACCAAAGGACACAGATTTGATTTTTCAACCAATTTATATGCACTGGAGCATGTGCATGTAGTTCAAATTATAATTATGCACATAAAATGCCTAGAAAACCCAGTTAATGTATAAAAATGTCCAAACGAACCCTGAAAAATTCCAAAATTAAACACAACACTCCTGTTGTTCTATGTTGACACTAGAAAATTTTTGAAAGCAATAAGAGGCAACGGATATCATTTCGTCCCTAAAGGTGGCACGTTCCCTACCGGAACCATCACGCTTGTTATGAGAAGCTCTGGTTTGTGAGAAGCTTATACCCAAACCTGCCCAAATGGGACAAAAATTTTACCACGGCATGTTGATGCTGCTCCATGATAGCATGCCAAGTTTCATGAATTTCAGAAGAGTTTTGGATTTACTAGAATTTAAAACCAAGTATCTCAAAGTTTATGTCGAGTGGATTGGCGGTGGTGTTTGAAATTCATTCCCATTTCTTGCATGGGACCTAAGAATGCACCGAAGGACACATACTTGATTTTTCAGCCAATTTATATGCACTGGAGCATGTGCATGTAGTTCAAATTTGAATTATGCACATAAAATGCCTAGAAAACCCATTTAACGTATAAAAATGTCCAAACAAACCTAAAAAATTTCCAAAATTAAGCACAACACTCATGTTCTATGTTGATACTAGATAATTTTCTAAAGCAATAAGAGGCAGCGGATATTGTTTCGTCCCCAAAGGTGGCACGTTCCCTACTGAAACCATCACGCTTGTTGTGAGAAGCTCTGGTTTGTGAGAAGCTTATACCCAAACTTACCCCAAATGGGACAAAAAAATTAACCACGGCATGTTGATGCCGCTCCATGATAGCATACCAAGTTTCATGAATTTCAGACGAGTTTTGGATTTACTAGAATATAAAAACCAAGTATCTCAATGTTTGCGGCCGGGTGACGGTGGCAGAGTGTTTGAAATTCATTCCCATTTCTTGCACGGGACCTAAGCATGCACCGAAGGACACAAATTTGATTCTTCAACCAATTTATATGCACTAGAGCATGTGCATGCAGTTCAAATTTGAATTATGCACATAAAATGCCTAGAAAGCCCAATTAATGTATAAAAATGTCCAAACGAACCCCCAAAAATTCCAAAATTAAACAAAACACTCCTGTTGTTCTATGTTGACACTAGAAATTTTCTGAAAGTAATAAGAGCAACGGATATCGTTTCGTCCCCAAAGGTGGCACGTTCCCTACTGAAACCATCACACGTGTTGTGAGAATCTCTGGTTTGTGGGAAGCTTATACCCAAACCTGCCCCAAATGGGACAAAAAATTTACCACGGCATGTTGCCGCCGCTCCATGATAGCATGCCAATTTCATGAATTTCAGACGAGTTTTGGATTTACTAGAATTAAAAAACCAAGTATCTCAATGTTTGCGGCAAGGGACGGTGGCAGGGTGTTTGAAATTCATTCCCATTTCTTGCATGGGACCTAAGCATGCAACAAAGGACACATATTTGATTTTTCAACCAGTTTATATGCACTGGAGCATGTGCATGTCATTTAAATTTGAATTATGCACCTAAAATGCCTACAAAACCATGTTAATGTATAAAAATGTCCAAAGGAACCCCAAAAAATTCCAAAATTAAATGCAACAATCCTGTTGTTCTATGTTGACACTAGAAATTTTTTGAAAACAATAAGAGGCAACGAATATCGTTTCGTCCCCAAAGGTGGCACGTTCCCTACCGAAACCATCACACTTGTTGTGAGAAGCTTATACCCAAACCTGCCCCAAATGGGACAAAAAAATTACCACGGCATGTTGGTGCCGCTCCATGATAGCATGCCAAGTTTCATGAATTTAAGACGAGTTTTGGATTTACTAGAATTTAAAAACCAAGCATCTCAATGTTTGCGGTCGAGTGACGGTGGCAGGGTGTTTGAAATTCATTCCCATTTCTTGCATGGGACCTAAGCATGCACCAAAGGACACAGATTTGATTTTTCATCCAGTTTATATGCACTGGAGCATGTGCATGTAGTTCAAATTTGAATTATGCACATAAAATGCTTGGAAAACCCAGTTAATGTATAAAAATGTCCAAACGAACCCCGCAAAATTCCAAAATTACACACAACACTCATGTTGTTCTATGTTGAAACTAGAAAAATTCTGAAAGCAATAAGAGGCAACGGATATCGTTTCGTCCCCAAAGGTGGCACGTTCCCTACCGAAACCATCACGCTTGTTGTGAGAAGCTCTGGTTTGGAGAAGCTTATATCCAAACCGGCCCCAAATGGGACAAAAATTTTACCATGGCATGTTGATGCCGCTCCATGATAGCATGCCAAGTTTCATGAATTAGACGAATTTTGGATTTACTAGAATTTAAAAACCAGGTACCTCAATGTTTGTGGCAGAGTGACGGTGGCAGCAGGGTGTTTCACATTCATTCCCATTTCTTGCATGGGACCTAAGCATGTAACCAAAGAAACATATTTGATTTTTCAACCTGTTTACACTGGAGCATGTGCATGTAGTTCAAATTTGAATTATGCACCTGAAATGCCTAAAAAACCAAGTTAATGTATAAAAACGTCCAAACGAACCCTGAATAATTCCATTTTTTTGACGACACACCTATAGTTGCATGTTCACTGCAGATAAAAGCTCTAGCAATTCAAACATCATCCTTTGCGGCTGTGACCCCATTACGTAATTCAAATCAATATGAAAAATCAAGTAGATCGCACACAGTTTATTATCATGAACCATGTGAGATGCAGCACAAAATATCTTGGAGCATCGTCGGTGTATAGTACGCCTATGGCTTACGCGAGAAGGTGCATCGTCTACAGTACACAGCCGGCGTGTCAAGCACACTAGCTCACTCCCCAAATATCATTTCGTCAAGTTAGTGTTGTTTTAACCATCAACAAGGACCGGGCGTAGTCACATTCGGTTCAACTAAAGTTGGAGAAACTGACACCCGCCAACCACCTGTGTGCGAAGCACGTCGGTAGAACCAGTCTCGCGTAAGCGCACGCGTAATGTCGGTCCGGGCCGCTTCATCCAACAATACCGCCGAACCAAAGTATGACATGCTGGTAAGCAGTATGACTTGTATCGCCCACAACTCACTTGTGTTCTACTCATGCATATAACATCTATGCATAAATCTGGCTCTGATACCACTGTTGGGGAATGTAGTAATTTCAAAAATAATAACTACGCACACGCAAGATCATGGTGACGCATAGCAACGAGAGAGCAGAGTGTCGTCTACGTACCCTCGTAGACCGTAAGTGGCACAGCAGCTGTCCGTTCCGTAGCGGCGGCCTTAGGCCTGATGGAGGCCACCCACGACCATGTCGAGGCCGTCCACGCCCAACTCGTGGCGGTCACCGCACAAATCGAAGGAAGCTTCTCCGACAATGGTCGGCAACCCATGGCCGAAGAGTGGCAATCTCCAAGAGAGTTCGAGCAGCCGTCCGTTCCTGCGCGGCATACCTTGCCATGACGGAGCCCGCCAAAGCCCAGATCGCGGCCGCCCACGCCCACCTCGTGGCTTCCTATTCCAAAGATATGGCAGACGCGGATGGCGAGATGCTTGCCGAGTATGGTGCGATTGATGCCATGGAGCCCCTTCCCCAGGAGACCGTCGGGCGCGAGCTGGACATGGAGGCGACGGCGGAGATCGACGAGCACAAGCTATAGTAGTACTCTTTGTTTTGTTTAATTAAGAGCTCCATTCTTTAATTTGTTAGAGTAACATTTAGGTCAGCTAGCTCTATTTAATTGCTGAACTTGCTCGATTAAGAAGTGTGGGTGTGCTGTAGTCTCCTTTGTGTACCCAAATTATTCAATGACGTGGATGATCACTGTAACCAGGAAAATTCGAACAAAAAATTTTGACGTTCAAACTCATCACACACGGGTTAAGTTATCTGAATCATTTGTGATGTTCACATATCGTACACAGTTCTGAATAAGGGACCGTGTCTGATGACACTTTGCGCGCCAGTTTTTTCGCCAAGCAATTCCAAATTTTCGGCTTCTGCGGAAACATCTACCTCCCCGCTCCTCCCCCTTACCAAAAGCCACATTTCCCCTTTTTACGCCTTCCTTTCCAAATTGAAACCTTCACTTCTTGCTTGCAGCGTCGCCTCGTCACCGGCGACCCTCCTTCAGGATGCTCGGCCTCGCCTATCCAGGCAGGTAATCCACACCCGACCCCCATCCTCCTCCTCCTTCCACATCCCACATGCCCCGACCGCCGGTGCGATACCTTCCACCCAAATCACCGACCCCTCCACCAAATAAGCTCCGCCCTAAGCCATGGTGCACGCAGTATAGCTAGGATCTCAAGGAGCATTTGGCAACGGAGAAGCAAATCACGACCCCACACGTGGATAAGGTCGCGTTGGCTGCCATTCGTGTCGACCCCTAGATCTTGGAGGAGCACCTCGCCGTCGAGGCCACCATCTATGACTCGCGCGCCAACGACGCGACGCGGTTAGCTGTTTGGTTCAATTCTACAATGCGATGTTCAATTGTTGTGGGTGCATTATGTTATTGTATACCATGTGAGAAATAAATCGAATTTGGCTGTACTAAATACATAAGAAACAAATACAATTGCTATATTTCCAAGTTGTTAAGCATTCTTGGTTTGTTTAACTGTCTGATCTTCTATTAGGAGTATGTTATATTGTGCAATGTGGTGCTCAGTTAATGTTTGGTTCATTTGTTGTGGTGTTTAGGTAACTGTTTGGTTCAATTCCACAATGCGATATTCAATAGTTGTGGGTGCATTCTATTATTGTATACCATGTGAAGAATAAATTGAATTTGGCTGTAGTAAATACATGATAAACAAATACAATTGCTATATTTGCAAGTTGTTAAGCATGCTTGGTTTGGTTAACTGTTTGATCTTCTATTAGGAGTATGTTTTATTATGCAACGTGGTGCTCAGTTAATGTTTGGTTCATTTGTTGTGGTGTTTAGTTAACTGCTTGGTTCAATTCTGCAATCCGATGTCCAATTGTCGTGGGTAGAATTTTGTATTGTTGTGCATATGAGGAATAATCGAATTTAGCTGCACTTAATACATGAGAAACATATACAAGTGCTATATTTACTAGTTCTTAATCATGCTTGGTTTGTGATAAATGGGTTTTCCATGTGGCTTGAATTAATCTGATGAATCTACAATGTGCTTATTTTTCATCAACATATTTTACCTATAGCATGTGAACCCTTACTTAACCTGATGACTAACTACCTTATATGTGTTGCAGGGAAACAATGGGAAGCACAGAGGTTTACAATCGAGGTTAGCACGTGCATGGTCCGTTGTCTAATAGAACATTATTGTGCAATTGCAGGAACCATTCTAATATTTAGGTTTTTAACAATTTAGTCTTGCACATTTAGGTCTTGCTGTTAGAGGTTTTGACCCACTGTTCGACCCTTTTTGCATATGGGGAAATGAGTTGTCCATGAATATCAGTCAAGTCAAGAAACTCAGAAAGATTGTTAGAATAAAGAAATTAGCGACAAAAAATAACAAGATCTTTGTCTGCACAATGAAGAAGACATCAGTTCACTACAGGATGGTACTAACTGTTATACCTTGCCTTTTTTATTCCTTTGCCCCATTTCCAATATAGAGAAAATATTTTTGCACATCCTTGTTTTCAGGCCATTCCAAAGCAGTTCACTGATGATTACCTCTCAAACCACCTGTATGGTCAGGAGGCGAGGAAGGAATTCATACAACACCAACGGTTCAATATTGAAGTGTTCCTGAAGAGG
Organism: Aegilops longissima; assembly: GCA_021605205.1. NCBI lineage: Eukaryota > Viridiplantae > Streptophyta > Magnoliopsida > Poales > Poaceae > Aegilops > Aegilops longissima. Next base: position 542,498,920 of record CM038682.1, read on the forward strand.
ACGAAGGATGGATGGTCAATCATCCACAGGCACTGGCCTAAAGTTACAAAGACCTTCAACATCAATGAAGGCTCAATATTCGCATTCTGCTTCAGCAGTTTTCCAAATGATCTACATCTGTCTATCTACCCTTTATGATGCTAATTTCAAAAGGTTATAGATGTTGCATGTGAAACTTGGTGCTGGTGTAGTTGTGTAATGGGGTAGCTGAGTGCTGAATGTTGGGGAACATAATAATTTCAAAAAAAAAAATCCTACGCACACGCAAGATCATGGTGATGCATAGCAACGAGAGGGGAGAGTGTCGTCTACGTACCCTCGTAGACCGTAAGTGGAAGCGTTATGACAACGCGGTTGATGTAGTCGTACGTCTTCACAATCGACCGATCCTCAGTACCGAACGTACGGCACCACCACGTTCAGCACACGTTCAGCTCGCTGATGTCCCGCAAACTCACGATCCAGTAGAGCTTCGGGGAAGAGCTTGATCAGCACAATGGCGTGGTGACGGTGTTGACGAAGCTGCCGATGTAGGGCTTCACCTAAGCACCGCTACGATATGACCGAGGTGGATTATGGTGGAGGGGGCACCGCACACGGCTAAGAGAGATCAATGATCAACTTGTGTGTCTCCATGGGTTGCCCCCTCTTAAAGGAGTGGAGGAGGGGAGGGGCCGGCCGTCTCTATGGCGCGCCCTAGTGTGGAGTCCTACTAGGACTCCAAGTCCTAGTAGGAGTCCACCAAGAGGAAGGGAGGGAGAGAGAAGGAGAGGGAGGAAAGGAGGAAAGGGGGCCGCCCCCTAGTCCAATTCGGTTTGGGCTAGGGGGGGGCGCACGCCCTGCCTTGTCCTGCCTCCTCTCTTCCACCACTTAGCCCATGAGGCCCAATACTTCTTCCCCCATATTCCCGTAACTCCCTGGTACTCCAAAAATACCCGAACCACTCGGAACCTTTCCGATGTCCGAATATAGTCATCCAATATATCTATCATTACGTCTCGACCATTTCAAGACTCCTCATCAAGTCCCCGATCTCATCCGGGACTCCGAACTACCTTCGGTACATCAAAACACATAAACTCATAATACTGACCGTCACGGAACGTTAAGTGTGCGGAACCTACGGGTTCGAGAACTATGTAGACATGACCGAGACACGTCTCCGGTCAATAACCAATAGCAGAAACTGGATGCTCATATTTGCTCCTACATATTCTATGAAGATCTTTATCAGTCCAACCGCATAGCAACATACGTTGTTCCCTTTGTCAACGGTATGTTACTTGCCTGAGATTTGATCGTCGGTATCTCAATACCTAGCTCAATCTCGTCACCGGCAAGTCTCTTTACTTGATTTGTAATGCATCATCCCGCAACTAACTCATTTGTCACATTGCTTGCAAGGCTTATTGTGATGTGCATTACCGAGAGGGCCCAGAGATACCTCTCCGACAATCAGAGTGAAAAATCCTAATATCGATCTATGCCAACTCAACAAGTACCATCGGAGACACCTATAGAGCACCTTTATAATCACCCAGTTACGTCGTGACGTTTGGTAGCACACAAAGTGTTCCTCCGGTAATCGGTAGTTGCATAATCTCATAGTCATAGGAACATGTATAAGTCATGAAGAAAGCAATAGCAATACACTAAACGATCAAGTGCTAAGCTAACGGAATGGGTCAAGTCAATCACATCATTCTCTAATGATGTGATCTCGTTAATCAAATGACAACTCATGTCTATGGCTAGGAAACTTAACCATCTTTGATTCAACGAGCTAGTCAAGTATAGGCATACTAGTGACACTCTGTTTGTCTATGTATTCACACATGTACTAAGTTTCCGGTTAATACAATTCTAGCATGAATAATAAACATTTATCATGATATAAGGAAATATAAATAACAACTTTATTATTGCCTCCAGGGCATATTTCCTTCAGTCTCCCACTTGCACTAGAGTCAATATTCTAGTTCACATCGCCATGTGATTTAACACCAATAGTTCACATCACCATGTGATTAATATCCATAGTACACATTGCCATGTGGCCAACACTCAAAGGGTTTACTAGAGTCAGTAATCTAGTTCACATCGCCATGTGATTAACACCCAAAGAGTACTAAGGTGTGATCATGTTTTGCTTGTGAGAGAAGTTTAGTCAACGGGTCTGCCAAATTCAGATCTGTATGTATTTTGCAAATTTCTATGTCTACAATGCTCTGAACGGAGCTACTTTAGCTAATTGCTCCCACTTTCAATATGTATCCAGATTGAGACTTAGAGTCATCTAGATCAGTGTCAAAACTTGCATCTACGTAACCCTTTACGACGAACCTTTTGTCACCTCCATAATCGAGAAACATATCCTTATTCCACTAAGGATAATTTTGACAACTATTCAGTGATCTACTCCTAGATCACTATTGTACTCCCTTGCCAAACTTAGTGTAGGGTATACAATAGATCTAGTACACTGCATGGCATACTTTATAGAACCTATGGCTGACGCATAGGGAATGACTTTCATTCTCTTTCTATCTTCTGCCGTGGTCGGGCTTTGAGTCTTACTCAATTTCACACCTTGTAACACGGGCAAGAACTCTTTATTTGACTGTTCCATTTTGAACTACTTCAAAATCTTGAAAAGGTATGTACTCAATGAAAAAACTTATCAAGCGTCTTGATCTATCTCTATAGATCTTGATGCTAAATATGTAACCAGCTTCACCGAGGTCTTTCTTTGAAAAACTCCTTTCAAATACTCCTTTATGCTTTCCAGAAAATTCTACATTATTTCTGATCAACAATATGTCATTCACATATACTTATCAGAACTGTTATAGTGCTCTGATAACCCAAAAGTAGAGGGGATCGCAACAGTTTTCGAGGGTAGAGTATTCAACCCAAATTTATTGATTCGACACAAGGGGAGCCAAAGAATATTCTCAAGTATTAGCAGTTGAGTTGTCAATTCAACCACACCTGGATAACTTAGTATCTGCAGCAAAGTATTTAGTAGCAAAGTAATATGGAAGTAATGGTAACAGTAGCAAAAGTAATATTTTTGGGTTTTGTAGTGATTGTAACAGTAGCAACGGAAAAGTAAATAAGCGGAGAACAATATGTGAAAAGCTCGTAGGCATTGGATCAGTGATGGAGAATTATTCCGGATGCGGTTCATCATGTAACAGTCATAATATAGGGTGACATGGAACTAGCTCCAATTCATCAATATAATGTAGGCATGTATTCCGAATATAGTCATACGTGCTTATGGAAAAGAACTTGCATGACATCTTTTGTCCTACCCTCCCGTGGCAGCGGGGTCCTAGTGGAAACTAAGGGATATTAAGGCCTCCTTTTAATAGAGTACCAGACCAAAGCATTAACACATAGTGAATACATCAACTCCTCAAACTATGGTCATCACCGGGAGTGGTCCCGATTATTGTCACTTCGGGGTTGCCGGATCATAACACATAGTAGGTGACTATAGACTTGCAAGATAGAATCAAGAACTCACATATATTCATGAAAACATAATAGGTTCAGACCTGAAATCATGGGACTCGGGCCCTAGTGACAAGCATTAAGCATAGCAAAGTCATAGCAACATCAATCTCAGAACATAGTGGATACTAGGATCAAACCCAACAAAACTAACTCGATTACATGATAAATCTCATCCAACCCATCACCGTCCAGCAAGCCTCACGATGGAATTACTTGGCGCACGGCGGTGAGCATCATGAAATTGGTGATGGAGGATGGTTGATGATGACGATGGCGACGGATTCCCCTCTCCGGAGCCCCGAACGGACTCCAGATCAGCCCTCCCGAGAGGTTTTAGGGCTTGGCGGCAGCTCCATTTCGTAAAACGCGATGAATCTTTCTCTCTGATTTTTTTCTCCCCGAACACGAATATATGGAGTTGGAGTTGAGGTCGGTGGAGCAACAGGGGGCCCACGAGGTAGGGGGCGCGCCCCCCACCCTCGTGGACAGGTGGAGGCCCCCTGACGTGGATTCTTCTTCCAGTATTTTTAATATTTTCCAAAAATAAGTTCCGTGGAGTTTCAGGTCATTCTGAGAACTTTTGTTTCTGCACATAAATAACACCATGGCAATTCTGCTGAAAACAGCGTCACTCCGGGTTAGTTCCATTCAAATCATGCAAGTTAGAGTCCAAAACAAGGGAAAAAGTGTTTGGAAAAGTAGATACGACGGAGACGTATCAACTCCCCCAAGCTTAAACCTTTGCTTGTCCTCAAGCAATTCAGTTGATAAACTGAAAGTGATAAAGACTTGTTGTAAATATGTAAAGTCAGCATTCAAGTTTTCAGCAAAGATTATGACTAACCACATTCACAATAACTCTTAGGTCTCATGTTTACTCATGTCAATGGCATAATCAACTAGCGAGCAATAATAATAAATCTCGGATGACAACACTTTATCAAAACAATCATGATATGATATAAAAAGATGGTATCTCGCTAGCCCTTTCTGAGACCGCAAAACATAAATGCAGAGCACTTTTAAAGATCAAGGACTGACTAGACATTGTAATTCATGGTAAAAGAGATCCAGTCATAGTCATACCCAATATAAATTAATAGTAATGGATGCAAATGACAGCAATGTTCTCGAGCTGGTGTTTTTTAATAAGAGGGTGATGACTCAACATGAAAGTAAATAGATAGGCCCTTCGCTGAGGGAAGCAGGGATTTGTAGAGGTGCCAGAGCTCGATTTTAAAATAGAGATAAATAATATTTTGAGCGGCATACTTTCATTGTCAACATAACAACCAAGAGATGGCAATATCTTCCATGCTACACACATTATAGGCGGTTCCCAAACAGAATGGTAAAGTTTATACTCCCCCTCCACCAACAAGCATCAATCCATGGCTTGCTTGAAACAACGAGTGCCTCCAACTAACAACAGTCCCATGGGGAGTTTTGTTTGCAATTCTTTTGATTTAATTTGCATAAAGCATGGAACTGGGCATCCCTGTGACCAGCAATTTTCTCGTGAGTGAGGAGCGGAGTCCACTCCTCTTGAGAATAACCTGCCTAACATGGAAGATAAGGACAACCCTAGTTGATACATGAGCTATTTGAGCATAAAAAACAGAATTTCATTTGAAGGTTTAGAGTTTGGCACATACAAATTTACTTGGAACGGCAGGTAGATACCGCATATAGGAAGGTATGGTGGACTCATATGGAATAACTTTGGGGTTTAAGGGATTGGATGCACAAGCAGTATTCCCGCTTAGTACAAGTGAAGGCTAGCAAAATATTGGGAAGCGACCAACTAGAGAGCGACAACAGTTATGAACATGCATTAAAATTAATAAACATTGATTACAAGCATGAGTAGGATATAATCCACCATGAACATAAATTTCGTGAAGGCTATGTTGATTTGTTTCAACTACATGTGTGAACATGTGCCAAGTCGAGTCACTTAAATCATTCAAAGGAGGATACCACCCTATCATACCACATCACAACCATTTTAATAGCATGTTGGCACGCAAGGTAAACCATTATAACTCATAGCTAATCAAGCATGGCACGAGCAACTATGATCTCTAATTGTTATTGCAAACATGTTTATTCATAATAAGCTGAATCAGGAACGATGAACTAATCATATTTACAAAAACAAGAGAGGTCGAGTTCATACCAGCTTCTCTCATCTCAATCAGTCCATCATATATCGTCATAATTGCCTTTCACTTGCACGACCGAACGATGTGAAAATAATAAGAGTGCACGTGCATTGGACTAAGCTGGAATCTGCGAGCATTCAATAAGCAGGAGAAGACAAGGCAATATGGACTCTTGGTTAAATCAACAATAATGCATATAAGAGCCATTTCAATAATTTAATTATGGTCTTCTCCTATCGACCCCCAAAGAAAAGAAAAGAAAACAAAACTATTTACACGGGAAAGCTCCCAACAAGCAAAAGAAGAACATGAAATCTTTTTGGGTTTTCTTTTAATTATTACTACTACAGCATGAAAAGTGAACTAACTAAAAGCTACAACTATTTTTTTTTGGTTTTTCTTAAGGTTTATTCACAAGAAAAAAACGTAAAAAGAAAATAAACTAGCATGGATATTACAGTGAAAAGTATGAGCACCGACATCTAGCAATGAGTGTGTGAGCATAAATGTAATGTCGGTGGGAAATACGTACTCCCCCAAGCTTAGGCTTTTGGCCTAAGTTGGTTTATTGCCACGGATGGCCTGGCGGATATCCATAGTTGTAGCCGGGGTCGTACTGGGATGAAGAAGACTCTGATTGCCACTGGTTGGCAATCATCTCCGGACCCCACTGGTAGTTAGACTGTCGTGGAGGTTCAAGTTGTGGTTCCGGCTCCGGCTCTATGGCTGATGTAGGGTTCCGGTAGGCGTGAATGGCCGCCAACGGAACGAGATACGGACCTGCAGATAAATCAAACAAGGAAGGAGCAGGCAAGGTAATAGTCTCAGGGTGATGTTTATCAAAGAACAATTTGTATTTAAGCGCCCCTTCCCTATTCTTAACAATAAAGTCATGCGCTACCATACTCTTATAATCTAAATAAACAGTGGGCAGCAATTTTTCTTCTTTCTCATAATGCCTAATAGGTACGTTATAATATGCAGCGAGGCGTGAAGCATAGACACCTCCAAAGATGGGGCCCTTTATACGGTTCAGACTTAACCGTTTGGCAATAATACCGCCCATACTAACAGTATTATCAGAGAATAAACCATGGAACAAAATAATAATATCAGGAACACTAAGGTTTCCACAGTTTCCGTGACGAATTAAGCAACGACTAGAAATATGGCAAAGTAGCGTAAAACAGGAAAATGTATGCTAGTGATTCTTGCATCGGAAACCTTCCTGGTTTCCCCTACAGTAATAGTGTCAATAAATCCGTCCACATCTTTACGATGTGGTTCCTCTAAAATACCCTCGAAAGGTATTTTGCAAACCTTGCAAAACTCATCTAGTGACATCTTCTTAACCACATCATATAAATGAAACTCTACTGAAGGAGGTGATTCCTTAGGATAATAGTAGAAGTTTTGCACAAAAGTATTGGTGAGTAAGAGATACTATTCGCGTTGGTCGCGGAGGAAGTCGGTGAGGCCTACATTCTCAGCCAATTCATAAAAATCATCATAAATCACGGCTGCTCTCAAGAAATCATTGGAAGGCCATTCACACGGCCGAACCTCCGCGGTGCAAGGCAGATTATATTTGGGCCTCTCTGCTTCTTCACTTTGCTTTTCCTTCGAGCTTCCGCTCGATGAGCCCCTCAAAAATCTCTTCATTATTTTCTGAAAAATTCTGAAATTTTTATTAACTTCAAACAAAAGTGAACCAAGCTCAGCAAAATTGATAGAAACTACTCCTACAAGTGCCTAGAGACTATATCAAGCATTAGAACTACTTGGAACCATATAAATTTGACATGCAAGCTCAAGAACATGGTCACCTAGGCATCACAAATTTGCAATGAACAAAGCACTAGAACGAAAACTAATTGGACCAATGGAGGAGTCACATACCAAGGAACAATCTCCCAAAGCAGTTTTGTGAGAGGTGCTTTGAGCAAGGAGAGCGAAAATCGCAACAAAATGAGCTAGAACTCGTGCTTGAGCTGGATGGTGATTTTTTTGGGAGGAAGAAGAAGTGTGTGGGTGCAGGAATAAGTGGAGGGGAGCCACCGTGGGCCCATGAGGCAGGGGGCACGCCTTGTAGGGGTGGGCGCGCTCTGGACCCTCGTGGCCAGGTGCTTGCTCCCCCTGCTGTGTTCTCAGTGCCAGATATTCTAAAATATTCTATAAAAAATGATATTAAATTGGCAGGGCATTTGGAGAACTTTTATTTTTGGGGTATTTTTATATTGCACGGATCATTCAGAAAACAGACGGAAAAATACTATTTTACTTTATTTCAACTAAATAACAGAAAGTAGAGAGATGGTACAGAAGGTCGTGCCTTCTAACTTCATCCATCTCATGCTCATCAAAAGGAATCCACTAACAAGGTTGATCAGGTCTTGTTAACAAACTCATTCCGAATAACATGGAACCGGAGAAATTTCGAATAGCACAATGTTACCTCAACGGGGATATGCACATCCCCAATAATAAGAATATCATATTTCTTCTTGACAGTAGGTAGAGGAAATTCAAAACCTCCAAAAATAATCGATGGAATTTTTGCAATAGAATTGATACTATGAACTTGAGGTTGTTTCCTCGGAAAGTGTACGGTATGCTCATTACCATTAACATGAAAAGTGACATTGCCTTTGTTGCAATCAATAACAGCCCCTGCAGTATTCAAAATGGGTCTTCCAAGAATAATAGACATACTATCATCCTCGGGAATATCAAGAATAACGAAGTCTGTTAAAATAATAACCTTTGCAACTACAACAGGCACATCCTCACAAATACCGACAGGTATAGCAGTTGATTTATCAGCCATTTGCAAAGATATTTTGGTAGGTGTCAACTTATTCAAGTCAAGTCTACGATATAAAGAGAGAGGCATAACACTAGCACCGGCTCCAAGATCACACAAAGCAGTTTTAACATAGTTTCTTCTGATGGAGCATGGTATAGTGGGTACTCCTGGATCTCCAAGTTTCTTTGGTATTCCACCCTTAAAAGTGTAATTAGCAAGCATGGTGGAAATTTCAGCTTCCGGAATCTTTCTCTTATTAGTGACAATTTCTTTCATATACTTAGCATAAGGATTCATTTTGAGCATATCAGTCAAACGCATACGCAAGAAGATAGGTCTAATCATTTCAGCAAAGCGCTCAAATGTGACTCCCTCGATTCAATCGTACACTACTCATGCACGCAAATGTGTGCGATCAAGATCAAGGACTCACGGGAAGATATCACAACACAACTCTACAAATAAAATAAGTCATACAAGCATCATAATACAAGCCAGGGGCCTCGAGGGCTCGAATACAAGTTCTCGATCATAGATGAGTCAGCGGAAGCAACAATATCTGAGTACAGACATAAGTTAAACAAGTTGCCATAAGATGGCTAGCACAAACTGGGATACAGATCGAAAGAGGCGCAGGCATCCTGCCTGGGATCCTCCTAAACTACTCCTGGTCGTCGTCGCCGCTGGCTGCACGTAGTAGTAGGCACCTCCGGTGTAGTAGTCGCCATCGACGGTGGCGCTCGCTCCGGCTCCATCGTGCAGTTGCAGCAATCGAATAGAGATAGGGGAAAAGGGGAACAAGGCAACCGTGAGTACTCATCCAAAGTACTCGCAAGCAAGGAGCTACACTACATATGCATGGATATATGTGTAAAGGGCCATATCGGACTGAATGCGCAGAATGCCAGAATAAGAGGGGGATATCTAGTCTTATCGAAGACTACGCTTCTAGTCACCTGTCTTGCAACAGGTAGAAGAGGGCAATCTGAAGTCCTCCAAGTAACATCATATAGCAATAATCCTACCCGGCGATCCCCTCCTCATATCCCTGAGAGAGAGCGACCACCGGTTGTATCTGGCACTTGGAAGGGTGTGTTTTATTAAGTATCCGGTTCTAGTTGTCATAAGGTCAAGGTACAACTCAAGTCGTCCTGTTATCAAGATCACGGCTATTCAATAGATTAACTTCCCTGCAGGTGCACCAACTTACCCAACACGCTTGATCCCATTTGGCGGACACACTTTCTGGGTCATGCCCGGCGCGGAAGATCAACACGTCGCAGCCCCACCTAGGCACAACAGAGGCCAAAGACGCCGGTCTAAACCTAAGCGCTTGAGGTGCGGGCCCATCGCCTCGAGCACACCTCAAGACGTTATGCGTGGGCGGCCGGAAGTAGACCTAGCCTAGTGGCGTTCAGTCCAATCCGCGCCGCCGCCGCCCGTGACGTCTGAAGTGCTTGGTGATACCACGACGCCGGATACCCATAACTACTCCCGTAGATGGTTAGTGCGTATAGGCTCAGAGCCAACTGAGATCAAATACCAAGATCTCGTTAAGCGCGTTAAGTATCCGCGAACGCCTAACAGGCCAAGCCCATCTCTCCTAGGCGGTCTCAACCTGCCTGCCGCCTCCGCCTCAAAGATCCACTCATGGTGCTCCTCCACCAACCCGACTTTAGTCTCCACATGTATCATGTATAAAGTATATAGTATATACCCGTGATCACCTCCCGAGTGATCACGGCCCGATAGTATAGCATGGCAGACGGACAAGAATGTAGGGCCACAGATGAAAATACTAGCATCCTATACTAAGCATATAGGATTGCGTAAAGGTAACAACAAAGATAATAAGGACAAAGCTATGCAGCGGTATAGGAGTTTAAAGCGGTAACATGCTACACTACTCTAATGCAAGCAGTATAGAGTAGAATAGGCGATATCTGGTGATCAAGGGGGCTTGCCTGGTTGCTCTAGCAAGGAGAGGGGTCACAACACCGTGGTCGAACTGGCAGCAGCAGCGTCGGTCTCGTAGTCTACGGAGAGAAGAGGGGGAAGAAACAATGAATACCATGTAAACAGATGCATATCGATGCATGACATGACAAGTAACGATGCTAGGCGTGCCCTAACGTGGTATGAGGTGGTACCGATTAAGGGGGGAAACATCCGGTAAAGTATTCCCGGTGTTTCGTGATTTCAAGCGAGAGCCGAGGGGAAAGTTGCGGGTTTGATAGGTTAGGGGTGTGTGGCAGACGAACGGACTGCGTATCCGGATTCGTCTCGTCGTTCTGAGCAACTTTCATGTTGAAAATATTTTAATCCGAATTACGGATTAAAAGATATGATTTTCTAAAGATTTTATTAATTTCTGGAATTTTAATTAATTAATTAATTAATTCGAAAAATGGATTTATGACGTCGAGATGATGTCATGCTGCGTCGGCGATCGGCGTTGACTGTTGACTGTCAACTGACATGTGGGTCCCGTGGGACCCACATCATCATCTAATCGTTAGGTTTAATTAGGTTTAGTTTAATCCTAATTACAGTTTAATTAAAATTAACTAGTTAATTAAATTAATTAAACCGGATTAATTAACTTAATTAATTACTTAATTATTTAATTAGTTAAACCATTTTTATTTTTATTAATTATATTTATTTTAATTTGCTTATTCATTCGGGACCCACATGTCATAGACACGGGCGGCCACGCCGGCGCTGACCGGTTCAACAGTCGTAAGCCCTTGGGGCCCACGGTCGATGACCACGGGTGGCCCAGTCGCCACGCCGGCGGGCGGCGCTGACATGGCCGGCGGCGACCTCCAGACGGCGGCGCAAGCACGTGACTCGCGGAAACGCGCCACGAGGCACTACCGAGGTGTATGGGGGCTCTGGGGCGGGCGCGGTGCGCCGCGTCCGATGGTGGCCGTGGTTGGCGCGGGTGGCGGAGTTGAGTGCATCGAGCTCATCGGGCGGCGCAGGCGCTTCGGGCGGGTACGGGAACGGGCTACGGGCGCAGGGGCGTGGCTGGGGACGGGCGAGAGGGAGGCGCGGGTGCGCGGCGGCGCAACCCGGTGTGGCGGCGACGGCGGCCCTCGGCGTGGCGTGCTCGCCGGGCCGCGCTCGGTGGTGGCGATAAGGCGCGGCAGCACGGCGGACGCGAGCCCGTCCGGAGCTCGAGCTCGAAGGCGCACTGGGAAAAGCGCGGCGATCATGGGCGCCGGGCGTGTCGAGCGGCGACGGTCGGGGTGAACTAGGGGAGAGGGGAGCGAAGGGGGAAGCTCACGGGGGCGTAGGGTCTATGCAGAGGGTTCGGGACGGCCGGGAGGACCGCGGGGGAGGTCGAGGCGGCGGCGTCCGGCGATGTGGTCCCGCGAGGTGGGAGACGGGTCGGATCCAAGGCGACGAGGGGCATCGGGCGTCTGGCGTGGGGGCGCCAGCGTCTGGGTGGCCGGTCGGGAGGAGGGAGGACAGGCGGCGTCGGGTGGGGTGGGGCGCCGGCTGGGTCGACGGGATCGGGGCCGATCCCGATCCGAATCGGTGGGGGAGGAGAAGGGGATCGAGGGGGAGTGGGGGGGGGTCGGCTAGGGTTTCGCCGCCCGGGGGGTTATGGGAGTGAGGGGGGGGGCCGGATGGGCCAATGGGCCGGTTGGCTGGGCAGTTGGCCCGATTGGCGGGGTTTTCCGTAGTTATTAGGTTTATTTTTCTTTTCTTATTTTTCCTTTTCCGTTTTAATTCATTTTAAATTATTCAGACACTTTATAAAAATGTGTGCACCCCACCATAATTAACCTTGTAATATTTGACAACCCCTGAACATTTTAGTTTGATTTTTTTGAAAACTTTTATTGCCATCATAATTTTGAATTGAATTTCGAAACCGTTTTGATCTAACCCGAGATTAACTACAATGGATGAGGTGACGTGGCACCATCAACATGAGTTTATCAGAGCATGATTATCCGGCGTTACAAATCTCCTCCACTACAAGAAATCTCGTCCGAGATTTAGGAGGTAGAAGGAAAGAGTGCGGGTATTCATCTCAAGACGATCCTCGCTTCCCGTGTGGCTTCGTCTTTAGAGTGATTTGACCATCGGACTTTGAGGAACTTGATCGCCTTCGACGTGTGCGGCGTTCAGCTTGGTCGGGAATGCGGACGGATGCTCTTTATAGGAGAGGTCTGTTGCAATTCGAGCACTTCATGGTCACTTTGCCGGATTGGGTCCTTGAAGCAGCGTCGGAGTTGTGACACGTGGAACACATCGTGAACCCGAGAAAGGTTCGATGGAAGCTCCAGTTGATATGCCACTTTTCCACGCCTTTCGTAATAGTGAATGGGCCAATATAGCGAGGAGCTAGCTTGCCCTTGATCCCGGCGGTGAGCACCCTTCATTGGTGTAACGCAAAGATAGGCCTTTTCGCCAAAGTTGATAGACCATGTCCTTATGATGACGGTCATAATTACTCTTTTAGCGTGATCGAGCAGTCTTGAGATTCTCGCGAATAATGCGGACTTGATCTTCGCATGTTGGATAATATCCGGACCAAGAGTGGACGTTCCCGCTTTCGACCAGTTCGGAGGGTTCGCACTTTCGTCCATATAACACTTCAAGGGGCCATCTTCGACTAGCTTGATAGCTATTATTATAAGAGAACTCAGCATACGGAGAGATTCCTCCCATTTCTTGCGAAGGAAATAACACAAGCTCGAAGCATGTCTTGAGAACTTGGTTGACACGCTCAACTTGCCCTTGTGATCATGGATGAAACGCAGATTGAAAGATAAGTGAGTCCCCATAGCTTCTTGAAAACTTGCCCGTAATCTTGAAGTGAATAAGCTGCCACGGTCCGAGCTGATAACCAAAGGAATACCGTGAAGTGAAACAATTACGACATATAGAGCGTTGCAAGCTGACTAGCGGTGATCGTTTCTTTGACCGCCGAAAATGTGCAACTTTAGAAAGCGGTCAATGACGACAAGAATAGCATCATTACCTTTCTGCAATTTGGGAAATCCAAGGGCGAAGTCCATTTCAACATGGTCCCATTTCCATTCAGAATAGAGATAGGTTGCGAGTTCCAAAGAGGCCGTTGATGTTACGCTTTGATACGACGACAAACGTCACATTCAACAACATAGCGAGCAATGTCTTGCTTCATATTAGACCACGAGAATCTCTGACGAATGTCTTGGTACATCTTCGTACTACCCGGATGGATACATAGAGGCGTATCATGAGCTTCTTTCATAACCTCCGAGTCATATTCAGGTTTTCCTTCTTACACGGCACCACTAGGCGGCCTTTGAAGTACAAGGCGCCATCATCAGCAATAGTGAAGAATGAGGAATTCCTTCTTTGAGGTCGCGCTTAATCTTGTATACTTGAGTCATATCCTGCATTGTCTTGATGGAGCTCACGAGATCGGGTTCGACAGCCCGTGGTAAAGAGGAACCACGGGAAACAACACGGAGATTCATCTTGCGGAACTCGAGGAGGGGGGCGAAAATCCGGAGGAACAATATGGAGGTTCGGCTTTTGAACTCTTCAACGAGTGAGGGCTGAACTTTGTGAACTGAAGGTGGTTGCAGATAAGACTTGCGGCTCAAGGCATCAGCCATTACATTAGCCTTGCTCGTGTATAGGAAATACCCAAATCAAAGTCAACAGTCTCCATCCATCTCTGGCGACGGAGGTTCAGGTCTGGCTGAGTAAATGATACTTCAGACTTTGGTGGTCGGTGAAGATCTCGCAACGATTACCGAGTAGGTAATGTCGCCATCGCTTGATAAGCATGAATGACAGCAGCAAGCTCGAGGTCGTGAACTGGGTAGTTCTCTTCGTGAGGGCGCAATTGTCGAGAGGCATAAGAAACCACTTTGCGCTCCTGCATTAGGACATCGCCTAATCCTTGACGGGAAGCGTCGCAGTAAATGACGAAGTCCTTCTTAGTATCAGGAGGAGCTAGTACTGGGGCAGAAGTCAACTTGTCTTTGAGTGCACGGAAACTTTCCCGACATTTATCTCGTCCATTGGAACTTGACGCCTTATGCAACAAAGTTAGTCGAGGCTGGCAATCTTGGAGAAGTTCTCGGCGAATCGACGGCAATGGTCAAGCGAGACCGAAAAACTTCGACTTGCTTGACGTTCTTCTGAGGAGTCCAATCGAGAATAGCCTGAACTCTTTCGTGGTTGACGGCAATACCATCCTTAGAGATGACATGCCCGAGATAGGTCACTTGAAGCCGAATTCACATTTGGAGAACTTGGCATAAAGTTGATGCTCTCGTAGCTTTTCCAAAGACAAGACGAAGATGTTCAGATGTTCTTCTTCATTCTTGGAAAATATCGGATATCATCCGGATAAACCACGACGAACTTGTCGAGGTAATCCATGAATATATAGTTCATCGGAGAGAGAAGGTGGCTGGAGCATTGGTTAAGCCGAAGACATGACGGTGTACTCGTATGAACCATAACGAGTCACAAAGGCGGTCTTGGGGATATCCTCCTCACGAACACGGATCTGGTGGTAACCCAACCTCAAGTCGAAGTTTCGAGAACACCGACGAACCAGCCGCTTGATCATAAAGATCATTGATCCGAGGAAGAGGATACTTATTCTGAATGGTAGCTTGATTTATAGGACGGTAGTCTTGGACCAATCGGGTTGTCCCATCCTTCTTCTTGACAAAGGGAGAAGGTGCTCCCCAAGGAGAGCAACTTGGGCGAATGAAACCACTTTGAAGAGATTTGTCGATTTCCTCCTTGAGCTCAAGAAGTTCATGCGACGGCATCTTGTAGGGTCGCTTGGCTATAGGAGTGGTGCCTGGTTTCAAGTCGATGACGAATTCGACAGCTCTAGCAGGGGGAATCCCTGGAAGTTATTCAGGAAAGACGTCCTGGAAATCGCGAACGACAGGAATGTTTTCAATGCCCTCGAGGGGTGCGGCGTTCAATGCATTCAATGCATAGAGCCTTGCCTCGGCATTTTGCACCAGATGAGCTTGGTAAGTGACTATTTCATCGGAAGGGTGTAGCAGATGGACGGTCTTAGTGGCGCAAACTATAGAAGCGAGATGCCTTTAACCAATTCATTCCTGAATGAGGTCAATGCTACAAGACTTCACACGATGGGTGAGACAAGAATTCCAATCCTTCGATTTCAAGCGGGGCGTCGTTGCAAATCATGGAGGTTCGACATTGGCCCGAGGGTGTGTACTAATAGTGAAGCATTCATGTCTTCACATTTAATGTCGTGCAAGCATGCAAAATCTTCTGACATGAATGAATGCGATGCACCTGTATCAAATAAAACGCATGCTGGTACTGAATTTACGAGGAGGGTACCCATCACAGTAGCAGGCTGGTCTTGAGCTTCGTTCAGATCAACGTGGTTGGCCTGAACTCGACCATAAGGCTTGGCATTGTTGTTGCGGGCTGGTTGCTTCCACGGCGATTCTTGGAAGTGCCGCTTGATTCGATTCTGATTGCATTCTCTAGCACGGTGCCCTGGTTGTCCACACCTGAAGCACAAACCATTATTGGGAGTGGGAACAGGAGCTTGGGGTGGTGGAGCTGGAAGCTTTGGCTGCCTAGTTGGAGTAGGCAGACGAGGTGCAGCATAGCTCTGCCTTGGGGTAGGTGCATTCGGTTGGTACATGCTGTTGGGAATCCATATCTTGCGCTTCTGTGAGGACGGGCCCGAAGATGAGCCCGTGTCACGGTTGCGCCTGTTAGAGCTCTGATATTCCTGCAAACCAGTTTTGACATTGATAGCTTTGTTCACCAAGGTGGCGAAATCAGCAAAGTCGTGCACTAGAAGTGCGAGCTTGATGTCAGCTTGAAGGCCGTCACGGAACTTCTCTTGTCTGCGTGCATCAGTTGCAATATCCTCTTCAGCATAGCGAGACAAGTCCAGGAACTCTCGCTGATAAGCTTCAACAGTCTTGTTGCCTTGGGTGAGGTTGTGGAACTCACTCTTCTTCCGGTCCATGACTCCTTGAGGAATGAAGCGGGCACGGAAAGCAGCTTGGAAGTCCGGCGGTGATGATTGTTCCAATCTGGCGAGTACGCTGTGGCTGTCCCACCATTGAGTTGCGGGTCCCTTCAGAAGAAGGAAGCAAAAGTGACATAGTGGCGGGGGCTACATCAGCAGACTCCATCTCATAGGTGATGTCACGGAGCCACCATCAACATCCAAATGGCTGGGTTGAGCTGCGGTACACACTTGGGTTGAGGCGTACGAAATCCTGCATAGTTGTTGTGTTTGGCTGCTGGTTCATATTGGGGCGAGGAAACTGAGCCATCATGTTCTCCATGAACTGGCGGTTCATCTCAAGCTGTTGGATCATACCAGCCATGTACTCAGGCGGTGGTGGGAAGTTGCCACCACGACCACGACCAGCTGGTCTAACCATCCTGCTAATATATAACAGGGGTAGTTCAGCATTTGAGTAATTATGCAAAGGACAAGAATTATTCATGATGAAACATGCATAATGAAAGCAGCACGATAGAAACTACATAGTAGTCGGCATATCTTACAAAAGGGATCATGCATAGAGTTCGATACACGAGTTCAATACATAGACTAAGGCATCATAGGCGGCACGCAGTTTCATGGCGAATGCATCTAACACTAACAAGCAAGCCTACATCAGTCCCACGCGGTACTCCGGAGGTAGCTGTAGCCTGAAAGCTGGTAGTGCGGCAGCGGATAGTCCTCCACGCCCGATGACACAGGGGCGCGGATACTCAGTGCGTAACCCGACGCCCAAGTGGCGAAGAGGGACCAAGTGCGGAGAGTAGCCTCCACCTCGGCCAACCGACACCCCGAGGCATCACGGTCTGGCTGGGTAGATCGTGAACGCGCAGCTCTCTGGATCGGACAAAGGGGTGCAACAGCGTCGAGAGCACGTAAAGTGCCGACGGGTGATGTACAACTCGTGGCGAAGAGCTCGGTTAGCTCGATCCAGCCCATCGCATGCGAGAACAAAGTTACGATGGTAGAAGGGCTCTCTGGTGACGATGGAGTAGGCAGCAGTGTAGTAACCCTCCTCACCAACATCGACGCGATAGCAATGTGCACGAAGGGGAGGTGTCCAACTCCGATACTCTCCACGAAGGCGTGTCGAGCAGCATAAGCAGCATCGTGGACTGCCATATCGATAGTCACCCCAACACCATGTGCGGTGTGCAGACATGAGTGGAGTCATACTCCCGAGAGTAGAGGTGGACGATGGCTCGGTCTCGCTCTGGTTAAAGTCCCGGTACTCCTCATAGGCGGTGTACTCGGGGTGCCGCGATAACCGGATAGGTCATCATCTCTGCTAGCACCGCAGGTGATCCCGAGGCACCAATGGCCGTCGTGTGGCGCACGACCTGCCTCGTGGGTTCCATCTGAAAACAAAGATGTTTCAAAGGAGTCAAATGACAGTGTGGAAATTGATCAAAATACAATTCCAAGAAACAACTATGGCTTTATCCAACTTTGGGGTGAATGTGGTCACGGGATCCTAGTGTTAGTTAGTAAATTTGTTTAACCCGAGTAGAAGAGAGTTCAGAGTCCTAGAGTAAAGGTCGAGGAGTAAAAGATCCTAGTACCACCCGATGGCGACGTGGGCCCGTAAGGCACACAGCCAAGTTATTAAAAGTTTTTGCAATGTCTAGACTCGACTTCGGCCAATGAGTGTGGAAGGGGGGATTCCTACAGGCAGTCGGCTCTGATACCAACTTGTGACTCCCTCGATTCAATCATACACTATTCATGCACGCAAATGTGTACGATCAAGATCAAGGACTCACGGGAAGATATCACAACACAACTCTACAAATAAAATAAGTCATACAAGCATCATAATACAAGCCGGGGGCCTCGAGGGCTCGAATACAAGTGCTCGATCATAGGCGAGTCAGCGGAAGCAACAATATCTGAGTACGAGACATAAGTTAAACAAGTTGCCATAAGATGGCTAGCACAAAGCCGGATCTGATCGAAGAGGCGCAGGCCTCCCGCCTGGATCCTCCTAAACTACTCACAGTAGGTCGCCGCCAAGCTGCTGCACGTAGTAGTAGGCACCTCCGGTGTAGTAGTCGTCATCGACGGTGGCGTCTGCTCCGGGCTCCATCGTGCAGTTGCAGCAATCGAATAGAGATAGGGGAAAAGGGGAACAAGGCAACCGTGAGTACTCATCCAAAGTACTACAAGCAAGGAGCTACACTACATATGCATGGATATATGTGTAAAGGGCCATATCGGTGGACTGAATCTGCAGAATGCCGAATAAGAGGGGATATCTAGTCTTATCGAAGACTACGCTCGGTCACCGTCTTGCAACAGGTAGAAGAGGAAATCTGAAGTCCTCCAAGTAACATCACATAGCAATAATCCTACCCGCGATCCCTCCTCATATCCACGAGAGAGAGCGACCACCGTTGTATCCGCACTTGGAAGGGTGTGTTTTATTAAGTATCCGGTTCTAGTTGTCATAAGGTCAAGGTACAACTCCAAGTCGTCCTGTTATCGAAGATCACGGCTATTCGAATAGATTAACTTCCCTGCAGGGGTGCACCAACTTACCCAACACGCTTGATCCCATTTGGCGGACACACTTTCTGGGTCATGCCCGCCGCGGAAGATCAACACGTCGCAGCCCCACCTAGGCACAACAGAGAGGCCAAGCACGCGGTCTAAACCTAAGCGCGCAGGGGACTGGGCCCATCGCCCCGAGCACACCTGCACGTTGCGTACGCGGCCGGAAGCAGACCTAGCCTAGTGGCGTTCCAGTCCAATCCGGCGGCCGCTCCGTCGCTGACGTCTGAAGTGCTTGGTGATACCACGGCGGGATACCCATAACTACTCTCGCGTAGATGGTTAGTGCGTATAGGCTCAGAGCCAACTCAGATCAAATACCAAGATCTCGTTAAGCGCGTTAAGTATCCGCTGAACGTCGAACAGGCCAGCCCACCTCTCTCTAGGCGGTCTCAACCTGCCTGCCGCTCCGCCTCAAAGATCCACTCATGGTGCTCCTCCAGCCAACCCGACTTTAGTCTCCACATGTATCATGTATAAAGTATATAGTATATACCCGTGATTGAAGGAAATATGCCCTAGAGGCAATAATAAAGTTATTATTTATTTCCTTATACCATGATAAATGTTTATTATTCATGCTAGAATTGTATTAACCGGAAACATAATACATGTGTGAATATATAGACAAACAAGATGTCACTAGTATGCCTCTACTTGACTAGCTTGTTAATCAAAGATGGTTATGTTTCTAACCATGAACAAGGAGTTGTTATTTGATTAACAAGGTCACATCATTAGTTGAATGATCTGATTGACATGACCCATTCCGTTAGCTTAGCACTTGATCGTTTAGTGTGTTGCTATTGCTTTCTTCATGACTTATACATGTTCCTGTAACTATGAGATTATGCAACTCCCGTTTACCGGAGGAACACTTTGGGTGCTACCAAACGTCACAACGTAACTGGGTGATTATAAAGGAGTACTACAGGTGTCTCCAAAGGTACATGTTGGGTTGGCGTATTTCGAGATTAGGTTTTGTCACTCCGATTGTCGGAGAGGTATCTCTGGGCCCTCTCGGTAATGCACATCATTATAAGCCTTGCAAGCAATGTGACCAATGAGTTGGTTACGGAATGATGCATTACAGAACGAGTAAAGAGACTTGCCGGTGACGAGATTGAACTAGGTATTGGATACCGACGATCGAATCTCGGGCAAGTAACATACCGATGACAAAGGGAACAACGTATGTTGTTATGCGGTTTGACCGATAAAGATCTTCGTAGAATATGTAGGAGCCAATATGGGCATCCAGGTCCCGCTATTGGTTATTGACCAAGAATAGTTCTAGGTCATGTCTACATAGTTCTCGAACCCGTAGGGTCCGCACGCTTAAGGTTTCGATGATGCTTTATTATGAGTTTATGAGTTTTGATGTACGAAGGAGTTTGGAGTCCCGGATGAGATCGGGGACATGACGAGAGTCTCGAAATGGTCGAGACGTAAAGATCGATATATTGGACGACTATATTCGAGTTCGGAAAGGTTCCGAGTGATTGGGTATTTTTGAGTACCGGGAGTTACAGGAATACGGGGAAAAGTATTGGGCCTTAATGGGCCTTAGTGGGAAGGAGCCGGGAGGTGGCGCGCCCTCCCAAGCCCAGTCCGAATTGGACAAGGGGTTTGGGCGCAGCCCACCTCTCCTTCCTTCTCCACTTCCCCCTTTCCCCCTTCTCCTAGTTGGACTAGGAAAGAAGGAGTCCTACTCCCGGTGGGAGTAGGACTCCCCTGGCGCCCTCCTCCTAGGCCGCCACCTCCTCCTTGCTCCTTTATATCACGGGGCAGGGGCACCCCATGACACACAAGTTGATCTACGGATCGTTCCTTAGCCGTGTGCGGTGCCCCCTCCACCATATTCCACTTCGGTCATATCGTCATGAGCTTAGGCGAAGCCCTGCGCCGGAGAAGTCATATCGTCGCGAGCTTAGGCGAAGCTCGCGTCGGTGGAGCATCAACATCGTCCTGCCACGCCGTCGTCTTGACGGAACTCATCCCGACACTTTGCTGGATCGGAGTCCGGGATCGTCATCGAGCTGAGCGTGTGCAGAACTCGGAGGTGCCGTCGTTCGGTGCTTGGATCGGTCGGATCGTGAAGGCGTCGACTACATCAACAGCGTTGTTATAACGCTTCGCTTTCGGTCTCACGAGGGTGGTGACGGACATCTCCTCTCGTTGCTATGCCATCACCATGGTCTTGCGTGTTCGTAGGAAATTTTTTGAAATTACTACGTTCCCCAACAGTGGCATCCGAGCCAGGTTTTATGCGTTGATGTCATGTGCACGAGTAGAACACAAGTGAGTTGTGGACGATACAAGTCATACTGCCTACCAGCATGTCATACTTTGGTTCAGCGGTATTGTGAGATGAAGCGCCCGGACCGACATTACGCGTGACGCTTACGCGAGACTGGTTTCACCGCCCGAGCACTCATTGCTTAAAGGTGACCGGCGGGTGTCTGTCTCTCTCACTTTAGTTGAACCGAGTATAACTACGCCCGGTCCTTGAGAAGGTTAAAACGGAGTCTATTTGACAAACTATCGTTGTGGTTTTGATGCGTAGGTAAGAACGGTTCTTGCTCAGCCCGTAGCAGCCACGTAAAACTTGCAACAACAAAGTAGAGGACGTCTAACTTGTTTTTGCAGGGCATGTTGTGATGTGATATGGTCAAGACGTGATGCTATATTTTATTGTATGAGATGATCATGTTTTGTAACCGAGTTATCGGCAATGGCAGGAGCCATATGGTTGTCGCTTTATTGTATTAAATGCAACGCCATGTAATTGCTTTACTTTATCACTAAGGAGTAGCGATAGTCGTAGAAGCAATAGTTGGCGAGACGACAACGATGCTACGATGGAGATCAAGGTGTCGCGCGGTGACGATGGTGATCATGACGGTGCTTGGCGATGGAGATCACAAGCACAAGATGATGATGACCATATCATATCACTTATATTGATTGCATGTGATGTTTATCCTTTATGCATCTTATCTTGCTTAGATTGACGGTAGCATTATAAGATGATCTCTCACTAAAATTATCAAGACGTGTTCTCCTCGAGTATGCACCGCTGCCAAAGTTCAGAGTACCCGGACACCACGTGATGATCGGGTGTGATAAGTTCTACGTCCATCTACAACGGGTGCAAAACAGTTGCGCACGCGGAATACTCAGGTTAAACTTGACGAGCCTAGCATATAACAGATATGGCCTCGGAACACGGAGACCGAAAGGTCGAGCGTGAATCATATAGTAGATATGATCAACATAGTGATGTTCACCATTGAAACTACTCCATCTCACGTGATGATCGGACATGGTTTAGTTGATTTGGATCACGTAATCACTTAAGATGACTAGAGAGATGTCGGTCTAAGTGGGAGTTCTTAAGTAATATGATTAATTGAACTTTAATTTACCATGAACTTAGTCCCGTAGTATTTTGCAAATTATGTTGTAGATCAATAGCTCGCGTTGTTGCTTCCCTATGTTTTTATATGTGTTCCTAGAGAAATTGTATTGAAAGATGTTAGTAGCAATGATGCGGATTGGATCCGTGATCTGAGGTTTATCCTCATTGCTGCGCAGAAGAATTATGTCCTTAATGCACCGCTAGGTGACAGACCTATTGCAGGAGCAGATGCAGACGTTATGAACGTTTGGCTAGCTCAATATGAGCGAATCTGACGTTATGAACGGCTAGCTCAATATGATGACTACTTGATAGTTTAGTGCACCATGCTTAACGGCTTAGAATCGGGACTTCAAAGACGTTTTGAACGTCATGGACCATATGAGATGTTCCAGGAATTGAAGTTAATATTTCAAGCAAATACCCGAGTTGAGAGATATGAAGTCTCCAACAAGTTCTATAGCTAAAAGATGGAGGAGAATCGCTCAACTAGTGAGCATGTGCTCAGATTGTCTGAGTACTTCAATCACTTGAATCAAGTGGGAGTTAATCTTCCGATAAGATAGTGATTGACAGAATTCTCTAGTCACCATCACTAAGTTAGTAGAACTTCGTGATGAACTATAGTATGCAAGGGATGACGAAAATAATTCCCGAGCTCTTCGTGATGTTGAAATCGACGAAGGTAGAAATCAAGAAAGAGCATCAAGTGTTGATGATTGACAAGACCACTAGTTTCAAGAAAAGGGCAAAGGGAAAGAAAGGGGAACTTCAAGTAGAATGACAAGCAAGTTGTCACTCCACGAAGAAACCCAAAAGCTGAACCAAAGCCTGAAACCGAGTGCTTTCATTGCATAGGAAATGGTCCTTTGAAGCGGAAATACCCTAGATATTTGGTGGATAAGAAGGATGGCAAAGAGAACAAGGTTATATTTGATATACAGGTTATTGATGTGTGCCTTACTAGTGTTTATAGTAGCCCCTGAGTATTTGATACTTGTTCGGTTGCTAAGATTAGTAACTCAAACAGGAGTTACTGAATAAACAGAGACTAGTTGAAGGGAAGTGATGAGTGTTGGAAGTAGTTCCAAGATTGATATGATCATCATCGCACACTCCCTATACTTTCGGGATTAGTGTGGAACCTAAATAAGTGTTATTTGGTGTTGAGCATAAATATGATTTGATCATGTTTATTGCAATACGATTATTCATTTAAGTAATAGAATAAATTATTGTTACATTTTACATGAATAAAACCTTATATGGTTACACACCCAATGAAAATGGTTCATTGGATCTCGATCATAGTGATACACATATTCATAATATTGAAACCAAAAGATGCAAAGTTAATAATGATAGTGCAACTTATTTGTGGCACTGCCGTTTAGGTCATATTGGTGTAAAGCGCATGAAGAAACTCCATGCTGATGGGATTTTGGAATCACTTGATTATGAATCACTTGATGCTTATGAACCGTGCCTTTTGGGCAAGATGACTAAAACTCCGTTGTTGGAACAATGGAGCGAGATCTTGACTTATTGGAGATAATACATACCGATGTATGCGATCCAATGAGTGTTGATGCTCGTGGCAAGTATCGTTATTTTCTAACCTTCACAAGATGATTTGAGCAGATATAGGTATATCTACTTGATGAAACACAAATCTGAAACATTTGAAAAGTTCAAAGAATTTCAGAGTGAAGTGGAAAATCATCGTAACAAGAAAATAAAGTTTCTATGATATGATCGCAGAGGAAAAATATTTGAGTTGCGAGTTTGGCCTTCAGTTAAAACAATGTGAAATAGTTTCACTACTCACGCCATCTGGAACACCACAGCATAATGGTGTGTCCGAACGTCATAACCGCACTTTATTGGATATAGTGCGATCTATGATGTATCTTACCGATTTACCACTATCGTTTTGGGGTTATGCATTAGAGATAGCTGCATTCACGTATAATAGGGCACCATCTAAATCCGTTGAGATGACACCGTATGAACTATGGTTTAGCAGTAAACCTAAGCTGTCGTTTCTTAAAGTTTGGAGTTGTGATGCTTATATGAAAAAGTTTTCACCGATAAGCTCTAACCCAAATCGAGAAGTGCGTCTTCATAGAATACCCAAAGGTGACTATTGGGTACACCTTCTATCACAGATCCGAAGGCAAGTTTTTCCGTTGCTAAGATGGATCCTTTCTAGAGAAGAAGTTTCTCTCGAAAGAAGTGAGTGGGAGGAAAGTAGAACTTGATGAGGTAATTGTACCTTCTCCCTTATTGGAAAGTAGTTCATCACGTAAATCAGTTCGATGATTCCTACACCAATTAGTGAGGAAGTTAATGATGATGATCATAAAACTTCAGATCAAGTTGCTGCCAAACCTCGTAGGTCTTCGAGTAAAATCCGCACAGAGTGGTATGGTAATCATGTTCGGAAGTCATGTTACTAGACCATGATGAACCTCTGAGACTATGAGGAAGCGATGATGAGCCCAGATTCATGAAATGGCTTGAGGCCATGAAATCTGAGATAGGATCCATGTATGAGAACAAAGTATGGACTTTGATGGAGTTTCCCAATGATCGGCAAGCCATATTATATAAATGGATCTTCAAGAGGAAGACAGATGATGATAGTAGTGTTACTATCTACAAAGTTCGACTTGTCGCAAAAAGGTTTTCGACAAAGTTCAAGGTGTTGACTACAAATGAGATTTTCTCAACTGTAGCGATTCTTAAGTCTGTCGAATCATGTTAGCAATTGCCACATTTTATGAAATCTGGCAAATGGATGGCAAAACTACATTCTTTAATGGATTTATTAAAGAAGAGTTGTATATGATGCAACCAGAAGTTTTTGTCAATCCTAAAGGAGCTAACAAAATGTGCAAAGCTCCAGCGATCCATCAATGGACTGGTGCAAGCATCTCGGAGTTGGAATATACGCTTTGATGAGTTGATCAAAGCATATGGTTTTATACAGACTTTTGGAGAAGCCTGTATTTACAAGAAAGTGAGTGGAAGCACTACAACATTTCTGATAAGTATATGTGAATGACATATTGTTGATCGGAAATAATGTAGAATTATTCTGCAAAGCATAAAGGAGTATTTGAAAGGAGTTTTTCAAAGAAGGACCTCGGTGAAGCTGCTTACATATTGAGCATCAAGATCTATAGAGATAGATCAAGACGCTTGATAAGTTTTTTCAATAAATATATACCTTGTCAAGATTTTGAAGTAGTTCAAAATGGAACAGTCAAAGAAAAGTTCTTGCCTGTGTTGCAAAGGTGTGAAATTGAGTAAAGACTCAAAATCCCGACCACGGCGAGAAAATAGAAAAGAGAATGAAAGTCATTCCCTATGCCTCGATCATAGGTTCTATAAAGTATGCTATGCTATGTACCGGACCTATTGTGTACCTTGCTCTGAATTTGGCAAGGAGTACAATGGTGATCTAGGAGTAGATCATCTGGACATTGGTCAAGAACATCCTTAGTAAGAACTAAGGAAATATTTCTCGATTATGGAGGTGATAAAAGGCCCGTCGTAAAGAGTTACATCGATGCAAGCATTTTACACTGATCCAGATGACTCTAAAGTCTCAATCTGGATACATATTGAAAGTGGGAGCAATTAGCTAGAGTAGCTCCGTGCGAGCATTGTAGACATAGAATATTTGCAAAATAGATACGGCTCTGAATGTGATGGACCGTTGACTAAGCTTCTCTCACGAGCAAAACATGATCATACCTTAGTACTCTTTGGGTGTTAATCACATAGCGATGTGAACTAGATTATTGACTCTAGTAAACCCTTTGGGTGTTGGTCACATGACGATGTGAACTATGGGTGTTAATCACATACAGATGTGAATATTAGTGTTGAATCACATGATGATGTGAACTAGATTATTGACTCTAGTGCAAGTGGGAGACTGAAGGAAATATGCCCTAGAGGCAATAATAAAGTTATTATTTATTTCCTTATACCATGATAAATGTTTATTATTCATGCTAGAATTGTATTAACCGGAAACATAATACATGTGTGAATATATAGACAAACAGTATGTCACTAGTATGCCTCTACTTGACTAGCTTGTTAATCAAAGATGGTTATGTTTCCTAACCATGAACAAGGAGTTGTTATTTGATTAACAAGGTCACATCATTAGTTGAATGATCTGATTGACATGACCCATTCCGTTAGCTTAGCACTTGATCGTTTAGTGTGTTGCTATTGCTTTCTTCATGACTTATACATGTTCCTGTAACTATGAGATTATGCAACTCCCGTTTACCGGAGGAACACTTTGGGTGCTACCAAACGTCACAACGTAACTGGGTGATTATAAAGGAGTACTACAGGTGTCTCCAAAGGTACATGTTGGGTTGGCGTATTTGAGATTAGGTTTTGTCACTCCGATTGCTCGGAGAGGTATCTCTGGGCCTCTCGGTAATGCACATCATTATAAGCCTTGCAAGCAATGTGACCAATGAGTTGGTTACGGGATGATGCATTACTGAGCGAGTAAAGAGACTTGCGGTGATTTAGATTGAACTAGGTATTGGATACCGACGATCGAATCTCGGGCAAGTAACATACCGATGACAAAGGAACAACGATGTTGTTATGCGGTTTGACCGATAAAGATCTTCGTAGAATATGTAGGAGCCAATATGGGCATCCAGGTCCCGCTATTGGTTATTGACCAAGAATAGTTCTAGGTCATGTCTACATAGTTCTCGAACCCGTAGGGTCCGCACGCTTAAGGTTTCGATGACGGTTTATTATGAGTTTATGAGTTTTGATGTACCGAAGGAGTTCGGACTCCGGATGAGATCGGGGACATGACGAGGAGTCTCGAAATGGTTGAGGCGTAAAGATCGATATATTGGACGACTATATTCGAGTTCGGAAGGTTCCGAGTGATTCGGTATTTTGGATGCCGGGAGTTACAGGAATACGGGGAAAAGTATTGGGCCTTAATGGGCCTTAGTGGGAAGGAGCCGGGAGGTGGCGCGCCCTCCCAAGCCCAGTCCGAATTGGACAAGGGGTTTGGGCGCAGCCCACCTCTCCCTTCCTTCTCCACTTCCCCCTTTCCCCTTCTCCTAGTTGGACTAGGAAGAAGGAGTCCTACTCCGGTGGGAGTAGGACTCCCCTTGGCGCCCTCCTCCTCCTAGGCGGCCACCTCCTCCTTGCTCCTTTATATCACGGGGCAGGGGGCACCCCATGACACGAAGTTGATCTACGGATCGTTCCTTAGCCGTGTCGGTGCCCCCTCCACCATATTCCACTTGGTCATATCGTCATGGAGCTTAGGCGAAGCCTGCCGAGAAGTCATATCATCGCGGAGCTTAAGCGGCTCTGCGTCGGTGGAGCATCAACATCGTCACCACGCCGTCGTCTTGACGGAACTCATCCCGACACTTTCTTTGGATCGAGTCCGGGATCGTCATCGAGCTGAGCGTGTGCGTAACTTCGGAGGTGCCGTCGTTCGGTGCTTGGATCGGTCGGATCGTGAAGGCGTCGACTACATCAACCGCGTTGTTATAACGCTTCGCTTTCGGTCTCGAGGTGCGTGGGCGGACACTCTCCCTCTCGTTGCTATGCCATCACCATGGTCTTGCGTGTTCGTAGGAAATTTTTGAAATTACTCGTTCCCCAACGATGATCACCTCCCGGTGATCACGGTCCGATAGTATAACACGCGAGACGGACAAGAATGTAGGGCCACAGATGAAAATACTAGCATCCTATACTAAGCATATAGGATTGGAGGTAAAGTAACAATGATAGTAACAAGGACGAAGCTATGCAGCGGTATAGGAGTTTAAAGCGATAACATGCTACACTACTCTAATGCAAGCGGTATAGAGTAGAATAGGCGATATCCGTGATCAAGGGGGGCTTGCTGGTTGCTCAGCAAGGGAGAGGGGTCGTCAACACCGTAGTCGAACTGGGCTGCAGCAGCGTCGGTCTCGTACTCTACCGGAGAGAAGAGGGGGAAGAAACAATGAATACCATGTTAACAGATGCATATCTATGCATGACATGACAAGTAACGATGCTAGGCGTGCCCTAACGTGGTATGAGGTGGTACCGGTTAAGAAACATCCGGTAAAGTATTCCGGTGTTTCGTGATTTGAGCGGAAGGGCGGAGGGAAAGTTGCGGGTTCGATAGGTTAGGGGTGTGTGGCGAGCGAGCGGACTGCGTATCGGATTCGTCTCATCGTTCGAGCAACTTTCATGTTGAAAATATTTTAATCGAAGTTACGGATTAAAAGATATGATTTTCTAAAGATTTTATTAATTTACGAATTTTAATTAATTAATTAATTAATTGAAAATGGATTTATGACATCGACATGATGTCATCTTGACGTCGGCGATCAGCGTTGACCGTTGACTGGTCAACTGACATGTGGGTCCGTGGGAACCACTGTCATACAACGTTAGGTTTAATTAGGGTTTAGTTTAATCCTAATTAAAGTTTAATTAAAATTAACTAGTTAATTAAATTAATTAAACCGGATTAATTAACTTAATTAACTTAATTAATAATTAATTAGTTAAACCATTTTATTTTTATTAATTATATTTATTTTAATTTGCTTATTCATTCGGGACCCACATGTCATAGACATAGGGGCGGCCACGTCGGCGTTGGCCGGTTCAGCAGTAGTAGGGCCTTAGGGGCCTGGTTGATGACCCAGGGTGGCCCAGGCCGCCACGTCGTGGGGCGGCGTTGAGCCTTGGGCGGCGACCTCGGGGACGGCGCGCGGCACGTGACCTCGCCGGAACGCGCCACGAGGCACTGGTGAGGTGTCTGGGGCTCTCTGGAGACAGGCGTGGTGCGCCGCGTCCGATGGTGGCCGTGGTTGGCGCGGGTGGCGGAGTTGGCGCATCGAGCTCATCGGCGGCGTGGCGCTTGGCGGGTACGGAACGGGCTACGGGCGCGGGGCGTGGCGAGGGCAGAGGCGAGAGGGAGGCGCGGTGCGGCGATGCGCAACCGGCGTGGCGGCGGCAGCGGCCCTCGGGCGTGGGCGTGCTCGCGGGGCAGCAGCTCGGTGGTGGCAATAAAGCGCGGCGGCACGGCGGACGCGAGCCCGTCCGAGCTTCGGGCTCGCGGCGTCTGGGCGGGCGCTGCCCATCATGGGCGCCGAGGCGCGTCGGCAGCAGCGGCAAAAGGCGAACTAGGGGAGAGGGGAGCGAGGGGAAGCTCACGGCGGGGCGTAGGGTCTATCAGAGTCTCGGGACGGTCGGGGAGGACCGGCGGGGGAGGAGGTCGAGGCGGCGGCCGTCCGGCGATGTGGTCCCGGCGAGTGGGAGAGCGGGTCGGATCAAAGGCGACGAGGCGTCGCGGCGTCTGGGGGGCGGCGTCTGGGTGGCCGGTCGGGAGGAGGAGGGCAGGGGCGTGGGGTGGGGTGGGCGCCGGCGTCGGGTCGGCGGGATCGGGGCCGATCCGATCCGGATCGGTGGGGAGGAGAAGGGATCGAGGGAGTGGGGCGTCTGCTAGGGTTTCGCCGCCCGGGGGGTTATGGGAGTGAGGGGGGGGGGCCGGATGGGCCAATGGGCGGCAGTGGGCCGTTGGCCCGATTGGCGAGGTTTCCCCCCCTGTAGTTATTAGGTTTATTTTTCTTTTCTTATTTTTCCTTTTCTGTTTTAATTCATTTTAAATTATTCAGACACTTTATAAAAATGTGTGCACCCCACCATAATTAACCTGTAATATTTGACAACCCCCGAACATTTTAGTTTGATTTTTTTGAAAACTTTTATTGCCATCATAATTTTGAATTGAATTTCGAAACCGTTTTGATCTAACCCGAGATTAACTACAGTGACAGAGGTGACGTGGCACCATCAACGTGAGTTTACTGTAGCATGATTATCCGGGTGTTACATCAAAATCCTCATCATCCTTTTTCTTGGATGGTTTGGGAGGAAAAGGCATGGGTTTCTGAACCCATGGTTCTCTTTCTTTACCGTGTTTCCTAGCAACAAGGTCTCTCTTATCATAATGTTGATTCTTTGTTTGTGGGTTATCAAGATCAACGGCAGGTTCAGTTTCTACATCATTATCATTACTAGGTTGAGCATCAACATGAACATCATCATTAACATTATCACTAGGTTCGTGTTCATCACCAGATTGTGTTTCAGCATCAGAAATAGAAATAGCATTTGGATTCTCAGGTGGTTCAGTAATAGGTTCACTAGAAGCATGCAAAGTACTATCATTTTTCTTTTTCTTCCTTTTAGAAGGACTAGGTGCATCAATATTATTTCTCTGAAAATCTTGCTCAATTCTCTTAGGATAGCCTTCAGGATACAAAGGTTCCTGAGTCATTTTACCAGTTCTAGTAGCCACTCTAACAGCATAGTCATTATTCTTACTATTCAATTCATTGAGCAAATCATGTTGAGCCGTAAGTACTTGTTCTACTTGAGTGGTAACCATAGAAGCATGTTTACTAATGAGTTCAAGTTCACCTTTAACTCTAGACATATAATCACCCAAGTGTTCAATCATATAAGAATTTTGTTTTAATTGTCTACCAAAATAAGCATTGAAGTCTTCTTGCTTAACCATCAAGTTATCAAACTCATCCAAACATTGGCTAGCAAAATTAGTAGGAGGGATTTCAGCTTTATCATATCTATAGAGAGAATTTACCTTTACTACCTGTGTCGGGTTATCAAGACCATGAGCTTCTTCAATAGGTGATGGATTAAGATCATATATTTCTTCAACAGGCGGTAAATTGAGACCATGTATTTCTTCAATAGGAGGTAAATTCTTAACATCTTCAGCTTTAATACATTTTTCTTTCATAGATTTCTTTGCATCTTGCATATCTTGAGGATCGAGAAATAGAACACCTCTTTTCTTGAGTTGGTTTAGGAATAGGCTCGGGGAGTTGGCTCGGAAGTGTCCAATTATTTTCATTTGTCAACATATTATTCAATAGAATTTCAGCTTCATCCGGTGTTCTTTCCACAAAAATGAACCAGCACAACTATCCGGTAATCTCTGGAAGCATCGGTTAGTCCATTATAAAAGATATCAAGTATTTCATTTTTATTAAGAGGATGATCAGGCAAAGCATTAAGTAAATGGAGAAGCCTCCCCCAAGATTGTGGGGGACTCTCTTCTTCAATTTGCACAAAATTA
This sequence comes from Aegilops longissima, assembly GCA_021605205.1. NCBI lineage: Eukaryota > Viridiplantae > Streptophyta > Magnoliopsida > Poales > Poaceae > Aegilops > Aegilops longissima. The sequence continues at coordinate 542,530,624 of CM038682.1, forward strand.
TATATATCCCTTAAAGCAGCTTATTTCTTATGAGCTGGGAAATATTTAGCAGAGAAGTAATAAATCATATCCTGGGGACTACGCACACAACCAGGATCAAGAGAATTAAACCATTAGTAAACAGGGTGGCTATATCATTTAATTTAGTAAGATGTGCCACAGCAGTTTCAGATTCATAGCCATAAAAAGGATCAGATTGAACCAAAGTAATTATATCGGGATCAATAGAGAATTCATAATCCTTATCAGTAACACAGATGGGTGAAGTAGCAAAAGCAGGGTCAGGTTTCATTCTAGCATTAAGAGGTTGCTGCTTCCATTTAGCTAATAACTTCTTTAGATCGTATCTATCATTGCAAGCACGAATAGCTCTAGCAGCTTCTTCATCCAGGACATAACCCTCAGGCACAATAGGCAATTCATATTTATTAGGGGGGAGTCTTCATCATCACTATCATCAAAATTATCAGTTTCAATAATTTCATTCTCTCTAGCCCTAGCAAGTTGTTCATCAAGAAATTCACCAAGTGGCACAGTAGTATCAAGCATAGGAGTAGTTTCATCATAAGTATCATGCATAGCAGAAGTGGCATCATCAATAACATGCGACATATTAGAATTAATGGCAGAAGCAGGTTTAGGTGTCGCAAGCTTACTCAAAACAGAAGGTGAATCAAGTGTAGAGCTAGATGGTAGTTCCTTACCTCCCCTCGTAGTTGAGGGATAAATTTTTGTTTTTGCGTCTTTCAAGTTCTTCATAGTGACCAGCAAATATAAATCCCAAGTGACTCAAAGAATAGAGCTATGCTCCCGACAATGGCCTTGAAAATAGTCTTGATAACCCACAAGTATAGGGGATCGCAACAGTTTTCGAGGGTAGAGTATTCAACCCAAATTTATTGATTCGACACAAGGGGAGCCAAAGAATATTCTCAAGTATTAGCAGTTGAGTTGTGAATTCAACCACACCTGGATAACTTAGTATCTGAAGCAAAGTATTTAGTAGCAAAGTAATATGGAAGTAACGGTAACAGTAGCAAAAGTAATATTTTTGGGTTTTGTAGTGATTGTAACAGTAGCAATGGAAAAGTAAATAAGCGGAGAACAATATGTGAAAAGCTCGTAGCCATTGGATCAGTGATGGAGAATTATGCCAGATGCGGTTCATCATGTAACAGTCATAACATAGGGTGACCCAGAACTAGCTCCAATTCATCAATATAATGTAGGCATGTATTCCGAATATAGTCATACGTGCTTATGGAAAAGAACTTGCATGACATCTTTTGTCCTACCCTCCTATGGCAGCAGGGTCCTAGTGGAAGCTAAGGGATATTAAGGCCTCCTTTTAATAGAGTACCGTACCAAAGCATTAACACATAGTGAATACATGAACTCCTCAAACTATGGTCATCACCGGGAGTGGTCCCGATTATTGTCACTTGAGGTTGCGGATCATAACACATAGTAGGTGACTATAGACTTGCAAGATAGGATCAAGAACTCACATATATTCATGAAAACATAATAGGTTCAGATCTGAAATCATGGCACTCGGGCCCTAGTGACAAGCATTAAGCATAGCAAAGTCATAGCAACATCAATCTCAGAACATAGTGGATACTAGGGATCAAACCCTAACAAAACTAACTCGATTACATGATAAATCTCATCCAACCCATCACCGTCCAGCAAGACTATGATGGAATTACTCACGCACGGCGGTGAGCATCATGAAATTGGTGATGGATGATGGTCGATGATGACGATGGCGACGGATTCCCCTCTCCAGAGCCCCGAACGGACTCCACATCAGCCCTCCCGAGAGGTTTTAGGGCTTGGCGGTGGCTCCGGAACGTAAAACGCGATGAATCCTTATCTCTGATTTTTTATCCCCGAACACGAATATATGGAGTTGGAGTTGAGGTCGGTGGAGCAACAGGGGGCCCACGAGGCAGGGGGCGCGCCTAGGGGGGCCGACGCGCCCCCCACCCTCGTGGACAGGTGGAGGCCCCCCTGACGTGGATTCTTCTTCCAGTATTTTTAATATTTTCCAAAAATAAGTTCCGTGGAGTTTCAGGTCATTCCGAGAACTTTTGTTTCTACACATAAATAACACCATGGCAATTCTGCTGAAAACAGCGTCACTCCGGGTTAGTTCGATTCAAATCATGCAAGTTAGAGTCCAAAACAAGGGCAAAAGTGTTCGGAAAAGTAGATACGACGAAGACGTATCATGCTCCCACTCTCTTTCTTGTAAATACAGGCTTCACAGCAAGTCTGTATAAAACTATATGCTTTGATCAACTCATCAAAGCGCATATTCCAACTTCGAGATGCTTGCACCAGTCCATAGATGGATTGCTGGAGCTTGCACATTTTGTTAGCACCTTTAGGATCGACAAAACCTTCTGGTTGCATCATATACAACTCTTCTTTAAGAAATCCATTAAGGAATATAGTTTTGACATCCATTTGCCAAATTTCATAAAATGTGGCAATTTGCTAACATGATTCGGACAGACTTAAGCATCGCTACGAGTGAGAAAATCTCATCGTAGTCAACACCTTGAACATTGTCAAAAACCTTTTTCGACAAGTCTAGCTTTGTAGATAGTAACACTACTATCAGCGTCCGTCTTCCTCTTGAAGATCCATTTATTTTCTATGGCTTGCCGATCATCGGGCAAGTCAACCAAAGTCCACACTTTGTTCTCATACATGGATCCCATCTCAGATTTCATGGCCTCAAGCTATTTCGCGAAATCTGGGCTCATCATCGCTTGCTCATAGTTCGTAGGTTCGTCATGGTCAAGTAACATGACTTCCAGAACAGGATTACCGTACCACTCTGGTGCGGATCTTACTCTGCCTGACCTACAAGGTTCGGTAGTAACTTGATCTGAAGTTACATGATCATCATCATTAGCTTCCTCACTAATTGGTGTAGGAGTCACAGGAACAGATTTCTGTGATGAACTATTTTCCAATAAGGGAGGAGGTACAGTTACCTCATCAAGTTCTACTTTCCTCCCACTCACTTCTTTCGAGAGAAACTCCTTCTCTAGAAAGAATCCATTCTTAGCAACAAAGATCTTGCCTTAGGATCTGTGATAGAAGGTGTACCCAACATTTTCTTTTGGGTATCCTATGAAGACGCAGTTCTCTTATTCGGGTTCGAGCTTATCAGGTTGAAACTTTTTCACATAAGCATCGCAACCCCAAACTTTAAGAAACGACAGCTTGGGTTTCTTGCTAAACCACAGTTCATACGGTGTCGTCTCAACGGATTTAGATGGTGCCCTTTTAAACATGAATGCAACTGTCTCTAATGCATAACCCCAAAACGACAGCGGTAAATCAGTAAGAGACATCATAGATCGCACCATATCTAATAAAGTGCGGTTACGACGTTCGGACACACCATTACGCTGTGGTGTTCCGGGTGGCGTGCGTTGCAAAACTATTCCGCATTGTTTCAAATGAATACCAAACTCGTAACTCAAATATTCTCCTCCACGATCATATCGTAGAAACTTAATTTTCTTGTTACAGTGATTTTCCACTTCACTTTGAAATTCTTTGAACTTCTCAAATGTTTCAGACTTATGTTTCATCAAGTAGATATACCCATATCTGCTCAAATCATCTGTGAAGGTGAGAAAATAACGATACCCGCCGCGAGCCTCAATATTCATCGGATCGCATACATCAAGATGTATTATTTCCAATAAGTCGGTTGCTCGCTCCATTGTTACGAGAAGCGAGTCTTAGTCATCTTGCCCATAAGGCATGGTTACGCAAGCATCAAGAGATTCATAATCAAGTGATTCCAAAATCCCATCAAGCTGGAGTTTCTTCATGCGGCTTTATACAATATGACCTAAACGGCAGTGCCACAAATAAGTTGCACTATCATTATTAACTTTGCATCTTTTGGCTTCAATATTATGAATATGTGTATTACTACGATCGAGATCCAACAAACCATTTTCATTGGTTGTATGACCATAGAAGGTTTTATTCATGTAAACAGAACAACAATTATTCTTTAACTTAAATGAATAACCGTATTGCAATAAACATGATCAAATCATATTCATGCTCAACGCAAAATAACACTTATTTAGGTTCAACCTAATCTCGAAAGTATAGGGAGTGTGTGATGATGATCGTATCAATCTTGGAAATACTTCCAACACACATCGTCACTCGCCCTTAACTAGCTTCTGTTCATTCTGCAACTCCCGTTTTGAGTTACTACTCTTAGCAACTGAACCAGTATCAAATGTCGAGGGGTTGCTATAAACACTAGTAAAGTACACATCAATAACATGTATACCCAATATATCTTTGTTCACTTTGCCATCCTTCTTATCTGCCAAGTATCTAGGGCAGTTCCACTTCCAGTGACCATTTCCTTTGCAGTAGAAGCACTCAGTTTCAGGCTTGGGTCTAGATTTGGGCTTCTTCACGGGAGCAGCAACTTGCTTGCCGTTTCTTTTTGAAGTTCCTCTTCTTCCCTTTGCCCTTTTCTTGAAACTAGTGGTCTTGTCAACCATCAACACTTGATGCTTTTCTTGATTTCTACCTTCGTCGATTTCAGCATTACGAAGAGCTTGGGAATCGTTTCCGTTATCCCTTGCATATTATAGTTCATCATGAAGTTCTAGTAACTTGGTGATAGTAACTAGAGAACTCTGTCAATCACTATCTTATCTGGAAGATTAACTCCCACTTGATTCAAGTGATTGTAGTACTCAGACATTCTGAGCACATGCTCACTAGCTGAACTATTCTCCTCCATCTTGTAGGCAACGTACTTGTCAAAGGTCTCATACCTTTCGACATGGGCATGAGTCTGAAATACTAATTTCAACTCTTGGAACATCTCATATGATCGGTGGCGTTTCAAAAACGTCTTTGAAGCCCCGATTCCAAGCCGTAAAGCATTGGTGCACTAAACTATCAAGTAGTCATCATACCGAGCTTGCCAAACGTTCATAATGTCTGCATTTGCTCCTGCAATCGGTCTGTCACCTAGTGGTGCATCAAGGACATAATTCTTCTGTGCAGCAATGAGGATAATCCTCAGATCACGGATCCAATCCGCATCATTGTTACTAACATCTTTTAACTTAGTTTTCTCTAGGAACATATCAAAAATAAAACAGGGGAGCTAAACGCGAGCTATTGATCTACAACATAGATATGCTAATACTACCAGGACTAAGTTCATGATAAATTAAAGTTCAATTAATCAAATTACTTAAGAACTCCCACTTAGATAGACATCCCTCTAATCATCTAAGTGATCACGTGATCCATATCAACTAAACCATGTCCGATCATCACGTGAGATGGAGTAGTTTTCAATGGTGAACACCACTATGTTGATCATATATACTATATGATTCACGCTCGACCTTTCGGTCTCAGTGTTCCGAGGCCATATCTGTATGTGCTAGGCTCGTCAAGTTTAACCAGAGTATTTCTGCGTGTGCAAAACTAGCTTGCACCCATTGTATAAGAATGTTGAGCTTATCACACCCGATCATCACGTGGTGTCTCGGCACGATGAACTTTGGCAACGGTGCATACTCAGGGAGAACACTTGTACCTTGAAATTTTTTAGTGAGAGGTCATCTTATAATACTACCGTCAATCAAAGCAGAATAAGATGCATAAAGGATAAACTTCACATGCAATCAATATAAGTGATATGATATGGCCATCATCTTCTTGTCCCTTTGATCTCCATCTCCAAAGCACCGTCATGATCACCATCGTCACCGGCACGACACCTTGATCTCCATCATAGCATCGTTGTCGTCTCGCCAACTATTGCTTCTACGACTATCGCTACCGCTTAGTGATAAAGTAAAGCAATTACATGGCGATTGCATTTCATACAATAAAGCGACAACTATATGGCTCCTGCCAGTTGCTGATAACTTCGTTACAAAACATGATAATCTCATACAATAAAATATAGCATCATGTCTTGACCATATCACATCACAGCATGCCCTGCAAAAACAAGTTAGACGTCCTCTACTTTGTTGTTGCAAGTTTTACATGGCTGCGGGCTGAGCAAGAACCGTTCTTACCTATGCATCAAAACCTCAACGATATTTCGTCAAGTTAGTGTTGTTTTAACCTTCAACAAGGACCGGGCGTAGCCACACTCGGTTCAACTAAAGTTGGAGAAACTGACACCCGCCAGCCACACATATGCGAAGCACGTCGGTAGAACCGGTCTCGCGTGGCGTCTGCGTAATGTCGGTCCGGCCGCTTTATCCAACAATACCGCCCGACCAAAGTATGACATGCTGGTAAGCAGTATGACTTGTATCGCCCACAACTCACTTGTGTTCTACTCGTGCATATAACATCTACGCATAAATATGGCTATTATACCACTATTGGGCAACATAGTAATTTCAAAATAAAATCGTACGCACACGCAAGATCATGGTGATGCATAGCAACGAGAGGGAAGAGTGTCGTCTACGTACCCTCGTAGACCGTAAGTGGCACAGCAGTTGTCTGCTCCGTAGCGGCGGCCTTAGCCCTGATAGAGGCCGCCCACGACCATGTCGAGGCCGTCCACGCCCAGCTCGTGGCGGTCATCGCAGAAATCGAAGGAAGCTCCTCCGACACGGTCGGCAACCCACGGCCGAAGAGTTGGCAATCTCCAACAGAGTTCGAGCAGCCGTCCGTTCCTGCGCGGCATACCTTGCCATGACGGATCCCGAAAATCCTAGATCGCGGCCGCCCACGCCCACCTCGTGGCCGCCTATTCCAAAGATATGGCAGACGCGGATGCGAGATGCTTGCCGAGTATCGTGCGATTGATGCCATGGAGCCCCTTCCCTAGGAGACCGTCGGGCGCGAGCTGCACATGGAAGCGGCGGCGGAGATCGACGAGCACCAGCTGTAGTAGTACTCTTTGTTTTGTTTAATTAAGAGCGCTGGTCTTTAATTTGTTATAGTAATGTTTAGGTCAGCTAGCTCTGTTTAATTGCTAAACTTGCTCGATTAAGAAGTGTGGGTGTGTTGTAGTCTCCTTTGTGTACCTAAATTATTCAATGACGTGGATGATCACTGTAACCAGGGAAATTCAAACCAAAAAATTTGACGTTCAAACTCATCACACACAGGTTAAGCTATCTGAATCGTTTGTGATGTTCACATATCGTACACAGTTCTGAATAAGGGACCGTGTCTGACGACACTTTGCACGCCGGTTTTTTCGCTGAAGCAATTCCAAATTTTCGGCTTCTGTGGAAATATCTACCTCCCCGCCCCTCCCCCTTACCAAAATCCACATTCCCCCTGTTTCCGCCTTCCTTTCCAAGTTAAAACCTTAACTTCTTGCTTGCAGCGCCGCCTCGTCGCCGGCGACCCTCCTTCATGATGCTCGGCCTCGCCTATCCAGGCAGCTAATCCACACCCGACCCCCATCCTCCTCCTCCTTCTACATCCCACATGCCCCGAATGCCGGCGCGACACCTTCCACCCAAATCACCGACCCCTCCACCAAATAAGCGCCGCCCTAAGCCATGGTGCATGCAGTATAGCTAGGATCTCAAGGAGCATTTGGCAGCGGAGAAGCAAATCGCGGCCGCACGCGTGGATGAGGTCGCGTTGGCTGCCATTCGTGTAGACCCCAAGATCTTGGAGGAGCACCTCGCCGTCGAGGCCACCGTCGATGCCTCACGCGCCGACGACGCGACGCGGTTGGCTGTTTGGTTCAATTCTACAATGTGATGTTCAATTATTGTGGGTGCATTTTATTATTGTATACCATGTGAGAAATAAATCAAATTTGGCTGTACTAAATACATGAGAAACAAATACAATTGCTATATTCCAAGTTCTTAAGCATGCTTGGTTTGGTTAACTGTCTAATCTTCTGTTAGGAGTATGTTATATTGTGCAATGTGGTGCTCAGTTAACGTTTGGTTCATTTGTTGTGGTGTTTAGTTAACTGATTGGTTCAATTCTGCAATGCGATATACAATAGTTGTGGGTGCATTCTGTTATTGTATACCATGTGAGGAATAAATTGAATTTGGCTGTAGTAAATACATGATAAACAAATACAATTGCTATATTTTCAAGTTGTTAAGCATGCTTGGTTTGGTTAACTGTTTGATCTTCTATTAGGAGTATGTTATATTGTGCAATGTGGTGCTCAGTTAATGTTTAGTTCATTTGTTGTGGTGTTTAGTTAACTGCTTGGATCAATTCTGCAATGCGATGTCCAATTGTCGTGGGTAGAATTTTGTATTGTTGTGCATGTGAGGAATAAATCGAATTTGGCTACACTTAATACATGAGAAACATATACAAGTGCTATATTTCCTAGTTCTTAATCATGCTTGGTTTGGATAAATGGGTTTTCCACGTGGCTTGAATTAATCTGATGAATCTGCAATGTGCTTATTTTTCATCAACATGTTTTACTGATAGCATGTGAACCCTTACTTAACCTGATGACTAACTACCTTATATGTGTTGCAGGGAAACAATGGGAAGCACAGAGGTTTACAATCGAGGTTAGCATGTACATGGTCCGTTGTCTAATAGCACATTATTGTGGAATTGCAGGAACCATTCTAATATTTAGGTTTTTAACAATTTAGTCTTGCACATGTAGGTCCTGCTGTTAGAGGTTTTGACCCACTGTTCGACCCTTTTTGCATATGGGGAAATGAGCTGCCCATGAATATCAGTCAAGTCAAGAAACTCAGAAAGATTGTTAGGATAAAGAAATTAGCGACAAAATATAAGAAGATCTTTGTCTGCACAATGAAGAAGACATCAGTTCACTACAGGATGGTACTAACTGTTATACCTTGCCTTTTTTATTCCTTTGCCCCATTTCCAATATAGAGAAGATATTTATGCTCATCCTTGTTTTCAGGACTTTCCAAAGCAGTTCACTGAGGATTACCTCCACCTGTATGGTCAGGAGGCGAGGAAGGTATTCATACAACACCAACGGTTCAATATTGAAGTGTTCCTGAAGAGGACGAATGATGGACGGTCAATCATCCACAGGCACTGGCCTAAAGTTACAAAGACCTTCAGCATCAATGAAGGCTCAATATTCGCCTTCTGCTTCAGAAGTTTTCCAGATGAGATACATCTGTCTATGTACCCTTTATGATGCTAATTTCGAAAGGTTATAAATGTTGCACGTGAAACTTGGTGCTGGTGTAGTTGTGTAATGGGGTAGCTGAGTGCTGAATGTTGGGGAACATAATAATTTCAAAAAAAAAATCCTACGCACACGCAAGATCATGGTGATGCATAGCAACGAGAGGGGAGAGTGTCGTCTACGTACCCTCGTAGACCGTAAGTGGAAGCGTTATGACAACGCGGTTGATGTAGTCGTACGTCTTCACAATCGACCGATCCTCAGTACCGAACGTACGGCACCACCGCGTTCAGCACACGTTCAGCTCGCTGATGTCCCGCGAACTCACGATCCAGTAGAGCTTCGGGGAAGAGCTTGATCAGCACAACGGCGTGGTGACGGTGTTGATGAAGCTACCGATGCAGGGCTTCACCTAAGCACCGCTACGATATGATCGAGGTGGATTATGGTGGAGGGGGGCACCGCACACGGCTAAGAGAGATCAATGATCAACTTGTGTGTCTCCATGGGGTGCCCCCTCCCCCGTATATAAAGGAGGGGAGGAGGGGAGGGGCCGGCCCTCTCTATGGCGCGCCCTAGTGTGGAGTCCTACTAGGACTCCAAGTGCTAGTAGGAGTCCACCAAGAGGAAGGGAGGGAGAAAGAAGGAGAGGGAGGAAAGGAGGAAAGGGGGGCCGCGCGCCCTGCCTTGTCCTGCCTCCTCTCTTCCACCACTTGGCCCATGAGGCCCAATTCTTCTTCCCCCGTATTCCCGTAACTCCCTGGTACTCCAAAAAATACCCGAAACATTCGGAACCTTTCTGATGTCCGAATATAGTCGTCCAATATATCAATCTTTATGTCTCGACAATTTTGAGACTCCTCGTCATGTCCCTGATCTCATCCGGGACTCCGAACTACCTTCGGTACATAAAAACACGTAAACTCATAATACCGATCATCACCAAACGTTAAGAGTGCGGACCCTACGGGTTCGAGAACTATGTAGATATGACCGAGACATGTCTCCGGTCAATAACCAATAGCAGAACCTGGATGCTCATATTGGTTCCCACATATTCTACGAAGATCTTTATCGGTCAAACCGCATAACAACATACGTTGTTCCCTTTGTCATCAGTATGTTACTTGCACGAGATTTGATCGTCGGTATCTCAATACCTAGTTCAATCTCATTACCGGCAAGTCCCTTTACTCGTTTCGTAATGCATCATCCCTCAACTAATTCATTAGTCACATTGCTTGCAAGGCTTATAGTGATTTGCATTACCGAGAGGGCCCAGAGATACCTCTCCGATACTTGGAGTGACCAATCCTAATCTCAATCTATGCCAACCCAACAAACACCTTCAGAGACACCTATAGAGCATCTTTATAATCACCCAGTTACGTTGTGACATTTGATAGCACACAAGGTGTTCCTCCGGTATTCGGGAGTTGCATAATCTCATAGTCATAGGAACATGTATAAGTCATGAAGAAAGCAATAGCAATACACTAAACGATCAAATGCTAAGCTAACGAAATGGGTCAAGTCAATCACATCATTCTCTAATGATGTGATCCCGTTAATCAAATGACAACTCATGTCTATGGTTAGGAAACTTAACCAACTTTGATTCAACGAGCTAGTCAAGTAGAGGCATACTAGTGACACTCTGTTTGTCTATGTATTCGCACATGTACTAAGTTTTCGGTTAATACAATTCTAGCATGAATAATAAACATTTATCATGATATAAGGAAATATAAATAACAACTTTATTATTGCCTTTAGGGCATATTTCCTTCACTGAAGCTATATCATGTTGTACTCTGATGTATTTCAATTATGAATTCCTGCTTCCTTAATATGGAAATGAAATATATTATGGGCTTAATATGAATGTCAATTAGATTAATAAATGGATTATTAATAAATGGGAAATTAGCCTGGTAATGGTGAATTAGCCCGCTAATTGGGTTTTGCTATTGCAAACGGTTATTCAGAAAATAGCGTGGGTGATGACCTCAGGAAACGCACACAGTTTCTAGGAATTAACCGTGCTGGATCAATGAACAATCACACGCAACCTTCTCTTGAAAACTATTTGCGTTAGGCCACCTTGCGCAAACATTTACCACATAAAAATTGTGTGTGATGGACAACCTTTGCCACACAGTTTCTTCTACGCACCGTGTGTGATGCATTCAATAACCCAAACGATAAAATTGTTAATATCGTGTGCAATGGCAACGCTATCACAAACGATTTAATGGGGAAAATGGTGTGATATATACCTGTGAACGGAAACGTTTTCCTTGGAGCGACTGTGTGGGATGTACATACGAACGGAAACGTTTTCCCAGGATTGACTGTGTGTGATGTACATAAGAACGGAAACGTATTCCTTGGATCGACTGTGTGTGACATACATACAAACGGAAATGTTTTTCTGGGATTCACCGTGTGGGATGTACATACGAACGAAAATGATTGGGTTTCGATGCCTCGCCCGATCGCACACGGCCTCAGCCTGTGTCCCAGGAGGGCCTATCCCCGACTATTTCTGGGTCATGCGGGAAGGACCTCCTATCGCCCACACTCACTTGGCGACAGTTCCAAATGCCGTCGCGGGAAGGGGTTAAAAACCGTTTGTATAGCACCTCGTCGTACTAGTGCTAGTTGCATTTATAGACAACCTATTTGTTGCTTAACCTAATTTGTTAAGAAAAGCTAAAAATTGGTGGTTGCCTATTTACCCATCCTCCCAGCTCTAGTTAACCATATCGATCATTTCACTTGTATTTCTCTCTTATCTATCTAGCTCTTTTGGCCAATTAGATTGATTTATCTTCAGTGGGACAGGTGCTTGGTAGTAGGTTCCATCTTGCGGTGTCCTTATTCTGTGATAAGAGAAGTTGCAAGGCATGTATTTATATTGTTGCTACTAAGGGTGAACAATGGGTCTCAAACATGTTATTTGCTCTTGCTTTTTCTACATTATGTCATCATGCTTCAACATTACTCTGTTGTTATGAACTTAATACCTCAAGATGCATGCTTGATAGCGGTCGAGGGGTGGAGTAATAATAGTAGATTTAGTAATATTAATGGTCTTCTTGTCTCGGATGTAATGCATATATATTGATCATGCCATGAAGACTCATCATAACTGTGCGCTATTCTATCAATTAGCCAACTGTAATTTGTCTACCCACTGTACCATGCTTATGAGAGAGATGCCTCTAGTGAACGCTATAGCCCTCGGGACAATTCACTTTATATTTACTAAAACTCTAAAAATACTTACTGAAATTTATTTAATTTATTTTTCCTTTTTATTTATCGATCTACCACTATCATATTTAATACTTGCAATTAATGAGTACAAGGGGATTGACAATCCTTTTGCCCATGTTGGGTGCAAGTATTTGTTGTGTGTGTGTGTGCAAGTACTGCTTACATTTGTTTGCGTGTCTCCTACTGGTTCGACAAACCTTGGTTCTTAACTTGGGAAAATATTATCTGCTACTATACTACATCACCCTTCCTCTTTAGGGAAATTTCAATGCCTATCACAAGTAAGCAATTTCTCGGCTGAGTTTCGCCTCGCACGTATATGATGGGTGGTCGGACCCAAGCGAGATGAAGAACGTGAGTTGGTTGAGGACCTTCATCTTGAAGAAAGATACGCTAGAGATAAAGCATGTTTTCGTCTTAATCGCTTTACCTAACTATTGTGCTATTTCAAACAAAACAGATTTTTCTGCAAATAAGTCATACAACCTTCTTTTGAAGCCACCTATAGCTAATTGGCCCTCTTCCGAATGAGGCATGTTAAGTACGTAATGTACTCATTGCACTATTTTTGTTGTACTTCAGAGGACTAGGAAGGCGAGGGTGCAGACTATGACTAATTTGACGATCCTGAGGAGTGAGGTAACGTGGACTACATCGGCTGCATGTGGCTGATATAGAGTCACTGCGTATTTTTACTTTCCGCTACTTTTTTGAATCTAATAAGTGTCATGAGACATTGCACTATGTATGTCAAATTGATCCTGAATTGACAATATACATAGGGAGGCATGGAAGTTAAAATCGGGTTCTCACATTATCCATATTGATGGGGTGTCCGCTAGTTAGTTGCTCCCGCAGAAGTAAGAGTTTATGATGCACACTAGTCGATGTACATTTCCTTTTAGAAACAATAGCGAGATGTACGTCTATACGATGATATGTACATATACGGATAACACTGTCCCATCTTCATCCATGTCTCACTCATTGGGTAAACAGTAATGGCTTTGTCTCTATGCCTACTGCAAGACACAACAATTACTCGCCTCAGTGAGAACAAGTAGTGGGCTGGCCCACCACAGGATTATCTTTGTATTGTTCTTCTTAGTGTGAGGCCTCTCATTCAAACAAAACATGCATTTAAAAATATTTATGTAGCATAAAAGTTGTGTTCATGCAGGTAAAAAAATCGCACCATTAAAAAATGTTCACACATTTAGAAAATAATGTTCATGGCATTTTGATAAATTGTTCGATGTGTATTGAAAAAAATGTTCTATGCATATCAAAACAATGTTCATGTGCATATGAAGAATGTACACAGTGTATTTAAACATATATTCAAGGTGTTTGTACATATATAAAAAGAATGATTAATTTGTATTCTACAAGTTGTCAATTTTTACTTAAAAAATGATTGCCATGCATTCGAAAAATATATCCAAAAATGTATCTCAAAAAAATTCAGCATGTGCTTAAAAAATGTTCAACATGTAGCAAAAAAATATTCAGCCACCACCACGTGTCGCGCTCTGGACGCTCTTTATGATTTTTATTTATTTTTATGTTTCCGCACGCATTTTTGGATTTTAGATGATTTTTTTCTTTTCTCGGCTTTTTGGTTTTTCTTAGGTTTTAGAAAAACATCAGAAAAATTATGCGAAAAAACACCCACTCTTTTCTTTTTCTTCCATGAAAGGCAAAGTCGTGCCTCTCGGTAATGAAAAAAATATGTTTTCTTTTTTTCCCTTACGCAAGAGGCACGGATTTGCTTCCGCGAGAGGCATAGTCAGAAATAAAAAAACATGTTTTTTTCTCCTTGTGTGAGAGGCACGAATTTTCTTCCGCGAGAGGTACAATCGTGCCTCGCGGAAATGAAAAAAATGATGTTTTGTTTTTTCTTCCTTCCAGAGAGACACGGATTTGCTTCCGTGAGACGCAGTCATGCCTCTCTGAAATAAAAAAAAACACATTTTTTTCTTGAGAGGCACATATTTGCTTTTGCGAGAGGCATGGTAGTGCCTGTCGGAAACAAAAAAAGAATACATATTTTCTTTTTTTCCTTTCATGAGAGGCACATATTTACTTCTCGCGGAGGTACAAATTTGCTTTCGCGAGAGGCACAGTCGTGCCACTTTCGGAAAGGAAAAAAATGTGCTCCTGATTTTGTTTTCTTGTCCGGTTTTTATAGTGAAAAAAAGTTTGTTTAAACCTAGCAACATGAGATATAGTTTTGAAGATCTTGACGCGAGGAATCCAACGGAGAAAACTGTTCAAGATTTGAACACACGATTTAAGAAATAAAATATTTTAAATAAATGAATCTACACAAAAAGAAAAAACTCCAGGTTCCAGCGAATGACGCACAACCCAGGTTGCGATAAGTAGCGCACATGCAGTGCGCCACCTGTCGTAACCTGGGGAGGAGAGAGTGAACTTTGCTAAGAGTGCTTCTTAATTAGTAATTTTGAAAGGTCATGCGCTCGCTAGAAATCTATCACAAAACTCGGGGAGCACGCGCTTTGCCTCAAATAGTCGACCTACTGGGCCGGCTCATCGGCGTTTGTCATATTGTATATAGTGCTACACAGTTGATTCGAGAGCAACTAACTGAGAAGCGCTTCCAGCCACCCCAATAACTTGGGGTGGGCTGACTTGGCGCGCTCTCAGCCGCCACCATGTGGCGCATTCTAAATGTTTACTCCACATTTTTTCACACGTGTTTTCGGCATTATAGATGGTTTTTTTTTCTGGATTTCTGGCTTTTCGGTCTTTCGCCTATCTTTCTTAGCCTTTGAGAAAAAATTATAAAATTTGCGTGAAAAACATATTTTTTTCTTCTGCGAGAGGCACGGTTTTGTTTCGGCGAGAGGCTCGTGCCTCTCAAAAACGAAAAAAATATTCTCTCTCTTTTTTTCTCTTTCGTGAGAGGCATGGTTTTGCTCTGTGCCTCTTGGAAACGAAAAAAAACCGTTTTCTCTTTTTTCCTTGAGAGGCACGGCTTTGCTACCGCGAGAGGCACGACATCGAAAATGAAAAAATGTGCTTACTTTTTTTTTCTGTGAGAGATACGAATTTGCTTTCGCGAGGGACCTGGTTTTGCTTCCGCGAGAGGCACGGCCATGCATCTCGCAAAGCAAAAAAATATGTCATTTCTTTTCGTGAGAGGCATGATTTTGCTTTTGCGAGAGGCATGATTTTGCTTTTGCGAGAGGCATGGTTGTGCCTCTTTGAAACGGCTTTTGGAAAGGAAAAAAATCGTGCTCCCGGTTTGGTTTTTTCGCGTGATTTTTTCGTGAAAAAAAGTTCGTCAAAACCTATCAATATGGTATATAGTTTTGAAGATCTAGAGGCGAGCAATCCAACGATAAAAGCAGTTCGAGATTCGGACGCACGCTTAAAGAGATAAAACCTTTTAAATAAACTGATCTGTGAGAAAAAGAAAAACTCTTAGGTTGCGATGCCACTTGTCGCAACCAGGGAAGGTGGAAGTGTTCTTTGGAAAGAGTACTCATCAATTAGTGATTTCAAATTGATTCACAATTTTCTTTTTCAAAAAAGTCAAAATCTGTAGAAATTCATGCACTCACTATGAATAGAACAAAATAAAAAATTTATCTTAAAAATTGTTCATCATGTGCTTAAAAATGTTCAATGTGTAGCAAAATAAATACTCGGCGCGTATAAAAAATGTACAAAATGTATGAAATAAATTCATAAAAAATCCAGGAAAACAAAAATAAAAATGAAAATGAAAGAAGAAAAAACCTCACGTTCGTGTGAGAGCACTGATAGCCACAGGACCTGCTGAGAATCCTTGACAACAGAACATCCCTAATCTTTAAGAACTAACGACGGCGGCAGATCCGAACATTTTATAAAAAAATTGAATCCGAACATTTTCTTAAAAGTGAATGTTTTTAGAAAAGAGAACAATTTTAAATCTGCGAACAAAATTTTAGAAAATCAATAATTTTTGGATCTGTGGACAATTTTTGTGGGATATTTTTGAAATGGTTAAGTAAATTTGGTAACATGAACAATTTATAAATATGCGATTTTTTTAACTGAAACATATTTTGGAACTCCCAAACAAAATCTGATAACGAAATTTTATTTTCAAATTTTCGAAGAAATTCAGAAAAAGGAGATTTTTTGAAATTGTGAAAAAATTAAATCGTGATTTGTTTTGAAATTTTGAGGATATAGTTTGAGATTTGAACCATTTTAAATAATGAACATTCTTTTAATAAATTTGAGACCATTCTTTTAAAAATGTGAACAATTTTGAAGCTCATAAAAGTTTCCCCAATATTTTAAGATTTTAAACATTATTTAATTGGGAATGAAAAGTAAATCCATAAAAATAGAAAAAACGAAACAGAATAAGAAAATGAAAACCCAAAAAAACTGAAGGGCAACAAATTTTTTTTAAAAGAAAAACAAAAAAATCAACCCAAGAACGTTTTAGAAAGTTAACCAGACCGGTAAAGCCGGATAGAACCTGCTAGAAGGTTCCTAAAGCAAAGAGTATCTGCTTTTACTAGGCCAGCCCAATATCCCGTTGCTTGTCCCTAGTCTCTAGGGAGGTCGGGCATCGCTACTTGGCAAACCCTATTTGGCGCTGCAGGCGTCAGTTATAGTGCATATTCGCTAACGGGCGCCTGCAGCGCTCCCGCACTGGGCCGGCCCATCTCACACGTTTTTATTCTGGTTTAATGCGCAAAATATGGGTGCTGCTGAGATTTGAACCCGCAACCTGTAGTGTAAGTTGCATATGCACTTGCCAACCGGGAAAGACAACAAGTGTTTGCCAGCTGTTTTTTTTCCTTTCCTGTTATGCGTTTTTTCTGGACTGGTTTTTTCTACTGGTTTTTTCTGTTTCTTTTCTTTCATATTTTTCCCTTTTTTATTTACTTTTTATACACAAACTAATTCAAATTGGACGAATTTTTTTCAAAATTGGTGTACTTTTTTCAACTTTGATGAACTTTTCGTTCAAAATTGAGAGAAAAATTTGAACATCAACGAACTTTTTTCAAAACCAGTGAACTTTTTCCCCATATGGACGAAATTTTATACAAAAGCGGTGAACTTTTTCAAATACGATGAACTTTTCCAAATTCAACGAAGTTTTTTCCTAAATGGATGAACTTTTTTCAATTTCGATGATTTTTTTCAAATTCGGTGAACTTCTTTTAAATCGATTAACATTTTTTTCAAAAATGGTGAACTTTTTCAAATCCGATGAACTTTTTCAAAATCGGTGAACTCTTATCTAATCCGATGAACTTTTTTGTAATTCGTTAACTGCTTTCAAAATTTAACAAGCTGTTTTTATTAGAATAATCGATATTTTCCATATAATTTTCAAATAACTCAAAAATCTCAATGGTATAGTAATGGCTGAGTAATAAACAGCAGAGGTGCATTAGTTCTAAAGCAGTTCGCGTTGTATTTTGTTCAGTAGCGCTCTAAGCTGCAGTGATTAAGCTAAGCAGTTATACGCAAATGTGGCGTGAGATCGATACCCGTTCTGCCAGTTATTCACGTGTTTTTTCGGGAATAAAAACTGTTCCTGGGCCAACCATAGAAATGGCCCACAGAGAGCGCGCTGTAGGCGCCACTTTCACGTGGGAGCAACTGGTTAACGAGCGCTTCGGAGCGCTCGTAACAAGCGGTTCGGGAGCGCTTCACACGTGACAAGTGTCGCACGCGGAGCGCTCCCGCAAGGAAAAACCAGTTGCGCGGTTGGTTCCCGGCTTTCCCTTTCCGGTTTGTGGTTTGGTGCATTTTGCAGTTTGACCCTCGAACTATCAAAATTTTCTGTTTTCCCTTTCGGCGCGAAAACACAAAAAAAATACCAGCTCGCGCTGTTGGTTCTCTGTTTCTCTTTCCCGTTTCCCTTTTTGTTCCCATTATATTTCCGGGTAATGGAGATTTATGGGGTAGTTACGGGCGGGGACTACCAACACTATCAAATGTGACCTTTCAAGTAAAGAAAAAAGCAACTTTTTAATGTAAAATAGCAGTCTCCAGAATCATTCAATCGTGTGACTTCTTTATAGGCACAAGTGAACACTAGGAGAGGCACGGGTGTATAATAACTTTACTAAATTGAAGAAAAGCGCCTCCGGCGCGAGGGAACCTCCGGCTCGCCTTCGGCTCGTTCAATTTTCATAAACATCTTGAAGGGGGGGTCATAGGTCGATGTGTGTGTTGGTCATGCAGCGTGTTGGTTCGTGCGGCGTGTTGTACGTTGTGGTGTGACACGGCGCCTCCGGTGCGAGGGAACCTCCGGCTCGCCTTCGGCTCGTTTAATTTTCATAAACATCTTGAAGGGGGGGAGGGGGGCATAGGTCGAAGTGTGTGTTGGTCATGCGGCGTGTTGGTTCGTGCGGCGCGTTGTACGTCGTGGTGTGACACGGCGCCTCCGGCGCGGGGAAACTTCCGGCTCACCTTCGGCTCGTCTAATTTT